>MU386540.1:0-1200000 GCA_022497025.1 Hypoxylon sp. FL0890 | reverse complement strand
TCGCTGATGTAACCGAAATCGCTAAATATCTACCAACAGATTTTCCAAGGCCTCACACCGATGTTTGTTGGCTCTCTGGCAGATACCGCGGGTCGCCGTCCGGCGTATTTTATTTGCTTCGTCATATACATCTGCGCCAACATCGGATGCGCTCTCGCCCCTAGTTATGCAGCGCTCCTGGTCCTTCGCATGCTGCAATCGGCAGGGTCTAGCACGACCGTAGCACTGTGCCAGGCTGTTGTGGCCGACTGCATCACTTCGGCCGAAAGAGGCCACTATGTCGGATACACCTCGTTACCCATTCTCCTCGCACCGGCTATCGGTCCCATCATAGGAGGTATTCTGGCGCAGTACGTCGGTTGGCGATGGATTTTTTGGCTCCTTGCTATTCTAGCCGGATTCGTGTTCCTTGTCCACGCCTTTTTCTTGCCCGAGACTTGCCGGGAAATCGTGGGAGACGGGTCAATCCGCCCGCATCCGGTCTACCGCACGCTCTGGCAGCTATGCAAAGACGCGCTGCGGAAACGCCGCGCGCGGCGAAAGGGGCAATCCAGCGGCGCTTCTCTGGGCCACACGGTATCCCGTACGTCGACGAGACGTAGCATCCGCCTGAAGAAATTCAACGTCTGGAAGTCCGTCATCATCCTTGCCGAGAAAGAGATGTTGCTCTTGCTCGGATTCGGCAGCATCATTTTCACGGGATTCTACTGCGTTGCCACGGTTATGCCCACGCAGCTAGCCGAGAAGTACGGCTTTGACGAGGTCAAGATCGGTCTCATGTACCTCCCCATGGTCGGAGGCAGTATACTGGCCGCCTTTGTTAACGGGAAGTGGATGAATTGGAATTACAGGCGGCATTGCAGGTTGCGGGGTATCCCATACGAGCGAAGCAAAGAGCAGGATTTATCCGAGTTTCCGATTGAGCGTGCCAGGCTTGAGATCGGTGTTCCGATGCTTGCTTTAACGATATCCGTCATATTCGGCTGGGGCTGGGCGTTCCAGTACCGTGCTCATATAGCCGTGCCATGCGTCCTGTTATTCTTGCTAGGCTGGGCTGTAGTAGGGTTTAGCAACACTGTTAACGTTCTACTCGTCGATGTGAACGTGGGTAGCGCGGGTGCGGCTACTGCGAGCAACAACCTAACCAGATGCTTGGTTGGTGCAGCGGCGACTGCGGTGATCGGGCCGATGATAAATGGGGTTGGTATCGGATGGGCATTCACGATACTCGGCTGCATATATGTAGTTTTCTCCCCGACCATATTCCTGATCATGAAGTATGGGGTCAAGTGGCGAAAAGAAAAACGAGATCGTGAGCTAGCGAAAGAACGGAAGAAGAATGGTGCCAACGACGCTGATGAAGCTGTCGTTCAGTAATGGAAGGCTCTAATTACCTAGATAATATATCGTTAATAATAATCACCGACAGCCTTGTCCCCCAGTTCGTTCAAGCTAGGTATATAGTGAAAACCTTTTGCTACCTAGGTAGTTAATAGACTCGAACAGAATACTCGCCAGGTTAATATAATCTGGTGATTCGTACATCATGTCATTCGTAAATTGTTGATTTCTTCGGTCCTCCTCCTGTCGATGGTACCTAAGAAAGATACTCGCTCGAAAGACTTCCCTCATCAAAGGAGTAAAAGGCCCTCTTTGCGTTCCCAAATTTCATGTACCCAAGAGCTTCCTGGCGGGTACGGCGTCGAGCGAGCCCAGATCCTTCTCATTTGGGCAATCGCTATACGGAACATGGACACATGCGAGAGTTCGATTAAATGTCCATAAATACTTAATATAGCTTCACGTTGTTCGGCGGTTCGGGCCTCGGCCCCAACCACAAACGCCGGCCAAACTGTTCCTTTAAAATGGGTATCGTGATGACTTATTTGCCTCAGGTGGGAAAGAGTGGTCTCAATAAGATCCTCGGACACTCTCCGAAGGTCCGGGTACTGTACGCCTAGGACGCGGCGGCCGTAGATCTCGATCGCCCCCTTCCAAGACTCGCCAAGCGAAAATCGCACGGGAGCCAAGGATGGCTGCGGGCATCTCGCGGCCCAGTTCGCGGTGTCAAATTGCTGCAAGCGAGCGAACGATTCATAAATCACCCGTGGCGGCGGACGGTCTTTACTAAGTGCGGAAGTGAGAAAACAGTGTAATATGCAAAGGAGGTTGGAGGGGCAGCCGGTCCAGCTATGCGACTCTGTCCTTACGAATACTTGGTCTAATTCGGACTGTGGGAATACATCGAGTGGCCGCGGCAAGCCAGGATCAAATGTTGAACCGAGAAGCGATAGCCTGCTCGCCTGTCAACGATGGCGATCGTATTAGTTCCGGATCTATCGTGTTGACTCACATTGCAAAAGTCTCCTCGAAAAAGGCTCGGAGGGGTGAAGAGGAAGCGTTCTTCACCCGCAAGTCTGTAGCTCCCAGTCGTGAGCCCCTCTGTAATAAAATCAGTCCCCTCAGTCCTTCTAAATGCTGCTTCCAAATCGTCGTGCCAGAATCTACAGTATCGAGCCAGATCAGTATAAACACTGTAGCGAGTAGAGCATCCAAAGAATCAGCAGCGTTGGCTAGAGATTCTCTCAATGCGCTAATACTCCTCGCCGAGTGCGTAATGGCATCCGAGTATTGAGGTGATGCCGAGTCATTGGAGTGGTTGATTTTGGTTATGAGTAACGGCTGCTCCGGTATTGTAGGTTCTGGTAAGGCGTCATATGCGCACGATGCTGATCGGGCTTGATGGAAGGCAGCAATAGCAAGAATGCTGTGGAACAAAACCGGATTGCCAGGCATCAAAGCTAAAAACTGTTTGAAGCGATTTGGCGCGTGTGGCTCATATATAGTGCAGTCAACGCAGCAGCGGTGAATGTCTGCGACGATTCTCAGAACTTATATCGATGTGGACAGAGGGACAGCATACAGTAAGAGATATATTGGCCGGACCGGGGACTCAAGCCTTGGAAAATAGGGTCCGTTAGAGGCCTGGGTGTAGGTATGAGCTGCGTAGGAGAGGTAGGTTCTCGTTGTGTTGTGAATGATTCCCTTTTCTGATGCCCGAAGTTTTGATGGGCTATCTTGCCCCTACCCGCCAGACCCGTCCATACCAACGGCTTATTGGCGCTATACCCAAGACACTCGCGACCTTTCATTCTACATTTAAAGCAAGTTGGCAAACGACCGTCGCATTTCACACGATTCTTACGACAGGTCCAGCAAGGCCTTGGCGAAAATTTCAGCTGCTCGTCCATGTCGACTTTAACATGTTCCGAAGATCGCAGTGTTTTTTCCATCCTTGAAAGGTAAAGTTGATGGAGGTTGGGGTTGGGAGTTCAGCTTGATTGCCAATAGAAGATCTCTCCGAAACATAGCGCAGACAAGGCTACCCCTAAATCCCTTTTATTGTGATATCACAAAATATTACATATCATATATTATTAATCCGCCGGTAACCCGACCAGTAACCCCGCATTTTAAATATTATGTACCTATTCTATCGTAACATGGGCTTTATGTTCCGTCGACGCGATTTTTATATTCTTATATTATTGTTCTCCTTTTGATAGTATTACAATTATATTCTGTATATATATGCCTACCTAAGGCATGTGTGCCTTTTAGAGTACCGTCTTCTCACATGGTTCTCGAGATCCTTGCCCTCGGTTCTTCAATTTCGTGGCTAGGCTCTCTTTGTCGGGCCTTCTCCTCAACTGTTAGATCGCTCTTAGCTCTACCAATCCTGGTGAACCCTAAGACTAGTAGAATGAACATGGCCCCGCAACCGACGGCGAACCAGAAGGCAACCTTGTAGCTTTCGCCTAATCCATCGCCCGAGCTACTAAGGACGGCAAAGTCGGCCCAGCCGAGGAAGAAGCTGATGCCCAGGAACATCAACCAGTTGATACACGCTCCTGCTAGGCCTTGTCGATGTTGGGGCGTATTCGTAGTAATGAATATAGTACTGACATTGAATCCAATATCGATGCCTATTGTTGTGCACGCCATTGCTGGGAAGACCCACGCCCAGTAGTTGGGATTCTCGGGTATGAGGGCGAAGAGCAGGGCGCAAAGCATGAACCCGGTTCCAGATACGAGGAGTAGTATGGTGCCGGGTAAGCGGTGTAGCGTAACTCCGCCCACAACAGCAATGATTATTCCACCGACAGCAAGAGGAGCGAACCAGAGTGCAGCGAGCAGAGGTGGTACATTTAGTATGGTCTGTATACTAGTACAAGTTAGTCATTTAGTCTCCGAACCTATTCAATTTGCATGTACGCAGAACTTACTAGAAACTCGCATAGAAGAGGTAGATGCCAAAGCAGCCGCACCCGAAGAAGAGGGCGAGAAAAAGTGGACTGATGTACTTGGTAGCGAATAAGTCGAACGGCAGTAAGGGCGAGGTCGCGACCCATCCTTCCACATAGATGAAAGCCGCAAGAGCAATGATACCTAGGATACATGTGACGAGGATCTGAGGTGATGCCCAATGACGGTCGACATGAGAAGCATCGGTGATGGCATATGTGAGTAGGCTCAAACTAGATACGCTGGTCAGACAGCCCCACCAATCCATCGAAGACCAGTCACCACGCCTCCACTCGTGAGGGACGCAGAAGAATGTGAGGACGCACAGGACGGCCAAGAGTATAGATGCGATCCAAAAGAACCAACCCCAATAAAGGAACTCGCCAGTGAGACCGGCAATCATGATTCCCGAAAAGAACCCCAACGGAGCACAACCCCCATACAAGCTGAATACGGTGTTCTTTCGCGGACCGGGGCGGTAGGTAGTCCCAAGCAACGTCGTTCCGGCGGGTAGAAAGGCGGCCGCTCCGACTCCCTGGAGAGCCCGAGTTGCTAGTACCATTGGCAGGGTACGACTGAAACCCCCAATGACGGCCCATAACATAAGCCAAGTGATACCGCCAAGGTAAACGGGGTAGCCGCCGAACATGTCGGTAAGCCGACCGAAGGGTAATAACAACGAGCCGGTGATGAGGGAGAAGACGGTGACTGGCCAGGTTCGCTGGTTCGGGTCGATACCGGTGTCTTCAATAAGTACTGGGAGCAGTACGCTGAACCCGCTGATCAGGAACTCTGCCATCATCATTGAACCGAGGACAGAGACACAAAAACCTACTTCCACCCAGCCATTAGCAAAGATGTCAGGCCTACGCCTCCCAAGCTCCTCGGTATCGATAGGGTTATCGCATGATAACGATGGGTTCTCGCTGTCGGCGAGGTTCGCTGACGCTGTGTTGACAGATGATTCTATGTCGGCGACCATTTTGATATCCCAGTTGCTGTTGATAGGTCAACGCGAAGCAAAGACTATATTCCAGTTCAGGGTATCGAAGAAGCTCTGACACGGAAAAATTCATTTGTAACGGCAACGTTGCAGCCATGATACCTACGAATGATTGATCATATTTAAGTACAAACTTTTCCAATGGCAAATTTGTGTGAGTCTGGAGGTGCGCGAGGGTTAAGACGACGACTCGTGAATAACGTGGCATAAGCATTTAGACCAAAAGTGGAAGCCAAGACACAAGACCTGCGTCCGGGATTCCTCCCTGACCTCATATAGCCAAATCATTCCGACTATAGCGCACCGGCCCTGCCGGTAGAAGGCTAATCCAAGTTGTCAAGTGAATACGACCTTTGTCAGTACAATACTACCATAGTAACGAATAAATACCAGTATCTGCGCAGATGTGTTTAGATTCCCTCAGGGATGTCACTGACATACACACGTGCCATGTAGTTGATCTGCCTGATTAGGAAGCCAAGCAGCAAATCTAGAACAGGTTGACGGCATTCGTATTGAGCCGCCAGCTCCACTACATGGCAGTTGGTGGTGCTATCCTTGAATGGTCCCCGTCTGCACGCTCTACTATTATAGGAAGTCGACGTGCAAGTTTGAAACGAGGTCTAGCTACCCAATTAATAATAGTCATGGCAGCACAGCGTGCTGCATGCAAACTAGCTAAGCGTTATTCTTCCACAATTGTTGCCTGGTACATACGTAGGTCGTCTTCGAAATGATGTGATGAGATACTGGAACTGGACTTTGCTATTACTATGCCGGATATATGGTACCCCGGCGAGCCGTCTGACGATCAATCTCATCTCGTCTTGAAGTTTCGTTTTTGTTTCTCAGAAGACGCTTGTAAAACACACCCGCGAATATTAACATAGAGTCTTGAAGGCGAGGCGCATCCCAAAATGCTTGGTCTATATTATACCGTTGCGACACGATCATCAACAGTCAAGCCAACGGGAGATCACCTAGCGATCATGCATACGCTATATTTCCTGTCGTTTTATAAGTAGACCTTCGTGTAAGTAGATCATGGCATGAAAATAACGAATCGCTTCTGCTTCAGTTCTTGTCAGTCGCGCAGGCCGCCCTTTCATTCTTTTGCTCTGGTTTCTTAGGGTTCAATTTCATTCGGGTTCCTTTTTTGCTCTAGAGATTCCACTGTGCGACTGGCTCGCATGCGATTATAGAAAAGGGGTTCTCACTGGTTTCATTTTCTTTTCTGTTTGATTCCCCGACAACGTAACCGACGAGCTTCCCTTCATGAACTCACCATGAATGCCGCAGCATCTCTCCGCGCTTCTTTCTACGGGGTGGACGGCCTCCTTGGACTGCCTCACCCAAACCCACGAGACGCGAGGCGACATACCTTGAATGGCGATGTGGAGGCTCTCCGCTGGCGTAGAACTCTCGTCCCGGTCAACTATGCCGATTATAGTTCGTATTGCCGGCAGGTCAAAGAGACAGCCAGCCAAGACTCCATCTTCGAGGTCGAACAACAACCAGAACTGCCTCCAACAACTGGTCAACTTGGCCGAATGTTTACTATCTGGCCATATCGAGACGCGAATTGGATCATTGCCATATTATTCGTGGTGGGATCCATCTCGTTTTCGGTGAACGCCACGTTTACCTTGCTCTCTGCCTTCGCTCCGTCGACAATGTTTCCTGGCGAGATGGAGCTAGCTTTACCCCTAACAACACTTGTCGGCGCTGCTATGTTCCTTTCAGGGGGCACTCTGTCTTTACCGGCAGGGTGGAATGCCGACAAGGGCACTTTTGAGCCCGTGGAGTACAAGACAGGCGATGGTACTACGAAAATGTACAAGCCCGCGTTGCTTGGCAGTAGTGCCTGGTCGTGGATACCCACGGCAACGGATTTGAAAGCGGCTTTACGAACAATCCCCTTCATATCGGCCGTGGTGCAATTCTTCGGCGGATTGATCCTGTCAATCACCATCGTGGGCGGTTGGCCTGGCGTCTTCTCCCCCGACGACCTCATGAGTTTGCAACTATTTCTATTTACGCCATTATCCGTGGGAGGGACCATGTTCTTCTTCGCCAATCTGGTTCTTCTCATCTGGTTGCAGGATTCTTGGTACAAACCCAAGCCAGGCTCAGCTTCCTGGCAGGCAGCGTTTTGGAGTTTGGTTGGCTCATTCAATTTTGCACTTACTGGATTTGCCTTTTTCATGGGGGACATGAGTACTGCGGCAGTCACTAACTTCATTGGTTCGTGGACTTTTTTGATCGGTTCCGTCTTCCAATGGTATGATCTCATGGCATTCCATCCAGATGGGTGGGCCGCTTGATACCGTCCCCTTTGGGAAACTCGGTGGCTTCCGGTTGGCCCATTCAAGCGGCGATCAGTCGAGTCAACCAATCCATTCTACTGAACTGATTGAAGTGGTTTGAACACTCGAGGCCATTTCCATCGGTTGGATGTAGTGGTATATAAATGAAGTCAACAAAGGGGAAGCTTTCTGTCCGGTTAATGAAAAGGCGGGGTTTGCTGCTACCATGGGAGGTACATACATTACGTATAGATTCTGTATGAGGTACATGTACATAACGGGAGCCGGCCAATTGCTCGGTGCGGCTTGTCGCGGGGTATTTTTAGTCTTAGCTAAGGTGGGCAGGTACCTTATGACGATCATAGAAAAATGAACATGTTTGCGATCTTTTACGATCTTGTGACTTTCCATTCTTTTGAATTGTCCAACCCGAGTCTCATTATATCTTCATCTGATTTTCTTATTCTTAGACTGTCGATCCTGTAGTTTCTATGAACAATATTGAAAATACCTTTTTTGGCTGTTTAATCCCGAAAGCCAAAACGGCAACTAGGAAACTCAATTGACGGGGAAGCAAATAGGTACTGGCCAAGCTCTCGAAAGCGGAAAGCGGGAAGCGGGGCATCCCGGGGCTACACTAAGACGAAGCTCCCCTTTCCTCCCCTTCCATTTTCCATTTTCCCAGTATATTTCCTTGGAACTTCATTTGAAGTGAACATCATGTCTGGGCCTGTACCTACGGTCACTGCCCTGGGGGACATCTACACCCAGCAGGCTCTGGCTGACCAGACTGTGCGGTGGAACAAGCTCTTAGACAAGTTCCAAGCCCTCTATGGCAGCCCCGCGCAGTTTGTGTCACGATCCCCAGGTCGTGTGAATATCATTGGCGAGCACATCGATTACTCGCTTTACTCGGTATTACCTATGGGAATGACGCCTGATGTCATCCTCGCCGTATCCACCGATCTCGAGCCTTCCCAAGAGGGCACTTATAAAATCAAAATAGCAAACGTTGACAACGAGCGATTCCCGACCCGCGAATTCAATGTACCGTACTCCGACGTCGAAATCGACGCAACGATACATGAATGGACTAATTACTTCAAGTCCGGGTTGAGGGGAGCTCTTCAGTTGCTCAGGGAGAAATATGGAGCTGATTTCAAGCCTAAGAGCATGGAGGTGTTGATGGATGGAACCGTGCCCGCTGGTGGCGGTCTCAGCTCTAGCGCTGCTTTTGTAAGCGCCAGCGCACTGGCTGTCATGATTGCCAACGGCGAGCGCGAAGTCGACAAGAAAGCTCTGACCGAAGTCGCGATCGTAAGTGAACGGGCCGTTGGCGTCAACTCCGGAGGGTGAGTCTGATTCTACCAGTTATACTCGCGGGACATTACTGAATATTTGTAGAATGGACCAATCCGCTTCCGTTTTTTCTGAACGAGGGTCAGCTCTACTGGTCTCGTTTACCCCATCCCTCTCGGCGCGGCCGGTGTATTTCCCTAAGACCAACCCTGAGCTCTGTTTTATGGTTGCGCAATCATTCGTCACATCAAATAAGCAGGAAACAGGCCCGATTCACTATAACCTTCGGGTTGTCGAATGTAGCATGGCAGCAGCATACTTAAATGCGAAGTTATGTCCCAAGGGGACGGAACTCCCCAAAGATGCGGGCCCGCTAGGTGTATCGATACGCGGGTTCCACCAAAATTACTTTAAAGACACCCAGAAGTCGATGCCCGAACAACTGACCGAATTGATTGAGTTGACCAAGTCAACGCTCACTCAAGAGGAAGGTTACACCTTGGAAGAAGTTGCTTCAGGCATCGGTATATCGGTTAAAGATGTGAAAGCTCGCTTCATGTCAAGTTTCCCAGTACGGGGCGAACGCTTCAAGCTCCGCCAACGAGCACTGCACGTCTTTACCGAGGCTTTGCGTGTCCTTCAATTCCTGGCCCTGCTTGAAGATCCGGCGCAGGCTCCCGATTCCGAGCACACTGTCGAGTACAACAAGAAGCTCGGAAAGTTATTGAATGAAACCCAAGACTCGTGCCGAGACGTTTATGAATGCAGCTGTCCTGAAATCGACGAGCTGTGCAAGATTGCGCGTGAGGCTGGGAGTTACGGCAGTCGGTTGACAGGCGCTGGTTGGGGTGGATGCAGTGTTCACCTGGTGCCTGCTGATAAGGTCGACGACATTAAGAAGGCGTTGCTCGAGAAGTACTACTCAAAGCGGCAGTTGAGTCAAAAGGACTTGGAGGAGGCTATCGTTGTTAGTCGGCCGATGAACGGCAGTGCAGTTTTCAAGTTGAAGGACGGTAAGATCTGAGGATACTAGATGTATAC
Organism: Hypoxylon sp. FL0890; assembly: GCA_022497025.1. Classification (NCBI taxonomy): domain Eukaryota; kingdom Fungi; phylum Ascomycota; class Sordariomycetes; order Xylariales; family Hypoxylaceae; genus Hypoxylon; species Hypoxylon sp. FL0890. The sequence goes on along the minus strand of MU386540.1, from coordinate 1,190,046 downwards.
AATAACATGTGACGTCAGTAATGGATACCATGAGAAGCATGGCAATTTTCAACTCCGTTCTCTAAACATCCTGGGAACCCCACCATGTGGCTCTTATCTATGTTGTTTGCAAGAGCTCGTTGGGAGATATCGTACCGACTTGATTCAATTCTACCTCCGACGAAACCTCAGCATCATCGAAGGCCATATATTCCCTTTCAGCATATATAATTCTAGCTCCTCTATTGAGGGAAAGGAGAATTGTATTTTTGTGCATTGGGCCAGTTATTACAATTAATGATCGGGACCCTGGGACCCTGATTGGCTATCTTCCAAATGGTGTTGCCTGTTTAGGAAATTGCTTATGAGAAGCATGGCGAGGAATGCAATGAATGACTAAATAACTAGAAGAGTAATGTGATTATGTCCATATTCTCGGACTTGCAACGCGGGTTGCATTTGTTCCTAGCGTAGAAAAGACGGCATTGAGGGAGATCTTATACGTATGCCGCATTCAACCAGAGCTTCCTCCATCTCTTCTAGGATTCCCTGTGCTCAACTTAATTGGAACCCAAGTCACGGTCTGGAAAGTAGATTATAATCAATTAAGTGACTCTTTCTTATTCTCACATTAGCTTCTCCTCGGCTGTATAAAACTACCTAGTGTCGACGCGTTCCAGCGCTTGGGTTGCGTGTGGTCCATTACTCCGTTCCGCGAGCAGGTTTAATACCCTGCCTTCAATCATTACATTAGTCCTGTTATGTCGTCCTTCTCGTAATGTGCCCTCCTATACAGACTCTGTACCCATATAAACTCTGTACATATCATATCCTATATATACACTTCATGTTTAAAATTGAGGCATGCCAACATTGTTTCAGTATTGGCGAGCAAACCGACGAGTAACAGTGCTGTTCCACGGAGGATAAGTTGTGTGCCAAGAGCCATCATCGTAAGAAGAACTTGAACTCCAGCTCCAACTTGACACTGGAACAGATGTCGTCCAGATAGTTGGAGAAGAGGCGCTAGTGGAAGCCGTAGGTGTGGGTAACGTTTCTGTCAGTGAAGCTGAAGTGGCTGCCGTGCTTGATGACGTGACAGGCGCAGTTGACGAGATGCTGGTTGTGGTAGAGCCTGGCGTTGCTGTTACGCTAGACTCCGTGCTTGGATAAGCGAATGTCGAAGTTGCCGAATCATTGTCTTTAGTCACAGTTGTTGTCACGATGTTGGTGGTAGGTTGAATGTCAACCACAGAGATAGTGGTAGAGACGGTATGCGTGGCGGGATCAGCGGTAACTACTATGGTATCGGTGATTGGCGGGGAGGTTTCGACAACAGTCTTCGTAGTCGGCGTCGGAGTTACGACAATTGTCTCAGTCGCATCTGAACCGCTCCCACTTCCATCAATCGGAATGACAGAATAGGTAGCACGAGGTGCCAATGGCTTGGACGGCTGCCTCTTCCGCGTAATGAAAGGCAACGCTGAAGAGGAATCGACGGCGGAGAGAATGAATAGAAGGGAAGAGATCAGAAGGTTCGGATGCATCTTGGTCAACACCTCGAGATACTTGCTTGAGACGGCTGAGGGCTGCGAGATTTTGCACCTTACCTACGGTTTGATGGAGAGGAAGGATCTGCAAGAAGGAAGAAGAGTTATGAACTTACCATGACGCACAATACCTTTTATTATGTGTGATATATCATTTGACGATATTCAGATGGTTGGGAAGCAGGCAATATTGGTTCGAGGTCTGGGATGACGAGGGGACCTACAACTTGAATGTATTATCGGGGGCTGGAAATGTGGGGCCAATGAGATGCTATGGATGCCCGGAATGCAAGCTGATTGGCCAGCTCTCATCCCAGCCACAGAATTTTTTGCCGTTTTGGGAAGGTAGCAGCCGCCAACGATCCTTACCTGTATCTAGGTACCTAATAGGGGAGATGTGAATCTAGACCAATCGGTTGGACCCTCGTCTCGAGCCGTGAACTAACCAACGCATCCTTAATTTGTAGATTCTATGATCACGGAATTCCTTAGATATAAATATCCCGATACCTGTAATTTGCCAATCATACCCTGCACACTGCACACCTCGCCGATCTTGTACCTTGCAGAATACCTACAGAGAGAGTCGGGATCAATCGGGCCCGCCTAGGGCAGCCTCCTAGAGCAGCCGTTTCACTCCGAGACGCTGCCAACAGGTAGGTACCAGTTCTCATACATAATATATCTACAAATAAAATATGTAACAATATATCACCAATTTTATTTACAAAACTTCCTATGAACTATATCTGATATATCAAGGAATTTGAGAACAAGAGCAACTGAGAGACTTATCACAGGTGAAAAGTGGCCCATACAAATGAACCGGATTTATGTGGGAAACCACTGAAAACTCATGCTTCAACTTTCAACAGCGATAATTGTCCCATTCTAGTCCTATCCAGGAATCATTGATATAAGAAGTTCAGTGTGGGCAGCTCTCTACATAATAAAGTTGATTGCACATTTATTGTATTTTGCGACGCTAAGATATCGCTGAGTGAAAGAGCAGTAGAAATGGCGGTTTTCAATAGAGCGGGTACCTAATACATGTACCTAGTTTTGACCCTGAACATCTCTACCTTTCTTTTCAAGTCACTGAATACTCCTGGATGTATCCCTATTGAACCCCATATTTCTCATTCAAAAACTGCCCTAGACTTAGATAAAATTAATCGTAAATAATAATCTAAGAGAGACTAAAAGAATTGCGCCTTGCAGTATGTAGATCCGGGTGGTACAGACAAGGAAGACAGGGAAGCATCACCGCAAAGCCAAAACTCTAACTCACAAGACACGCATCAAATACTATTTTGCGCTGTACACTCAAGGAGCTGAACGCACCCAGCTAAAGGTTAATCTGAGTTGATCTGAGCCGAGTTAATCAGCCGGGCAAGCTTTGTATTCATCTCAAGCTCATGAGGTTATAGTACCCCTAATGGTATTATATCATGAACTAGATCGCCACTCTTAAGTAATAGACCATAACTTACATTGAGAACTGCGTAATCTATCCCTTATATCTACGTAGAATTAGAGTTACTTTGGATACCATGTATATACGCAGATGAACAAGGTGAACAAATTCTGTTTGTAGTGAACGTCGCTGCTGAAGACCCATTCAGCGGCTTAACGTTATCGTGATCCCCGGAATGTCGCCCCCGACGATTTTATCAGCTAATTCAGAAAGAACCCCCATGGACACGTCTTTATAGTTACGGGAAAGTGCCCAGAGAGACACCTTGTCCGGAAAGTTCTATGCGATTACATAGGTGTGGATAACCAGTGCTTGTTTTCCTCTCAGTTTGTTCGACTCAACTCTCTTCCTCCAACACCACATCCTTACACCCTCCAACATACCTACCTCATTATCCATCCTTCAAAATCATTCATGGTACAGCATCATAAGCTTTATTGACACATATTAAGCTTCGGGTGTTAGAACATGAGCCAGATGGACAACGATAACGCTGAAGGTCAGGCTTCTATGGCATCCCCCAATGTCGATCGGCCCATAGATTCGCCTCCGGGCCTCGAACATCTCTCCCAAGTCAATGAACCTACCGATCCGGCCCCGGAATTCGAAAACTCCCCCCAAGAGCAAGGCGATACGACTGCCAGAGATACCGATCAGCCTAAAATACCTTTACCATGCAGCTTCGTTCGGCATTCACCAGGAGAAGTCAGAGAATTGGCTTTGGAAAGGGCAACGGCTATTTTCAAGAAGTAGGATAACTTGTTCTTAATCGTTGCTCAACACGAAGCAATAATTCGGAAGCGCTGGTACCAAAAATCCAAATCAAAGCGCAAGGCTCTGTTACTTGAAGCTTGGCCCAGTATGGCGCCCACGCGTCGCGCAGATCTCGACCTCTGGAGAAGTGAGCATTTCAAAACTACTCCAATTGAAGAGGGCAAAGTTGATGAGATCCTTGAGCCTTTCCTCTGGCCTTACATCAACCTGGAAGACATGTGCAAACTAGAACCGCTTCTGATGATGCTCAACTCGCGAGCGAGATTCTCGCCTGATAATTTCACCCTTAAGGATCTCCGCTCGATTGCCTTTGGTACCAGGACCGCTTTAATTCCTCAAACGAACCTTCCAGGGTTCTACATGATATTTAGACAGCGTTTATCACCAGAAAGTTACGGTCAGCTCTACTCTCTGCATGATGACGGTGAAATCAATTCGGAGCCATCTCGATTCTGGTACACTCCTGGCGACGGTCTTTGCGTTCTCCATGTTCAGAACCGCATTTACGAGTTCCTTTACCGGTGCTGCTCGCTAATCCTTCACGATATGCCCCGAGAAGTATTGTTACCAGCGCCGGATGCAGACGTGGAGTTCAACCTTCAACCTCTGGATATCTCAACCAAAATCAACCCTGAAGGTGTTCTGACCCTCTCCACTGAGGCATTTGAGGATCTGTACAAAGAGCCGGACCAGGCTAATTTCGATCGACTCGTAACTCTCACTCAAGCCAAACTAGCTAGTGCAGAGGATCACCTGCTGGCCATGAGAGAGGATCCCGGCTACTTTGTGGCATCTATGAAGGACAGACACGAGCATAATCTGTATCGCCTCCTTGACACTGATGGTAATGCCGACTACACGTCTCTTTGCGGCCAAGCGGATGTGTTTTCTAGTGCAACAGTTCGCATTCATATCGTAGAAGCTATTGGCCATATAATCTTACTGAACGTTCTTAGCAAGAAGATCACTCGTCTCCACGAAGCCATCGATCCGGATAATACCAATTATGCACCGGAGATGGACCAACCGCCGAAGTTGACCGAGGTACTCTTCGATACCTTCTATACTTTAAACCGCACCCTACGCACACTCTTAGCGGTGAACAGACTCGGGCTAGCCATTTACAGCTCGCCGCCGATACGAGGGCAGTTCCGTCGTACGCATGAAGGTTACCTCGGCAATATTACGGGGAATGAAGGACTTTGTCTTCCAGTCGTTCCCTGGTTTGATCCCGAATCTGCTGACGCCCAACACAGACTAGTATTGCTTCTCAGTATGTTGGCAAACTCAGAGCTGGTACACTTGATGGGTCCCAGGGGTCTAGCCACCGAAATTGACTTGCTCATTAAGCGTGACCCTGAATTGAAGCACCTCATAACTCCTTGGTTAGCCGAACAAGTCTCAACGATCTGCGTCCTCCTCGAGTGCATCCATCAAATCGAGCTGTTCCAACCGTGGATGCATGGCTACGAAATGCATTATGCCCAGCATGAAGCCGAATATGAAGAAAAGTGGAACAAGGACGTAATCAATTATTACAATATATCAAACGTGAGAGAGGACTTCTGGTACGAGCTATCCCCATTACTCGACGATTTCAAAGACGAGGCATTTGAATATCCGGCACAAAAGCCCCACTGCAAAGAAGTTGTCGAGGCGAAGCGAAAGTCGGAGGCTACGCTCGACTTGTTATGGAATACCGTCGTCTCGACTTTGAAGGACCAGGACGCACTGCCTCCAAGAGTCCGGTATATCTTCTCCCTTAAGTTACAGAGAACTCCAGAGTGGGTAGAGCCGCCGCCTAAGGCGACTAAAAAGAAGAAGAAGAAGGGAAAGAAGCTCGAAGATGAGTTCGACCAGCTTATGCTAGAAGCCAGGAAGGTGAATGAGGAGACGCTCAAGAAGCAGCAAGAGGAGAAGACCGAAGAAGAGGAGTCCCTGGTTGGGATATTCGAGGTCGACAAGCGCACCTTGAAGGTGATGAAGGTGCTGTTGTTCGATGGACCCGATGCCTCTCAGCTAGGAGAAGTCAGCTGGAACGACTTCGTCTATGCCATGAAGGAAATGGGATTTGAGCGCACGAAGTTGTTCTCATTTGCGTGGCTCTTCGAGCCTGAGGTGGAATCTGATCGCGCGGGAGAGGGCGTCATATTCATGGAACCGCATACGACCGGCAAGCTGACGTACCTCCAGGCAAAGCACTACGGTTTGTGCCTTCGCCGAATCTACGATTGGAAGCTTGAGATGTTTAAGCTTGAAGCATGATTCAGGAAATGAGCCTTGGACTCGAGTGATGGAAAGTTGGTATCCAGGCTACACAAAATTCTGAATTTCATGTGACAGGATTACCTTGAGGATAGGGTAGGAGGAGGATCTTCTATTCTGAACTTTCCTGTCTTGTACATTACGAGCTTCTTATACTTGGCATTCACACGACATGGTCCAAGGACTGCATGACTGGAATACGCGAATCCTGGTGTGGTTCTGTCTGTCTACTAGTCCGACAAGTTTAATTCAATCAAGTCAGTTGTGAATGAATATCTGCAGAGATAGTCGTAGTAACCAAGATAACGCACAATTAAGTCATAAGTCCTCGCGTAACTAGATCGGTCTTAGATGGGCTTCATGCTCAACTCGTATTTAACCTAGTAGTACAGGATCAGACCGTCCCTACCATGTGTAACCATTCCCTGCATTGGTATAACCTGTAAGCCGACCTGTAACGACAGAATGCATTCCGTATTGTACAATGCGCCACGCTTCGCTATTACCCACAAAGCTGCACCTTATAGAGTGCGGATCGACCGATGGTTTGATTTCACGCTGGCTTCGCCCCGGTCACGGGACAGATGCCCGAGGACCCTTCAACCTGGGGGTGAAGCACAACTTTATTTTTGTGGTGTCCCACTTTCGCTTTCGTCACGGGGCAGACGTCGCTGTCGGATTTGTTGGCCGTGCTGGGGTGGTCAGGAGGCAGGACGGTTGTGACGGGGCCGACAACGGGGCACACGCGGTCGTCTGTGGGAGGTATTGGTTAGTAATTGTCGCGAGTATTCCTTAGACGGGCTGAGATTAGGATTTGAACATACCCATCTCCTTGGCCTTGGGGTCGTTGATGATGCTCTTTAGCGCGGGACATGCCTGAGCATCGGCCGAGCCGACGGACTTGGTAGTCGCGGAGGAGACTTCTTCGCTAGGGACGGACGGGTGCTGGTGAAGCTTTCCATGATGCTCGGTCTTGGCCCCGACGACTGGGCACGTTTGACCTGGCTTGGAGAGGTCGATCTGAGGGTGCGAAGGCGGGAGAGTGTGGTTTGTCGTTCCGACTACGGGACAGACTTCTGCGGTCATGGTTGCGTATTGGAGTTGTTGGTCGAACGGTTGGAACTGGTAGACTGTAGGTGTTTGGGTATATCGTATTGATTATCTAGTTAATACTCTTCGTCAGACGAGAGAAACAAGCTCTAAAAGAGGGGGGAATAGCATGTATTTAAAGTTGCGGGTCTCAAACAAAGGAAGCTAAAGGTCCCGTCTTCAAGCCTGCCCTAGACCCATACGTCATTCTATTCTCTTTTAGGCAACGAGCTGGGATGGCTGGCAAGCATGATTGGTATTATCCTGACGCTGATTGGCTATTCACCTCAAGCTCAGCCCAGTTACGCGGTACTTCCCCATCTTTGCGGGTCCGTGGTGCCATGGTCAGATGTTCTAGACTCTTGCGACTATTCTAACGATAGAAAACGAAAACCCCAAACATACAGTATTCATCGGATTGCTATGCTATCACCTTTTCTTCTACAGAAGAATGGGACTGATGGCAAAATTGACAGTATCCAAATGCCTCTGTGCCCGTTCCCGGTGTTTGTCAAGTCCCACTACAAAGACTGTTTATTTGAGGAATACATATTCCAGGAATGTCTCGGCCTTTTTGCCCTACCCTTCATGCCGCGCGAGCTGCCTCGCCAAGGTACTTCCCAAAAATCCCCGATGTCTATACCTATGTACCTCCCTATGTATCTTCAGGGTAGAATGCGTTAGGTACGTAATGAACTGTATTAGGCGATGAGCCGTCTGCTAGGCGGATGTCTCGCACCTGATTGGCTGGGGGCCTGCTTGCCTGTCCTACAGAATCTGACCGTCCGGAGATCAACTGACAATCATATCTCATTTCTACATAATAGGCAGCCAGCCATTCAGCCATTTCAGTTTCATATTTGTCTATGCTACCTAATTCACCACATCATATCTCCAGTATGCGGTCCCAACTTACCTCTGTCTTAGCCTTCCTAGTTTTTATATCTACAACACAATCTCTCAGGTACATGGGTTGCTTCGGCCCGCCAACAAACCTCGACTTTAATACTCGCAATGTCTTCCAGTCTGTTGGTGCCTGCCGGCTGAGGTGCAAGAACTCAAACCTTCCAGTGCTAGGTGTAACCAATGGTACTGATTGCTTGTGCGGCGCTTCGGTCCCTCCATCCAGAAGCATTGTAGGCGAGTCGTGGTGCGATTCACGCTGCCCAGGGTTTGCGGTGGAGATGTGTATGAGACATACTCGTCTTTGTCTTTCGGTTCGAGCTGATAGGAAGAAATAGGCGGCGGTCGAGGCTTCTTTTCGATTTACCTCGTTGAGAAACCAGAGGTTTCAACACAGAGCGCTGAATCAATAGAGACAGACGTCGCAATTCCACAAGTATCGGCTGCGAATTCGCAACTCTCATTAATAGGGGGTTCTGAGCTGTAGGTGGAGCCTGTATCAACTCAGAAGCTTCATTCGCAAAGACAATGAGCATTTTATTCGTTTATGTTATATCACTCTTGGAAACCGTGTCTTGCTAAGGTAAGCTGATGGCATGATACGGACAAGAGAACAAACAATAGGTAAAAGGAATATCTTTAATAGCTTCATCTGGCTCCTAGATAACCCCTTGTCTAAATCAACTTGCGCATAGGTACGATCCTGAAAAGTTACATCCAGAAGCTTGAAGATTGCATCACTAAATGGCGATTCAGATCTAGCATTCATTTGTCGTAGTATATTCAATCTATGAATTATATACAACTCGGACGAGGCCTAGAGGGCCATTGGTCCTATATCATATCGATCGCCTAGGTGGTATCTTGGACTATGATGTCCCCGAGCAACCTACGAAGTTGTTGCCACTAGCTCCGGTGTGGGTGATTTCACCTGCCAGCTTGCAGGATGTGTTGATAACAACTCGGTCCGGTCCAGGTGATCCTTCTGCCGGTCAGCTTCCATGTCATACTGAGAAGGAAGGGTGATCAAAACTCACCACCCGTATATACACTGCCACTGGACAGGAGCGGAAATTCAAGGTACGGCCCAGACACAGCGAATGAGAAACCCTCGTAGTTGTTATACGTGTGCGGGTAGCCACCGGGCGCGCTCCCGGAATTATAGTCGCTGCACGCTCTCTGCGCCGCCTGATTTACAGCCGTTGCTGAATAGTACGTGGAGCCACAAGTCGTCGCCGCTTGCTCCGCGCGCTCTCCGACTAATGGGATAGCCGCAACGGATGCGAGGAAGGCCACAAGGGGCAGAAAGGAAAGGCTATTAATGGAAAACATTATGCTTCAAAAGATAAATATGGATTATGGGTAAAGAGCGGTGTGATGGTTCAAAGAATGATTAGAACCTGTAGACGAACTCTAGAACAGAATGAAAAAAAGTGTCGCAGTTATACCCCATATATATACTCCATCCCAGCTAGTCTTCTAAGCATCGTGCCTGAGGATTCTCCTTCCTCGCGGGGCACAAAGCACCGAAGAGAATTATTCCGTCCCCTATAGCTTACGCAGATGGCGCTTGGACGGGGCGACAGTTGCTTCTTCTGGAACGAGCACCGAAGTTCTTGGCTACCAGTGGTTCAGACAGAATGTAACTCAAAGGGGAAGGTCAGAGATAAACGACAGAACGTGCCGATAAGGTTGGCGGAGATTGCGCGATCGTGAGAATGCGGGGACTGAGGATCACCAGAAGTGAGGTTTTAGACTCTGGAATCCTGGCGTGTCTAATAGCTATAGTGCTATTGGTGATCAACTCCAATGTGAAGACGAAATTTTCTCTTCAGTATACGCCTTGTGTACTTGAGTAAGCTTAGCTGAAGGGGCTTGTTTATTTTCAACTTGACATAACCATACCTAGATTACTTGGCGAGCTTTTTCTAGGATGGCATTCCAAGTACTTGAAATGAGCGAGATGTGTTACATATAATTGATTGACTTAGGAGAGCTGTTTTAACCTAGGCCTTTCTTTTTAGAGGGGACTCTCTTGCTAATGCATTTTCCACTTCCTACCATTCACCCCTATTATCTGTGTTCAGCACCAAAGGAGGTGCAGAAAAATTAAGCTTGGGGACTTATTCGTAAATTATCTCTTCTCATACTTCCTCTTGATAATGTCTACACTTGTGGGCCTTTCATAAAGAGAGTGCATTCACGAGATGAAGTATGATATGTATGCTAGCATGGAAGTTTAACGTCTACATAGCCGAGCATTCTACGGAAGTCTTTGGCAGAGAAAATGGAAAATAAAATAGATAGACCCCATTCCGTAAGTCCATGTTGACTCATACTACTATAGCTTTCTTTCTAGAAATTTTAGGCCAACCCAGAAGTGAAGATGTTGTCTCCACTGTCTAGGACCCAGGTCTCTAGCCGCGCCATCTCCTTTATTCATCCCGAACCCAAAATTTACGTCTTTGCACAGATAAATACCACTGGATTGCTCATTAAGTCAAGTTAAATTGCTCCCGATGCTTTATTCCACCATGAATCACGAAATATCTATGACTACTTGAATAAGAGACACCTATCTCTAGAATGTCTTACAAGGATTCTGGGTTTGGTTAACAGTGTGCCACAAACGAGATTGGAACAAAGGTATATAAATACAAACAGGCCTAGATCTATCACATACGACCATAGGATCTGGAAAATTCGGGATCCCGTCCGCTCTCCCCTAGACAAACCAGATACCGCCGGACTAGTAGTCGGGTCGGTGACGACCGGCGAATCCCCGGTGTTGTATGTTTTTTTTGTCCCTTGGTGAATTCTTATTGATATTATTCATCGTATACCTCTGAAATAGTATATAGTATTCTTAATCAAGTCTCTGCTTGTGGCGCTGGCCAAACGTAGCACGGCATGGACAAGTCTAGAGTGCCAGCCTCTTCATAACTTATAAGTCTCTTATATAGATTCAATGTGGCTGCGATGAAGATAAGCGTATATCAACAGCTGAAGCTTCTCCATGTCTACAAGAAAATAAAGAGATCATGAAAGGTACTCAATAGATGCATCTTGTAGAAACAGAAGTATTCACCAACAAGTGTTGCATATCACAATCTGACGCGCGTTTTAGTCGCACAATAAAGCTTGGCCTGTCTTCGGTCCGTCTGCTAGGTAGTAGAGGTGGCAAGTTCCACTGGAACGACCAGCGACGAAAATGGCCCAATCTACCTTCATGTCTCAACTCGTTTTCATTCTAGGAATGATGGTTAGCGCCCAGGTTTAGGTAGCTACTCGTAAGTCAACGATTACTCAAGCGGCATAATAGACAACAACATCGGTCATTGAGGATAGTCACTGGTGAGTCAAAATACGTTTATGACGAAGCTATTTGAGCAGGTAGATATCAAACACGGCAAGGCTTGGTCTCATATTCATTCTGATCCGTGCCACCCTCCCATGTTTCCACCTCTATCTAACTTCTCTCCAACCCCAAAATTGACAAAGTAGATACCTAATCTTCAGTATCCTACTGTCGGCTATTCACTGAGGCAACCTCAGGCTGACCCTTTGAGCCAGGTAGTGCCGCTTCATGATCGACTGACCTAGTCTGGCGCTTACCCAAGACTACATAGGCTATAGCAGCGACGATGAGAAGGGAAGCTACACCAACACCAACGCCAATACCTGCCTTCGCTCCGGTAGACAGCCCATCATCAGATCCGCCCGAACCTTGGTTGTTAGTCGTTGATGGGCTCTCGGAAGTGGTGCCGGTGGCACTTGCCACGGGAGCAGAAGTTGAGGATGAAGATGAAGAGCCGGAGTCGAAGCTCGAGGGGGTGACGTTGAAGCAAGGGGGGTTAAGGGTGAAATCCTGGTATTCAACAAAGGTCTTTTGAATAAAAGTGTCAGTAGCAATCCCAGGTTGGGGATGAATGATTGTGTCATCTTACGATATCAGCGCAGGCGTAGAAGGTCTGGTTTCTGCCACCCAGCTCGTTGTCGATGTTCGACCAGTACTCCAGCTGAATGGTAGCATTGGTTCCAGCATCCACCGTGTTAGGGATACTAGCGATTTTATAGCATTGATGTCCAGGCTCAATCTCTGAGACTTCGCTGACAACCTGCTGGGTGAACTGGCTCTGAGTGGTCGGTGCTGAAGACCTATCAGTGCTACGATCCGCGAATTTAACAGGGTGACTGACCATTATCATATGCAATGGAGAAGTTGACGTTCCACGCATCATCTGCGATTGACAGAGCAACGGTCCCCTGAGCTGAACGGAGCGGCAGGTCAGTTGAGATGTACTAGTAAGCCTTTGGCAGTGAATACTTACTGAGCGGGAAGATTGTTCGGTTGGTCACGCCGCTGGAGCTTCCACAAGGAGCAATGTTATCTGCAGAAGCACTCCAAGGTCTGTCGTCCGGCCACAGGAAAGCAACGGGCCCCATGATAGTGCCTTCGAGGCCTTGACCGTGAGCCTCACCATCACCAACGACGAGCTGGGTGCCGGCCAGCGCAGCAAGGTAAGACAGCTGACTGAACCTCATGTTGAGTAGAACGTCTGCTGTGAGTAGTTCCTGAAACGATGATGTTACAGTGCGTAGTTGTCGATACGCCTGCGGGGAGGTGTTTGTGGCTAAGGGAAGCCTTTTGAAGGGCAAACGCAGGCAAAGTGGAGAGACGATCTTATAAGTATTAGTTGTGCAACAGTTACAATTTACTATAATGGATGGGAAATTCATTTAGCACATATAGCCGGTCCCTCGTCACAAGCCAATCACTCCGTCGCCAAGCTAAAAATCCCACTGTCTGGGCGTCAACTGGTGCGCTCAGTCATTCGTCCGAGATAAGCCGGCAAGGCACGGGCTGTTAATGACTTGAACACTCCCTTTTTGGACGGTAACGCCGTTGCCTGAGCAGTTAGCAGTGAGCATACGGATCCTAGCACTTGATCCCTCGAGTCAACTCCTATGACTACCATGACTAATCCGATCATATGAGCATATCGTAACGATACCAGTGAGTAAGTGAGAGAAGCGACGATGCTAGACTCGGGAATAATACAGTATACCTTGCTATGTGTCGGGGTCCCAGGTCTGGCCAGCCTTTCACTTCCAAGAAGTTGGACAAGTCGGTCTCCGAAGCCAATTGACCGAACAATGACCGCAGATGGTCACTGAGGACCTACAATCCGGCAGCAATCCGATGACGGTCGACTAGTTGGTGTAGGGCATAATGGTTCTCATCTAAGTTAGGAAGGTCTCACAAGACTCATTTATTCTTCCAGGTGAGATGAAAGACTTATCCTTACTCCGTTCTGTGGGATTGACCACTTATACCCCATCTTGGACAAGGTACGTGGGCTTCGGGATCGTACCGGGCTGCCGAGTTTTCTATTACCTAAGGCATTAATCCCCTCTTGTCCTATATTTGCCTACTTACAAGTAAGGTACCTGGTTAGTATTATAGTCCATTTCTGCTACAGATATAGATTAACTATCAAACACGTCGTATTTCCAAGGAGAGAAACATTTCACGGGCTTGAACATAATACCAAGAGCATCAATCATAGATGGCAGGAGGTATGATGCAAATGTCAGCGAGAGAACGTTGGAGAGTAACGGCTTGTAAAGTAGTGGCTGAATCCGTCATCACCATCACATGGCGGTCTCCTCAACGGTGTGGGGTTGGATGGCTGGATCTAGCTAGACCGTGTAGAACGGCATGGAACGAGAGGAAAATGGGCAAATCGGTTTGTACGTTGACCCTTTTGGCGGGTGGATCTAAGTGGAAGAGTGGTACGATTTCTTACCAGCCTTTAGATCGTGAATATCCATGTTCCCCACGCAGGTGAGCTTTCTAGGTTACTCGCGTAACGACAAACGGATGAGAGTTACACAGCATGGCTTGGCATCCTCGAGCCTGCATGGCGTACACGGTGAAAGTTAACTCCGAGGGTGAAACTATTTCAGCTTAATATTGGATAATGCAGAATAGTCACCTATATAATCTCGTTTACGTTGGAATAATATATCAAATGATACCAAGTCATTAGATACACGGGCGCAAATCGAAAGCTCAAGTTCATCGTTTATTCTGTGACCCCCAGGCTGGTTTATCTGATGGCGCTAAGAGGGAATCCTTGCTCAATATCCATGCCAAATTTGCTCTTAGCTGCAGGAAATCCGGCGCCAAAGCGGAGACAAAGTAGCGGGGTGTGGCACTCCATCTAATCTTATCAATCTAATCAGATCAAACGGCCAATACGGGTCCAGAACCTCGATATTTTCGTAATAGTTTCCGAAGAGGACCTGGAAGGAGAGCAAGGGATAGTCTCATGCCACAGAGGCCCCAGGGTAGAGCATAAAACCGAGACTACCCAAGGACATGTTCCGGTGGCGTCGAGTGACGATGTCCAAGGAATTAACTAATGGGACTGGATGAAGTCGAAGCGATGGCCTGATTCAATGTAACAATGACAAAAAATCTTCCTCGGTTGGACCGCTGTGTTACTTCTCTTAATGGGGGTAAGAAGACCATGACACATCCGGTACTACCGTAGCTATGCCTGGGAGTCTTCACATCGCAACCATATGGCCTTGGCTATGACTAGGGCATGGTTCTTCTGCGGAGGGAATTTTTCAAGAACAGGCCGACTACCCAAAGTAGCGACTTGATCTTACTTCTAGGCTCTTCAGCCTAATCTCCGAGCATCGGCTGGCGTTGCAATGTCTGTTCATGAGTCCTAGCTGAAGCTGGTCGAGCCCCTTGCTTTAGCTAAATTATTGCAAGCATTCTCTCCGGATACCAGCGCTAGAAGCTATCTGCATGCGAGCTACACAGTTATAAGACTGTTGTGATCGCTACCATTATTTTACATGTTCTTCACTCATCGACGCATTGATATCCTACGTGCAATTGGACGCCGCTAAAAAGCCGCTCGTTTCTGTTTACCTTCACGTTCATTCTCAGTACAAGTTATCGTCAAGATGGTTACTATCCGCTGGGCTTTTGGCGCAATACTTGCTGCCAGCGCTGTCTCCGCCTCTACGGACGAGCTACAGTTCTTTGCTCGTCTGCTCAGGCGCCAGGATCCCGGCTCTCCCTCTTACAATTGCCACGATAATTGCGGTAAGCATACATTTTCATGCCTACTGTAGGGTAAAATGTCGCTAACACCTTTGCCCAACTTTAGGTCAAGCCATTATCCAGGGGCGCAGCAGCGCTGATGTGTGTCATGACGACGTCTTCCTAACCGATTACAAGGCCTGTCTCCAGTGTGCCGGGCCGGATAACCAGGATATATGGCAATACTATGGAACCACTTTGACGAAGGACGCAACACCGTGCGGCCTCTCCACAACGCCGCTTTCTGGCAAGCAGCCAGATGTTGGGCCGGTGGTTTCAGCAGGTAGCGGCTCGTCAAGTGCGGCACAGTCGACTCCGTCAGCTACTTCATCGGCAACCGAGACCTCGACAGCCGGTCAATCTTCGTCGGAGGTAACTACCGCTCCTTCTAGTACGGCGGAGGTGACTGCCCCCTCTAGTGAGACGGCTGCGCCCGTTAGTACTGGATCTAGCTCCGGCTACGCTACCGCCACTGCTACGGAGCCTGCTTCAGTAACAAGTGCCGTCACTACCTCTTATACCCCCTCCGGTACCAGCAGCGCAAGTGGCAGTGGTAATGGAACAGCGCCTACGGTCAGTCTTCCACCTTTCCTCTTCCATCCCATATAGAAGGCCTTCAGCTAATCGATATTCAGTCTTCTGGAGTCGTCGTGGTCAACAATGCCGGAAAATTTTCTGGTAGTTCCTTTGGGTTCTATGGCGCCCTAGCTGTTGGGGCTTTCTATGCTGTCGTCCAGTAAGGGACTCGCTGTAGCCATGATATACCGAGCAGACCTAGTACTTATGTAAGATATGCTGTAGTTAGATAATTATAAAGTTAATACATGTTTTACTCTTATATCAAACTGTCGTAAACCCTGTCGCCCTTTATCGAAGGGATAATCACTTCAAGAATTCCTTTGAGGTTAGGTGATCTTGATTATATTTGATGGGTTCCTACAATCATGATATGAATCCGCACTTCGGACAAGAAGAAATATGGTAACCAAAATTGGTCTTGGACTTTATATCTTATAGATAAATGCAATAGCCTTTTGATTTCCTTCATCTACGACCAATGTCGTAACTCACATGCTGCATGTCAAGATTTCTCCTCGTTACACACGTAGCATGGAATACCTGGATATGATTCATGATGCATTGGATAGAATGGCCTCATATGAGCAAGAATACGACATAGATTACGCAGTTCATGCCCGACTTCAAATCGACTCGGTGTAGTCACTTCAAAGTGCCGTTCTCACCTCAAGCAATGCGACTGCAAGGGGCTCGAGACCGAGCAGTGTATGATATAGATGAAAGGGCTGAAGGTGTTTACGTCAACGCCTGTCGCTTTTCATTTCCAGTGAGCTAATTGTTTCATATATGAATTACTCACACATTGAGCGAGATTCAATGGCGATCTCCATAGTAGCAACATGCTAACATTCACGGGGGGAAAATATCATCGTAGTACGAGTAGACTCATGAATTCTCTGCACTCTCTTCTTTCCGCTCTTCTGAATGGCCCCCTTTTCTTCCCACAATCCCAGTACCAACCATGATCTCCGCGACTCAACCCCGTCGTACCAGGCACCAACTTATTTATACTGTTGTTGCAGGCTTATATTTGATAGGCCTGTCAGGTACCTTACAGGCGTGGCACAGACCAATGACAGCGTGAATAAGGTGTAAAGGTAGGTATCCTTTAAATACTCGACCTGTATCTGATAGGAGATGAGATCGACCGTTGTTGGTTTATGCGCTGCCCAATAAGATATTAACTAAGTATCGCGAGAGACTCTATGATGCTATTGGACTAGAGTACCACCCAATCAATACGTCCTGCTAGAGCTATTAGTCGAAGCCTTGATTACGAAATGCGTTGCGACGAAAATGTATATGATCGTCAACAACATATTCGCTATTGCGAGGACAGCAAACCGCAGCCAAGTAGGAACCGATGCGGCGGCGCGGCGGTGCTTCGCTGTTCGAAGCCGTCCGACGACGACGCAGGCAAAGCCGATCGAAATACAGTAATTGCAATTGTACGTATGTATTCGCATGCTGTTTGCTGTTGATCGACGTGCAGCCCGGTCCACTATGTGACCAAAAGCCTTTCAATTCGTACTCACCGCCAATGGAATGTTGAGATTTTATGTAATCGTATAATCCATTCACTCGGGTCCAATAGCGTCTTCCCATGGTACCTGGGCAGTTTGTTCAATCTCGTGTTTGACCGCCACCAGGCGGGTTCTCCTGGGTTCTTCCCCGCTAGAAGCGAATTGCGGCTGGGCTGAGAGCTGAGATCTGTCTGCGCCGCGTCCTGTCATCGTCAGCCTCCGGTAGTCTCACTCCCTAAATCCACGTAGGTACTAGCGCTTACCAACGTCAGGACGTTCCGTGGCTTAATGACAGAGATCATACTTACCTAAGGCGTCAAAGACGACTTCATACAACTTCGTATAAAGACGACAGCTAGACTCGACATTTCCGAGTCTACATCAACACTCAGCATCAACAGCATCAATCAAGCTTCCAGGTCAACTACCAACAACCCATCAACATCCTCACCACCCTAATCTTCACGCCCAACCCAACATTCAAAATGCAGGTCACCGCTTTCCTCACCACTATCGCTCTCGCCGGCTCGGCCGTTGCAGCAGCACCCAGCGCCATTATCAATGTCGAGGCTTCTCACGGCGGCGCTGGCAATGACCTGACGAACAACACGATCACTGTGCCGATCGACACCACCTACACCAATCCTCCAGTCCTGGACACTGTTTCTACTCTCTACCTTATCGGCGCCACGGGTGTCTCATCTGACTCTATTACCTGCACTCCCTACAAGTCCGCGGATGGGTAAGTAGACGCATCCCAGCCTCAGCTTTCAGGATTATCAACTAATGTGATGCAGCACTGGCGACCACGGCCTGCCCTTTACCAGCAAGACCCCCTCGTTTCTTTCGACGAACACCGTCCAGGTCGGCAGCATCGTCTGCCACACTGCTTAAACCGGCTCATGGAAATTACGACGGCATACAGCGTTAGTTTTGGCATAGATGTCGGTAATGAAGTTGGGACTTCAGCATGACCAGGTGATGGAGGCGCGCGCTTAGCAGAGGACGATTGGGTTGCATTATAGACTTGGGACGAACCATTGGTTGTGCATATTATTCGATTCGCTCCTTGAACGCTGATAAAATATATATACGTCATTTATTATCAAACATTCCTGAATCGAGAACTGCGCTAGTGAGATTTAAGATGTGATGCTGCCTGTTTTGTGTGGCGGAAGCTGCGTGTCCTTGTCTTGGCGGTGCTTGCCTGCGCTATGTAGCAGGTACTATATTAGTATTGCAAACATGCGCCATTCAGCTTGGGAGCCCTATACCGGCAGTCTGGGAAGCTCAGTAGGCGCATAATTAGTGGGAGGCCGCTAGACGCTTATCATGTAGGTACCAGCTCGCTACTTGCAGATATCCAATTGCCCCGCGGACTGCGCCTCCCGCGATGAAGCTAATTGACGTATCTCCATCCAGAAATGTCATTTGGATATGGTTCATGGAAGGTTCTTTGTTGGCTCACAGCCTCAATAGCAACATCGTGTGTGGCGCAAGTTCTAGTAAAGTCATTTTAAATTAACATATATTTCATCAAGAAGGCTATCTCTTTTCGTTGTCTTCTTTTGTTTTTACCTACTCTCTTAGCAATCTATTTGTTGTATTCATTTATCTCCTCATCTACCTGGGTACCTAACCTACCTAAGCACCACTACCACTATTGGCGTGCTTGAACCCCGCATCACCTACATCACCGAACACCTGCAAACTTTAGGTATCCAACAGCAGACGACCACATCGGAATCCTAGTTATCCTAGTTAAGAAATCGTGTCAAATCAAGGACCGGAAAATAGACAACCTTGAGCTCATGTCCTACCCATACGGGCAGCCGGGTTATTATCCCGGTCAACCGCCGCCACAGCAGTACCCTCCTCCCCAACCACAAGGTCAATACTATTCTCCGCAACCACCTCAAGGCGGACCCTATCATCAGGGTGGTTATTATCCTCCCCCACAAGCAAGTCCCTATCCCGGCCAGCCGGGCCAGTACCCTCCTCCTCAGCCTTATGGAGCACCACCGAGTCAAGGTTATGGCCCTCCTCCGGGTCAATACAACCCTCCACCCCAACAGGGATACCAATACCCTCCGCCTGTAGCTAGCGGGCCCCCAACTCCACCGACTCTGGGTTACGGCCCACCCCAGATCATTCAATGGGATGCCACTCCGGATGCCCAAACTTTAAGATCGGCGATGAAAGGTTTCGGTACTGACGAGAAGGCATTAATTCGCGTCTTGTGTAATAAAGATCCCTTACAGATCGAGGCGATCAAGTCCGCTTACTTCCGAACCTTCAGCCGCTCACTTGAGAAGGATATTGTGTCAGAGACAAGAGGATGGTTCGAGACGGGACTAGTCGCGATTGTTCGAGGCCCTTTACTCCATGATGTCCACCTTCTCCATTCGGCGATGGACGGCCCTGGAACGAAGGAAAAGGTGCTCAACGACGTCTTGCTAGGTCGGAGTAATGCAGATTTGAACGCTATCAAGAGCATGTACCAGCACACTTTCCACAAATCGCTTGAGAGCCAGGTGAAAGGAGATCTGAGCATGAAGACCGAAAGGCATTTCTTGATCGTGCTTGGGGCGAACAGGGCGGAAGACAGTGCCCCGGTTATCCCACAGGCCATAGATCAGGACGTAATGGAGATTTATCGTGCTACGGAGGGTAAACTGGGCACGGATGAAATGATGGTATGCTCAATTCTGTCTACGCGAAACGACAATCAAATCCGGGCTATCAATCACGCCTACGAACAGAAGTTTAGACGACGGTTGGAAGATGTTATCAAGAAAGTGAGTTTAATTCTATAAAGATCATTCTTATTTTATTGGCAATGTTAACAATTTTGTAGGAATTCAGTGGACATATGGAGCAGGCCTTGCTATACCAATTGCGGCATGCCGTTGATAAGTACATGCACGCGGCGTCTCTGCTCGAAGACGCAATGGCGGGCCTGGGGACGAAAGATCATTTGCTCGTGTCTCGAGTGATCCGATATCATTGGGACAAGCAGACATTGGCAAATGTCAAGGGCGCCTACCAGCAGCGTTACCGACGAAGTCTTGCCAGCCGAATCAAAGGCGAGACGAGCGGGGATTATCAGAGGCTGATGCTTGGCTGCATTGGAGAACCGGTCTAAATGCGCCCCGGCGAGGTTGGGTTGTTCGGCGTCAATTGATATCCTATCGGGAATCTCTCGTACGGCAGGATGACGTTCTGTTGTTCATGTAATATTCGCAATGCTAATGCAGAAGGCTAGAGATGTGCTTTATGATACCTATTTCCTTAGTTACTCAAAACGCTGTGGCTATCCGCACTTGCATGTAGCCACTGAAAGCTTATACCTTAAACTCTTTAATTCGTGCATGCTTCCGAATCTCGATCGGATCCATTGGCGTAACAATACAATGCAGCGTATGTTAATCGTTCGAATATACAATATCCCTTGAGGATGGCGTAATCGGACTCGTCAACCCGATTCACCCCTGGCATTGGTCGGTTGGCCTCATCAGAGAAGGCCAAGATAAGAGTAGATTGGAGCTGGATTATACCTAAACCAGACAGGCCTACGAAGGCCTCAGCTGTTCTCAGCTGACATTTGCATCCATGGCTGTGGGGAAATACCTCCCTGTTTTTACCTGGCACTACGTAATACGCTGAAAGCTTATTCTCCCAGAGAACTTTTAGCTTTGTCTTTAATCACCACAAGGCTTTTTTAGCTTCGACAGTTGTATCACGGCGCGGTTTTTTATATTCTACTTGGCTATAGACTTTGCTCTAGTTACATTTCGTGTTACAGCTATAGGCAACTAAGTGAGTATATGTAGTCTTTTAGATGCTATAGGAATGCCCTGCATTTCTTTACAAAGGGTTTCCAACAATCCTTTTTTTGGCTTATTAATCTCCACCCTCCGACTAATCTAACTGACGATCACCCGCTTTTAGAGGCGTTGAGCTTTCGCTGTTGAACTATGGGTACAGCTAAGGGACCCCTTCTCCGTTACACGCAATGAATATATTATATACCAGTCAATATGAATTCCTCGTGTCTTTACCAGAGACCAACTCTTCTTCATTCTTTGCTTCCCGGGCTCAATTGGGTCACCGTCTAGTTTCCATGGACGCCACTTCTTGGAGCTCGATCGCACAGGCGGCAGTTGCTGGGACCTGCTTTTTACTATATATCATCCACGGCCTATTCCCTAAAGGGCCGCAATGGATTCGCCCTTTTGCTAAGGAAGAAGCTCTTCTTCCTAGCTTTCGCACGAGACCTTGGAGTTTTTGGACAGTCTGTCTTTTGGCCCTGTCCGCGATCGGACTCGTTTTTGCTATCCTGGCCGCCGTATCACCGCCATTTAATGTCGTCAGAATTTTGGAGCTCGTGCCATGGGTTGTAGCTCTGTTAATTACGGTCGTGGACCGCCCCAGGAAGACGCCGAAAGCTTTACTAACCCTTTTCACCACGATTGTCGTGTGCGGTTCGGTATCGTTGGTGGCATGGTACAGTGAGACGGAGCGTGTGAATATAGTCCATGTCGGCGCTGTGGGGGTGGCACTGGCCGCCATATTCCTCATTCTCTCAATGCCAATGCGAGACCCGGCGCTCGATCCAACTGGTATTGCAGACTCTGCTGATCCCCCGACATCCCGGCTTCGCAGTCCTGAGGACAACTTGAGCTTGTGGCAATTCATGACTGTATCATGGATGGGTCCGTTGATTTCTCGAGGTTATAGAAATCAACTAAATGACGAAGATGTTTGGCTATTACCGTATGATTTTCAGCACAAGAGGTTGCATCTATTGTTTCGAGATCTTAAGGGTTCTATAATAAAGCGTCTAGTTTTGGCAAATGGGTTGGATTTGATCATCATCACATTTCTAGGACTTATCGAGACCGCAGCGAATCTTTCAAACCCAGCTCTTCTGCAGCGCTTGTTGCAGTCTATCGAGAAAGGCCTCGCCCACAGGGACGAATCTTTCTTTTACGCGTTGGCTATTCTGTTGGTGCGGCTGGTCGCTTGCCAGTCTGGCGTCTTTTTACTATGGTATAGTCGGCGGGCGTACGAAAGGTCGCGTGGGGAGCTGCTTACAGCAGTTTACGCTAAAACATTATCACGAAAATCGTTTGGACTTCGCACGGATTTGGGCGAGCCTCCTCAAGAGAATTGTCGGGAGAATGGTATCGAGCCTCGTGAAGAGACACCGCTCCTTGGTGGTGGGAAACCACCCAAGAAAACCCGTTGGATACGTCTCCTTGAGTTCCTCAGGCTTCGCAGGACTACGGACGCGAGCAATTCCAAAAGCGTTCAGGAGCAACCAGCGACTATGGGCAAGATCTTGAACCTGATGAGAAACGACGTCTATGAGGTAGCACAGCGATTTTGGGAATTCCCATCTATCGTCTCGAAACCACTGCAGTTAGTTTTCTCCTTAGTCCTGATCTGGCAACTATTGGGCTGGCCTTGTCTCCTTGGGGTGGCCTGGGCAGTGGTCCTCCAGTTTTTGAATGCAGCTTGTGTGCGTTCGTTATTAGATGTCGAGAGGCGTCGAAGAGCTGCGGCAGACGTCAGGCTTCAAGCAACTACCCAGTTCGTTGAGGCCATTAGACCCCTTCGATGGTATGATTGGCAATCTAAGTGGCTAGGAAATATTATGCAAGCACGGGCGAAGGAGCTACATCTTAGGATCATCGCCAGCTTGTGGACTATCGGTGTCGGCGCCACTAATCTTGCTGCCAGTGCTCTTTTCCCAGTATTCACTTTCTTCGCAGTAACATATATTGCAGGGCGTCCTCTACCGGTTGATGTTGCCTTCCCTGCTCTCCAGCTCTTCACGATGCTAGAGTCGAGTTTGAAGGAACTTCCAAATTTAATAACGGTACTCCTGAATGCTACCATTGCCATAGGACGTCTCGAGAAGTTCATGGGTGAACCGGACAAAGAAGAGGGCGCTTATGGTGACGCTCCCTCCGAGATCGAATTTCGAGGAGCATCTTTTGCGTGGCCGACCAATGGGAAACTTGTTCTCGAAGATCTTGACTTACACTTTCCCCCTGGCCTTACCCTCATCCATGGTAAGGTTGGTTCAGGAAAGACAGCCTTACTGGAAGCTATCCTGGGCGAGCTCAATAAAGTCGAAGGCGATTGCATTTTACCCAACGAAATGGTGGGTTATTGTGCTCAGTCTCCGTGGCTTCAGAATATGAACATCCAAGACAACATTCTCTTTAACTTCCCATTGGACAAGAGCCGATACAACGAAGTCTTGGATGCGTGCGAACTATTACCTGACCTAGCCAACTTCGCACATGGAGACAAAACCAATATCGGAGAGAACGGAATTGGTCTTTCTGGAGGTCAAAAGGCTCGAGTGGCACTGGCAAGAGCTGTATATTGCCAATCCCGTATACTATTACTGGATGACCCGCTTGCAGCACTCGACCATCAGACAGCTCAGTCCATTGTCCGCAAACTATTCCGCGGGTCCCTTCTCAAAGATCGCACTGTAGTGCTCGTCACACATCGGGTTGACCTGTGTCTATCGCTCGCGGACCAAGTGATCGAGATCACTGATGGAAAGGCGCGCGTTTTCGATTCCGATGAGTACCCAGGAGAGTTTGACATTCCGTCACAGAAGAAAGACACAGTTGTTGAGGATGAACCCCTAGTAGTCAGCGAAGAACTAGCGAACGCCGCAGTCCCGGACAAATTCATCGAGGATGAGGGGCGGGCATCAGGCGGAGTTGTCGCCAGAGTCTATTGGACCTATATAAAAGCGGGCAAATTAACATACTGGGCAGCAGTCATTGGGATCTTTTCCGTCTTCCGCTTCGCGCGAATATTCAACTATTGGTTCCTCAAAGCATGGGGTGAAGCGTACGGAAGTGTGAACGCTCGAGTCTTGTCAAGTTCATCTGATATAGCGAACGGTATCTTCGACGGTTTGCCAAGACCGGACGACGACGTCAGGCCCTGGCTATTGTGGTATGCCATCCTCGGGCTGCTCATGACCGTACTATACGTTCTCACTCAGTGCGGCCTTACAATAATCCTATATAGAGCAGCCAAGGACTTATTCGCTAGGGTTATCAACCGAGTGAGCAGCGCGACATTCCGTTTCTACGACGTCACGCCTGTGGGGCGCTTGATGAACCGCTTAACGTCTGATATAGGAATGTTAGACGGCGGTGTCATTCAACCGCTTCAAAATTTTGCTTTCTGGTCTCTGACATGGTTGAGTTCCATGATTGTCATCGCCCTGACAACACCGATATTCTTCATCTTTGCAATAGGGATGACCATCTGGTTCACTGTCATATTTCTGCTGTTCTTGCCGACGTCACAGAGTCTTCGCAGACTGGAGATGGTCACGCTTAGCCCTCTGATGTCGAATTTCGGTATTCTCGTCGATGGGTTAGCCACTATTCGAGCATTCAAGGCACAGTCAGTCTTTCAGAACCGTAATATCGCAGCCACAGATACTTTTCAGAAGATGGACCACTTCTACTGGAGCTTACAAGCATGGCTCCAGTATCGATACGATCTGCTGTCTGCTTGTTCGATATTTGCTTTGACGATGTTGGCTTTGTACCAAGGACTGTCACCTGGTCTAACGGCTTTCGTTCTCACAAGCGCTGCTCAGTTGGTTGAGGCTACTCACGTCCTATGCAGAACATATGGTCAGCTCCAAATGGACTTTGTATCCGTGGAGAGGGTGGTTGAACTCCTAGACCTGGAAGAGGAACCCAATGGAGACATAAAACCTCCTCCTTATTGGCCATCGTATCAGGACAGCATCACGTTCGACTCGGTGACGATTAAGTATGCACCGCATCTTGAACCTTCACTGGTAGATGTTTCCTTCACGATCCCCAGTGGAGCAAATTGTGCAGTATTAGGTCGAACAGGATCCGGCAAATCTACGCTAGCTCTTGCTCTCCTCGCAACAATGCACCCTGAAAGAGGGCAGATTAGGGTTGGTGATCTGGATATCTCCAAAGTCGATGTTCATACCTGGCGCCAACGTATTAGCTTCGTGGCGCAAGACCCAGTCCTATTCCCAGGAACGCTTCGAGAGAACCTAGATCCTTTAGAGCAACACACCGACCAGGAATGCCAAGAGGCCCTGTTCCGAGTTCTGGGGCCGAAGTGGTCCCTTAACTCAGTCATTGACATTGGAGGCAAGAACCTCAGCCAGGGTCAACGTCAACTGGTGGGAATTGGCAGGGCTATTCTTAGAAAGAGCCCCATCATCATATTGGATGAGGCAACTGCTTCAATTGATAAGAAGACTGCATTGGCAATCCAGGATGTACTATTGGCAGAATTGAAGGAAAGTACTGTGATCACTATTGCCCATCGGTTAGAAGCAGTCAAGGACGCGACTTACTTCATTAGATTAGATGCTGGACGCGTAATAGAAGCAGGACCTGCCGGTGAGTCAAAATAGGTGAGAGTGACTCTCAGAGGGCAATCACGGAGACGCAGCAGATTGAATCATGGGCATGTACGGCAGGTACGGAAACCACCACACGAATGTTGAAGGCAGGTATAAGGTGCAAGGGGCCTGTCAGTATAAAAACAACACTTTGCACCGTATTTACTCCCCCGGAAACTAATGATTCCCCTACAACAATAAGAAGGGTTTGTTTACAGCATTTCTAGTTATCATTACTCACCCATAACCAAACCGTAGTGTGAGCGCTTCCCTTCTCTACAACCATTTACATCATTACCACTCCTCCCTCCCCTACGCGTCTCGCCTCTATCCTAACGGCACGTATCATCTACCTCTTCATCCAGACTTTCGTAACCTCGCCATAGTATCATTGTAGCATTCTTCATCATGACATCAACTCCAACCAAGATGCCGGCACCACTCCCCAATTGCCCTGCAAAGGGCACCAACAGGCGTGAATGTGAACTGACTTGGAAGATCTTGCCCAACCTTGATGAGCTTGAATCCAGTCTCAGTCAGATGACATCAGCTTTCGATTGGGATCTTCCCGAGGAAATCGAGCCTCCAACCAAGCATAACATCTACCTACGCAACCTGGACCAGTTCATTAACGACTTCGAGTCGCATCGCGAGAATGATACCCTGGAAGAATTCAAAAGCAACTGCCTGCGCCCTGAGTTCGCTGCCCTTCCAGATAATGTAATCTTGAAGAAGGTGGCTGAGCTTGCCCAGACGCGAGCCCTGTTCATCAATTACCTACTTGCGACGCGCGTGTCGCCCGTCATGCATCGAGAAGCCTTCGACGTGCAGGGCCCCCTCACCGACCAAACCGGAAAACGTGCTATAGCATGGTCAATAAAGAGAGATCAAATCGCTGTGGCGAAGAAGGCGACCGAAGCATTCTGGGGAAAGACCGATTCCGGAAACCCGCTGCCGGACCACCGCCACAAGGCCATGGGCATCTCCGCCTACGAGAACTGGGCTGACCCTATCGACAAGAAGCTAGCCGACATGTGTCCTCGCCTTGAAGACAAGTACAAGTCGGTGGACTGGAACGTGTGGGGCCCTGAGAAGGTGCAAGAACTGTTCTAGAACGACGGAACTCAACCTCCTTTGAGGCCTACCATGAAGGAAGAAGCCGACGACAGCAGGAAGGACAAGAGCAAGAGCAAGAGCAACAAGCCCACTGAGGACACTAGCGGCAGCAAGGCCACTTCTGGTGGCAAGAGTGCTTCGGGTAGCAAGAGCCCTTCTGGTAGCAACACCGCTGGCGGTAGCGGCAGCAGCCAAGGAAAGACAAAGTTCACCAAGGAAGTCTCGAGCGACCAACACACCGAGAAGAGACGCGCTGTTCTCCCAGGCTCAGCCAATTCGAAGCTTGCCAATGCTGGTAAGGGATCTGACGACGCATCTGGTCAAGTCGAAGTCTCGCCGAAGCTCGCCATGTCTAAGCCCGCAGACAGTCCCAGCCCGAAGAGAAAGGGACACAAGTAGGCGAGCAGTCTCATGGGAATACAACAGAAGTTAGGAGGAAGAAGCATACTTAGGTTGACATACACACTCACGTTGCGTTGCAGTTCGTTTTATTCTCGGTGCAGTTGCGCAAGGCAGCATGGATGGAAGTTGACGCACGCGGAAGGGTTTGAAATTCTTTTTTCCGAGGCTGCGAGGTATAGGCCCGTGGAGGGTCGAGGAGGATTTGAATTTCTATTTCTATGCGGGGGGCTTCCATCCCGTTTGCCAAGTCTCGCTACGATTATAGATAGTCTGCATCGCGTCGATACCTATTTCCTATGCGCTGTATTAATAATAATAAAAGATATCATCTAATTCACAAGTTTGCTCGTTTCGCTTGAAAGCCGAGGTTGAGCTGTTAACTTATGAGTTGGCCCACCTCTAGATCCACAACCTTAGCTGAATCGTAGAATCGTAATACATAAATAGTCGTAGTCGCTATTTCATACAGAAGGTCTAAGCTCTTGAGTTTATGAGGGGCTACAATTAAAGATTAATTTCGATTATGTGCTTGTGGCAATTAATACATTGCATCATCCATAGTGAACCTCCACGTCATGATACTTGCACTCTACGACATTATCGTTCCCATGTGATGATTCCAACAATAAATCGTTACTTCTCTCAATCAACCAGTTAATAGTGATGTATTGAACAAGATGCCTTCAATGCGCCATCTCCATCTTGATGCATCGAAGAGGCAGCCTTTGCTCAAGGAGCAGGCAAACCCTAATGAGAATATCTCGTCATTGCCAGTGAAAAATGTGTACACCGATCCTCGAGGATCGAAGAACGATGAAGATGCGAGTATTTACTTCATCGGCACCGCAACTACAGTGCTCGAATGGCAAGGAATTCGCATCCTTACTGACCCCAACTTCTTGCATGCTGGCGATCACGTACACTTAGGACCCGGCGTGACGGCTCAGCGAAGGACCAATCCGGCCGTGGACCTACACGAGCTTCCGGCACTTGATTGCATCCTGTTATCTCATTATCATGAAGACCACTTTGATCGGCTGGTTGAGAACTCGTTGAACAGGAACTTCGACATCATCACCACGCCGCACGCTAAGGAATGCCTCACAAGTGGATCCAAAGACGAGCCATTCCAGCATGTCCACGATCTGGACTTCTTCGAGAATATGATGCTTCATATTGATCGGAAGGACCCTGCCCATGCTGGTGGACACGGCAAAGAACCAGCCATTAAAGTGACGGGAATGCCGGGGAAGCACGTGCCTCCAGGACCCCTCGCTACAGTCAATGACATACTCAAAGCGGTGCCGCCGACCAATGGATGGCTCCTTGAGCTTGGCTACACCTCTAAGGCCCCATCCGGCCCCGACCCGGACTCTATTGAGACAGGATATCGGATCTACATCTCGGGCGACACACTATACGTGGACGAGCTCAAGGAGATTCCAAAGTGGCTTCAAAATGAGAAGATCGACCTCATGCTGGTTCACCTTGGGGGGACGACAATTCCGAGCCCGTCCGTGCCCCTCGTGATGGTTACGATGGACGCCGAACAGGGTTTCAAGTTGATGCAGCTCATGAACCCCGACTTAACCATCCCAATCCATTATGATGACTACAATGTCTTCTTATCGCCTTTGTCGGACTTCAAGAAAAAGGTTGACGAGGAGGGTTGGAGCGAGAAGGTGGTGTATCTTGATCGCGGAGAGCAGTACAAATTCAGGGTCCGCGGGGCTTGAATAGGGGCAAGTGGCACAGCAAGATCCATGCCAGGACCCGTGTAAAAGGAACCAAGGGAAGCCTGCAGGCTTCCGGGCCGTATTATCGATGAATCATGTATAAATGTTGATTTGTCGTCGATTGGATTGATATTTTAATTATCCTTTCAAAGTATGATGTCGCTAGGCGGATGTATAGGTATTCATTTTTATCAAATGATGTAAAACAGCCTAAATGATGGGTACAAATGTTGATGCAGCCCGGACCATCTTCAGCATGTCGACCCAACTGCCAGGCTTGTGCGACTATATAATTTCTTCAAAAGAATATCGGCCGGGGAGAACCTGTTCAATAGGAGCGAGTACTCCTGCCCTAGTTTTCTGTTGTCTCACGCTACTTTCCGAGACCGATTCAGCCCACCCATTTACAGCACTCGATGCATAGAGGACCGGTTTGGGGTGAACCGGTGTGTTATGCATCCCGTCGCAGTGTGCATCATTATGCCTACTTAGGTACCTGTCAGCTAGTAGAAAAGCAGAATAGGAAAGCGTATGCGATAACATATAATAGATGAATAAGTCGGAGCCATCTCTGCAAGGTACAAGCACGCGGCACGCGCAAGCCGAGGAGAAGTGTTATTAGACGCATCTAAAAACCGGAAACCAGGGGTGAGAGGCGAAAGGACAAAATATCCTCGTTTAAAAAGGGAACGGATTTCATTAAAACCTTAATAATTCTGCCGGATCAAGACATTTTACCTTCCATGGTTAAAAAAAAAAGGGCCCCATGTCACACCTTCGCGTAGCAGAATAAACGAAGAGCCAATCATTAGTCGGCGTGCTTATAAAAGTGTGGGTTATTTATAAGTTGATCTAATATTACCTACATTTTTATGTATTTAATCGACGCTAATCGGAGGTAAAATCAGCTACTAATAAATTGTGTGGCCCCACGCCTTTACAGAAAAAAAAAGACATAATAATCCCGGTCACCCTCGTTATTTTGTCCGTCTACTATCCATTCATTAAATTCATTTCTTCCTGGACTTTTGGCACGAAGGACTGTGTAAAGACGCTCGTTAAAATTCTTGCATAGTGACGGGTAAGTCGAGCTCATGCTGTTTGTTCTCGACGTGGTTAGGGGCTTCACGCGTGCTAATTGATTTAACAGGATCCTGCACCAACAGGAGTACCTTCTTAACTTTCGGAGGATACCTGGGTGATAGTGCAAGGTGCAAGGTGCAAGGTGCAACCACTGCCTGCTGCACTTTTCCACCATAATTGAACGCTGCAAAACGCGTCCCCACAACAAAATCCTCTAAATACTGCTCCATGTACAGTATTTAGCGATTTACAACCCGTGGGCCTGTGAGGAATCCGCCATTATCTAATGATCGCAATTGAGTTGTGTCATGGAGGTACAACCGCAACCACCTACGGCGCCACCGGAATCGGGACCGGGACCTGAATCTGGATCTGGATCTAGATCTGGATCCGGTCCCAGTCCAACTCCGGGCAAGATATCATCGCCAGTTAACACGCAACTCGACCCCACAACTCACTACCCGAACGGCCTTCCTAGGAGTATCAACGGCCTTATGAGTAATGGAGGCAGTGGAGTTAATGGATCCGCGTCAACATCGCCGACTGTGGAGAGGCAAGGTGCAACGACACCGATCCAGCCAGGTGCGCCATCACCGGCAGTGTCAACGCCAATGCCGATGACTGCACCGGCATCAGCTCCGACACCTACACTTCCTCCCATAGCAGCAGCACCGCTCAAACCACTAGTCATCTACACCCCTTCCGTCTCACAACCATCACAACCAACTCAGCCACTTCAGAAACTACATCGTCAACCCTCTACACCTCACAAGATCGCCATCGTGGACCCGCCTGGAGCATTTTCACGACAGAGAAGCAGCCCTCACTCGTCTTCCTCTCAAGGGTTTCCTTCGCCGAGAAAAGAACACCAACTAGAGAATCCCAAGTTCCTCGACGACAAATCACGACTCACGCATGCTATGCAACAGTCTGTCCCTGCTGCCGTGAGAAGAGTCATTCGTGATAATTGGGAGAAGTGCCTGCTTGGTTCTGAATTTCATCACGCGTTTATTGTGAGGACTCCCTCGTCCAGTTTCGTTATTGTTACTGCCCCCTTTTCATCCCATCATGTTTGTCTTTCCGCCCTTAGGTAGTATCATTACCTAGTCACCCCCTTCCTTTCAAGCCGCAAACTTTTTGAGATGGTCCAAGTGACTTGTCTAAAGCACAGGACACATTCTAAGCCAACAACCCTCAAATCTTTTGATAATCATAGTGGATCTCTGCAATTCTATGAAGTTGCTGAAACACTTTCCCGTTCTTCACTCGTCATCGTCGCTCAATCCCATGTCCCTATTTAATGTTCCAGATACCTGAAACATTGCCGCTTCTATTCTTTCCTCGTATAATTGACAGTTCAGCTCTAAACTAATAAACTAACATGTTAATTAGTTGAATGCTGTCATTCATCACTCGAACGCGGTTATAATTCGCAGATCCATCAAAGATTTCGGCGCTAAGATGGTATCCGAGTCCAAGCATGAGATCGTTGCGCATCTCACAACACAGGACCTGGATGAAGTGGCCAATGAAGTATTAGACAAGGCCAGCGATTATTTCCTAGACAAGGCGTTGGAGAAGAGGCTGAGGACCATTGACGCTCGTTCTCTCATCAATGCTCTTGCCCGAGCTGAACGTCTAGGTTATGAGAACAGCGATATTCTGGAGGACCCGAAGGAAAACACGTCTAGATTCAATCCGGCACCATCGTTCGACCCGTCGCCACGTCCAGTTCCTGACTCGGGCTCGAAGCTGCAGCATACACAAAGTCTACCATCTCTGCAGCAAGGACGTAGTCCTCCTGTAGTCCTGCAATGCCCATTGTGCTGGCGCAAGTTCGACACAAATCAGCCTTATGAATATGTGAGTAACAACCAGCTTCCTTATATGGTCCGCTACTGACTTCGAAATAGCACGTTCAGAAACAGGTCTGTACCAAGGAACCACCCAACAGTGATGGGTTCCCATTCGCATGTAAGTATTGCGGTGCGGGCTTCACAACGAAGGTTGGTCAACAATATGTAAGTGCCTCTCCCATTCTCCCATTGATAGGATGCTCACATGAGTGACAGCACCTTGCCAACCATGTATGTGGAGGACACGGTACAATGCCGGCAACCCCTAAAGCCCCCGCAAACTCCGGCTCACCTATCACACTTTCATCGGGCAACCATAGTCCAGTTCAAACTCCAGCTACTCTACCTCGCCCTTTAGGAAATCTTATTCACTACCCTACCCCATCTCATCAACCTGCAACACCGGTGCAACCTAGTCAGACAGCCGCAGGAATTCCCAGTTCCGCATACAGCCACCTAGACCCTATTCAACGAGAGAAATTGGACGAAGATCTTCGGCAAGCTGAGATTACATACACTGCTCGCTTCAAGGAAGCAGAGAAGATTGAAGATCCGAAAGTACGACAAGCCAAGCTCGAGGGTCTCCTGAACAGCTTTAGCACGAAGCAGAGCATCATCCGAAAGAAATACGGGGTTCGGCTTCGAAACCGTCGTACCAAGGCTGAAATCTACAACGAACGTCAGCGTATGGGTTGGAAGCGTAATAGCCCGAGTCAGCCAGAGGGCACGCCGAGTGCCAAACGCGTTCGGACTGATGATGGACCATCACATCTAGGCTCGCAAGTAAGCCCCCAAGTTCCTAGCAGCGGCACTTCTGAGCCACAGAGAAACCATCTGGCCGTCTCCGACATGAATGCGGGTCTAGCCGGATCAAGTGCGACGGCAGCTACGATCGATCCAACGCAGCCGAGTTCTACTTCTTCACAATCTGTTACTTCTCAGCACCAGGAACTTGCTCAGAACAGTCTCGCGGTGCTCCAGAAGAAGGGCTATCGCGTCTCGTCCCACGTCGGACAATCGACTCAGGTCTCCCCCACAGATAGCACCGTGGAGAGTTCTACTCCCCCGGGTAGCAACTCGGTTGGAGCACCCATAATCGTGAACGATGATTCCTCAGACAGCGACGAGGACGAGGACATTCCCGCACGTCTACCACCTCACAAAGCCAGCGGCACGCCTTCAAAGGGACTTTATACTGGATAGTACTTTTCTTCCCGTCGCTAGTACCCCCCGCTCGATGTCTGGGGGGGACCGCGAGTCTA
Source organism: Hypoxylon sp. FL0890 (assembly GCA_022497025.1). Lineage (NCBI taxonomy): Eukaryota > Fungi > Ascomycota > Sordariomycetes > Xylariales > Hypoxylaceae > Hypoxylon > Hypoxylon sp. FL0890. Next base: position 1,156,883 of record MU386540.1, on the reverse strand, counting down.
GGTCGCGATCCTGGCTATCGATCGTGGATAAGACAGTGTCGACGCTGACACCCGTCGCTTTAAACAACCCCTTTCGTCTTCGATTCCGCGTGTAATTTGTATTTTCGACTATATGTATGAATACGACTAGGGGAGTGTTTCCGCATTCGCATTGCATTTGCATTGCATCACATCACATCCATTTGGAGTTAGGAGGCATGGCGTTGTTTTTTTCGTTCGCGGAACTATACTCTTTTGAGTGCCTATGGTTGGAAGGACGTTTTAAAACCATCATGGAAAGGATAAGGCAAACACCAAGGATTGAGGATTTGGTCAAAGGCGTCTAGGGTACCATACTTTGAGACGTTTACCTAGTACTAAGGTTGTTAATTGCTTGCGGAGTTAGGTAGGCTGAGTTCTAACTTCGCAGATCTTGCAAAACCGGGGATTGTATGGGGTGGAAAACACTGTGGAAAGGAAAGGGCACAAAAGGAGGGTTTAATTCGCAAGTCGAGTTTACTTAATACCACTACCACCTTTGCAAGCTTCCCACATCTGAGTACTAGTGAAGAGCAATTCTGTGCTGCTCTCTTTCTATGCGTATCGGAATGAGTTGTAGGGTTCCTGCATGCATAACTTGGCCTTCTCAACTCATAGTCAATATATTCCGGTTCGATTTTTTTTAAAGGCTGCATTGGTCTGATGATAATGTGCGTACCTAATTGAATCCCTCCTCAGTAAGGGAAAGGTATTTGTACTACTTCAGGATACTAACACGAACGAACAGAGAAACCCGAACAGGTATATCGTACGGCGTCATTGAAGACATATATCACTCCCTCACTTCCTCAGAACCGCCCTTAAAACACTCAAACTGCATATACACAATTGGCATTCGCATTCGTATCTAAGTACCTCTACCAAGTTATGAGGAATTACACTTTATCTTCCATCTTCCATCGTACACTCATCGAGACCCTAGTCAGAGAAAAGAAAAGGGGGAAAAAAAAAAAAAAAGGAGGAATGAACTGGATATCCCGTAAAAACTCCATGCTTCGCCTGCTTGCTTGCTTGCTTCCATGCTACATACATGCCTAGGTAGGTATCTCGATGGGGGGCGGCGAGTTTCGAGGCCGTCGGTAAAAAAGCAAAAACCAAACCCAAACAAACAGAACATGATGGATTGCTAAAAAGCAGAGGAACGAGAAACGTGATCGATAAAACTCGGGATCTCTTCCTTTCTTCGTGAGGGATGGAGACTTTAGTGTCCGCCCGGATGCTATCATATAAGAGGAAGGTGAGGCGTCCAGTATTCCAGTCGTACAAAGTGTCGTTAGTCCTCCTGATGCCAAGTCCAGTTTCATAGCCCACGAGGCAGACACATTCCGCCCTCACCACAACTCCCCCAACTCCCTCAACTCCGCCACCCCCTACACTCCCTACACCAACACCCTCACCCCCCTACGACCCCGTAACCCGTCTCACCCACAGCGTAGTAGGCTCATACTCCGCCTCGCGATCCATCCGCTTATAAGCGCGATGTAGCTTCAACCCCAACTCATAGCTCTCCCTCTCCACCTCGGCGAGCTCGAGTCTCATCGCCTCCACTTTCCTCTTCTCCTCCTCGCGCTTCTGCAGGACGGCCGACGACGCCAGGAGGTTATCCGTCGGCATCAGCTCCGTCATCTGCTTTATCCCTATGTTCAGGTTGATCCTTCTATTCCCCAGAGACTGGAGTTTGGCGTTGAGCTGCGCGACGCGGTCTTGGGTTTGGGATTGCGTCTCCGGGGGCGCTGGAGGGAGGGATTTGTCTTTGTCTGGGAGGGAGGCGATGGATAGACGTGATGCGTTTCTGTCTTGGACGTTGCTGCTTGCGGATGCTTGCCGGGGACGCGATACCGCGGACGTCATGTAGTATGAGTCTAGGCTGATCTTGACGGGTTCGATGCTGGGGCTGCTATCCCGCGAGCGCACGCCGTCGTAGCCAGATACCACGGGGCGCTTGCGGTCGAGGATCGAGCTGCCTGGTGCGGGGGTGGGCTCTTGCTGCTGTGTGAAGTGCTGAGGGGGAGTAGGGACCGGCGGCGCGTTTTGGTCGACGTCGATGCTCTCTCTAGGGGTCGAATGCTGGGATGTCGCGTACGTGGTTACGCTGAAGCGGGAGGGTGGCTGGGTCCATCCGTCTGTGGATGTGTCCTGGTGAGGAGCAGTAGCCAGAGCTGGGTGGGGATGAGGTTCTGGTTGCGAGTATACGGATGACGACGTCGAGAGCTGGGCATAATGGCCCGGCGCTCCTGCAGGTTTCCTCCGAATTGCTTTATCGTTTGATGGTATCTGCAATGACTGCTGTTGTGGAGGCTGGTTCTCCTGTCCTCGTGGCGCGGGAGAATTTCTGGCTGGAGCCATGTTGTCGTCAGATAGGGGCGGGCTCGGATAGGTTTGTGGATGAGCACTCGGGTTTGTGACTGCAACGTTTGGCGAAGCCGGAGACTGTGGCTGTGAGGGAAATTGGCTCGAGATTCGTCGGTTATAGCCCGGGTTGTGAATGCCTAAACCTTGAGCTGCCGGATATGTCGCAGATTCAGAATCGACAGAGCCGACAGGGGACAGAGCACTTTGTTCACGGGGTGCCCGCTTGCTGCTCTTCCTAGGAAGCTTTAATGGGGCTACATCCTTCTTGTCGTTGACTGGTGCAACGAGCGTTGTTCGACCACTAGCCCCTCGCCATTCAGGCCGTGGTGCCGGCTCAGGCTGGGCGCTACCGCTAGGTTGTCGTACTCGACGTAAACGGTCACCGAACGAGGTCTGGCCTTGCTGAGTTTGCTTGATTTGTGGAGGAGATACCGAGCCTGCTCGAGCTCCAAGCCCCTGAGCATACTCTTGTGGACTCACTTGCGACGGTCTGCCTTTCGAATCTGTAGTGGGTTCACCAGTGTTCGGGTCCCAGCGCACATCATGACCGTACGGCCGTGTCTGCTTTAGTCTTTCACGGGACTTAGTCTCGCGAAGGGCGTTTATGGCGGCGTCTGAGTTCTTTCGGCGCTCGCGACGCATCATTGGAATGTTGCTGCGAGCATCCATTTTATTAGGACCCCGAGGGTCTACAGCGAGTTGAGACATGTCTGGGATTTCTTCGATGGGAGAGACATCACCCGGATTTGGCCTGCAGCAAAGGAGTGATGTTAGCTTCTTTAGCTTCCTCAGCTTCATTATTGCTCTGCTTTGACCGAGACAGCTATTATTCCGCATGTTCTATCCAGAGATGTGATTATTCCGTAGACGTTTTACCAAGTTTAAAACGTCTTTCCAAAAAAAAGAAAAGAAAGCAGCTTCCAAAAAAGCGATCAGGCCATGACAGAGGAGACTCGAGGTGATTTGTGCGGTCAACCAGAAGATGGGTGACACCGAATACATTCACTTCCAGGTCATGCCTCGAGCTTGACAATGTCATCCCTCCCTTCCTCCCCTTATTCATGTATAGCTCTTTCTACTTTTTTATGACTGGCGCAGACAAAGAGAGTGGCCGCACTTACTCATACCTCGGGGACAAGGCGTCAGGAGAACTCGGCGGGGAAATCTCGTACGGATCGCTATGCGGAACTTCGAGTCTCAGCTGCTGCGCAGCGAAGGTAGCGGCGTCCGGCGACGGCTGCGAATATATCGAAGATACAGGGCGGCCGTAGCCAGAACTACGATATTGGTTCGGCGCTTGCACGGGCGGTGCGGGTTGAAGACTCTGGCGATTCTGGTTACTACGATACCATGGTGTTAGCATCTTGTAAGTCAGAAAATGCGATTTAAGACCTGTGAGAACTGCAACAATTGCGACAAAGTGCAACAAAGTCGGACGAATGCGGTACGAGGATGACGATCATGTTGTGCATTTCCCGCCTTTGGGCACCCGGGAATTACTTGTTCGATCCTCCAATTCGCTCCCCTTGGGGGCTAGAAATTCAATGGATTACTACGATATGCGGGAGGCCGTCGACCTCGCCGTTGACTCGTTGCTCAACATAGTAGCGGGGAAATTTAAGTCATTGAACCTTTCCCCAAATTGAGAACACACTTACCGTTCTGGTGGATAGTTGGGGTCCCTTGAAGGTCTCGGGGGCGGACCTCCAGCTCTGATGGAATATTGATATTGACTGTCTCCTCCTTTTACGCCACGACCTGTCGACGACGAGTCTCGCGAATTCTGCCAGGCTTCGAGTTTCTTCCTATTCAGTTGTGGACCCCGATCTTTGGGGGTATTTCGAAGACGATCGAACATGGTGAGTGTTATGATTCGGGGTATAATATTGGAGGGGCTCCCTCGGATCTTGATATCCCCTATCGCTGCCTTCTCTGCTAGCGACGCTCGGGAGGTGTTAGATCGCCAGCCAGGGTGGGATACTTCAGACTAATCAACCTTGGCTAGCTAGAGGAAGGGATGCTAGAACCGGTGCATTAATCCCGACAGTCGCAGTTTGAGTGATATCGGCTGTTCTTCCTATTTAGAGGAAAAGGGTAGGTTTGGATGGTTACTGGGAAATCCCGTCTAATATGTATGTAAGTTGTAAATGATCCACGTAGTATTTTGGCCTCCAGTGACGTTCGGCTCTCGTCTTGTTTGCCTTGGACTTGCTTCGTACTTCTTATTTGCTTGGCAAAGGCGCTGTCGAAAAATCACGCCTCTTTATTTTATTTTCAGCTGAAATTTGGGGCGATTCCAAGCCAATTCACCTATTACCACAAACTTCCATGTATTTGTTGTCAAGTATATAGTAATGTTGAATGGACTTATTCAGAAATCCCCGGGGTCGAACGGTCGCATGACTGGCTGTTTTCCGCCTATCAATTGGATTGAAGCCGTGTTAAAGTCAACAGATGCGCGTCTCGGCCTTTCACGCTAAACGCTGGTCCCTGAAGATCGGGTAACCTAGTGTCGTGCGCTTTAGAGATTAGGCCCTAAATTATACATTAAACGACATCGTATGAAAGTATGTTTGTTGAAAAATGGAGAGGGGCTGTGAGCATTCGGTATTGTATGTTGGCGCTTGAAAGACCATCCAGATATAATTACACCTAGTCCTTTAATATTACATCTCGTCATCTCGAAGAGCCACCTTTCCGTCAGCCTAATAGTAATCCTTCTCCCACTATTCCCACTATTCCCACTTCGTTACATGTAGTATGCGTATTCTAACCTTAATATAGATTTAGTATACGAAGGAGTCTTGAAGGGGAACTCAATCGATAGTTGTCAGCCCACGGTAGCAGTGCTAGCAGTGTCTCATCCCAGCTAACAGTACCCACAAACATTAATGTCTTATTCTTATATTCAGCAGTACACTGGTACAGTAGCAGAGTTACCTACCTAGATACCTGAAGATTCGAAGCTGACAACATCCTAGCTTTGCGGGTAATCCCTTCCCTATCAGAATCCTTGAATAGCTCAGGTTAATCACATGTCCACGCGGCTTCAATTCACGGCCACATAGAAGAATTGAATGGCCCTGAGGAGCCAGGACCTTGTGGGGATGCTTTGCAGCTGTTTCACCTAACATGGGACATTCAGGGGTTCGCGAAGAAGGCAAGGAAGCGAGAAGGAATGGCTTTCGTTCGGTCCCGATTAGGAAAGTGGGCTAGTGGGGTACTTCAATCTCAGCCAATCAGTCGCAGTTTATAGATAGTAGATAACGGATTTAAGCACAAGTGAACCGCGGCACACAAACACGCAATGACCCTCCAACCCTTCCGACAGTCAATGTCTGTGAGCTCTATGCGGATCAGAGTCATACATACCACATATGTACCTCTAGGCAAACCACTATAACTCGTGCTTCGGAAGAGATCAACGAATTTCACCCAAGTCGAGCCATTTATCCTCGACACCCGAGACTACCTTACCCCTGGAGTCACTATGGCTTTAAGTACTGCACCGGATGCATATTGACAAGTATATGCTACCGGGCTGCCAGTGTCGGTAGCATTCACCCTTCTTACAATTATTCTATGTGAGACGACTACCTACTAATAAACAAAACACCAATATTACAGACTAGGGACGATACAGCTTGCATTAGGCAGTAAGTGCTAGAACTCTATCATGTGCGGACATTCTTACCGCAGAAAGGTTGGGTACCATATAAGGATGTGAGCGTGAACTGATAGGCTTGGATCCTTCGCATTCATATTCGGTGAGAAGCCCATTACAAAAGAGAAGACTAAAGTATAGTTAGAAGGCCATCGAGATGGGGTAGTGTAAAAGAGCCTATTCATTAACATGAAATATCTACGCAATTTCTTTATCCCTTAGCCTTTTTCCCCCTTGTGCGTTAATATTGAACAATTGCTACAATGACATCAGATTCAATACAACACAAGCCCGCAGCCATCTTAGCTCAGCCCTAAACCCGGTCTCATATATTACATATATCGGTACAGCAAGGCACAAATTACTAGATTGGTTGTCATAAGTCTCTAGTGAGTTTCTGTGTATAGTATTCCTAGTCCCTCCATGACCTCTTACTTTGGATGTACCTCGGCTGAGACTATAAGTAGCCCGATACTAGGTATTGCTGAACGAAAGAGAGTCAAGTGCGGGACAGTAATTCTCGCCCTGCTTTGCAAACATTGCAGGTGGATGATCTGCCAGTCATGTAATATGTAACACTCACTTGTCGAATAAAGCCTTAGTAGGTGTTCTGTCAGTGACCAAATAATCGAATGCAAGGGGGTGTGCTACAATCCAGCAACCGTGGTGCAACTTCAGTCATTCTGTCTTGGCGCATCACAACCAGAATCCAAGATCTTGATATTCATCATGAGTTAAGGGCTGATTCAAACTTCTACATTTAGTGCTTAAGACTGATGTTTGCACAGGCTGACAGGCAATATCAAGAAGAGAGGGAAACCGAAAAGAAGAAAAGGAAGTAGAACACTAAACCCACCTTTGGTGGCTTAACAATCACCATCCACAGTACCCTACATGGACCGATTAAATATTTACCTAGGTGAAAAGAATGACCGATAAGAATAACCGTAAAGCCTCTAAACGGCCATTAAAAGGACTTTGCTTGGCTAAAGGCACTGCTTCATCTTCATAACTGCTGGGTGCGTGACTTAGGTGATTCTAATGCGGTTAAATGGGTAGGTATTATCTTTTACTATGCAACTTGTTGCAGCTTGCGTTTTAGAACAAACCCAGATAATTTCCAATACGCAAGCGTATACTAGGGCAGGTAGGCATGAAAAGGTACTACGCGGTTGGTGTAAGTTGCTAAGTGGTGGTTGTGTTCCGTTGTTAAGCAGAAGTCGTACTTGGGTACTAATGAAGCGCACATATGCACATGAATAAGTCGAGCAAATGATGGGGACGATATTTAGACGTGCAAAGAAAATGCACTGCACTCGCGCAGTGTCGCGTACTTCCAAAGTGGGATGGAGGGGCGGAGCAGCATAGCTGCTAAAAGTCCCCGCGTCTCCAGGGTAGCTCAACCAGGGACTGTGCGCGTAAACATGTCTGATCCACCAGGGCAACCCTCGCCTTGTCCGGAGCGGGGCGGATCAACTCACCGCCTAGCTCCAATTCTGCCACACCACCTTATCAAGATTTATCCGGTTCTCAGTCACGTGTAGATACAGCTCTCACCACATCCGCATCAACATTCCTCCGTTCTCATCAATCCATCCCAGCTCATTCGCATTAACCTTCATCCGTTTCCATCAATCCATTCGCATCAACCTTTATCCGTTTCCATCAATCCATTCGCATCAACATTCCTCCGTCTCTGTTACTAATCCGGGCCATCGCTCCACTCACTCGCATTAACTATTCTCCGTCTCCGGGAGAACTTCGGCTAATTACGATGACTAAGTCCGGATCTGAGGCGTCCGTGGCCCCGCGCCGCCGCTCCACGGCACCAACCGGTAGTAATATTCATTTTTCAAACTCGGCGGACCCTGACGAAACCTTCGAGTTTAAACGATTCCCTGGCACGCGAAGTGGTCGTCGCCGCAGACCTCAACTCAACCTGCGCAATCGTATTCGTCGATTCTCTCACTCTAGCCAAGCTATCTCCGACACTGAGACCAGTCCTATCCCTTCTAACGACTCCACTAAACCTCCTTCTTCCCCTCATTCGCGAACTTCTCCATCCCCACCATCCCGCCACGACGACGAGGACGGCGGCGACGATTCGGACGATTCGAGCGACGCCCCCGACACCCAACAACTGCTCAACGAGGTGAGCAGACGCCTCGAGCAGCTTCTCGCCAGTGAACCTCGATCGCCTTCAGAGCCTACATCTCAATCGCATTCCACCATGGCGGCTCAAGAGGACCAGTCGCAGCAGCGCGTCTTCGTCGATGGCTCGTTCGCGGAGCTAGCAAAGGAGATGGCCGACTACCTCCATATCGGTGATGAAGTTCAGCCTCTGCTCGAGAAAGATCAGAAGGATGAGGCGCTTAAGAAGATTGTCATTGCTTCGCCAATTCTTAACTCGGTTCCCGAGAAAGAGTTCCAGTCTAGTTACAACCTCCTAATTTACCTCGTCCTGCAATCCGACAACGCCGGCATGTTCCTCCCTCGCGTCTGCGATAACCTAACGAAGCCCATCACGTCTTCGCCAGTCCACGGACCTGGCTTGGCTCTTAATGCGCTCACGACCATCTTCAATCTACTGAAGCCAGACAGCGAGCGCGACAACGAGCTTCGCTTTAACGTCTTCATGGCCATCTTGCGCTTTGTTAAGCTCAATGGCTTTTACGAGACTCTCAAGCGATGCTTGCCAGAACTCAAGGGCTGGCTCAAGCAATGGGAGACGGATGAGGAAGATCAGCGAAAGCTGTACCTCGAGGTTGCAGAGGTAGCACATGATGCAGGTGACGGAGAGTAAGTAACAAATTCGCAAAATTACACTTTGGATTCAATTGCTAATCAGCAACGGTACAGGACCTCGTATCAGCACGTCCTCAGTGCCCTACGCACTTTCGACGAGGATGAAGTCAAGTCCGAGGAAGCCCAGCAACTCGCTCTGCGTGCGCTGAAGTCTTCAATTATGTCCCCGACTCATTACGATTTCCAAGACCTTCTAGCCGTTCCGGCTATCCAAGCTCTCTCCGAGTCGCATCCCCTTTATCACGAACTTCTTGTGATCTTCGCCGAGAAGGATCTAGAAGACTACAGCGACTTCAACGAGGAGCACGAAGGCTTCATCGAGAAGGAGCACCTAGACGGAGAGAAGCTGCAGCGCAAGATCCGACTTCTTACCTTCGCCAGCCTTGCAGCTAGCACGCCCAACCGCGAGATCCCCTATGCGAACATCGCGAAGGCACTTCAGATCCCCGAAGAGGAGGTCGAGATGTGGACCATCGACGTCATTCGTGCTGGTCTCGTCGAGGGAAGGTTGTCTCAACTCAACCAGCTATTCTTGGTGCACCGAACCGTGTACCGCGTTTTTAGTGAGAAGCAATGGCGTGAGTTGAACGACCGTCTCGGCATCTGGACGAGCATCATCAAGACCGTCGTCAGTAACCTACGCCGAGAACAAGCCAACGCCGAAGCGCATAAGAGACGCGAGGCGGAGGATCTCGAGCGACGTCTGGCGAACGCAGGAATCGGTGCTAACTCCAACACTGGCGGTGGTAGTGGTGGCGGACGCCGAGGCGGTGGTGAGCGCAGTGAGCGCGCGCCTCGCCGAGAGCGAACCGAAGATGATGATTAGATTACCTCTTCCTCCCTCTCCTCTTGACGTCTACGTCTTACGATTGGTTGCATATTGGTATGGCTACGGCGTCTATGGCATCGAAGGGCGTGGGTTTTCTATGATTTCGAAGAACTCCATGGGCATAATATGCAGATGCTAGAGGGGTGATATGGGTTGCGTGCCACATTGACATGTAACATTGAATTGCTGTTTGCACACCATAACTTGCCATGACACAGGCATGTTACTCTACACTTGCGAGGCGTGATGCCGTTTTGATAGGTCAAGGATTGGCCTTGAATACCTTTGCCCCCCTTGCCCATTCCCCCCTTTGTCTCTTTTGAGACTTGTATTTAGAGGATACAGAAAAGTTCATCACGGAATGACGTAGCAGGATTGCCTTTGCGCAGTCGCCTAATTAGTAGGCACAATGGTCAATACGAATGATTTTAGAAAAACTCATCGATTTCTGTCTTCTATCTCATGGAAGTGGAAGTGAAATGTCTCCCTCCCCTCGTAGAACTGTAGATATGTACTTCAGACGCCTTCGATCGTCTTTTCTGCTTTACGTACAGGGCCCATGTGCCTCTCATTATGCAGTCGTGATTCCTTTATTCGTGATCGTATCGTATCTGTCTCATCTCATCTCATCTCATCTTCTCTTCCATGTCTAGTGTCCTAACTTGGGTAAACTCCTCTAGGTAACTGAAAGAAAGGCCAAGCCAAGCCAAATCTAATAGCCTCCAACGCCTCAACTTTCACTCTTTACCATCTTCTCCTCATCCTCGGCCAATGAGACGAAGACCCATGGCTCTAGCCACCTTGACAACCAGGCCGAACTAGGGCAGCTGGAGGCGCTTGGCGAGCTCGGCCTGGGTGGCCTCGAAGACCTTGTCGGGGTTGGGGCGGGCATCGATCTTGACGACGCGGTTCTGCTTCTCGAAGTACTCGACAACCGGCATGCTGGTCTCGACGAAGGTGCGGAAGCGCTTGCGGATGGACTCGGCGTTGTCGTCCTCGCGGCCGGACGTCTTGCCGCGTTCTAAGAGGCGGCGCTCCATCTCTTCCTCCGGACAGTCGAAGAAGAGCACGAATTTGGCAGGCACCACGGCTTCTTCGAACTTGAGCGCTTGGTCCAGCTTGCGCGGGAATCCGTCGATGAGGAACTTGCCCTTCTTCTTCTGCTTCTGGCCCTCGGGGGCGGGGGTGTGGGTGGAGGTTGAGGTCACGGCCGTGGGCTCGTCGAGGACTTGACGCATGGCGCTTTCGAGAAGGGCGATGGTGACTTCCATGGGCACGATGGTGCCGTTGCGGATGTGCGTGCGGATTAGCTCGCCGAATTCGGAGTTAGGGCGGTTCTGCTCGGCGCGCAAGAGGTCGCCGGCGGAGAGGTGGGCGAAGCCGTAGCGTGCGACGAGGCGCTCGCATTGCGTGCCTTTGCCGGCGCCGGGGCCGCCGAGCACGAAGATGACGGTTACATCATCTTGGGAGAAGACCGGGGTGGTGCGGTCTTTGAGATTGTCGATGGTAGACATTGTGATTGTGTCTTTGCTTCTTCTCGGGTGGTTGTTGAAGAGGTGATGAGGTAATTGGAGGTTGAGGTGTATATCGAGTTGTTGACTCTGGTAGGGAGGTAGGACAATGGCTGATTCACCGGTCGCACAGGTTGGTCAGTTTGTCAATTGGCGCTCGATATGTTTGCTTTGAGGATGGAATTGAGTGTGAATGTCTGTGACGAGCAGATGGGAGAAGAGAGTGTTGGTAACAGGGAAAGGGGTCGGTGTTGTTTTGTTTACTATCGAGGGTTCGTCGGTGTGGTTGAATGGATGCTACGATTTAATTTCTGAAATGTCCCGCACTTTGTTAGCATTGACCAGGGTCTGATAGCTGCGAGCCCCTCCTTTGTCTTCGGTATTGCATGTGCAACCCGTTATCGATTACAATCTCGATTGAGTCAACCTCCGTTTTATTGTTATATTATCATGCATTCATCTCAAGTCATATTTAGATGACTAAAAAGAAGTTTGTGCGTATATTCATTATTCATGTGCTAGTAGAGAGTTTTATACAGGTGACGAAGGGATAAAGTGCTAGCGAAGGTGAATATCCCAAGTCGGTGATATCATGAAAAGCCCTTCCCTCATCTGATGAATTGAGATAATATACAGCATCCGTCCTGTGCGAGGAAGACAGCCAAAGATGCGATAGAAACGGCTATTGCATTTTCTTTACAGGCGCATTCCTATAGAATAAAATGTCAATATCCTACGTACACATAGCTATATTTCTCTTTCAAGCTAGAGGACAAGCTAGGTTGATAGATGTAAGGCTCAAACACGACAACTTACCTAGTCTCCGCCCTGGATCTAACCATGAAGACATAACCCGCACTTCCGATACCGATGATGGCTATAAAAGGCCAGAACTTGACGGTGTTGTTAGGGCCTCTTGGAGGCTGAGTGCTGTAAGTTCGTAGAGACGATGCAGAGGATGGGTTTTGAAACCGAAACGGTGGCACAGGCCGCATGAGCAGCCGCTGAGTGTGAGCCGTCGTGGCCGCCATTGGACACCGGTGGGTTGGGGGCCGTCTCTCTTTTGCTGAGGAAGAGCTTGAAATTGATGAATATGCGATCCTTGTTATTGCTGTTGCGCTCGTGGCTTCAATATGCGCCGCAATGATAATCAAGCTGTGACGTTTTCAGGCGAGCAGGGGTGGGAGCTTGGAGAGCTCTAATCCGTAGAACGGCCCACCATCACCTGACAAAGCTCTCCAGCTGGTCGCCAACTGGCTGCCGTCTAAGGAGGCGAACCAGTTCGGTGACAGCTTCATTGCTTTACCTTCACTGCCACTATCATGGCCACTCCTTCCATAACATGGGAAGGATCTGGGACCGGCACCGTCAATTCCGTGTCTCTTTATTGCTACCAAACTCTTCCTTCAAGCGTTGAAGTGGCTTGAGGCCTGGTCGAGGGATCCAGGCCGATTGATAAGGAAGACCGGCCGCCACAGCCACCTTATGTTTCATGAAGAGTGAACAGCGCCCTTGTTGTGTGGCGTCACCTTCAACAAGCTCGACATGTGAGCAAGTTGTTATATTTGTGTGTTTAACGGAGACACCCGCATGCTTTCGTCTTCAGTAGACTGCGCCTCCGGAGACCACCTCCTTGCTGGCGATTCCCGTATTCGCATGGTATAATCAGTAGAGCATATTTGCTTTTTCGTAGAAGTGGACTGCTGCAGTAGAAATAGCCATGTGGGTGGCATGGTGGGGGATTCCGCTCCTGCAGGACAATATAGTGTCTTACGTATACAATCTCCCCTTGCATGACATACGCACGTTGAAGTGCACATAGAGATGGATCGACACGTGGGCATGAACTATAGATCATGAGGAACATAGCAAGTAGAGATTTGACTAAGGTACCGTCACAAAGTATGAGAGCAATAGAATGTTAAACTGATTGATATCTTGTTGAAGAAAATTGGTATACAGTTGTAGGTATCTGCTATTATAGTAGTTATATAAAATTGGACGTTCCATCTCCGAGGTATATCCTGAGTTCGCCAGTGATCCAAAATACACATTCCCAATCATATAACCTCGAGGACGCCGCATAGTAGTGGTAATACTTTCTGGGTCAGTTGAGTTCGTTGGCACCTAAATCCTGCAGTCGTAGAGAGATAGTAGATGTCGTGTGGTATAACCAGGGAATCCAAACAGCGTCAACATGACCCCTTTTCCAGCTCAGCTGAACAAATGAAATTAGGCTATATCAAATAAATCAAGTTTTTTCTTTCCAATTTGCACCCGTTTACCGCCCGTGGCCGAAACTCGTCTGTGCTGGCGGCGGGCTCCTTATTACTGCGTCGGCATACGCTCCTGGAATAGGCACTGCATCGTATTGAACCTCTCCAGGTGCGACAGGGCCATGCTCGTTGACGTTGGCGCTGGAGCCGAAACCCGGTGCAGTAGGGGTTGTAGGTGTTCGGAATGCACCCTGGCCCAGTTTGGGGGTGGCGGAGGGTGCTTTGCTCGGCGGAGCCTGCAGCTTGAACGGTGCGGGCTTGCTTTGTGTCGCAAAAGAGGATTGCGGCTCGACGATTTGTGCGCCTGGCGTGAACGAGGGTCCTTCCTCGATCTCGGATAGCGATGCGTAGGTGTTAGGCGGGAAACGTGGCGACATAGCGTACTGAGAGAACGATGGCGACTTGGGACCGAAGCCAGGTGTGTTGGGCGCGGATTGAGACCGTAGCTGAGCGAGGTACAGGTCGGATCTGGCGCGATCGCGCAGGTCCATCGACTTGGCTAGACGTCGCTTGGTGTAGTACCGGTAAAAGACGACACTGTATAGAGTGATCGTAATAACATCGATCACGATCTCGATGATGATGCAGATCAGGGCCCAGTTCTAATGACTTGTTAGTTTCACAGTTCAATTCAACATTCGTCTCACATGTACTCACCTGAAGTCTGCAAACGAGTTCGTAGTCGACTTTCTGCGAGAAGAGGTCGGCACGATGGTTTTGGACGCATGACCATCCCCACATATCCTGATTGCCACTGTTGTTTCTCGAGAATTGCAAGATACCTGCGGCGGCAGCCCATAGGATAACCGAAACTATAAACCAGCCGACTGCGAACAGCGTATAATAGACACCAACTTTCTCAGCGCGGTGGTGACCGCCTCGACAGTACCCAATGAAGATGAGGACGCAGATGAAAAGGTTGACACAAGAAACACACAGCACGAGGATTTGCGGCCAAGTGTTCGTAGTCGTTGACCATGCCGGTAAACCGTTCTGTGCTGGTAGAGTCTTGGTTGCGTGGAAGATAGCGAAAGAGGAAGAAAGCATGGCAAGAATGATGGTGCTGCAGCTGAAACTGACGCCTCGAAGCGCGAACTTGGCCATCCGCACCTTCGTCTTAAGACCCTATCCCAGGTGTTAGTCTAGACCTATGAATGCTCAATTGTATTCGACCTACCAAATCCCGCTTTTGCTCCTTATCGGTATCTTTCTCTCGCTTCTCTAATATCTCCTCTTCTCTGAATGTCGGACTTAAGGGGTTGTCGAATCTCCTTCCTGGCGTGCCCGGAACTTTCATTGCGCTCTTCAGAGGCGACTTCGGCGTCATAGGCACGTTTGCCGGCTCGTTCGAACCATCATTAATATACCCAAACCCAACATCGGCCGGCTGGGCCTTCTCGTCTCTTCCAAATGGCATACTCCGGTCTTCTACTGGTGAATAGACTGTAGTAGCTTCCGCAAATCTCGGTGTCCTCGGTGGTTTAAGCGATGCTGTGGAAGAAGAGCCGCTGGATGATGACCGCGAAGGACCTAATTTGAGGGCCGCAGGCCGTCTTCTATCGTCCTGCGGGGCCATTGTGTGGGATGATGTAAAGAGGAAGAAAAGGAGCGGAAAGGAATAAGACCCAGTCTATGTGTACAGGCTACTATATGTTTGTAGGACAGCTTCAGGAATATAGCCTGTATGTATATAGCCCAAAGATAGGAATGAAGCAGTATAAGAAATTTGGAGAGACCAGCTATCGAAGAAAGAAGTATTTTCAAGCTGGGTAGCTGGGGGAGGTAGAGGTTTTGAGTAGGCGCCGCCGCGATACGCTGCCACCTTATTCGACCTTGGCTGGGAACGTTCTGCATGGGATGGTGAGTTTATGGGGCTACTTGAGATGCAATGGGATCGCTCACGGTGGACCGGGGGGTAGGAAATGCCCCGGATGGGAGTATCTGATAGGGCAGCTAGGACAAACCCCAATATCCAAGTTGTACGATTATGAAAATAGACGCCCGGAGGACAGTAGTCTGGCGCCGCACACCAGCTGGGTTGTATCGGAATACCCAGCTCAACGTCTCAACGTCGATTTTAATATCGGGTGGAACAAGTCACTGATTTCTGATACCAGCTCAACCGCGCGAATAGAAACATGGGGTGACGGGAAAGGACCTCATGAACTAAAAGACGAAGCTGCGCACTGAGAGGAAGGCTTAGTATATGAGAGAAGAGGGGGCCATTGCGCCGTTGGGAGGACAAAATCTCCCAAGGAACGACGATACCTCCGCTCTTGCGGGAATACAAGCATAATGATAGTCGTAAGACGGGTTACTCGCAGGATAGGCTACTTACACCTATCAGCGGTTAGGTACACCCGGCACATCATTGGACATAGGTGGATGTACATCCACCAGAGTCGACAATCCGTCGTTGCAGCCAACTGCCTCTTGGATGCCGGGCTGGGCAACAATTGGCTGTATTCAACGTACCATAATTGCGAATGAGGTTGAAGGCAAGACCTACCATAGACCAGGGACCCTTCCCAGTTGAGCGCAAATACAGAGAGAACGAAATGTAGTTGGGCGCCTAGGACTATCCGGCGCGATTCTTGCTAGGCATTTTACTCGACCCCTGTTGGCGATCTACAGATTTGATAGGCGGATAGCCATCCATCGGGGACCCGTGCCATCTGCAAGGTGGGATAGACAGCCAATCAAAAGCTGTAAAGGCGTGATTCCGTACAACATCATGCAGCATCCGGTTGTACCTGGGCGGTAAACTTCACCACATATTGAAACGACAAGAACTTACTGGCCTTGTTCGGGCTTCCAGTCCCGGCTTTCCCATTTCTGGCCTTCACAGTATCTCCTGGCGCTGTTTTTTTGGCCCTTCGAGATCTTTAGGCGTTCCTGAGCACAATTGGCCTCATACGAATCTCGTCTAGCTGTCGTAATGCAACGCGGAAATACGTTGACGAAAGATCTCAGAGCGGCACTTGAGGAGTACCTAGTCTGACCCACCAACTAATGTAACATGTAAAGAACTGTAAGCTGATGCTGAGAAAGTTCCCTTTTGGGGCTAGAAATTAAATCAGTCGATTGTGCTACTCGGTCAATTTCGAGGAAAATAATCGGGTGGGTGGTTTGTCGTGATGGATGCAACCCTAGCGACAAAAACGTTCCCCCTCCCCGGACCCTCGCAATCCATGGATGATGGGTTGGCACGGACGGCGGGAAGTGAGGCCAATTTCTGATGAATCTGCAT
Organism: Hypoxylon sp. FL0890; assembly: GCA_022497025.1. NCBI lineage: Eukaryota > Fungi > Ascomycota > Sordariomycetes > Xylariales > Hypoxylaceae > Hypoxylon > Hypoxylon sp. FL0890. The sequence goes on along the minus strand of MU386540.1, from coordinate 1,140,157 downwards.
GCCATTGTGCTACCGCACCAAGGTAGCGTCACTCGAGTCTTAAGACAATCAAGGCTGTAATGCGCTGCCAAGGCTCTCAAGGGATATTTTTAGCGCTTTTGCTCTCGTGACCAATGAGGCGGCGCTCGACTGAACGGGTAGTGTGCATCGAAAAGAGTAATTCTGCCATATATCAAAGCTGTTAAGCCACACCTCAACGAGTCTAGATGTCATACTGGCATACATACTAAGATGAAAATGATTTCACTAATGTGCCTCTGACATTTCTCTGAATATTAGAATAGAAATCCCAAGGCGCTATGTAACCTCCTCGGACGAAAAATCATGGTAGGGCTGCATATGAATATATTCGTGCAGAGCTAGGTATCGTGACCACGAGGAGCTGTGTCAATGTAGTGGCTTTATTCAGGTTCCTAATCGCCACTTCGGGGGCATGAGTTTCAGCCTTGTTGAAATGGACACCCAGGAATAGCCCCGTACCATGGGTGTTGAACTGATCCTCTAGTTGATTTGAGCCGTTCGCGGCGAAGTCGTCGACATTGGGTAAATTTATCTTGACGGTAACGTTCGTACAACGCTGACACTGGGATGATCCAACACCACCATAAGCAAGATGGTCCTCCTTAGGTAGCGTCCCTAAAGATTCTCGAGTTCCGTTTTTAAAGTCTCTCATTAGAGTCAATTGTGAATGACGGCCGCTTGTAAGCCGGCACAGCTAGCCTAGTTTCCTTGAAAGCTCTTGAGAGACATAGAGACTAACCGCGTGTTCTAGATCGTATAGTAGACGCAGAGAATAAATACTGCGCCTGCATTAAACACAATATGAATAGCATGAATGAGGAATGGCATAATCTCTCGCTTCGTTATTATTAATCCCTGGTTGAATAAGGAGCCTGCAGAAACCTTGCCTTGTTGTGCAGCGATGCTCGCTTAGATTAATAATACCGCCCATTGGAAGTGCCTTCCTCGATTAAAGGGGAACTATCAGCCTAGCAGAGTACATGCAATTATCAAGTTGAAGTACGTTCCGTATTATGTAACCAAGGTACGAAGCAGTTCGTACCCACAGATTTTGCCCCTCATTGTCTTATCTTATCGGTCGCATATGTAGCAGTCGGAAGACTCATACCACAACTTTCGAAAAAATCCCAAACTCCGCCTAAACGTCATTTCGTAAACTCTTCGACAGTCAACCGATCCCCCAAACGACTCACATTCTGATTTCAGTGAGTCGGACACGTAGTGAAACTGAAATACGAAAGCGAATCTTCATATCGAGTCTACGACACAATGTCTGCGCCTGACAAGTTCGGCAACGACATCGAGTCCGAGTCGGATTCTGGCAATGAGTCGGGCAACGAGTCCATTCACGATGGCGTTGAGGAGCAAGACCAGAAGCCGCTCAAGTCGGCTATGAAGAAGTCACCCATGACTGCTCCTCCTCCCGTACAGCGCCCTCCTCTTCCTCCCCAGACCGATGCGAAAGACCTCGATCTCAGCTCATTAACCCCGCTCACACCCGAGATTATCGCGCGGCAAGCAACTATCAACATTGGCACAATCGGCCACGTCGCCCACGGAAAGTCAACCGTCGTGAAGGCCATATCTGGTGTCCAGACTGTCCGGTTCAAGAACGAGTTAATTCGAAACATTACCATCAAGCTTGGATATGCGAATGCCAAGATCTACAAGTGCGATAACCCCGAGTGCCCTAGACCAGGATGCTATCGAAGTTACAAGAGCGAAAAGGAAGTTGACCCTCCTTGTGAGCGTGATGGGTGCAGCGGCACATACAGACTGTTGCGCCATGTTTCGTAAGTGTATCCCGTGTAGTCTTTAGTTAGTTACGGTTCTGACGACCTTCAGCTTTGTGGACTGCCCTGGCCACGATATTCTCATGAGTACTATGTTGTCAGGAGCCGCAGTCATGGACGCTGCTCTCTTACTTATTGCTGGCAACGAATCCGTACCTCAGCCTCAGACCTCGGAACATCTTGCAGCTATCGAGATTATGAAGCTAGACAAGATCATCATCCTCCAGAACAAGGTCGACCTAATGAGGGAAGAAGCTGCCCAACAACACTATCAGTCCATCCTGAAATTCGTCCGTGGAACACCTGCTGCCAAGTCACCAATCATCCCTATCTCCGCCCAGTTGAAGTTCAACATCGATGCTATCAATGAAGCTATTGTAAACACTATCCCCGTGCCCATCAGAGATTTCACCCAGGAGCCGCACATGATGGTCATCCGATCCTTCGATGTCAACAAGCCCGGTGCTGAGATTGAGGAGCTGAAGGGTGGTGTTGCAGGTGGCAGTATTCTGCACGGAGTATTGAAGCTGGGTGACGAGATCGAGATCAGACCGGGTATTGTTACCCGAGACGACAAGGGCGCTCTTCAGTGCAAGCCCATCTGCAGTCGCATTGTGTCTCTAAACTCCGAATTCAACGACCTGAAATACGCCGTTCCGGGTGGTCTCATTGGTGTTGGCACGCGTATCGATCCTACTCTCTGCAGAGCTGACCGTCTAGTCGGTTTCGTTCTCGGTCTTAAGGGTCGTCTCCCTGCTATCTACAGCGAGATCGAGGTTAATTTCTACCTCTTGAAGCGACTACTTGGTGTCCGAACGGCAGACGGCAAGCAAGCCAAGGTTGCGAAGCTGGCTAAGAACGAAGTCCTCATGGTGAACATCGGTTCTACCTCTACTGGCGCCAAGGTCGCTGCCATCAAGCAGGATGCCGCTAAGCTATCGTTAACCAGCCCTGCTTGCACAAACCTGGGCGAGAAGATTGCTCTTAGCCGAAGAATCGAGAAGCACTGGCGTCTTATCGGTTGGGCTACCATCACAGCGTAAGTTCCCCAAAACAATGTTTTAAATAATGGGATATCTGCTAACGAGCCATACAGCGGTGTTACGCTGGAGCCTACTGAGTCGTGAACCCAGGTCTAGTACTAAACACATTGTGAAAAGTGTTTAGTATGCTACAATTTTAGGCATAGGTCGTAAGCATAACCATTGCTGGGTACTCCTGGGCATGAGGCTGGTCATCAGCGGTGCAGCCCTCAGGTGCTTGGCAGAGATACGAAGAACCCTCGAATGGAAGTTTCTGGGGCTGGAAGGGAGGTCTGGTATCTGGAGAGGGCCATGTACCTGGACGATCGCGGTAGAGAAAATAAAAGCAAAAACTACCTATATGCTATGTTACCGGACTTTGACCTCGTGTTTCACCTCTGAAAATCAAAGTCTGTGATAGCATTCGTCTGTAGATAATTGAAAGAGTACCTCCAATTAAATGCGAGTAGCAATGTGATTCATCAACACTTCCACGAGGTATGACCTGAGTATTCAAACTAGCTAGACTCCTATACAACTTATCTCTGAGAAATTTCTGCTTCATGGGGCCACGATAACTATCATGATGATTTATAGGTACGTACCTACATATGAGATAGTCACATGGTGGGCAGCCGTAGACTCCTTTTAGGTGTATGAAGTGTGGATAATTCGTGATGGTACATGAATACCTAGGTACTTATAGAAGATCAAAGCCCTCCTACCCGTAGAAGAAACTTGTTGGTAAGATGCTTCTGTATTCCTCTCTAATGGAAATACATGGAGTGGTCTGCAGCTGTTGAATTAAAACAGGTAACTGTGTCTATTATGAGATCTGAATCCCTTGATGCGCCTGCACCTTTGAAATCATATATTAGCCTGGTGGAAATCCTGCTAGGCTTGAGTATCCTGGCTCAATGAGCCTGAGAGGTCATAGTATGGTTAGACGGAAACGGGTTGGGGCACAAGTGAAGGCGGATTGTATATCGAAGCAGCACCTTATAACCGGACGACAATCACCAAGGACCAATCACTGGAGCCCGAACTTCTCTAGAGTCATTACAATTATTATATTCAGTTTCTCATTTTCTCATTTCCGTCATTTCCTAGTTTTCCGAGCATGCTTCACAAGGTTCTCTATAACTCCCTCGAACGCCTCCCTGTCCCCAATCTTCTCGTCTGTGCGCTTTTTCCAGTACTCGAGCACCTCCTTTGCTACTATCTCCATATCCTCCAATTTCTTCACGTGCTCCTGGAGTTCCTTATCGGTCATACCTCCCAGAGCTTCATCAGTTGTCGTGCAAAGCTGCTTTGCAGAAACCAGATCCAGCTCAGGTGCTTCAGGCTGGCCTTTCCGCCTTTTCGAGGCCGATCTCGGCTTCTCCTTGCCTTGGGAATCCACGGAGACCGATGAGTTGTTATCAGCATCTGCCTTTCTCAGCCTGGAAACAGAACGGGAGTCTGAAGACGTCCGTAACGAGCCATTTGAAGTGACACGATGAATAGAAGGTAGGACAAGCTTCTTTTGCTTGGAAGCTGGTAATATCTCATCTAAATCCACTGGGACACCAAGCGATACTAGGAATAGACGTCGTATCCGAGACCGGATCCAGTCAGGGGGTTGAAGAGGCGGTGGTGCTGCAAGTTGCGACCACAGAGACGCACTTCTAGGGTTGAAGAATATAGGATTGTCCTTTGGAGGGGACGGTAGGGCTGGGAGCTCTTGTATGTCAGGAGAGAATAAAGCATCTAAGTATGGTTCCGTTGCAGTTAGGATATCCTCAGAATCAAGACCATCTAGGTCTAATATTGGCTAGTAGGAAATGAAGTCAGCATTAATGTGCGGCTACCTAACGAGGGTCCTAAACGTACAAATGAGGGTATTGAGACTTGTGGTTGAGGAGTAGGTATAGCAGCCGATACTTCAGCCTCAGCCGTTTGAAAACCATCGTCGAAGTCGCCAAAATCGGCATCTTCATCACCCTCTTCAAATTCGTCAAAGTCGTCACCAAAGTCATCCTCGTCATTATCATCAGCGTTTCCCTGACTAAGACTTCCTGTTGACTTCGCCGCTGACGATTTTCTCCGTCGATGTCTTACTGGCGATTTAAGTGACGGGGTTACAGTTGTGGAATCTACGAGGGCAGGGTCAATCGCACTGGGTAGCTTAGGAGGACTTGGCTGCCGTACCGGTTGCTTCCTTGGTGGTATCAAGTGAGGAAGGTATCGGATTTGCCTCGCCAGTACCGTCAGGTTTGCGAACGAAGTCTGGAGAGGCGTCTGCTCGGTGAAGAGGCTCGTGATACCGATGAGTCGAGGATCCAGGAGCGTCTACCGATTCCTCAACCACGGTCTTTGGAATCGGATGACCCCCGGGAGTCACAGGTCTGTCTGGAGAGACAGATTCTGATTTCTTCTCATGGATGACGGCAATTTCATCTGGTTCAGCATCCTCTGTCCGCTTCTTGTAAGCTTCTGTGCCCGGGACTTCACCATATGACGGTTCATCGTCCACTTTCTCGACTCGTGTTCGTGGTACTGGAGAGGCAGATCCAGGACTGCGCCTAGGAGAGGTTTGGGCATCGGAGAAATGCTCATCAGAATCGGATGATGCTGGGGTGTACAATTGTTAGTTTAAGTAGAGACTCCCGATAACGACTAAAGCATACCGAGCTCATGAGCGCCCGGGTCTTCTGTACCCTTCCTCCGTGGAGCCTCAAGGCTGGTGGACCTCCGTTCTCCAGGCATAATGACAGGGTATAGGGTGGTAGATTGAGGATGTGTCGTTTAGAGGGAGCAATTCACAGGTCGAGATATAGCAATTACTAGGACTTGCGGTCTCCCTTGTTAACAGCCCGCAAGGCTGCTCTGAGGGGTATCGTAAGACAAATTGATAGACTATAGGGATAGGAGGAGACAATGGCTTATAAGCACTGATCTCAGAAAATGCTGTAGGATCTATTGGGGAAATGCAAAGTTGGGAATCATCTCTCCAATCGTCCTACCCCTTGTTGTGAAGTAATGCACAGAGATCGAGATATTAGTCCAGGGATCGTAGACAGCTGGGAAGGCGGCGAGGGTGGGCGGGTCTGGATCAGATGGACCGATTAGATAAGACCTATGTAGGACGCTACCCAACTACCAAGCCTAATTGTGGCTGAAGCTAGCTGCCTTAGGTAAGGTGGTAGGTACACTTAGGCATTGGACTGTGAAAACTGAAAGCTGCGGTGGAGTACGTACTAAAGCCGGAACCCAAATATGGTCTGTGCATCACATGCTGGTCGCGTCTAAACTTAAACATCTTTGAAGCTTGTCGCGCAAAGAGTGGCCGGTGTATGATGCATGCTTTTAAAAAAAAAAAAATAAGACAAGTCGTAGGTGAATTGCTAACTTCTTTCACACTTAATTCACACGCATTGGTTCATTTCGTACTGATTCTTCTCCAGCAGATCAAGATAGATTAACCTTTTCATCATCAACGTCCGATTTGCGCAGCTGCCAGAGAATCATCAATCGCCGACACCCAAGCCTTTTCTTCCCTTTCTTGGGTTGAGGGTGAGTGCAGGTCGATAAACATCGCTGACTTGACGGACCACCACGTTCCAATAAACAAACGCTCAGCCATCGGACTACGTTTGATACACCGAATTCTCACCTAGCAAGCACAACCAACATCATGTCATCGCTGTTCGGTAATAATGCGAGCTCAGGGGCGCAATCCAACAATGCCACCACATCGAGTGCACCCGGTACTGGCGGCTTGTTTGGCACCTCAACCCCTAGTACTTCGACCAATCTCTTCGGTGCCTCATCTACGGGTACACCAAGCTTCTCCTTCGGAAATGTAGGTGGAAGCAGTGGCAGCGCACCTAGCTCGTCGGGAACTCCAGGCGCTCTGTTTGGAAATACGGCGTCCAAGCCAGCGGAGCAGAAGCCTTTATTTGGAGCAGCAGCGGCAAGCAATCCATCTGGATCAACTACTACTACACCGGGTACTGGATTGTTTGGCGGCGGCTCTCAGGTACCTACCTCTAATCTCTTCGGTGGCGCCGCGAAACCGGCGCAATCTACCAACTTGTCTGGAAACACAAGCTCAACACCAGCATCGACTGGTCCTGCTTCGACGCCAACTTCGACGGCAACAGGTGCCTTCCCCGCGGGTGGACTTTTCGGATCGAAGGACAATTCGAAACCAGCTACCGGCACTTCTACCCCTCAACCTAGCGGTGGGCTTTTTGGCAACCTGAGCAGTACTAGCAGCAACCTTTTTGGCGGCGCGGGCTCGAGCAATACCCCAGCTAGTAACGCCCCTGGTTCAGCTTCTACGGCAACACCTACAAAACCAACGTTTCCGCTGAACTCAACTACACCTGCGGGCGCTCCTCCGACCAAGCCTGCCGGCAGCCTCTTCGGGAATACTGGAATGCAAGCGTCGTCTCCCTTTGCATCTGCTCAACAGGGTGATAAGCAAAACCAATTTGGTGGCCTGTTCAAAGGCGCGACCGGTTCTTCGCAGGCTAGTGCGGCCCCAAGCCAGCCGGCATCGTCAGCCCCGGGCTCTACTTCTCTGTTTGCCAACGCAGGTCAACCCTCCAGCCAAACCTCATCGAGCCTTTTCGGATCGAAGCCTGCAACTACACAAAGTAGCGGCACGGCACCTGCAGCAGCATCTTCACTTTTTGGACAGCAAACATCCAAGCCTGCTGAGGCACCTGCGGCTAAGCCTACCACCTCTCTCTTTGGAGGAGCTAGTGCCACACCAACGACGTCGACGGGCTCGTCCTCATTGTTTTCGGGTCTTGGTAATACTTCGTCTACGGCAGCTAGCACATCTACTTCTGCTGCGCCCGCCGCAACACAAGCCAGCTCAATGTTTTCAAACCTCAACAAACCCTCGGGAACACCCGTCACCTCTGAACCACCTAAGACACAATCGACCTCTCTGTTTCCCGGCATGGGAAGGCCAGCCCCCAGTACCGCAACCACTGAGCCGGCTAAGCCCGCATCTAATCTCTTTGGCGCTGCTGCTTCGACTTCGGCAGCGGGTAGTACACCAGCTGCAACCACTGCATCAAGCACTGGCGCAACGGCTTCCGCAGCCACTCCCGCCACAGCAGCCGCCACAACTACAGCCCCGGCTGGGACCTCGTTGTTTGGTGGCGCTTCGAAGGCCGCCCCCTCAACTGAGAGTGCAGCACAACAAACTGCTGGAGGTGCCAATCCTGCCTTGAGTGCCTCAACCGCTGGCCCTACTTCATCTATGGCGCGACTAAAGAACAAGACAATGGATGAGATCATCACCCGCTGGGCCACGGATCTCTCGAAGTATCAGAAAGAATTCAAGGAACAGGCCGCTCAAGTGGCTCAGTGGGATCGCCTTCTGGTTGAGAATGGAGAGAGAATTCAGAAATTGTATTTGGAGACTTTTGAAGCTGAAAAGGGTAGCCGCGAGATTGAGCGACAACTCGTTGGCATTGAGAGCCAACAGGAAGAGCTCGAGACATGGCTTGATCGATACGAGGGTGAGGTCGACTCCATGTTTGCTAAACAGATAGGACATGGAGAGCAACTTGCGGGGCCCGACCAGGAGCGTGAGAAGACTTACAAGTTGGCCGAGAAGATCACCGAGAGATTGGACGACATGGGTCGTGACCTATCGAAGATGATTCAGGAAATCAACGACATCTCCGGTACCCTGGGCAAGGGCAACAAGCCGGACGACCCGGTAAGTTCTTTATACATGCAAAATATATATGCAATGTCCTGTACTGACTAACATCTTCACAGCTGAGTCAAATCGTCCGCGTCCTCAACGGACATCTTGCCCAACTCCAGTGGATCGACAGCAATGCTGCTGCATTGCAGGCTAAGGTTGCAGCCGCGCAGAAAGAGCGGAGCACGATCGGCAACCATTACGGCGGACCTGAGCAAGATAATGTGGACAGCTTCTACCGTTCCTACATGGGACGTAGATAGTTACATGGTATCCACGGATGCTTACCAGGCTATCAAGAAGTAATTTTTGTCTGTCAGGGGAAGCTTGGTCTTAGGAGAGGAGCTAGGAGAGGAGGAAATCATGCACGAAAATTCGAGAATTCATAGGTCATGGCACGAACTAGGATGACAGGAATCACAGGAGGCGTGCTGTGATGAGAGATGAGAGTCAATGCTCAATGTAGTACGAGAGCACGATGCCTACGTGGGCAACAGCTGTATTATGTACACTAGGACATGGCAAATGCGATGGCTGAAGGACAATCTGGTTCCTGGACTACTTCTAGTGACCTGGCCAAAACTCGCACGCCGATGCTATAGGCATCTTAATCAACGTAATTTCAGACCTCCTTCTCTTACATTCAATTCAGCCTTAGTTCTCCATCTAATTGTGCTCGCCACCTTGCTCTCTGGTCAACTCGTCACTGTAGCGGAAGTTCATTAGCACCCGGTCCGTATCGTACGACTTTTTATATATAGGCAGGAATCTGTGTTTCGCGGAGCGGCTTACATGTGGTCGGACAGCTTCTGGAGGTGGTCCTGCTGCTCACGGAGCTTCTTGCGCAGCTCGAGCAGCTTCTCCTTTTCACGCTGGCGGATGGCGTAGTCTTCGTTGGCCTTCTCGCGCTTCTGGAAAGCGTCACTATTGCGAATTTTTCGTTAGCCATTTTTCTTTTCGTACTTCTCCTTTCCTTCGAAACTAATCAATTTCCCGGTATCTCCCTATTTATCCGCGGTTCAAAAAGCTAGGGGAGAGCTCGCGAACTCGCGGACTAGAGGAGATCCATTGAGGTCGTGATTGAGGGGTATATCGATATACGTACCCTTGACCACCCAAGCTACCCAGCTTGCTCGGTGCGCCGGTATCTCCCTCAGCCATGGCGCGGAAGGTCGTCGTGAATGCTCGGCGGGAGGATGCAATGGCAAGTCCACGGGACGGGATTTTGGTAAGAGTTTGACGGTACATTGTTGGTCTGTGTTGGAGGAAACCGTCTATAGAGAATAGAGCGGGCGATATTAGTTAATTATTAACAGCTATAGTCACGGGACGATCTGGAAAGCAAGATACCTGAGCTGCTATTTAATTGGTTTGTACGTGTGGTGTGATGGCTGGCTCGGGGATTGAGGCACTTCCAGGTTTGGTGGAGGTCGTCGAATTGGAGCTACCTATGAAGTCAACGGCACAAGCTTAGGTCGGGCGGAAGAAGACGGCGCGCACGGACCATAATCGGTGCGGAACTCCCCTAAAAGCCGCTGCTTGCAACGTGCCTGACCTGAGGATTTGGGTGCGCGAAGTGGGCTGGAATCTGCCTAGACTTTCCATGTTGCTCAGACCGTACCACATAACATCATCGGTGATCAATGGTCACGCAAGAATTCCGGCGGCCTGGACAAGCTTCGTCCTTTCCATCCACCACCACGCCATTCCCATGTGGTCACCTGATATAGTTGATTTGTAAATCTGCCTTACCATTGGAAATTCGCCGCGTATCATTGAGTGCAATATGCTCAAATGTTTTTCTTTAGATTGGGCAGTAGGCGATTGTATTATACCTTCAACACTTCATCTAAGTATTTTCTTCACCCTGGGTACATTGCAGTTCGTCATTTTTGGAAATCATAAGAGCCATGTCTACGGCATTCTCAACATCCATGCATGCGTGTTGAGTGTGACAACGATACTACCTCAAGTATTGGGTTTGAGGCTGAATTGGTGCATTAAGGACGATGCATAATCGGCTATGCCGATATCATTATGCCTTTTGAGGTATTCGAGTCTGGCTAGACTTCCTCACCTTTGCTAGACACGGAAGAAAAGAAATAATGGAGCCAGGTATCGTGAGGCTCCAGTCTGGCATGAACATAGAGTTTTAAACGTGGTAAGGCAGTTCCTGGCCCTGAAAATCGGGTTAGGGAAGATACTTGGCAATGCGTGGATTTTTCCCCTTGGGAGGGGAAGTGGTACAGTGACGTTTTGTAAATGTCGAACCTTTTACTCCATGTCCCTACTCTTGATTTTCCAGGTCGAGTTTGCATTGACGATGGTCCAGATAAAAATCGGACAAATGAGGGGTCTAGGTCTAACGGTAGCCGGCACGGGATTGGCCCCGAATAAGAAAGCCCAGCACAGTCCAATGCATGTATGAGCTATTTGGGCTGCATATGTTGACGTATGTCGAAATTCTTTCCCCTTATCGCCCAAAGTGGTGGTGGCATCCAGATGGAACGCTTCCATGTTGCCCATGGAATTTCTCTCGACAAAGAATGAAGTGGCTCGTGCTAGGGTCGCTCTGAATTATCGTCCCCTGAAGGTGATTGGCTAACTCGACTGTAGACCCTTTCTCGGTAGTGTCTGAGACATTGAATGAGATGAATGGGGGTGTCATTTGAATACTCTTTCTATTATGAGTATCGCTCGACACTAAAATGAAGGTCACAATGGAAATGAAGATAACAGAACCAAACTAACTACGATAACGATCGAGGCGCCTTGGGTGATCTTATATCCTTCGAGGCTTGACTTTTCATCAGGTGCCTAGGGTATTTATGAGTCGGTACAAGCCCTGGCATGAAATTGCATTCTTCAAGTACGTGGGGATACAAGTACCTCTGTAGGGTCATACACCTACAGTTATTTAATGGTACCTGAACTGACGTAGGAGGAGTTGAGCTGGGAGGGGGAAAAAGGAACTGTCCCTTTTTGAAGCCAATTATTGAATAAATGACGAAAAGACACGATAACTGCAACTACAAGAGGCGTGACTGCTTCAAACCACAAAGAAGGTAAAACTTGGAAGGTAAAATCAAAGGGGATGAAGTGAGTTGTGCCTTGCCTCACGTTATCAGGCTCCGTCTGCATGTAATGTACCTTTTCAAGTATTCAAATATGATGCCAGTGATTAAAGAAAGTACCAGACGTTTAGATTTGAGGATGACCCCTTTAAAGCCTTGTTCCATTGTCAAATGATCCGTCGCCCACTTGCCAAGTTTATAGGCACGTAGCTCACTGGGTTGTGGCTGGCTCAGGTTCAGTTAGGCTCTAGACGGAACCGGTACTGGTAGCGCTGGGTACCTGCCCAGGGTACATACGGAAGGTACCTACGTCAAAGTACTGTACATGCGCTCCTGCGAATTACAGGACGTATCTGAGGTTACTGCCCACATCTCCCCTCCATGTCCCCACGCGCACTGGGCACACCCGCTCTGCACCGGCAGCCCTCTTTCTCCTTCACCTCAGGCTCCCTCTACCAACTCTGCCTACCAACAAAACCAAACCGCTGCACCGCTCGTCGACACAAAACTCTCCCAAAACTTTTGCTTCCCGTAATCCACAACCACAACAACAACTTATTCACTTCTTCCTTGTCCTTCGCGCATCATTCTTGTGTATCCTTCCGCACAAGTCATTCCTTGACAAAACCATCTAACAAACCAAACACAAGGTACGTCGACCCTCATCCTTCTCCTTATTTTCCCGTCTCCTCTGCACCTGCGGTCATGTTCCTTGGCCTACTACCCTGAGTCCCGCCTTGCACTTTCGTCATCGCCCACATCACGACCGCCTCCCTCTTCCCGCCATACACACGACAACAAACCCATCAGGCGTCCATTGCGCCTCGTCGTCCAAATCAATTGATTCTCGCGACAACATTCACATCTATCCATCTACCTTCAATACACGCGTTTTCCAGCCGCATCCCCTGGCGCATACCCCACCGACTGCGGGGGATTCACTCTGGTTCACCGTCACACACCGTTCGGACTTGTAGATATCCACGGCAAGGTAGCGCGTTCCTCGGGCTCTAGGCGTAGTCATCTCTATTCTTGCCTTGGTGATATTCTACAGATTCCAAGGCTGCTTGTTCTTTCTCTTCAGGAACAACACCGCTTCGGTTTCTTCCTCTATTTGACTCTATCCACACCGCGTTAGACTCGTCAAAAACAAACATCAACATTACCCAAACTGAACTGCAGCTAACCTAGCACACTCTACCAGTTCCGATTCCACCAATCTCACATCGTCAAGATGGGTCACGAAGACGCTGTGTATCTCGCCAAGCTCGCCGAGCAGGCTGAGCGCTATGAGGGTACGTGATATTATTTTGGTTGCCTAGGCCCCGCAAAGTGGCACTGCTAACATGTGCCGTCATCAGAGATGGTTGAGAACATGAAGATCGTCGCCTCCGAGGACCGTGATCTTACTGTTGAGGAGCGTAATCTCCTGTCTGTCGCCTACAAGAACGTCATCGGTGCCCGACGTGCCTCCTGGAGAATCGTCACCTCCATCGAACAGAAGGAGGAGTCGAAGGGCAACTCGTCTCAGGTTGGCCTCATCAAGGAGTACCGACAGAAGATCGAGACCGAGCTCGCCAAGATCTGCGATGACATCCTTGACGTCTTGGACAAGCATCTCATTCCCTCTGCTAAGTCCGGCGAGTCGAAGGTGTTCTATCACAAGATGTACGCCCACTAATCTCAAAAATTATAACCATTTTAATGCACAACTAACAACAAAATAGGAAGGGTGATTACCACCGCTACCTCGCCGAGTTCGCCGTTGGTGACCGACGAAAGGAGTCGGCCGACAAGTCGCTTGAGGCGTACAAGGCTGCCACCGAGGTTGCCCAGACTGAGCTCCCTCCCACGCACCCCATCCGTCTCGGTCTTGCACTGAACTTCTCCGTGTTCTACTACGAGATCCTCAATGCCCCCGATCAGGCTTGCCACCTCGCGAAGCAGGCTTTCGATGATGCGATTGCTGGTAAGTATCGGAGCTGTGTGAGCTAGAAGAGCGTGGGGCTAATTCGGATATTACAGAACTTGACACCCTTAGCGAGGAGAGCTACAAGGACTCCACTCTCATCATGCAACTCCTCCGAGACAACTTGGTATGTATCTGCTGTTTATTTTATAGCCGCATAACCCCGCTAATATGATCTAGACTCTCTGGACTTCTTCCGAAGCTGAGCCTCCCGCGGAGTCTGCAGCTGCCCCTGCCCAGGAGGGAGAGAAGGCCACCGAGGCCCCGGCTGAGGAGCCCAAGGCTGCCGAGTAAGAGAAAAATGGTGCCCGCGTCCCTTACTAGTCTCTAGATATTAAAGGGTTCGATTGTGGAGCAGGGTGGAATCTGGTGTCTATGGAGTGTTTGCTTGAGAACCCCCTTTGAGATTCTGCATCGATTTGTTTTTCCTCACGTGGCAACTGCACAGGCCAAAGACTTTGGAGGGTTCTCTTTTCCCCAACAGGCAAAAAGGGCTTAAGAGCTTTTGGGAGGTCTTTCGCAGAATGCTTGCCCTTTAGACTCTAATGCAAATTCGTCTGGACAATAAACCCATACTTTCTACTACTGCAGTTGTAATGTTATGAAAACGACAGTGTGACTTTCCTTTCGCAATGAAAATAAAATTCCTGTTGCAGCATTGGGAGAAGCTTACGGTGAACAAGACGGCTTTAAAAGTCCAATGTGAACTTCCAGCTGAATGACTTCGTAGAATTCATAGGAATTTGTCCATTTATTGATAAAAAGGTAAGCTTGTATACCTGAGATGATGCCAAATAAATTGCCTCTAAGTCATAAATCATTCGAAGTATTTCATTATGCCCAAATAACTCCATACCCTTGGAGCCTCCTACCCATGAACCACGATAAACACCAATGCCAACCTTCTTCGAACTTTACTCCTTTTGTCTCGCCCAAGAATGCCTGACCTTTTGGGACAATCATCTCTGCAATTGTGATAGCCGTATGTTACTTCGGCCACGTGACGTACTTCATCTGTGGGGGTTAGAAGCGAGAGTGAGCCTATCGAATTGTGTACCATGTAGTAGTGAGATCAGCAACGTGTTTTGACCCTGTTACACTATTACGTGCCCTCGTCCCGAAACCACACTCGCTACCTCCCCGAGCTACTCGTCCCGGCCCCCGCCGTCGCAGACCCTGACAGCGAGATGCCCCAGTTGAAGCTCCAGTTAAACGTGAAGCCCCTTCCCGTGCCGCCGCCGCGCCTCTCGCCTGCTGCTGTGACGGTGTCGTCTGCGTTTCCTGTCTGGCGCGGTATTGCTACTTCCTCGTGGATTCTGGTGGCACTGGAGGGAGCAGTTGTGATTGCCTCTTCCTCGTCTTCGGCAGTGGCGAATAGGACCCGGATCCAGAGACTGCAGTCTAGGCATTCAACCATGAGGACGCCATCATCTTCGAACTCCTCGAGGTTTTCTTCAGTAAAGGCGTATCCCCGCGCGTTGCCACACCGGCAGCTGCGGTAGTAGACCCCCGTACGCGAGTCCCAGGACAGGTCGTCGAGGTCTACGGTCTCAACGCCGGTCTGGAAAGAAGTAGACTCGGTTTGCCGGTGGGAAGGGGAGGTCCGCAGCACCCGGTCGTATTCCTGACGTTGCTTGCGGTCTGAGAGTACGGTGTAGGCATGCTGGATCTGGTCTACTGTATATGTGAGGCATGGTTGGGGATGTGATTGTGATGGTTGTTTTGTGGTACGTTTGGGGTTCGAGTTTGAGTTTGAGGGTGAGGGTGATGGCGATGAGGTCCCAGTGGCTGCTTTATCTGGGTGGTATTTCAGGAGGGCCCGGTGGTAGGCCTGCTTCACTATCTTCTGCTGCTGGGCGGCGCCGGCTTGGCCTTCCAGATGTTTAGGAGTCAGTGCGAGGATGTCGTACAGCGTAGGTTCCGCTGACGTTTTGGATATCGGAGGCGCCATTGTGCCAATTCAGTAGTTCTAAAACCGCCTAGTCATCCAGATAGAATTAATTAACTCGCTAAATAGACCTATAGGCAGCGAATCTGAAGTTCTTATATCGGGTTGGTGCTAATACGTCAAGTCAAAATGACTTCGTAGCAAACCGGTTTTGACTAAAAAGTTAGTCGGCCACGTGATCACGTGGGCGATTCAGCCAAAGCTCCGGATGGCGATCTCCAAACCACAAAAAGGGGGGAACACAGACTCCGGCAAGAGGCTATCTTGAACGCAGAGCTCTTCTAGAGAAACTATTCACTCACTAATTAACTTGTTGGCGCCTCATGATCTACCCGCCATACAAAGACGTAAGGTGCCCAGCACGCTTCAGCATAGCCAGGCTCCAGTTTGCGGACATGAAGAGCCTTGTTCACAAAGTTGAAGGTAGTCTCTCGACATTCCTGGAATAGGGAATGACTCAAGTGCTCTTGTATTGAGTAATACATAATTTTTATACAATTTGCCTCGCTGGCAATGTACTGCCATGATATCATGATATAGTCGTTTATCGTGGGTACTTCGACCACCTGCCCTTCCCAATCTATCGCTCCCATCAGCACTGTAGAATAGCGACAGAATAATGTGACTTACCTTCCGCCATTCCCGGATAAGTCTCGGCATTCCCAACATAGCCACTCTTCTCTTCTCCATCCTGTCCTACATGTTAGCATAGAGATCATTGAGAGGAAGCATCTTTCCAGCAAGTAAAGTGCTTGTCGAAGGATAGGGGCTATGGCATACTTGGAAGCCAGCATTCTCTCGTGCAAGTGACCCTTGACGGACTGTCCAACGCCAGTACCGCGAACCCTCAGACCATGCGCGACTCTGCTCCGTATCCTCTCCTCGGTGCCCTTAGATGTGAATGGTAACAACTCCTCCACTCCTTGTTCTCTCGCCAACTTTACAAGCTCTGCCTGTCTCCTCAAGGAGAATTCTGGGTTTTGCCATTTGCCAGTCACAGGGTGTTTGTGCGGCAGGAAAGGGTTCGGCGTCGCGCCGTCTTTTATGGTATTCGTTCTCGTCGACGACGGGAGGATCTGGGTCGGAGGGTACTTGGCGAAGAAGCGCTGCAGCCGCGGGTGCAGCTGCTTCGCGAGCTCGACGTATCTCATATTCATCGCCATCTTCAACCACAGTCGACGATTATCGGCCGATCCGACTGAGAATTGGTATTTGGCAAGACGTCGTGCTCGTAATGTGTTAGGAATCGCAAAACTGCAGAGCTCCCCAAATTTTGGTCCTGGGCGGTAATTGGCAGGGGTCTGTCTACGCTAAATTCCCCGATTGGCTTATCTTGCTAGCGGCTTGCGGTTCTTTGTAGCCGTACCCCGACACGCCGATTCTCTAGCTTAATCACGTTTGCCTCCAACCTTCAAGTCTGGAATCAGACGGAAACCAAAGCAACTTCACGACTGTATTATATTTAATTACGGTAGACAAAATCGAACTTTGTGGTGGACCGAGTCACTATTTTTTAGAGTCTTAGTCTGTCTCGATAATCGCCTAATATATCTTCTACCTCTACCCAAGGAATTGGAAACGCTTTGGTAGACTCAACCGGTCTTCGTAAAGACCTATCCACGTCAATTTCCTTCGACCATGGGGATACAACCACGAGCCGGGTCGCTGGCGCAATCCAACGGAACAAATGGCGTCAACGGGATTAATGGAACAAATGGCGAATCAAACAGACGGAAAGAACCCCTCGACATAGAAGAGATCTTGCGCAAGAAGAAAGAGGCGAACGACGCTCTTGCTAAACCAAGATTTATCCCCAAGGCGGAGCGCGAGCGCCTAGCAGCAGAGAAGCAGAAAGAGGAAGAAGAGAAGCGAAGGCGAAGGGCCGAAGAAGAAGCACGAAGTAAATCTAGCAGCCGATCCACAAGCGTGCCAGAGCCCGAAAGACGATATGGTGACCGTCGCGACAGAGATCACACTCCAGTTGTTCCGACAGGACCCAGAGCTATGCGCCAGCCTGGCCACGACAGACGCGAAGCCAACGAACGCGAAGATGGAGATGGGCGAGGAAAGTCAAGGGGTAAGAAGGGGCCAGCGGGAGAAAAACGGCCAGCCCCAGAAGAGACAGAAGCTGCCTTAATACGAGCTCGTTATATGGGACCAGAAATGAATCAATCAACATTCTCAGCTAAGAAGAAACGGAGGAGAACGACAGAAAAGAAGTTCAATTTTGAGTGGGATGCGGAAGAAGACACGACCCAGGATCATAATCCCATCTATGCAGAGAGGGCTGAGCCGACCTTCTTTGGAAGAGGAAGGCTGGCTGGATTTGGTGATGATATGACGGAGGAAAATGCAAAGAAGTACGCTATGTCTCTTATCGAGCGCGATCCCGAAAATGGAAGGCAACGTGCGGAAGAACTACTAGATATGATCCAAAGGGCAAAGGAGAGGGCCAACCGCAACGGGTTAGGAAAGCATTGGTCTGAGAAGAAGCTCGAGGACATGCGCGAACGAGACTGGCGTATTTTCAAGGAAGACTTCGGTATCTCAACGAAAGGTGGTCTCATTCCGAATCCGATGCGAAATTGGCAGGAATCCGGTCTGCCTCGACGCTTGTTGGATATTGTCCACAAGGTCGGGTACGACGAGCCAACTCCGGTTCAACGCGCTGCAATACCGATCGCTCTACAAGCAAGAGATCTGATTGCTGTCGCTGTTACTGGCTCAGGAAAGACGGCAGCTTTCTTACTACCTCTACTAGTGTACATCTCGGAATTACCGCCATTAACTGAGATCACTAAGAACGACGGCCCATACTCATTGATCATAGCCCCAACTCGAGAGTTAGTCCAGCAGATCGAATCAGAGGCAAAGAAGTTTGCGGGACCGCTGGGTTTTACTGTTGTCAGCCTTGTCGGTGGGCATTCTCTTGAAGAACAAGCATTTGCCTTAAGAAATGGTGCTGAGATCATCGTCGCTACACCCGGTCGTCTAGTTGATTGTATCGAACGACGCCTGCTAGTCCTATCTCAGTGTTGTTACATAATCATGGATGAAGCAGATCGTATGATTGACATGGGTTTTGAAGAGCCCGTCAACAAGATTCTTGACGCGCTTCCTGTCACCAACGAAAAGCCGGATACCGACGCCGCTGAAAATGCTCAGTTAATGAGCAGGCATCTAGGCGGCAAAGATCGATATCGGCAGACTATGATGTACACGGCTACCATGCCTGCAGCTGTCGAGAAAATCGCCAAGAAATACCTACGTCGCCCCGCAACAGTGACTATCGGTAACGCTGGAGAGGCTGTGGACACGGTCGAGCAACGAGTCGAGTTTGTCCCTGGCGAGGACCGCCGCAAGAAGCGCTTGCAAGAGATCCTATCATCCAACGAATTCGCGCCACCTATTATCGTTTTCGTCAACATCAAGCGCAACTGCGATGCCGTCGCTCGAGAGATCAAGCACATGGGCTTCTCAGCCGTCACACTTCACGGCAGCAAGACTCAGGAACAGCGAGAACAGGCTCTCGCCTCGGTGCGAAGCGGCGCTACGGATGTCTTGGTTGCGACGGACTTGGCTGGTCGTGGTATCGATGTTCCGGACGTGTCTCTCGTCGTCAACTTCAACATGGCCACCACAATCGAAAGCTACACGCATCGTATCGGTCGTACGGGTCGTGCCGGCAAGAGCGGTGTTGCCATCACATTCTTGGGTAACGAAGATTCGGATGTCATGTATGACCTACGGCAGATGTTGTCGAAGAGCTCGATATCTAGAGTTCCGGAAGAACTAAGACGGCATGAAGCCGCACAGCAGAAACCGAATAAGGGGCCCAAGAAGATCGAAGAGAAGGGCTTTGGTGGAAAGGGGGGCGGATGGGACTAGAGCTTAGCCAGTATTTGAACTGTACTTATGTTACCTATCATTACAGCAAATAGAGCTACGACGATTCCCATGCTGTTTCTTTTCCACACTTTTAATGACTGGGACTCTGGTGATTACTTGAGTCGGAAGAACCAAACGGCCTCCAAGCTGCAAAGAAACGGCGGTTCTATAGCCAAGCCAGGCCTCCGAAGTGTCTACAATTGTCATTCTCATTACTACCTAGGTACACTCAACAAATATGAGACATCAAATTGATACATCTCTACACTAATGAACCGAGCGATTAAAAGAAACAGGGAGACGGAACACGAGCAAAGGAAAAGGCGGTAGTTACGATATAGATTGCAGTACTACGCAATATCGTATTCTTATCTAGGATGGTGGTTATTTCCAGATATTAGGGTCTTAAGTGGCACGACAGTTGACGTCTCAATGGCGAACTTAATCCGAGCAATCAATATACAGCACCGAACGGATGGGTTTTCCCGTAGACTTCGATTCGCCTATATCGCCTGTACTTATCGGGGATCTATGTTCTAGAAACCCCAGGTGAGATACGACCCTGCATGAGATTGGCCCAGACTTGCAGTTTCGGGAAAGTGGCCGCCGGCAGCGCAACTGATACAATTAGTTACCGAAGTTGGTAGGTACTCGCCATGTCGGTATACGTCTAGTGCCGTATAATGCAGTATATTGCAGTATACTGTTGTAGAACGCAAGGTTTGTCTCAGTGTAGCCAATGGATTACCCCTGTTGCCCCTGCTTCTCCCGCTACACTACACCGCCTACCCACCGTGGCGTCATTTTTCAGGTCAACTTATTTTTTTTTCTTTTTCTTCCACATTCAACCATCCATGTCCATACCATTTTCTCGAACCTTGAGGGCCGACTAGAGGGCTCAATCCATTCTTAGCACACACAATCAGAAAACCCAAGCCGGCTGTTGGCCTGGTTAAAAAAAGGATTTGGGTCTGTTGTCTATCTGATAATGTACGAATAGGGATCCTTGCCCCATTGTACATTGCCCCTCCTTACGAATACGCTGTACTTGCACATACTTGGATACCCCTCTATTGTACTATCGTATTACCGCATGTGAAACTCCCGAGTTACCATCTGTGTATTATATGGCAATTGTATTATATTACATCACTCTCTCTTTCCTTCCTCTCCTCTGCACATGTCTTTGCGCGCCGCCTCCCGGGTCGAGTCCATTTCTCGCGTCTCAACACCTACACGAGTTCGATTAAGACCTTTTACTCCCCGTCCAACCATATATCTGTGGAGACAGAATCACAACTGGCGCAGTCCTGCCTTAACCACTCCACCTTCTTACGGGTATTCCTCACCCAATTGACCGCCCTCCCAACCTAATTAGGCTCTGAGACTAATGCGGAAGCTAGACCTAGTTCACGCCTTGCGAATCACTCCTCACTTACATCAGTCTCACGACCTTCTCCCTTTGAGAAGGCTAGAACCATTTCTCTCTCCCGACCTCCCGTCCGACACTGTTCATACCGAAGGCACAACATGTGTAGGCTTGCCGGAGACATGGACCACACCGGAGGAGCTACGCCGGACCCCACCCAGGGTCGTGAGCTACTCCCGACCAACGTCATTCCCAGACACTATGATGTGACCCTGGAGCCCAACTTCGAGAAGTTTACCTTTGAGGGAAAGGCGCTCATCGATTTCGACGTGCAAGAAGAGAGCAAGTCTATCTCTCTCCACGCCATCGAGCTCGACATCCACAGTGCCCATATCAAGTCCGGGGAGACCATTGTTACCTCTTCCTCTGCTATTACATACGATGAATCCAAGCAAGTCTCTAAGATCGAGCTCAAGGATGCTATCCCAAAGGGCAAGGCCCAGTTGGAGATTAAGTTCACTGGGCAGCTCAACGACCAGATGGCTGGGTTCTACCGCTCTACTTACAAGAAGCCCGATGGCACGGAGGGTATTCTTGCTACAACGCAGATGGAGGCCAATGACTGTCGCCGAGCTTTCCCATGCTTCGACGAGCCTATGCACAAAGCCAATTTTACCATCACTCTTATTGCCGACAAGCACCTGACATGTCTCAGCAACATGGATGTTGCATCCGAGTCAGATGTGCACTCAGAAATGAGCGGATCTACGAAGAAGGCCGTCAAGTTCAACACGACTCCTCTTATGTCGACATATCTTGTTGCCTTCATCATTGGTGAATTGAACTACATCGAGACTAAGAATTTCCGAGTACCAATTCGAGTGTACGCCCCGCCTAGTTCAGATATCGAACATGGCCGCTTCTCGCTCAATCTTGCAGCGCGGACTCTGGAATACTACGAGAAAATCTTCGGAGCCGAGTTTCCGTTGCCCAAAATGGACATGGTCGCCATCCCCGACTTTGCAGCAGGGGCCATGGAGAACTGGGGTTTGATTACCTATCGAGTTGTGGACCTTATGCTAGACGAGAAGGCCAGCGGCGCGGCCATGAAAGAGCGTGTCGCCGAAGTTGTGCAGCACGAGCTAGCTCACCAATGGTTTGGGAACCTGGTAACCATGGACTGGTGGGAAGGTCTATGGCTGAACGAAGGCTTTGCGACTCTGATGAGTTGGTTAAGTGAGTTTCCTGTTCCATTACGGGTTATCATGAATGATCTGCTGACATTGTAACCCACTTAGGCTGCAACTATTTCTACCCAGAGTGGAAGGTCTGGGAAAACTACGTTACTGACAATCTCCAGAGTGCTCTGGGGTTGGATTCGTTGAGGAGCAGCCATCCTATCGAGGTACCAGTCAAGCATGCCAGTGAGGTCGATCAGATTTTCGATGCCATTTCCTACTCCAAGGGTTCGTGCGTCCTCCGTATGATCTCCACCTACCTTGGCGAGGAGACTTTCCTGGAAGGTGTTCGGAGGTACATCAAGAAACACGCCTATGGCAATACACGGACAGAGGACTTGTGGGCGGCCCTCGAGGAAGCCAGTGGCAAACCTGTTAGAGAGATTATGTCCATCTGGACTAAGAACGTGGGCTTCCCTGTTGTCCAGGTTTCGGAGAACGAGAAAGACAGCTCGATTCGCGTCAAGCAGAATCGATTCCTGAGGACTGGGGACACAAAGCCCGAAGAGGACCAAGTGTTATACCCAGTCTTTTTGGGTCTTCGAACAAAGGATGGTGTAGATGAATCCCTTACGTTGACGAAGAGAGAAGATGTGTTCAAGATCAAGGACTTGGACTTCTTCAAGCTAAATGCGAACCACACTAGCATTTACAGGACATGTTACACCCCAGAACGCCTCACAAAGCTAGGTCAGTCCGCCAGAGAGGGACTGCTGACAGTTGAGGACCGTGCTGGTATGATCGCCGATGCGGGCGCTCTTGCTGTATCGGGATATCAGAAGACATCTGGTGTTCTGAACCTATTAAAAGGGTTTGACACAGAGGAGTCGTTTGTGGTGTGGAGTGAGATCATTGCCAGGGTTGCGACCGTGCAATCGGCATGGGTATTTGAGGACCCGGCTGTCAAGGACGGACTCGAAGCCTTCGTTAAGGATCTTGTTAGTGAGAGAGCCCATAAGCTGGGATGGACCTTCTCGGACAAGGATGGTCACGTTGAGCAGCAATTCAAGGCCATGCTGTTCGGTGCGGCTGGCATGGCTGGCGACCAGAAAATCATTACCGCGGCCAAGGAAATGTTCAAGAAATACATGGCTGGTGACAAGTCAGCTATCCACCCGAACATCCGAGGCAGTGTCTTCAGCATGGCTCTGAAGTATGGTGGACAGGAAGAGGTACGTTGTATAGATGTCGAAAACTCATCGTAACTGTTACTAATTCAAGTTTCTAGTATGAGGCGGTCCTCAACTTCTTCCGCAAGTCCAACAACAGCGATGAGCGCAATACAGCACTACGCTGCATTGGCCGTGCCAAGGAACCGGCACTCATCCAGCGGACACTCGAGCTCGTACTCAGCGGCGAGATCAAGAGCCAAGATCTCTACCTTCCCGCTAGCGGGCTGAGGAGCCACGCTGAGGGTATCGAGGCGTTGTTCACCTGGCTCACCGAGAAATGGCCGGAGATTTACAAGCGACTCAGCGGCAATCCGCCTATCCTAGGCTCGATGGTTACCATTTGCACATCCAGCTTCGCGAAGCCGGAGCAGCTCCAGAAAGTAGAGGAGTTCTTCAAGGACATTGACACTAAGTGGTTCGCCCAGCCCCTTGCCCAGAGTAAGGATGCTATTCGCAGCAAAATTGCGTGGCTGGAACGTGACCGCGACGATGTTGCAACGTGGGTTAGAGAAAACGGCTACAGCAAGTAAATGGTAGACGATGAGTTACGAAGCATATGTGTAGTTTTAGAGGGTATTACCTGGAGGGGTGTTTAGAAGAGAGCCCGAGAGATACCCGTAGAAAAGGATAGAAAAGCAATTAAGAACAGGGGAGAGAAGAGAAAAAAAAAATTAAAGAAGATACATTGCTTTAGATCTTTCCATTAGCTGTTGCGTTGGCTTGAGCATATATGTGTTTGCTTCACTCATAGATAATTGTGAGTGCCTTACATACCTATAACCAAGACATGTTGTATACCATATCCCTAAGAGGTAGGTAATCAGCAATGAGAATCAGATAGTCTATTAAGTTTTGTCTCTAAGTGGTATAGAATCATATACTCTAGGCCATATAACGTATGCATCAGCTAAAGCGCTAAGTGTGAGTACAGGTTCGATTCCTATTAGGGCTATCCGGTTGTTGTCGCTTGCCGCTTTTTCTGCATCGAAGCTGGCTTATGCGTCTCCCCAACAAGGCAACTGAAAATAGAGGGGCAATGGCGTACAGCCTCTCTTGCTCAACTACAAACTGCATAGGCCCTTGGCATAGATCGGGCCGGTCATAACGCCAACGGGCTAGTCAACACTTTTAATTTTGTTTCCCAGCCATAAGCCACGGAGTAATTTTTGGGTACTTGTGTAGCCAAGTAAGCTTGGCTTGTGAGACATGTACCAGCCCCTCCTCCCCTCTCCTTCCCCCGATGCTATCCTGGTGAGGTCCGTCGCCGGACCCCGCCAATTGCAGTCGTGCCATTCCGTTTGTTCACTCACGTTGTCCGTTCAGCCCACGCAGCAGCCCAACCCTCGCCCACTTACATCAAACGAAACATTTGCTACCTCATAATTCCTTGGCTTGTCCGACTTCATATTAATTTTTCTTCTTCTCTCTCTTCTCCATTTCACCGTTATCTCCCAAATCCCAGCTCAATCCCTAAGAATCAGTAAGTCTATTAGCTTCGTTCCCCAGCTGTGAATCAATTCACACCACACTTACATCAGAGTTCCTTCTATTTGACAACATCTAATAGCTACCCCGCCATCCCGCCATCCCACCATCCTTCCCCTCCAATCCCTACAAGGTTCTTCTATCTTGACTCACCTCTGAGGCATATATATTCATCTCTTCGGATTGAAACAACTGCCAAGCTCCGATTGAGTGAATTTCCTTCCTACAGGGTTCCTCTTAATTATCCCGAATCTCGCATTACCTCTCAAGTTTGCTTAATTTGAATTCCTATAACTGACCCAACATTTTCTTACAGTCCCCCAACCTAAATATACTTCAGATATCAAGATGGCCATTAAGAAGATCCACGCTCGTTCCGTCTACGACTCTCGTGGCAACCCTACCGTAGAGGTTGATGTTGTCACCGAGACCGGCCTCCACCGCGCCATCGTTCCCTCTGGAGCCTCTACCGGTTCGTACCATGATCAAGAAATACCAAGATATTCCACCTACTAACATGGTAGTACAACAGGTCAGCATGAGGCTTGCGAGCTCCGTGATGGTGACAAGACCAAGTGGGGAGGCAAGGGTGTTACTAAGGCAGTCGACAACGTCAACAGCATCATCGGTCCTGCTGTCATCAAGGAGGGTCTTGATGTGAAGGACCAGAGTGCAGTTGACAAGTTCCTCAACAACCTCGATGGAACACCGAACAAGACGAAGCTTGGTGCCAACGCTATCTTGGGTGTCAGTCTTGCTATTGCCAAGGCTGGTGCTGCTGAGAAGGGAGTCCCTCTGTACGCACACGTCTCGGACCTAGCCGGCACCAAGAAGCCCTATGTCCTACCTGTTCCCTTCATGAACGTTCTGAACGGTGGTTCCCACGCCGGTGGCCGATTGGCGTTCCAAGAGTTCATGATTGTTCCTTCTGCTGCTCCCTCTTTCACCGAGGCTATGCGACAGGGCTCTGAAGTCTACCAGAAGCTCAAGGCACTTGCCAAGAAGAAGTACGGCCAGTCTGCAGGCAATGTTGGAGACGAGGGTGGTGTTGCCCCCGATATCCAGACTGCTCAAGAGGCTCTCGACCTCATCACAGAGGCTATCGAGCAGGCTGGTTACACAGGCAAGGTCCACATCGCTATGGACGTAGCATCCAGCGAGTTCTACAAGGAGGACGTCAAGAAGTACGATCTCGACTTCAAGAACCCTGACAGCGACCCCAGCAAGTGGATCACCTACGAAGAGTTGGCTGCCTTGTACGCCGACCTCTCCAAGAAGTACCCCATTGTCAGCATTGAGGACCCCTTCGCCGAGGACGACTGGGAGGCATGGAGCTACTACTACAAGACCCAAGATATTCAGATCGTCGCCGACGACTTGACGGTCACCAACCCCATCCGTATCAAGAAGGCTATTGAGCTTAAGGCCGCTAATGCCCTGCTCCTAAAGGTGAACCAGATTGGAACTCTGACCGAGTCCATCCAGGCCGCCAAGGACTCGTATGCCGATGGCTGGGGTGTCATGGTTTCTCACCGATCTGGTGAGACCGAGGATGTCACCATTGCCGACATTGTCGTCGGTATCCGAGCGGGTCAGATCAAGACTGGTGCCCCCGCTCGCTCTGAGCGTCTCGCCAAGCTCAACCAGATCCTCCGTATCGAGGAAGAACTCGGAGACAACGCTATCTACGCCGGCGAGAACTTCCGCAAGGCTGTCAACCTATAAGTGGCCTAGCTGGAAACTGAAATAAACATCACGCGCTTAATATGTTACGATTACGACAGGGATGACTGGGGGCGGTTAGCTCGGGAAAAAACGGTCACCTAGATTATTAGCTCGTACTAACAGTATTGAATTCAAATGAAAATGTCAATGTGCACCATCTTGAGGATTCCTCTTTCTATGCATGTGTGATGTAGAGAGCCGGTTTATTCCCCGTGTCTCCAGCTAGTTGCTGCCGTCCAGCCGTACCCGAGTGCTCGGCATTAGCGCGTAAACATTCCGGGTGTCTACGCTAATTCCCCGGCTACGCTTCTAGGCTCTCGAAGAAGGAACTTATTACACTTAGAGGGACTCAAGGGACGATCGCTTCGGTTCTGCTGAGGTAGATCAGAATGTTTATGACGTCGACTTGCAGATATACTACGATAGAGTGAGATTCTGGGCTCTTGAGCTAAATTAGAAAAGTTAGCATTAGGACAAAAGGAAAGGATATCGCTGTATATCCACATGCTATCTTCAGTTCTCCCCTCTTGTAAAGCTGTTTGTAAGTTCTGCCAGACATGAGGCTATCCTGCGCTAGCGTAGGGGTCTGCGGTATGCCCTTAGATTAGCTATTACTTCTAACCTCTCCTAAATCCGTGGGCCGGCTTCATCCATAGCTGTGGCAAGAGGGTTGCGTAAACTCAACTCGCAAACCCGTCTTGTCTCCCGCCCTGAAACGGACAGTCTGATCATATCATATGATGATGGACATGCACTGAGCATCTTAATGACGGCGCTGGGCGTCTCGGAGGGCCGCTAGGGTAACCGGAGCAGGAGATGATACAATATCCTTTGGGCCTAGATAATTTTGAAATGGCATGTGGCGACAATTGGTGTTCAACAGCGTTCAAGAGGCAAGGCGAGTAGACGTCGTAGAATTAGGTATTTGACACTATAGTTGTATTGATGTAACATTTCGTTGCAATATCACTTATCGACTCGCCTCTCTTAGGAGGCTAACTAGAGAAATACGAGACTAAATAGACATAAGTATTGTTTAAAACAGCAAGACTATGAGACCGTCAGGTCATTGGCCGTGGTCGTCCAACAAGTCGACCAACATGGTGTAAAATCATCCCACGTCGTGATAGAGCAGCCAGACTAGAGATCTCGTCGCAACCTCTACGTAGTGAATTCTTTGACGGAACACTTCGCAAAATTGATGGCCAATGGGTTGCTACGTGGATACGAAGTTACCTACTCGCTATGTTAGTTGAGCTTGAACCACAGCAGAGTTTATGCGGGAATGAAAGGCAACAGGTCCATCTCTGTCAGAAGTCCGTTTAATACATTTCAGGCCCGAAGACCCGATGATATAAGAGGTACCAGAAATAAATGAAGTTTGGTGTGTATCATCATAAGAAAGGGAATAAGTAGAACGTTGTATGAACTTGGAGAGCTTACCTTGTATGGGATGACAGAGTCTGATGGAAGAGGATTACCTACTTCAATGCGACTAGTACTTGACAGAGATGCCATTGGAGCGGTCCAAAATGTGAGGACCAGATATCTTCCTGTAGGCCATCTAAGCGCAATCACATTGCGAGTTCCTGCAGATAATTGATGTTGACTTTCGAGACTGGGAAATGAAGAAAAGAAATTTTGTCAAGGTCTAAGGCCCAAGCTTGAGAAAGCACCGGCAAAGCTTCGGTACTTTGGGAGAAAGATGAGTGGGGCCGTGTGCACTGACCACCACAGGGCAGCCGAAGCCGACACACAATTTTCCCTTGCAACTTTCCAAAAATTAAATCCTCCAAAAACTTCGCGCACGATCTCCAACTTCAAACCATTCCGACAATCACCACAAGTCGACAAACACATCCGCCAAAATGGGTCGTCTTCACTCCAAGGGAAAGGGTATCTCTGCCTCAGCAATCCCCTACTCGCGCACACCTCCCGCGTGGCTCAAGACCACTCCCGCTCAGGTCGAGGAGCAGATCTGCAGACTGGCCCGAAAGGGTGCTACTCCCTCTCAGATCGGTGTCATTCTCCGTGACTCTCACGGTATCGCTCAGGTCCGCTTCGTCACCGGTATGGAACAATGGCTCAATCCGTCGTAAACAACACCAGCTAACTTTGAAATTCAGGTAACAAGATCCTCCGAATCCTCAAGTCCAACGGTACGACATGAACCTCCCCCTTCGAAGCCTACGAAAGGCTGCGCATATACTTTTCAAAAGACCATGGTATTCCTAGGAAACCATGGCAATAATAATGCCGCTGTTGGTCAAGGCTGACGGTGCGATCTTCATATAGGCCTCGCTCCCGAGCTTCCTGAGGATCTGTACATGTTGATCAAGAAGGTGAGTAAACAAATTGATATCAAGGTTTTGGCAATGGAGGCTAATGGAAATACTACAAAGGCTGTCTCCGTCCGAAAGCACCTGGAGCGCAACCGCAAGGACAAGGACGCCAAGTTCCGCCTCATTCTCATCGAGTCGCGAATCCACCGTCTCGCTCGCTACTACAAGACCGTCGGTGTCCTGCCTCCGACCTGGAAGTACGAGAGCGCCACTGCCAGCACCATCGTCGCATAAGCATAGACCCCGAGGAGGATGTTTTGCATGGAATGCTTGGTCTGGGCATGGAGTTCGTGGAAACGGAATTGCTTTTCGAGCAGCCCACAAAAAGGATGAATGCTCGGTTCTACTAGTCGCATAGATAGGCGAACAATGAACAACAATTGCATGACGAGAGATCAATAGGATCTCCTAAATTCAGTACTATTAGTATTGCCTTAACCTAGAAGTGACCTTTCGTTTCGTGCAACGCCCTATCAATGTTTGCCTAGCTCATCATATATCGCAATGGTATCATGGTATTTTAAAATGGAAATCTACGTAGTATCATGCGCAGTTTTGCCCTGCCAAACGACTTTTCCCCTCCTGCCTAGAACTCCGTGTAGATGCTTCCGCCCGTTCTATTGCTGCGATGACATCTCTAGCTCTTTCGAGCGCTGGATCAAGTATTCGCCAAGCACTCGCAAGGGATCCTTCGGCCTGTGGAAACGAAAAGCATTAGCAACGATCCTACAAAGCAGTCCCTGTCACAGGCCCAATGCCACTGCTACCCCCACTGCCAATGCAAAGATAGAGTTGGCTCCTAGTAGTCAGACTTACTGTTCCTTGGCGATCATCTTCATGCCGTCCAGCAACGGACCCGTAACCTTGGAGTTGAGGTACTGCCGCACGGGGGCGCCGTGGGGCGGCGCTTCCGAAGGCATCGTGAAGCCCGCATCCGGGTGCTGCGAGGCGGCGCGCGACGACCCGTTCTCGCCGTTGGTCGTGCGGAAGGGTGTGCCGGTGCGCGCGGGGACGGCGCCGGTGGCGGCTGGACTGGGCGCGTTGGAGATTGACATTGTGGTTGTTGTTGTGGTTGCGGGTGCGGGTGCTGGGGACTAGAGGAGGGAGAGAAGGTAGATTAGCTTGGTTATTTACCTGGTAGGTATAGCTGTGCGCGGCGGTGTGTAGGAGAAGAGAAAGAGAGGACTAGGTGGATTCGGGTTTGGGTGGACGGTGTAGGTATGTGCATACCGGAGCTTGGTCTGTGGTGACTGCTGCATTCGCTTCAGACGAGGGCTGCTCGACTGTCTGGGTGGGTGCTTCGCCTGCGTCGATCGCTTGTTGGCTTGTGGCAGGTTGTCCGTAGACGACGGGGACGGGGACCGGGGTCTGGCGGATCTCGTCTGCCATGATTGCGGTGCTTGTCGTTACGAATTGGTAGGAATATGGAATATGAAGGTTATGGTGGTGGAGTAATCAAGATTTAGTGTACTTACGGCGGATGATTGATAGGAAGGTACGTATAAGTAATTTTTAGGCTCAAGGTACTGCGCCTTCTATAGCAAATTGCAGCAGAAGTATTGTATCTTATCGACGATGGTACTTGCGCTGAACAGTATATCGTCGCGTGACCGCGCGTTTCCACTTCGATTAATTGCTGGGGGGAAACTCGCGTCCCACTACGCGCTCAATCGTATGAAGTCATTCCGTCCCTCTTTGTACATTCCCTTTTTCTCTTTTCAATTGCCTGAAATTTGGCCAAAATGGTCGCCCTTTGGTATCTACGATGATGATGGATGCCTTCGTCAAGAGATTAAATTCATCTAGTGCTCAGAAATCTCCTCGACCTGACAACAAGCAAGGGGTATTGAATGAACCTCCCACCAAAAGGGCCAAGAAGCAAGAAGTTTACGATAGCAATGAGGATTCGGATGATGCCCTTCGACCTAATAGTCCGTCATTGAAGCCATTGCCAAGTGTGCAGAGAATAAATACTGCAACTTCAGGGGTTGATGATGAGACCCCACAAAATTCAGAGACCGAAGGTGATCCACCTCGACGGACCGCCATCGAGAGCTCGCTTCCCGATGTCAAGTCTGGAAAGGAAGCTCTTGAGGAGTATGAGAAGTTTAAGGCATCACAGGGAGATGATGATGCCACAAGTGCCGCATCGAGGCTTGATTCAAGAAAATGGGTGAAAGGCAAGACGTCCCTTTATGTCGATGCCTTCAATCTCGCTCTCAACACAGTCCTCGATGAAGAATCCCACTTATTTGATGAGAAAGAGATACACATCTTTGATCAATGGAAAAGGCTAAGCTATGAGGCTCAATTCCTGTACGAGACCAGACATTGAACGTTTTCTAGGTTCACACAATTCTAACATGAATTCGTAGTTATGTGCGATTATTTCTGAGAAAAGCCGCTACCTGGCATCGTATAGCCCGTTTACGCTACCATGATGATATTCAAGATACCGAGGCGGCCGTTGGCGAGCTGCAAAGAACCCGAGATCTGCCAGCCGGTTCTTCTAGCTCTCAGCCTGCCTCCGAATCCACGGTACCGACCCTTGGTTCTCTAGCTCAAGACCAACGTGTGTTTTATGAAAGTTTTACTTTTGCAGATATGTCAGAGCAGTTTATCACGAGTGTCGAAGAGGCTGTGGGACTTCTTAGCCTAGATGAGGTGAAGGCTCTAGCCAAGGAGGCTAAGGTTCAAGGCAAAAATAAGGCCGAAATTGCAAAGTCTATCTGCAGAATGAGCAGCCGCCAGACTGGTCTTTTCTCGGTAGGCCTCCGGCGTTCTAGTACTGCTGGCTCTGTCGACTCGCCAGACCCAGGTACTCCAGAGGCTGATTCCCCAGGTCCGGGTCTCGGTGAGGATTCGAACAGGAGACGGCATTTTCTTGAGAAAATATTAGCTATGACCGGGCCCTGTGTAAGGCTTTCTTTGCCGGTCTTTAGACTCTTTGAGAGGGTTCACCTAGTCTTCTATCGATCTACCGAATGGACAGAGAAATCTCTGACTACGATCATCCTTGCGAAGATATCAAAGCGCAATTTTCCGAAGTACATTGTTAGCAGATCAGCCAATATCTTCGCATCGAGAGCTCAATTGCTGGAGTTTGAAACGGCTATGAGGACTGAATATGCCATCGACAATATCTTAGAGTTTAATGGACCCGTCACAGAAGCGGGCTTTCGTAAAATCATTGACACCTTCGAGGAGATATACCCTAGATGGAAGGCTCTACTAAAAGAGGAACAAGAGAAAGAAGAGAGAGTATACGAGTCAGGAGAAGGGGCATATTTGAGACGACTCAACCCTGCCCACTCCTATACTCGAATCGTTCACAAGGCCGCTTATGTCTTTGGTCGACTGAAGGAACATCAGCGGGAGCACGCATTGCTAACAGAATTACTTGACCAACGTCTTTTCCACCTGGCTCGTCGAGGCGCCTGGTACCAACGAAAAGCTCTCCTAGAAGAGCATTACATGCATGCTTTGGAACCGGTTCCCACGTACAAAGACGCAGAACTACAGAAAAAGCATTGGAAACGAATTGCAGCGACAACGTGCGAGACTGCTCTGGAAGATCGAGATTGTCACCTTATTTATCACTATGATATACAAAAGCGACTAGTCAAGCTCGAGAAGCAGCTCAAGATTCCGAAGCGTCTACAACACGATTTTGGACACGTCCGGCTTCAAAAGCCCGAGGAACACTTTGTCGAGGGCATTCAGGTGAAGAAGGACGATATAGGAGGCAAGAAAGGGAGAGCAGTAAGCACTAAGACGATATGGATGGACGAGGCAGAAGACGGAGGGGAATGCAGTGTGGAAGCCATGTGCCTGAGCTGGTATCGAACTCAGGGTTGGAAAGGCTATCACGCGGAAGGGGGGATCATGAGGACTCTCTTCGCGTACCTATTCTTCGACATACTGTTCCTCTACATACCTAATGTTTTCCAAACCGCGTATCAGACGTGCCCACTTGATTTGCACACAGACGCCTTCTACCCCACTAGAGCGTCTGAGATCAACCATCGTCTGGTCGAGATCGCGAACGGCGGTGCGGTGAGGCTCATCGAGGAGGTTGATCGGCGAGAACGTGAGAATCGTACCTGCGTCGTCGGCCTCAGCTGGGATTACGAGCTGAAAGATCTCCTCGAATTGGCTGGCTGCTTTGACGGTGCAGCGCTAGCCGCTGTGTGTAAGGTTATGGCACAGGAGTATGGTCAGAGAGGCGGCGGCATCCCAGACCTGATCCTTTGGAGGACAGAGCCAAACAAGGAAGTAATGTTCGCTGAGGCCAAGAGCGCCAATGATCGCCTTAGTGACACACAGAGGCTCTGGATTCACGTCCTCACCGGAGCGGGTGTGAAAGTGGCTCTATGCAATGCAGTAGCAAAGGAGATCAGGGAGACCTAATGAAGACAGTAAAAGCATTCTGAAAGATGCGCATTCCACACCGAAGTGTCTCGACCTAGGGTTTTGGCTCTCCCGTCATCGTTTCTTCAGTGGCATTTGGTGGCGTACACGGCAGGGAATGAGTACGTACGAGCTCGGTTAGGTATCAACCCGACATCCCGCTCCGAGTGCTCTCTACATACCTACCTACCTATATCGTTACAACATAAAATTCAACGCCAGTAAGAAGTAGCTACTCACAAAGATACGACCAGTGCTGTCTGCCAATGACCGCCGTTCACGCAAGACCTTACGCAGTTGGTCCCATCGACCCTGACAAAAGAAATTTGGCAACGCCTCTCTCTCACATCTAATGCATTCTCTAACTGTACTCGTAAATGGCGGTCAATAGCTCACCCAGCGGAGCCCTGCCAGTAGAACGCTTGTGTCCAATGGCAGTGTGGATACTTGACGTTAGGAGTGACCGAAAGAAGCGTGATGCATCGTGATCATGCTCCATGCTCCTCAAAACCGGAGGAGTCCTCATTCTGAAGAGGCGTGTCGTGGCATGCTTTGTCTCCTCGGGGCTCTATCGAAGGGCATGGAGATCGGTCCTAGCTAGAACTATTGACTGTCGAGAGGAAGAAAAATGCAGTTTTCCCTGCAGACGGTCGACATACATGATGCCTGCCGATCATCACACATCACGCCATGGTGATACTCTGACAGTATACATACGTCTGTCTATACACCACTACCTCAACTAAAGACATCCTATGGAACGCAAGTTTGTAAGGTCGATACAATTGCCGCGATAGCTCATGTTGATTATCCTGCAGTTAGTTTTACTCGCAAGCCCCGCGCGCTTAAGAGGAGCATATTATGCATTAGCTTGAGAGCAAGACATAGACCCGGGATTCCACAGAGATCAACCCGGAGGGCGGCCGGGAAGCGTCTTTCCTGACTCAGGTCGGCATGTCCAATGGGACTTGTAGACGGCGGCGGAGATATGTCCTCGAATGAATACGGCCCGGTCGAACCAGCCTGAGCACGGGGAACAGCAGTCCATTCCTAGTGCCAATATAATGTTCGTTCTAGTTGTCAAATACGGCAGTGTCGTTTCATATTGCTTGTCTCAAGAAAGCATCTCAGTTCGTAGGATTGACACCAAGCCTACGGAATCAACACTCGGTCTTTATGCCGGACTACTTTAGGCCTGCCACGTATCGGTTGGCGACGAAATAAGATCCATGCTGTGCTTAACATGGCGTTGGTTGCTCGTTTGCTGGCGGCTCTAACCATGATCCCTTGGAAGGTAAAGACCAATGATGGATGTTGATATCGAACTTACTCCAACACACCTTATTGCTTACGTACCATGACCTAGCACCTCCCATAGTAATGTGCAAGTTAAGCGCGGCCACCTCCTGCAGGATGGCAACGAAAGGCAACATCTTTAGCAACCATGTCGAAGAAACTGTATCGTAAGCGCGCGAAGACGACTAATAAAGGCAGTTTAGGGCAGTAGCTAGCTTGGATATTAGCATGGTTCAGCGGCGCTTAAACGAAGTACGGCGGCTCCACAACTTGGGGTTACTTGGGGGAGGTGACTGGCATAGAAGTTTTCTAGACGATTTTCACTTCGAGTTAGAAGGAGAGGCCCGTCGTCGGCATGGCCTTAAGATCTGGCCCGAACGAAGCGCGCGCTGGGAGTCGTGCTCATTGAGACTTGGGACGAGTTCTGTGGTAGATGATAGACCCCAATTACCAAGGCAGACTTCACTGAAGTCCTCCTGACCAACGGCAGCTTCAGGATGTCTTCAGCCGATGTCGTGCGTCATGTGGCGCGCGCTCTGGCTAAGACCGCAAGCCCCAAAATGAGACAGAGAGCCTATTCCTTGGAAATAGAGAGCCTCTAATTATGCAAATGTAATGAGGAACGAAGCAGCCAAGGCGAACCGCGCGCTGAATGAAGCAGCACCATGGTGTTAAACAAGATCGAAAAGCTGAAAACAGAAAACGGGAAGTAGAAAACAGAAACAAAAACAAAAATGGTAGTTTTACATAAATGGCATCAACCCCCAACTTCACGATGGTAATATCTGTGTAATCATCTGTAAGACACAGCGGGACGGTCCTTTCTCAACAAGCCATCACAACGCCTGAAACATCAATACTGAAAATATTTGGCTTTTCTCGACGTACGACATAATAGCTTCTACATCAGCATCAGCACGCCACATTGACGGCCATCCCGCGCGATCCACTCTTTAGCTTGTTCAGCTCCACGTCCAACAACAAGGTGAATGCTGACAGTGATTAAAAAGCGAAAGCGTTCTCTATACGATCTAAAGTTTCTTGCCGCTCAAGATTCGGCCAAGGTGAGTTGTGAATGGTGGCAGTTGAGGTTGTCTTCCGGTGACGAGAAGCAATATGAAAGACAGGGGGACGTCAAATCAGGAGAGTGGGCAACGGAACGGCGCTAATCAGGAACCAAATATAGCAAATAACCCAAATAACCCAGTAGCGGCAGCGCTTAACATAAGTACCGAATACCTTCCGATCCACTCAAGCCCAGCACCTCAATCCCGGTATATTGCGCCTGGCAAACCATACCGACAAGGACCGTTTGGCCAATCAGATTCAAGCTCGGATAGGACCTTCGATCTTAGCTAGGCAAGTCAACGGCAACCCCAGTTCAGGTAACTTATACCTCTGGAGGGCCTTTTGGGGGTGAATCATTTTAATCAGCATGTAAGTCAAGTGCCTTTGTGTACTCCTACATACTCCCACATACTCCTACATAATCCCTATGCAACCATTACCCAGCTTCAACGCAACTTAAAACTAATCAAGCAGAGAGTCAGCATATACATACAATTAAACCTCTAAAGGGTTTGGATCTAAGGCCACCTGATCCCTGTTGCCTATAAGCAGCCAATCCCATAACACCTTCGCTTCGCACGCCCACCACTGGCCCACCACTGCCGCCCTCGACTAAGCTCTCTTGACCTTTCCATCGCGCCAACGCTTCCTCTCCACTAGCCGGTCCACAAGTCGACCTTCCTTGTTTTCA
Organism: Hypoxylon sp. FL0890; assembly: GCA_022497025.1. Taxonomy (NCBI): domain Eukaryota; kingdom Fungi; phylum Ascomycota; class Sordariomycetes; order Xylariales; family Hypoxylaceae; genus Hypoxylon; species Hypoxylon sp. FL0890. The sequence continues at coordinate 1,103,933 of MU386540.1, read as the reverse complement.
TATTCGTGTCTCTGTCTCTGACCCCAAGCCTGCAGCGCGTACTGATAATAAACACATCAGTCGTGGTGCCTTGCTCGGTATACGCTACACGCCAGAACACCTACCCGTCTAAGCCCTGATAACCCAGTACTCCTTTGGAGCCACCCCCCTACCTTTGGGATCTGTCACATCGATCCTAGTGTTTCCAGCCGGGGAGTAGCTTAGCTTCCCGTTGGCGCCTTCGTCTCAGCATCTACTAGGTTGCTCTCCCAGATCCTTGTCTCCACGCAGCAACCTTATCCTGGACCTGCCAGAGTCACATATTATAACCACCTGTCCCCCTCATTCACGACTTACCTAGTCTCGTCTCCCTCCACCACGGCGACTTCCTTGTGCAGCTTGTAGGCATCCCGTCTTCCTGTCCCTCCGAGTCATTCGCTTGACTTGAAGCCATACCAACAAGCATCCTAGACTTAACTTCACCTCAGGACTATCCACCATGCCTACAAGCAAGCCAAAGCTCGCGCAGTTGACTACCCCAGTCACGGCCACCTTCCCTTCAGAGCTCTCTGCTCTGTCGGCCAAGACGCCTCTCTCCGCAGTCCCGGACTTTATCAAGGAGGAGTTCCCGAACAGCGCTAGGACTCCTATCAGCCCACCTACAGCCTATATGGACTTCTTGAAGGCTATGTCCGTATCCTCGCCAGTTGTGCCGGAGAAGAGATCATCGGGAACGAGCACACCGGAGGATGACTCAACTCAGGAATCAGCACCATCGACCGCAAGCAGCGAGCAGACGGATTGCTCTTGCAAATGCGGCAACCATAAATCACCGGCCGGTGTCTCACCGAGCCCTTTCCCAAGCCAGCCGATGTCCGCACCACCAACGGGAGCGACATCATTCCCTAGCCTTCACATGCCACCATCCCCAGCCGTATCAACGATAGATTCGCCCCTAAGCGCCACGACGCGATCTCCGTTTAGCGCGAGATCATTGCGGTCACCGTTCGACTGGGAAGCGGCATTGAAGTCTAGGTATGCGCAGGATTGCAGAGCGCATAAGTCATCGAAGAGTGTACGGCATATTCGAGAGGTCGTCACGAGGACTGTTACTTACACGCCGAGGATGGAACCGGCGCCAAAGGGCAAGAGAAGGAAGACTACGCATTTGGACTGTCCGAAGGCTCAAGCAGCAGCAGCGACGGCGGCAGCAGCCCGAACCAACACGGTTTAAGCATTCGATTCAAGCCACTCACCATCCAAACCACTTAATTCCGAAAAAACTAAAGTCTTGACATCCTCTCCTAATCCTATATTAGCATCAACGCGAGCAATTGTCATCTAACTTCCATTTGTCCATATCTATTACATCTCCCATTCATTCCAATGCTCACTTATCTACATTCTCTACCTCTCTTCTTCTCCGAAATATTTATTAGCATCACATCCACAAGAAACGAAACGCCACCGTCTGAATCGATGGGTTATGAATCTCCATTAGATTCAAGAAAGCGGTGGAAAATGACTTTATGGCTTCTTTACGATCTAGACCCATGGCGTACCTGGCATTACAAAGAGCACGGGATTTGGGTGGATATCTGTTAAGAAACTACGATGGAGTTTATTGGCGTTTTGCTGGCGGGCATCAGCAATCCTGGGAACCCGAGGCTTGCACAGCGATACCAGGGAAATTTTTTGGTTAATTTTTTTTGACTTCTCGACTGACTTGGGTGTGCGTGTGTGTGGCCGTTGGGAAAGGGGGGACCAACGGGGACGTGGAGGGGAAGCAAGTATCATTGGGCTGCTATGGGATAGGACGGATCAAAATTCGTGTAGCCAACATCCATTCCATACATGGCATCATTTAGCTTCCTAGAGCTTAGTATCCGAACTATCTGTTGTTTTGACGACGAATTTCACTCTGTACGCGAATCCTAACGTGAACTGGGCCATTTTCTGAGACCACTTATTTATTTGTTTTGAATCGTGAATCGTGGACGGGAACGCACGTTGAATATTGATGTTTTCCACTAACGCGACCTCTATGCGGCCAGGAGGTTGGGCTCGTAAGCGTTGACGAAATATCTGGCTTGGATTGGGCCAAAAAATTTCGGTCAAGAGTGTGGCCATCGTTGGTGGCCTCCTATCCGCGGTCTCCGCCCTCTCACACGGATCTTTATTTTTGTGACCACGCGAACTGCCCTCGGTAGTAGTATGTAGTAACCAAGATTGAGGGGTCCATGTCCAAGATCGACCATAGACCACACCTCTATTCGGTATTACCTATCATGCTATCGTAAAGTGGCTGCGTTAATGGGCAGCTTATACTATGTAGTTCTCGTGAACCTGGCGTTTATACGTTTAGACTACCGTAAATTCACTTCATACTTACGTTCTGCGTATCATCTCATGCTACCATATGCATATTCTATTGCACACCTCTATCGTCATTATTCTTCGCCCGAAGTCCTAGAATATTCCGTATTCCCCGCAGAATCACGGTCAGGTATCTACACTTGTCGACTTACATACATGTAGACACAGATTCCTAGCTGCGCTGGTTGAAAACTAATAGACATGTACCTTGGTACTCAAAAGGCGCCCGACTGCGGTGGTCTGAGAAGTGTGATTGGCCAGTTTATGCGTCCCGACATCCTGGAACTTGCATGGCGGGGCTTTCGACAGGGACTTTAAGAAACGGCGCTAGACCCCATTCGCTGTAGAGTCCCATTTCGAAACTGGACAGAAGGAGTCTAAATCGCAGACGCAATCTTCTTAAGCGCTGGCTCTGAACCGAGTCTCCATCCCCATTGGCCCAACCCTACCATGGCAGTTAAGGGGGATGGGTGTGTCATGCAGCGGTTCGAACTCTACTCCCCTCGTCGCTATTGGCCGGAGCGAGGGTCGTTTAAGCGCCCGCGACCTTTGTCTGTTAAATTGCCCTTTCCTCCTACCTATCCCATCGAGGCCTCAGACACGACTTCGTATGTTAAAGTGCCATTCTGTCCCGTCTCCCCCAGATCTCGCCTCCTCCCCCAGGCACCACCCCTCCCGGGGATTGGCGATCCTTCATGCTGGTAATAGAAGCAGGTAGATGTAGGATCGTTAGGCAGGTAATAATCTGTACGAGCCTTTTGCCGGGCTGCTGCGTTGGAGATATGGACCCGTAACGGGGCGGTGAGTAGGTAGGGGCGCCCTTTTTTTCCCCTTTCTGCCTGCCGCAGAGACGGACGGCCGCTACCGAGGTGGCCATCCACCCGGGGGCGTTTATCTTGCAAACGGAAGTGAAGCGAGAAACGCTCCCGTAGAGATGGTTAGGCGTCGTATTTGGCCTCGTCAGCGGGTATGGGTCTTTTTATCTGCCAAGACCTTAAGACCCCAATGCCCCTCTCGATTGTGAAGGGCTCGAGCGCCATATGATCTGGAGAAGTCACAGACAAACACCTTCGCATTCGGTCTACTCATCGCGGACGTGCACCGCAAGGCAGAAATGTACTAAGCGGATGGGTTCCGAGGGGACGGTGGCAGTGCGCCGTTATCCCGCATCAGGGCAGGCAATGGAATGTGACGAGGACCGCAGTAGCCTGCCTGCCTTCAATGTTGCCTGGAGAATTCCCCCATGCTGGTATCCTTAGTTCTAGCCAGGCTGAGCGAACGGGCGTGCCCTATCTTCGGTTCAAGTGAAAATCTCATTTTAGGAGTGCTTGATATAGTCTACGTTCGGCTGCGCCATCCCGGACTAACACACTGTAAAGAACTGAATGTTTGTCGGGAAGTTATAGGTACTTCACGCAATCCCAGCCGAGGGGTCCCGGTCGGTTCCAATCGATAAGTTGTTCTGGAAAACAGGAGCAAAGAAGATTGTTATTTTCCGAGTCGAGCAACAACCTCCCGACGATCGTCCCCCTTGCTCTAGTTGTGGATCTATAATTGTTTATATTATTATATCCACCGCTTTTGTGAAACCTAACAAAACGCCGCAAGGTATCCTCGTCAACTCATAAGTAGGTACTTTTCTTCAGATAAACGCGAGGCATGCTTCAGCCTTACTAGTATTCGCAGACGCTACTGTCTACTTCGCGTATATATCCAGGTATCTTCCAGGGGAGAAATTATCGGTCACTCTGTAAGCTTCTCCTTCATTATTTCCTTACGATCGTTGGTTGCATGCGAGACGAGGCTTCGGATATTATTTTCCTTCTCGCACGTGGGATAAGTACCTACATACCTAATATATCCATGTTCCAACAGCACCGTGCCCCCCACGGAAGACCACGGAAGACCACCTAGAACCCGGGAAACGCTGCGTTTGAGTTGGAATGAGAAATATAGCTTACGTCTAACCCAACCCATTCTTGCTGACACCGCTTATTCATGCCGCAGCCTCGCATCCCTAGATGGTCTCGTGCTTTGCCTCCTCGCTACCACCATCTTGGATCCTAATCTACGGCGATATGAGTGATAGCAAAATCTCTTTCAAAACTGTGGTCTGTAGAGAGCGATGCTGAATCTTTGCGTCCGTCTACAGTGATTACTTGGACCAGCGGCCTCACTACCTAACTTATCCATTTGACGGAAGACTGGCGTGAATGACTCAAGGTTGGGGGCCATGCATTTGGACCTCGGAGTTCGCTTCTTCGTTAATATTTTCACGGCCGCATTTACTCGATATATGGCTCACTGTCTGCATGGACCAGCATGGCTTGACTCATATATCCCTGTAGTACTCGCGATTGCCTGCCTCGATCCCGTGTCAAGATACACTTGTCATATCTCAGAAGTATGGCATAGTCCTAGGCATCCGAGTACCCGTCTAGGCACCGCGGAGATGGAATATAGCATCCGGTCTGCGCTGGAATGTCTTATATCAGATTTTAAGGTCGCAGTACTTCGTACATAACGGGTACTGCTATCCAGCTAGGTAGGTATTAGACGAGCCTGTGAGCTCTAGGACCGTCCCTCACTCGCTGGCTACCTCTTATGTACTTCCAGCTCTCCTATTGCTGCTCTAGTGAATGACCTAGCCGTAGCTCGTATGAACTCAGAATCCGAATGGCTGGTTATGTCGAAGATACCCGGGGGGTCCTTGAGTGTTTCTCTCCTTCAAAATCAGTCATGTTGTGTTCACGACACTCCGACAATTGTGGAATGTGTATTGACCCCCTGAATAACTATCAATCCAGTCTTCTCGTACGTACTCTCGGATATACTGCACAGCAACTCAGCTGGAGGGACACTCGCAGTCTCCTCCCCAGGTCCATGCTAGACTTGCCCTCGTCTGCCCTGTAGCTATCACATCTTACACGAGAATCTGCTCTCCTTCAAGGCCCAGCCTCGGACTGCGACCTCCGCCGATCACCAGAGATGAATGCCGGCACCCTCGATGCTCTTCGCCTCGAGCTACTCAGTGAGATTCTCTGTCGACTTGACTTGCGGGCTCTAATGAGCATTATGCACGTCAATAGATGAGCTACGGAGCTATTTGACCCCTTACTTGCAAAGGAATGTGTTTTCTGTGACCGTGGTAGAACAAGCGATGCCTCTCATTGCGGCTCTAGGGGATATGCATGAGCTTTGAGCTGGAGTACTAGGTCATTAGAACTTTACCCTGTATGGAAGTCTTACTTGATATATACCGGCCGTAGGAGTAGGAGATTGCCAGATCTGCCGTCTATATTGGAGGACTGACCCATCAGAGGTGACCTGTTAGGGTTTGACCAGAGAGGGCCTGGACGCCAAAGATCTGGGTCTGTTGGAAGAGTCTAAGACAGCGTGGACAAAAGAGGTCCCTTGTATGCATACCGCGAGCTCTGTAGATAGGTTTAGAGTCCCTCGCGGAATAACATCGTTAATACTCCCGGCATAAGGTTCGTATCGTGATAGTCTAGGTCGAGTGAGAATCTACTCCTTATGCCGGAGTTGCATCCCAGGGCTCGTAGACTGCCATGAGCAGGTACGTATGGCACGCAAAGAAATGTATACTTTGAGTCTGCCAGGATATAAAGGGGGTAGCACAGCAATTTGGACGCACGATAGGCCACACTCAACGAGCTATGTAGCAGGAGATCATGACAGCAATCAGCTGAGGCATTCGCTTTAGTTTGCGGCAATCGTTCGCGTGCTCTAGCTGAACAGGGCATATTAGAAGCTAGAATGGGCTTACATTAAGCAGCGTGAAATGGTCATAAGGCTCTATTGTAACCTCTCATCTGTATTCCGTTTCTCGCCGAGATGGGTATCCGTGGAGGCATTTTAAGATCACGCTAGCATGTGTTGCACATAAAATTGGCCCTATTGATCCTCGTTAATAACGACATCTAGATTAACTCGACGATGTCGGCTTGCAATATTAGCCTAACCTTGTGGTAAATGAGTCAGGAGTGTACTTAAGGGGAGTTAATCGAATAGGATGCATGCTCGCAGGCATTAGGGGTTACGATGGAATCAACGAGTTAAGTATCGCAGTTCTTTGTAAGATCTCATAATAATATAGTTTCTTACTCTCCATCTTCGTGTATTCTAGAAGGCCTTTACCAGTCGCCTCGGTTGAGCCCATTAGCCCCGTGTCTGTACGTTAGCTTGAAGAGCTCAGGGGTAGTATACCATGTACACGACTCAGCAGGAGTAATCTTCTCTATTATCACATAGGAAACTTGCCTCATGAAACTAGTACTGAATACACAATGGCTCAAGCGGGCTGGCGGGGGTATTTCAAGCACACGTCCAGTCATCATAAGAATTAAGGTTAGATAGGTAGTCTTCAATAGACTAGAATACAAGACAAAGTCACCTTGAGCTTACCGCATCTTGCCAACAAGTGAGGTAATATCTCCTAAAGCAAGATATTTGCCCTAACCTAGGCTAACCTTTGAGTGAATCGCAAATATTACTGGAGTCCTGGCGCGATAGGAGTTGTGTGCTCAGTTTGGAGTCGTTTCTTCATCAGATTCTCACACTAGTTCACATGGGGAACGCAACTATATGTTTCAAACGGGCGGGTAACTCGCGGTGAGATGGAATACTGCGAAGAGATATGGATATGGTGTGTATTTAAAAGTGCCTAATTGGTATAATTTACTTTTTCCCTTTGGTTGATGTCGTGTGCGCATCCTGTTCGGGGATGTATGTGACAAAAGTTGAGACGGAGACTGAAGGGATGCTATTTGTAACTGTACTATGTTCCCCCTTGATGAAAATTCTAGCCACGATTCAATCAGACGGATAATTCAAGCTAGACATATCGATCTCGTGAATTGGGATATTGACCTTAAACATCTGTGAGAAGTCGCAGCTTCTTCCGTCCTTCGGTCCCAGGGGATCAATGGTGTCTTTGCCACCGATGCTGGCGACACTTCTACGGTAGCTTGATGATAACACATGTGTTTGACTGTAATCTCAGCCAAGAAATTTACCGTGTACATGCGGTCTAGTATTGTGATGTATAGATCCTATGTGCTCTTCCGAGGCACCACTATCGGTCTTAAGGAGGCAAAGGCGAAACATCTCGGAACTAACTGGATATCCGTTAATAGGGGTTACTGACAAACCCAGACTTCAAGTACGTCGTTTTAATCTAGAGCTCAACTTATATCCGAAGCTCTTCATCGTCATAGGGCGTGGTTCTATTGCGGCAGATCCGGATAACATGATTCGCTGAGCTGTCAGGCACAGTTCGTTGTTGGGCTTGTGGCCAACAGATGCGACCCAGTTAGCTCTGTCCAGGTGGCTACCGACGATATTTCGACAGCTATTGGAGAAGAAAGTGGTTATCTACTGTATGCGGGACTGTGGGATTATATTGAAAAGAGGACGTGGTCGGTGATCATCGCAAGGCCCGAAAGGGGGTCACCACGACCCTCCCTTTGCCCAACTTGAGGTTACCACAGATAATAGCTATTAGCTAATACTTTGTAAATCAGTAGGTCTTTTAAACTAAACTAAAATGATTAGAACTGAGATATCATGAATAGGAACGGAACCATAGATTACAGGCCCGAAAACTTCGTGTTGTCCAACGCTCCATCGTCGCCACCACATTGCTCTGTCTTGACGAATTAATGAGCAGTATGATATAAATCTGCTAAAAATGTCTAATCGAATTCTTTTCTCTGCTGCGCTACGGTCTTATAGGTGGACTAAGGGGGTCTTCACGAACTGGTGACCTTATTGGGATCATTCAAACGGGGACTGGAAAGTGAGGCGGCAGTATGCACTCTTGGGACGCTGGCATGAAGTTTAGCCATCAATGCAGTTCATTCAAGAGCCATCGAAGTGAAAAGTCAGGAACGATTTACAGGTCTAAAGTGCCTTGACATGGGATTGACATCACAGCCAGCTAGCACCTCATCCCTGAAACATTATACGAAGTATCAGAAAGTAATTGCTAACCGAGCCTAAATCTCCCCGATTGCTATTATGAGTACGAAGGGTAGGAATATTCCATCAGTGTCTAACTTCAATGGATTCACAGTCTCTTCTGGAGGGCCAACGCTTCACCACCAATCTGATGCCACGCGCAACGCAAACACGCCCGCCCCCTTTTCGCGGGATCCGTAGACTGTCGCCTACTCTCTACTAGCTCTGTTCCACGCGAGTTTGTCATGACATACGACTAAACATCCTCGAAGATCACATAATCTAGGACCCTGGGGTGGACGATGCTAGATAGCTCGGCCCGGCGAACACGTGTTGCATGACAGCTTCGTCAGAGATCATGATGGTGGAAATTGCGATATAGAATTGGGACCCTCCAAGAAAATATATCGAGCTTCCTATAGGCGGCGATATCGTCCCGTGGCGGAGCTGAATTCCGGATCTCGGCGTACAATGTAGAGAGGAGATCTACTCTCTTGACCCGAACGCCATGTCATCTCCACTGGGGTAGAGTGCTCTGGTGGCTAGTCTGAAACCTGAATACCATGATGCAAGTGTGAGGCAGTCATTTCTCGGTGATTTTCTCGGAGTCGTGATATATGATACTTATCTGTTTACACTAATGGCTTGTAAGTCTCCCGTCCTACCACGACTGATCTCAAGGTCCCAAGGAATCTTGGCGGCTGATAGGCGTCAATAGCGTTGGTAGTATGGGAGGAATATAATCGGGGTCACCTAGGAGTCTCCATTTGTGGATTCATCACAACCAAGTAGTCGTTTCCGAACGTTAGACGCTTACTAGTGGGATAGTAGAGTGATTCGACAATTACATTATTAAGCTCGTGATAACTTCAACCTAAAATACGACTTGACATCGTGAGTATCCTACTGGGACTAGCCTGGAGCTGCTATTCAAACATCTCTATTCAGGAGTTGCCTCGGGTGTAACCAGTAATCGCCAGTTTCCACCCTTAGAACCGACCCATTGTCATCTGGCTTAGATTAGGGCCAGGGAAGCTCGGTGATAATCATAGTGTCACACTGACTAAGAAAAGAGGCACCGGGGAAACTTCCATCTTTGGGACCAGGGAGGCTTACGATAGGGGTAGGGGCTGATGTGCGTAATATACCAAGTTGCCTCTAACGGTCTTGCGTTGCTGGCAGTGAATAGTGGTGAAGTCCGATAACATGAGGTCCTTTGAAACGCGTCTCTAAAATCCACAGTTATCGGAGACCATGTTAACGGAATAAACGTCTAGATCGGATACTTAGTCTTCTGTCACGATGGGTCCGTTCCGGCTGTGACTGCACTCTAAACAAGGACATGCGTTAGACTATTTACTTGTACGTAACGGCAGGCAACACACTGATCCCTTAAGTCAATCAGACTCCTAGAAGGCAATATAGAAAGTAGAAACCGAGCAAGAACAAGTTTTCAGCGTCAAGTTTGAGTGATCTAACTGGCAACGAAGAATTCGCCCCGAAGAATGCCATGGAGTGATATTGTCATTCCCAAATTGATGTTGATAATATTGGAGATGGCCATGTGATAGAACTAGCTTAAATGCTCTTGACCCTTTATGCGGCCAAAACTCTAGGCGCCAGGTACGCGAGACTATTCGTAAGCATAAACGTGGAGATGGTGTGGATGTGTGAAGTCGAATTGGAGTGCGAGGACCCAACTCTGACTCCTCATTCGCTACCGTGTCCCCAGACCTCCCTTATGAGCTTGTTGCAGATTTAGGAAATTGACGGAGCTGTTTGATCGTGGCGATTTGAGGGCAGCTTCCGCTCCCGCAACTGGTTGGTTACTCAACTGCAGCTATCAAAGAAGCATCCGGGTAGCTTAAGCAGGGACTATGAGGCTCAAAATAGCTAGCCATCTCTGTCACCGAGCCATTGAGAAGCAGGCGTAAAGCCTAAACCGGCGATTCTGGTATTTTCGCTCGACATCCTAGTGTCGTGTAAGCTGGAAAGGGCAGTAACTTGATATACATACAATTAATTAGATTAATTGCCCATGAAAGACGTCAATGGCTTCCAAAAGCAGGGAGGAGAATGCTGACATGGGTTACAATGATACTTCCAAGAAGAGATATGATCTAACAACAGTAACTCGGCGGGTTCCATTTCGCACTATTGCCCTTTGCACGACTGGTCTTACGAAAAGAATTTGATGATGGTTCCAGTAGCGTTGCGACTTGAGGGGTAAACTCGCCTCGAAAAGGTTAACTACTCACAACTAGGGACGCGGATCAACCCGCGCCATGTGAATCGTGTCGTCTGTCAATATACCGATATCGCATGTGACAACATTCCACGCGAATGGACGAGATTTGGTCTTCTGCGCCATAGCTCCCAAAATGAGCCATCGTATACAACATACAGATTCTGCAACGGCGTCTGATGTGGACATCCATGGTTGCGTTGCTTATCTCTACGCGATTTACCATATCCCTTAGGAGTACATCCTCTCCACTCTGACGCCCAAAGTATCCACGTAAAATAGAACCAGTGAGATTCTTAGAAAGAGAAAATCCGAGACACTTCTGGACCAGTCACAAAATTCATACGAGTTGGAATTTCCAACCATTCACGACGAGTCTCTATCGCAAATCGAGCTATCATCGAGTCTGGCCCGCAGACCCTTGCCAAGAATTGCAGTTTACCGCCTTGTTTCCCTGGGCCTTCTTAATACTCTTCTTATAGCCGATGACGACAATGTCGTCTCAGCAAGCGATTGACTGCCTTTCTAGGGATTTCGGTCTGAAGTAAGCTACTGCAAAGTCTTGTTACACCGACTTTTCCTTACTCGGAGCTCGAGTAGCCAAAGACCGAAACGGACGTGATGCTTGAGCGGAAAGGGAATGAGCCCCGCCGCCTCTCACTCACCGTCAGAATGATGCATCCAACACACGGGAAGATGGGTGTGCCAGTTTCACAGTGTCTCCGTTTGTGTGGCAGAATTCCGCACTGTGATTGCTGACATGCAGATATGGGGAGCCGCCAGGCAGAAAATCTCCTCCACAGTACTTCCGAACTACCTGTTTTCGCTGCCGAACGGGCCCAGTCACTCCGTGACGTGTAAGCCAGGGAGTTAAAATAGGGTACCGTAAACAAGAAGCATTGCCTATTCCCTATATACACACTTGTGAGATAATGGACATGCGCAAATCACGCGTTACGTGGACGCTGAATGTGGCCACAAGTGACCTAAAATTAGACTTGGGGTACTGGTTGCTGCTCAAGCTTTCAATGTTGGTCTAGAGCATCGTGTTGTCAGCCAAGCTCCTGCTCGGCTCTCTTTCGTCTTACGACCGTATTGTAGCGCGAATATAGGGCCGGCCTGGGATGCTTAGCATAAATAATAGCAGGAGTTGCCACACGCCACAATGATCGTCCGTCATGCTGGTGTCGATCTGGGGAGTGGTAAAGTGATACTCGATGTAAGGGCTATCACAGTTGCGACCTTTGCGCCGAGGTGAAATTGCACGTAGGTAGCAAAGTAACTAGCCGCTGATGAAGTTATTACCGAATTTCGAATAATAAAAGGAGAGATTGCAATTCTCACAAGGACCTGGGGTGAGTTTGGTCTGCCGCCTTGAGTGTCCACTGATCCGGCATCCATCCTTGGCTGCCTTGGTTCTTGGTAAAGCCGAAAGTTACCATGATTAGCCCAGACCCCGCTGAATCTCACCATCTACAACAGGGACTTTTGCTAAGACTCCTGGTGCTTGTCCCACGTACGGAGATGCAATGTGAATTCTGCGCGCGGGGACCTGGAAGAGAGGCACCCCTGTCAAAACATGATTCTCCCGTCACTCGAGAAGGACGTGCTGACACGTCAAGCGGGACTACGTAACGAACAGATCTCGGAGGGGGGCTGGAGAAAAAAAAAAGTGTAGTAGACAGTAGACCCAGCCACCGGCTCCGGCAAGTTACTAGAAAGCATTTGTCAACGCAACTTATGTCTTCTTCTAACGCGCATGAAAAACGGCTGTTGATTATGTATGTCGTATTACCTCGTGCATCGAGATTTGTATGAGGAGACATCATGCCCCCTTGCAATTTACAAGACGATTATATGAAGCTTACATATGTGATGAGACCGAGTAGTGGTATTTGGTAATTTTAATAAAAGAAAGATAGAGTTGTAATAGAAGCGCCATTGACGAAAGCAACGAAAGAAGCGAAACAGAATTTAATTCACCCTCACACACCAGCCCCAGCCGCCACAAGAGATTTTTAGAATTTTTTGTGGGAATCCCAAGGTTACGCTGCCATCACTGCCATCGCTGTACCATCACAGTGTGTCTATCCCTACGCTGGCACAATTGCGGGACCGGGCCCCACTTGCAGCCCACATCGAAGATTTCAACAAGGCAGCTGATTAGTCACAAATGCAGCCCCATTAATACGTCGGGTCCCTCTGGGCCCCCCCCCTCAGGCTCGCCTTCCCTCAATTTTTACTCGCCTCTGCCTATTTCTCACCAATCAATCCCCTCTCGCTCCACCACTTGTTAAAAAATTCATCGAATCAATTGCCTTCCTCCCACGCTCTGTCTTTTTCATCCAAACAGCTCCCAGAAAGTCTCTTTCTAAAACATCGAATCAAATTGTGCCCTTTCTGGAGCCCTGGTTTTATAACTTTATACACCCATCTTGTCCAACATTTATCCGCTCCGCATTATCTGGGCTGACTGGAACCCCCTTCAATTCCCTCGTCCAGTCACAATCTTCGGGTCACCTGAAGATCCAGCGTCCAGGTACAAAGCACAAGGACAAGCACAACTAAAAAAGAAACACAAGAACACAGCCAACCAGACGCGCCCATACGTCAACTTTCCGCACAGGCGCCTATCGCATCTGATACCTGATACCTGATACCAGCTATCAGACACCAGATATCAGATACCCATCGTCGGTACTGCTGTCGAGTTACGCGCAAAAAGAGTCTCTTTCATGCGTGCTATCGCACGACTCGGTCGATACTTGCCAATCTAGTCGACTCGCCTTGTGTGCGCACAAAGACGTCGCGTATACAGATCGACTTATACCACTACGAGTAAAAAGTGTCGCAAGACCTCACAAGGTATGGCGCGTATTGTTCCTCGATTACTTATCTCTTCCTTTGTCTTTTATATAAGCACGCAATGGATTTTCCAGTCGTCCTTTGAGTCTCCTGTTCCTTTCTTCATTTCTATATGTCGCATTGAATGGAGGAACGCCCATGGATCAATTCTAGCCAGTAAGCGCTCCAGCGCAAACAGGCGACAAGAAATCCACTCCGAATCCAGCAAATCATCGAGCTTCTCGGTGCCTGTTATATAACTAACACCTTCGCGAATAGACACAGAGGCCTATCACCGTCGACAGAACTAGTTTAAGTATCATCATTGGCTCTGTCTGCTCATCAGGTGATTGAATCTGTCTGCGGATAACAATTGACAAGATTCTCCCTTCGTTCAATCAGAACACAACCATCGTCCTCGTTGCCCTCGCTTGGGAAGCCTCCTCGGGGCTGAGAGAGATATCGAGGCGCGTCATTAGCTCGCCCTTGACCCTTGGTGAGTTACCTGCCGTACATCTTACACCCTTTCTCTTTCACACCGGGGCTATGTTGGTCCAGCTTCCTCCCACATACGCAAACAACCCCGAAAGCCACCATAATCCCGGCATATAGCTACGCCCAGATATTTTCAAGATATTGCATAGTCGCAGGCTTACCCCAGAATGATACTCTGCTCCCCCAGATGCACCAGATCGTCAGACGTCTCATTCAATTCTTCACTTCGCATGGCGTAGTATTACTTATACTTCTATCTTATTCATGGATTCATCGTTTCTCTTCTGTCACTCTTGAATTAGCCCACTGACATCTTTTCAAGTTAGAAATCGCGGTCAGTCCCATCAGTCCGGCACGCTGTGCAGGTGAACCCAAGTACTCGGGAACCTGCCAAAAACAGGTATGTATCTCTGGTGTACACCTTACACACCTACGTCGCTTTCCCTTTATCCCCATCTGCCCGCCTGCAACGATACATCCACACACCATCTACACCACACTACACATCTCATCTCTTTCCCACTATGGCAAGGCTTGACGATCGGGTATACCCTCTTCAAGTCGCAAACTCACCCACTCAAGGCACCAACCGTCTATTCTGGCGTAATCCGTCTCGGCCCTTTCCTTTTCTTTCCTTGTCCCTTTTCTCCCGCACACCTTTTCCTTACCTTTGGTATGGGTAGTAATCTACTGCCTCTTCCCAAATGAGCTACACATATGTACGTCGCATGTGTCCGACAAATGCATGTGCCTCTGGCCAATCGCCCGCGATGCAGCCTTGGGATACTCAACCTCTGCATGAAGCTTCGAGAGCCCAGCTCTCACGGCTTCGCAGGGTATAGCTAGCATCGGGCAGCCTTTGCCTTGCGCCACCGCTGGGCAATGGAGTTGGATTTCATGTCGCTCTGTGTGAGCTGGTCGACAGGGTGGGGCCCAAGCTTGTGCATATTCCGTCATGCATGCCAGCGCATCAAGTGGTGGCCCAGCGCGAAAAAAAAGGACGATTTCTCACCCCCCTCCACCCCCCTCCCATCATCCGAGCTTCCCTTATACATAGCATAACGAATCTAATATCTTTGGTTGGATAGATCTCCACAGTCAAACAGCCATTGCGAATAGGCCTTGAGAACGACCTCGAGCTGTTTCGCTAGGCTACCCGTTCCCGCAGGACCATTGCCTATAGGCTCGCTGTTGAATTGGATAGCCTCACAGCGGCTCACGTATCCCCGGATTCTCACGTGGTTCTTAAGTTCCGTCTCTGTTAGGATCTGAATCATCCTGATCCCACCCCGCGAGATACATTCGTTTTTGCATATGTTCTGGTGCTACCCTGCGCGCACCTACCACATCATTCACTGCCAGCTCATCCACGCATATCCAATAGATTGGATGCACATCCAGCCTACTTCGCGGCTACCTAAGTGACCAAGGGCAATCCCAACGCGTATGCCCAACTGCAGCCAACCCTACAGCCTTTTATCTCGAGGACGTCAAGCAACCCGAAGGCTAGCTTTGCACGGTCTTTAATTCATCATCTCGCCAAAAGCCTGTACCACTACCATCTCCTAAGTGGCCAACAGATTTTATTGTTAGACCTACCCGCTTGTCTCTGATTCGCATCGCATAAGAGACATTGACGTTTAGGTACTGCAAAATCCCCGCCGCCCCGCGCGTTGCCTGTCCCCGATAATGATGGACTACGCGCAATACCAGCAACCAGCACAGACGGCGCATTCTGGTTACACGAATTCAGGTGCTGGTAACAACATCACATCTCCAACGAGCCACAGCATACATC
The DNA here is from genome assembly GCA_022497025.1 of Hypoxylon sp. FL0890. Lineage (NCBI taxonomy): Eukaryota > Fungi > Ascomycota > Sordariomycetes > Xylariales > Hypoxylaceae > Hypoxylon > Hypoxylon sp. FL0890. The sequence goes on along the minus strand of MU386540.1, from coordinate 1,088,217 downwards.
AGCACGGCGTTCAGACCTCACCAATCTTGCCATCGCAACACCAAACCTCGACGCCGGGACAAGGACACAACATGTACCAAACCCAATATGGCGTTCCCCAGCAGGGGATGCACTATGGGGTACCTCAGATCCAGGCGGCTGCTATGGCCGCGACCGCTGCAGCAGCTGGTGGGACCGGGTACTCAGGATACATGCCCTCAGATCCTAGCCTACCTCAGAATTCCCCAAGGATGACACCGGGAGGGAAGAAGGATTCGCGCGACCCTCGATCGCCTCAGCAGCTGAACAATGTAAATCAGCTTCCCGGACGGCGTCTAAGCCAGGTCACCAGTCCTGGCGTCCCGAACGCGCCTATGATGAACCACACAAGCCGCTCCGCTGTTGCACCTCCCCCAATGCCACCGACACAATCTATGCCGCCGCCTCAATCGCCCGAGATGACGGCGGGCGCTGAAGAGTCACCGTTATATGTCAATGCGAAGCAATTCCACCGTATTCTTAAGAGGAGAGTGGCACGGCAGCGCTTAGAAGAGGCTTTGAGGTTAACGAGTAAGGGCCGGAAACCTTACCTTCATGAGTCTCGGCATAATCACGCAATGCGAAGACCTCGGGGTCCTGGCGGCCGATTCTTAACTGCAGACGAGGTGGCTGAGATCGAGAGGAATAAAGGCGGGGGCGAGGATAAGGACGGAGGCGCTGTCGAGACAACAACCGCCAAGACCGGTTCTAAGAGGAAGTCGGAGTCCCATTCCACCGCACCCAGCAAGAAGGCTAAGACGGAACCCGAAACGCCTGACGACGATGAGGATGATGACGCGGAAGAAGACAGCTGAGGAAAGCTGCGGACTACACCACACCATTTTGTTTTGTGAGCAGTTACGACGTTACGACAAGCTCGATTCTTACTACTTATACCTTTCCGTAACCGGTCTCGGGGCGATGGGAGCATAGTAGGGAGTCATTTTCGGAGGGATGGTGCGTTGATTGTGCTGTTTTTAGGTCAACCGGTGCGAAGGTGCCGGGAGTCCACCAGTGGATTGTCAACGGGGCGTCAGGACACTCGCTCTCGATTTTCCTAAACCATTTCTCCATCGCCCACGCGATACTTTCTCCTTCCTTTATTTTTCTACCTTTTTTTAATGCAATAACGCATGCTTGGCACAATCGGCGGGAAGGGATACGGTCTGGGAAGTCTGACGGGAGGGAAGATTGCATGGAATGAAATGAGATGAACGGATGGATACCCCCTTATTCGCCAGCTCCCGTTGCCGTTGTTTCGTCTTCTCTTATTTAGTTCTTGTCAACTACTTTTGGGGCGGATGTATTTTGCTCAGGTACGCGCACACGTGGTCAGGCTACCAAGGATGCGTTAGGCGAATGGGTGGCGTTGATTTTAAGAGACCAATGCGGAGGGGAAAAAAGAAACAGAAGCAAGAAACGATTCACAGCCCTGCCAAGATTGGAACAAAAAAAAAGAATCTCGTCGGTAACCTGGACCCCCACTCTGGGATAACGGGATGGACATAGATTTCCAATGGTAATCCGTCGCCGGATGACAGGGAACAGAGAAATAGGAAATAAGAAGTACAACTTGCGCTTCCATACATTACTTTGTATTACATGTTAAGTTGTTGTGATATATTCCCGATGAGTTGAGATCCCTCGTGATTGACTTTTGTGCTTGTTGGAATTCGTAGAAGCGTTTAGAATAATATATAACCATGGCTACCCAACATGACATATTCTACTGTACATAGCAAGTGCTCTAATCACGTGACACGACATTTAAGCTCCTGGTCCACTTTTATTTGCATGCCTTTGACTTGGTTCATCTAGCGAATCGGGCATCGCATTCTACATCCAACTACCGTACAGAACCTTCAAGGTCAGGTCTTCATTCAACCTTGAAGACTACATTCGACTCTCAAGATGTTATTCTTCAGGTAAGTCTACTGAACTCGTCCTTGAACTTCTTCTACCTCCTCGCCTCGAGAACGCTTTGGAAGATATTCGATTGTTGGGAAGGTGGTTTGCCATATTGGAATGAGGGCATCGAAGAACTAGAATCGAGATGTTGTGCCTGCACGTTTCTACGGAGTTGGGGATGGATTGGAAAGGAGGGATGCAGGAGCTTGGGGCTTATTTTACTGCTGTATGGGAATGGGCCGGGTGTGAATGAGCAAGGCTTCCCGTGCTTCGTCACGTGAACTGGCGATGGGAACGGGGCTTGTCGTCCAACAGGGACACGTTTTTCCTACCTTCACATTTCCATGCCTGCTGTGGAGGAAGGTTTCCTAGCGCAGGACGGGATGAGAGTGTTGAGCGAGGGAGGCAGGGCAAAGCAAGGAAGCGAGAAGCAAGCAAGGACAGGCAATCAACGAAGAGAGAGAAAATGGCTAACGTGGGTGGAAAACAGTTTCTTCAAGACTCTCATCGACCACGAGGTCACGGTCGAGCTCAAGAACGACATCCAGATCCGAGGCATGCTGAAGAGTGTGGACCAGTACCTCAACATCAAGCTCGACGATATTCAGGTCGTTGAGGAGATCAAGTACCCGCATCTGGTAAGTCGCAAGTTGGAAGTCGGTGCCGTATAGCTAGTTGGCAGCTCGGTATACGAGGGCGTCGGGCGATGGTGGTGTCTATGCTGGGTTTATATTGACCTTATTTTCCCATATTCACCCTACTTTCGTTCGCCTATGTCTGCTGTTAGCGGGAGGTAGCAGATCCCCGAGCCTGCTCTGGCCTTCCTCAACCCTTTTCTGGCCCCTCCTCTCTATATTACTATCGAACCGAGTTCCAACAAAAAGGGCGTGGCAACAATGCTAACAAAACAACCATCAGAGCTCCGTCAAGAATGTCTTCATCCGAGGCTCGGTCGTAAGATACGTCCACCTCCCAGCCAATGCCGTGGACATCCCACTACTCGAAGATGCCACGAGAAGAGGTTCGTACATATCCCTTACCTTCCCCACTTGATCCTTTCTATCGCTATGTTCGAGAAGAATCGACGGGCAGATGCGAACAAGTGAACAATATGACCGGCGAACTAACATCTATAACAGAAGCCGCGCAGCAAGCAGGAAAGGGGAAGTGAGCAGACAGCGTCTACAGCATACCAACGGAGCAGGACCAGCAAGCAGTGTTACGGTCTAGTACAATGACAACCACCAACCAGCCAGTGGAACTGAATAGTATGAAGAAAGGGGAATAAGAATAGCCACGCCGGTTTTGGCATGAGGGAGGATGGGGACCAAGCAGGGCTTCGGCGAAAATGACACACCGCGAATAGGCGTCGTCTCGAGATTATGAATATCGATTCTTATAGATGATGAATGCATCCTTCACGATACAGATCAACCTTTCCCACCAAGTGCTATATGCGCTCTAGAGACCCTTGCTCTGAATACGACGCCACAGACCTACTCGCCTACGAGACTGGCTCTACTAGCACATACTTATAACCTTTACGGCGTATAATAGGAAGTTCCTATTTGAGCAGACCGCATATTTTTAGATTAACCACCTATGATCAGTAGACCTCAACGACACGCCAGAAGTCAAGTCTTGAGTCATCAAGAATCTCATAAGATAGAATATCCCTATCCTAGAGTCTATCTTCGTCTTACCACCAAACCCCTCCACCCTTCCCATCCTTACCCTCCCAAAGTCCCTGCTTCTCCTTAATATCCTCACTGCCCTCACTCCCCTCCTCACCATCCAACACCTTAACAACACCCCCCTTCCTCCGTTCCGCAAGCCACCGATCAATCCAGCCCTTCATCCGTCTCCGACTCGGTTCACTCCCCACATTAACCGTAGGCACAACCTTCTCGATCCTTAGCGCCATCAAGAACAGCGCCAGCTCGCGAAAACTACTATGTTCCGAGTACGGCACGCCAAAACACATAGCCTCCCTCGTACTCCCCCTCTGCGCCACCAAATCCCCCTTTCTAAATCTTGTTCTCCAAGCCGGACCGTGCAGGATGCCCGTCGTGGGCACACTGCCGGGACTCACATTCGCCGGGACATTCTTGGCCGTGCTAGACGCGGCCCTGTAATTCCAGCCGCTGGGCCGGAACCCGACGATGCGGGTGAAGTGCGGCTTGTACCCGTCGAGGTACTCCTGCAGGGTCTCGGCGCGGATCTCCATCAGCATCTGCATGTGGACCTGGGCCTCGAGCGGGTTGGACGTCATGAGCGCCGCGAGCTCGGGGTCGCCTAGTTGCTGGCAGATCTTGATCTTAGACGGCGACGCGAAGATCTTGGTCCCTAGAGCTTGTGCAATGGCCTTGCATATGCGTTCCTTGCCGATTGAGTAAGTGCCGCAGATTACGAGGAGGCGGTTTTTCTTTTTCTGTTCGATTTCGGCCTTGGCGGTGGTAGAGGATGAACTATCCTCTATCTTCTGGAAGAACTTGCTGACTGTGCCCTTTTCCTGCGATAACGCGCTCAAGACTTCGTCCGCGGAATCGGAGTCGCCTGAAATCGACTTGCAGAAGTCGGCGCAGGCTGAAATCACGTCGTCTTGCGGAGGAAAGGAATAGCGGGGGTTAAGGTACGTTGTATCTAAGTAGCAGACGTCGATCCTTTGTTGCTTCACTTTGCCCGAGATGGTATCGACCATTTCTGGCTTTAGGAGCGAATGTGTTACGTGTGCCGGGCAAGCACGAAAGTCACCACAGTGCAGAATCCGCTGCTTTCTCTTATTGGGCCCCTTGCCGATAGCCTTCTCGAACAAGAACAACGAACTGCCAGGACAGTGGTTAGCCGGTAGCATGGTAACTGTGACGCCTTCAGTCCCAGGAATCTCAACCGTCTCCTCGAACTCGAGCTCCATAACCCATTTTGCCGCTGTTCGAAGTTGGCTCTTGACGAGGCTTCCTGTTACCTTACTGCAGTAGATGGGGCCATGGGACCAATTGGCCGTCAAGCCAATGTAGTGGTCGCTATGGAAGTGGCTGAGGAAGTAGGCATTGCAGCCTTTCACGGCGCCGTACCGAAAAGCATCGACACATATGGAAAATCCGGGCATAATCTTGTAGAATGGACATGTCCGCTGGTACGCAGGTTTGCCGCGCGACGCATTCTCCGCAGCCGCAGCGGAAGCCCATGCCGCATCTTCCGCGTGTCCCGACATCAGTTTGCTAAAGGCGGACGTAGGTTGATTTGCCGCGCTTCCAAGGCTGATAGGATTGGCCTGCCCAGGCCGTGGCACGGCGGCTCTGGCAAATCGTTTGCTGACCTCCGGCGCAGCAACGGTTCCCGCAGGCGGCGGCTCCTCGGGCTTCGGAAGAGGTATGGGATTGCCATCTAGACAAGCGTTTACATGAACCGTCGCTTGATCTGGAGTGATACCAGCGAGGCTGGCATTACATAATGGACAGCTTTCTACAATCCCTTCATCATCCTGGACGCTGTCTACCATACCATCTGAAGTATAGTTTCCTGCTTCTTCGGCTTCAAGTCTCGCCTGTTCTTCCATATAGCGTCTTTCCCGAGACTCTTCTCCATCATCAAATTCGTCGACGTCGTCGAATAGCCCCTCCATATCCTCCAGGTCTTTGAACTCCTCGTAGACCGATTCTCCTTGCTTGAGCGGCGGGACGTCGACAACTTCTGGGCAACTCTCATTGACTGGTAATCTGGGTACGAGGACCGTTTCAGATTCCTCAGTTCCATTTTCAGGTTGTAATGCTGTATCGGTGGCCTCGGCTTCTATAGGGGGTTTCAATGGTGCGGAATCTATGTCATCATCTTCGCTATCGGAGTCAATTATAAATCCGCCCTTCTTTATGCCTCGCTTTTTCTGCGTTTGTTCCGGCGTTTTCGAAGTCGTCTGCTCGGGTTCCTTGCTCGGTTTACTTTCTGAACTACGCAGTAGATTCTCGTCTCCATCATGGCTCAGCTTCCTACGCTTCGGCAATCTCTTCTCTTCCGCCCCATCTTCAGTAACGGGAACGTCCCCAAATAGATCCTTATCATCCTTGCCATCCTCGTCTTTCGGCCGTGTCGGTCTAACGCCGGGAGCGGGTGTGGTATTCGCAGGACCGCCGCAGAACAGCGGTTCTTCTACTTCCACCTTCTGGAAAAAATTGAGTATATTCCCGTTTGCCGGTTTCTTCTTCCCAATGGGCGTCTTCGCACTCGCGCTCTTGCCGGCGGCGGGGCCGCCAAAGTTCAGCTTCGATTGTCTCCGAGGGGTAGTTGCGGGTTTGGGTCTCGTCGGGCCCGGCATCTTGTGGAGGGCTTCGATGTCGATTTCGGACGATTGAACATATCAACGAGGAAAACGAGCCACGAGGTAAGGTCTAAGATGGTGTAGATTTGACTGGCGTCTAAATATCACTGGTAGTACTTGAATGGCAATCGGCGGCTGCGAACATGGCAGTTTAGATCTAGGTATTCAGAAAATGGCGTTTTCCCACCAAATATTTGGCGCTCAGTCGTCGCGACTGGCGTCCAAAGTCGCTTTAAACAAAGGGCGTTCTTGCCAATTTGTTACAGATCCGTTTGTCAATATGGATGTCTTTTTAAGAGATAAAATGTATCAAAGGGGATCTTTGCCCCTCGGTCGGGTCTAGTACGACAATGACGCCCACTTTTTCGACGCGCCTCATTTACGCGCTGTCACTTGACAATTACTAAAAGCAATTAACCCGCTCCCCCCATGTTTTTTATGAAGGATTTTTCACTAACCGCGATACGATAGAGATGAATAATAATAATACCTAGGTTACGTAATGGTCTGTGCAAATAGAGACTCAAATAAACTATGTATCCCTCATTCCGGAGTATTATACTTGACCTTAACGCCATGCTAACCCTTTAGCTAATTGATTCTAAGAATCATGCTTCATTCGCATCTAATCCTCAATCAATGAGGAAGCAGTGCCCCGGAATCCCAAGTTGGTCCCAAGAGAAATAGTAAAATAGTCTAAACCAATCATAAGCTCATTGCGCCGAATTTAGAGCAACGGTCAACTTGAATCTTCTCAATGTTGTGAGGACGCCGCCTCCTTAGCTGCACCACTCTCGTCCGAAGACGGCTCCTCGAGCGTCCTGTCGCTTGGCGTATCATACGATCTACTAGGTGACGTCCTGTCCACCGCTTTGGACTTCTCACCCTTGAGCGAGTTGACACTGTTGCTAGTTGCGCCCCTGAAGTAGTTGTAAATCTCGTGCGTGTAGTCTTCATCCTCTTCCAAAGGTGTGGCGGACTCGGCATCACTGGCAGCTCTGGCGGCCTCCCGCTCCTCCCAGTCGGCACGCATATCTCTAATCTTCGCCTTCATGTCCAAATCAGGGTGATAGTTCTTTCCGACGCCCATCCATCTCTCCCACATGGAAAGGTGAACTGGGTGGATGGCAATGCCGTGGTATTCGTTCTCCTTGCCGTCAAGGATGTATTGCCATCGGCGCTCTTGTTCCTTGAGGTCAAGGCCGGTCGTGTCCGGGAGCCAGATCCACGTGATAAGCATGCCAGCAAGACCAAACCAGGGAACGACGTAAAACTTGGTCTCGGTGTCAATATAGTTATACAAGACGGAAGCCAGAAGAGCACCGGCTTTTCCAATCATGGCTGAGAAACCGTGGGCACTGGCTCGGATCTGAGTGGGGTACACCTCTCCGGCGACGAGGAAAGTGACCGAGTTGGGCCCGAACTGGTTGAAGAAGGATGAAAGGAAGTACATAGCCTGGAAGGCGTGGATACCTGCCGGGCTGGAGTAGTAGTCGTATTTGAATGCTGGGACTACAAACATGATGAAGCACATCAGGAAGCCAACCTAGTTGAACGTCAGCAAAACGAGAAAACGTTAGAGGAAGAGAAAACTCACCAGTTGCATGGTTTTCCGCCCATACATTTTATTGTCAATCAACATGGAGGCCGAGTAGTAGCCAGCAAGCGAAACGACAACGTTGACCAAGTTCCATGTCCAAGTCGTCATGATCGAGCTCGGGTTGTCAGAAATGACCTTGATAAATTGACCTTGGAAGAGCTTGTTGCCATAAAAGAACACGTCGTTGCAGAACCATCCGCCGGCAGTAGCGAATAGACGTCCGCCAAAGTTTCCAATAGTCAACTTGAGAGATCGAACATCGTATCCCGTCACGTTCGACTTCTTCTTGGCCGATTCGAGTTGCTTGCTAGCAGACTTCATTTTCCACGTACGGTAGTAAGCCAACCATAGCGTGCCGATAGCTGGAAAAGCGAAAGACAGGCGGAAAGCGTACTGGGCAGCAGTCGTGGAGTAGGGAGGGTTGCCGTGACCACGATTAAAGATCACAAGGAGAACAATGAGTACAACTTGGTTGACGAATTGACCCCAACCTTGCATCAAGAAGGCCATGGTGACTTTTCGGCCACGGTGGAGGCGATCATCCCTGGTCGACAACCTGCCAGCAGTCACGGCGTTTTCCATGGAAGAGGTAGCGGTGATGGGATATTCGCCGCCGACACCGATACCGTAGACGAACAAGGACCAAGCATACATGATGACCCAACCTTGGAGTGTCAAGCCCCAAGATCCGGTCAGCATGAGAAGACCGAGCAACATAACCAAGGCGTCTTGTATCAGACCCCATCGTCGACCGATCCAGTCGCCAATAATCTATATGAATTGTCAGCAATGCTTCGATATTTCAAACTGCGAACGAGAGAAGACATACGCCGACGGCTACTTGGCCAACCATTATACCGATAATTTCAAGGTAGGTTACAGAGGCAACCCAGTTATTGCTGCAGTCGGGGCCACCTTTCTTCCAGCACGATGGCCATACGGTCTCAAACAGAGGCTCTAGGTTTCCAATGGAGAAGAGGACATAGCCTTCTAAGCCAAGGCCAGCACCGGGGAGGATGGCGTTTCTGAAGTACCAGGAGACTGGGCTGAGAGGATCCTCTTTCACCATGGCCCAGATATTCTTGGCTTCTTTCGCAGATTCAGCTCGATCGACCTTGCTAACGAATGAATAGCGCTTCCAGAAGGGCAGGTCAGCCCAGTAGACACCGTTGTCCGTGTAAGAGTCGTCAGGATGCGTCAAATGCGAGAAGATCTGTCTCTCGTAGTCGGTGGCATAGCTGGCGGAAGCTCTTCGAGGGTAGTGCTCGTGTTCATGGCCCGTCACAGGGCCATGAGGCACAGGAATCTCTCCTATAGGGGGATCATGTTCGTGATGGCGACGAAGGAATCTCGCCATAGCTCTATGAAGATGCTGGCAAGATAAGGGAGGAGAGAGGTGAGATTAGGGAGTCGATCGGATTTTTAAACTCAAATTAAGTCTGATAGGTCGTGCTCAAAGTCTATTGTGATAGGATCGTGCTATAAAGTTGGTGAGATGAAAACAGTGCCGGTTTTGGCTTTGGGAGAAGTGGTGGATAGGGCTGTCTTGGTGCGCCGTTCTCCGAGACTTGTTTAAAAGCTTATTTTAAATAAGCACGCGACTCGGATATGGTGTACCCTTCCCACGCAGGTCTCAATAACTAGACATAAGATGTTGACTCAAGGGGTATGTATAGTTATGTTACAGATATGGGAAAAGGAAAGTTGTGTGTTTCTTTGTCGGCGAGACTTGGCCAAGTCCAGTTATATAAGTGAACTAGTAGTTAAGCGGGAAATTTCTACGGAGCAGCCGTGGCAAGCTGCCTCTTGAAAGGTATATGTTTCCATAGATCAGAGATGCTACGACTAGTTCGTACCGGGTGTAACTAGGTAATGGACTAGGGTAGTACTGGGCACGATGGGAATTCTTGGCTCCTGACTGGCACGCTGCGATCCCCCACAAAAGCTGTTTAAGGGACCGACTTTTCTTTACGTACCATGCGGGTATAAGTAACCTCTTGGCGATGGGGCTGCATCGCCCGCGTAAGAGGCTTTCGACATCAGTCCCGAGGTCCTCACTTGGAACCACTGATACAGAGGGATGGTCCCCAGAGACCAGTCAGTGATACGGCCAAGAGGGCCAAGTTTTGTCTCTGACGACTTTCATGAGCAATCAACCGTCGATCGCAGCAGAGCATACGCGTAATTTCGTTAAAGGGAGTCCTATTGAAGACAATCTCAGAACGGAAGCTGATAATCGTGGTGGATTAGCATCTTTGACGTAAAAGCGAGGTACACCACATCCAAAGGCACCCGAGACGAGAGACTATCACATTGGATAGAAAATGGAGAATTTTTGGATCTTGAGGCGGCGAAAGATTGTCCAATCAGAAGGGAGAATTCGACCACGTTTCTTTGCTGGGCCAGATGATTCGGCAGATATCCTTGCAAGAGACTAGGAGAGCTAGTTCCTGGTCGCATGTCATAAGTACCCATTCTAGTAAGTAAAGCCGTGCAGGTACACGAGCTGAGTCCAGGGGCCATGCGGGCCGACACTGGTTCGAGATGCGTTGACCAGGATATACCAGGATGCCGGTCACCGAAGGCAAGCCAACCGAGGAGGATTGTGCGAGAACCACCAAGAACAACGCTACCTGCTGGAAACCCCCGCCGACCTTAACAGCAAGCGGACTAGGCCGGGTGAAAGGCACCGAGAGGTGGTTGGTCAAGACAGTTCCATTACTTCGTTAAAACGTTGCTAAGCTTTTCCTCGGCGCTGCAAGAAACATATTGCAAATTGCTGGGCAAGCTGCCGGACTTCTGGGCAATGCGTCTGTAGATTCTCGACCGCATAACGACTTTACCCGAATTCGCAAGTGGTCGTGTGATCTCTTGCAATTTCTGTCTCTGCCGCAGTTGGCCGTGTGTGCGGAGAGATATACGTGTGCAGAAATTTGTTTTGTTTCGTGATGTCGATTACTAACTGTCAAAACGTGGGATTTCGATAAATAGAAAGGCCTAATGAGCAAGGGCAATGGCGCTCAACATAGTAGATCCATGTTATGCAAATACGCTACATGATCTTATTAGTAACCCTGACCCGTAAACTTGGAAATTGTCAACCTTCTTGTGGCTGTTTGTTCCAAGACATCCGAATCCTTCTCATGATAAGATAAGCATCGCCGCGGCGTGCTCGGTTGCTGCTCTCTCATACGGCGTTGCAAGAATCGGATAGAATTCGATGACGAGAATTGGTGATCACAGCCAACCTTATCTTGTCAGAGGCAACAAACTTACCATCCCGCCCCTGATCGGTAATTCGTAAACTTGATTCGTTTATGGGCTGCATCAACGCGTCAGTGTTATATCCGAAGGTTTGCTATGATTGCTATGACTGCTATGATTGCTACGATTGCTACTATTCGTAAAATTTGGGTGTTACTTTGGAGGCGCAGTTCTCGGACAATTAATGTTAACGTTGTACGCAAAGCATCGCTTATCGATAGGCCATTGAGTTTAATTGATTACACGTGACCACGGGTCATAGCTCTCGCGTCAGACGCGTAGGGGAGCCCTGGAGATCCCAATTCACAGGATATGAAATGCGTAATAGCTACAGAATTCATCTCTTATTCAAAAATCATGATCCTATGAGGTGCCTCAGATAATAATTGTACGCTCAGCTGCCTTAGTCTCTGCTTTCGGAGGCCACAAACCAATTTCACAATGCCTCGACAGTCATCTCGAATCAAGAAGGCTATTGTGGAGACTGCCGCCGCCGCCGCCGAGACCGTTACTCATCCGGACGGCACACCAAAATCCAAAGCTGCAAAGCGCAAAGCCGTCGAAGAAGCCGCTGACGACGAGCCTCTTACCGTTATCGAGGAACCCAAGTCTGCCAAGAAGCGGAAAGCAAACAAGGGCGACGCCGAGGACGACGAAGAACCCGCCGTTGAACAACCCAAAACCGCAAAGAAGCGCAAGGCCGCCAAGGCAAAGACCGAAGACCTGATGGCACTTGCGAAGCGCACCATAATCAATACTCTTAAGAAGTCCATGTACATTGGTGCGCATGTTAGTAGTGCCGGAGGTTTGTCATAGTCCAAAACTCCTATTTGTGAAATTCCCTTAGAGCTAATATTCTATCCCCTAGGCGTACAAAACTCAGTCAATAATGCCGTTCATATCGGCGCGAATTCATTCGCATTATTCCTGAAGTCGCAGCGGAAATGGGCCAATCCGCCAATAGCCCCTGAAGCCCTCGATGGATTCCTTTCTCTATCGAAAGAGCATAAATTCGAGGTACACAAGCATTGCTTACCGCACGGCTCCTATCTCGTCAACCTAGCCCAGGTGGAGAAAGAAAAGGCAGATCAAGCATATAATTCGTTCCTGGATGACTTGAAACGCTGCGAATCGCTCGGTATCAAGTTATACAATTTCCACCCGGGGAACAGCAATGGGGAAGCCAGGGCGGAGGCCATTGGGCGGATAGCGAAGCAGCTGAACAAGGCCCATAAGGCGACTAGCACCGTGATAACGGTGCTGGAAAATATGGCTGGACAGGGTAATGTCATCGGCTCCAGGTTCGAGGATCTACGAGATATCATCGAACTCGTAGAGGACAAGAGCCGCGTAGGAGTTTGCATAGACACAGTGAGTGCAGTTCACCCGGTCCACACATATTACCTCTATAAATTGTCAATACTAACCATCAACTCCACAGTGCCACGCCTTCGCCGCCGGCTACGACCTGCGCTCTCCCACCGCCTTCTCGGACACCATGACCAAATTCAACGACATAGTGGGGCCCTCATACCTCAAAGCCTTCCACATCAACGACAGCAAAGCCCCTCTAGACTCTCACCGGGACCTCCACGCCAACATCGGCACCGGGTTCCTCGGCCTCCGCGCCTTCCACAACGTCGTGAACCACGCCGCCTTCGAGGGCATGCCCATGGTCCTCGAAACGCCCATCGACCGCAAAGGCCCCGACGGCAAGACCTTCGAGGACAAGCAGGTCTGGGCCGACGAGATCAAGCTGCTCGAAAGCCTCATCGGCATGGATCCCGAGAGCGACGAGTTCAAGGCCCTGGACGAGAAGCTCCAGGCCCAGGGCGCCGCCGAGCGGAACAAAATACAGGAGCAGGTCGATCGCAAGAGCGCCAAGGATGCGAAGAAGGGCGCTCCTAGGAAGAAGCGCGGCAAGAAGAAAGCTGAAGCCTCTTCGGGCGAGGAGGATTCAGACTAAATGGATTATTAAGGCCCTTATAATTTAAATATGACAAGGAAGGTCTGGATTCTTTATGAAGGGATTGTATTGATCTGAAAAAAAAGGCAAGGCGTCTTGGTATTGGGTATGTAAATCAACGCAAACGCAAACGCAACCACTTCTGCTAGCAACTGTGTATGAACAGAGGATGAAAGTTCCCCTGCCGCCATGCCTTGTCTACCTAGGAATCTAATATACCCAGGTATAGGTATACATGCAGGTAAATGATACCGATCCCCACGATCCAGCTTAGAATTAAAACTAAGTGTTCCCATGCCCGGATTCAACCTCGCCGAACGCCTCATTATGCAGCGGTAAGCCATGGTGTAAAATCAACGCCACCCGTCGTTAATCTCGTTTCCTCGTATCCAGCGCAAAGCAAGCGGATAATATGGCATAAGAAAGCAATTAGTGCCTTCGGGCCTTAGCCATCCCCTCAACCCTCGCCATTAGACCTCTCAATCCAATCCCCTTCTCGCAGTTGGCCTCAAGCCACTTCTCCATTCTCTCCCTGACTCGCCTAAGACTTCTAGTCACAGGCATCCGTCGGCCATCCTCACCATCAACGTGGCTGCCCGGATTAAGCAAGACGTCGAAACACTCGCTCCAGATCTCCGTCTGCCAGTACCGCTTCAAGCTCTCGCGGGTCTTGTAGCGGCGGCCGGCGGAGGTACCCAGACCGCCCTGGTCTACGCGCACCGTCTCGATGTACTTGCCGAAGAGGAGAGTGTGGATGGTGCCGGCCAGCCCGTGGTAGTCGAGCTGCCAGGTCCAGGGACGGCCCTCGCGGATCTCGGCGCAGTCGTGCGAGTCCGTCTTCCAGTCTGCGATGAACTGGACGTCGGGGTCGAAAGCACGCATGTCAATGCCTCTTCCAAAGTCAATCAGCACAATCCCGCGACTGGCCCAACCTTCCGAGCCATCCGCATACCACTGACTGGACAAGGTAGTGCCGTCTTCGTCGAGGCGAAGCAGACAATTGTCAGCCTTGAGATCGCCATGTAAGATCTGCTTAGAGTGCAGGGCCTCAATAGTGCGCAGCAGCTCGATGCTGAAGAACATAGCGAGGGGCTCGTCCATGGGGCCTTTACTCGTCTCGCTGAAGAAGTTGACGACGTCGAGGAGGGTGCCGTGCTGGTGGAAGGGCAGGAACAGGAAGCACTCGTCCTGGTACAAGTGCAGCTCGTGCGCCGCCGAGATGGAGGCCGTAGCGCGGTGCTGCGGGCCCAGGCGTGTGGCCGCGAGACGCATCATGTGAAACTCCCAGGCCGTGGGCGGCTGCTCCATCTTCAATGCTTCGAGAGTTGAGCGCCGAGTAGTTGCGAAGGCTCCTTTGCCCATTGCGATAGGTGCGTTTTCGTCATTCTCTTCGGATTCGGGAGATGAGTTCTCAACGAGATAGACTGGGGCAAATGCGCCTGCGCCTAGTTCTCGCTTGAGGGTGTACTCGCTCATGATCTCGGGAAACTCGAGTACGGGTGGAGAGTGAATGGGACCCGTCTTGTCGCCATCTTTCTTGCCTCCCGCCTTTGCTAAGGCTTTGACGAACTTTCGAATCTCTGCACCCTTATCACATCGCTCGCTGCGATGATCGTAGAAGCCGGAGTATGAGCTGAGAGGAGGGTGCATATGAGCGAGGATCTCTTCTCGCACAGCTGCATCGACGGGATTACATTGCGGCTCCTTGATAATTGGTCCCTTCTGCACCTCCTTCAGAGCCTTGTGTTCGCTAAGAGAGGTTGCAGTCGTTGTAGTCTTGGCCTTCTTGAGGAAAGGCTGCGCGAGCTTTACAGGGGAACGTTTGTCACTAAGAACTTCCCGCAGAGGACTACTCAGCGGCTCGGAATCCTCATCGTCTTCTTCTTCTCCTTCCTCCTCGGCTAAGTCCTCACCAGTCTCGCTCCTGCTAGGACTCTTCGTGGTAGTGTAATGAGGCTTAGCTCCGGTGATGAGACCAACGGAGGATTCAGTGCGTTCTGTGATGGGCGTCATGAACGGGAGGCGATTGTTAGCCACCTCGGCCGGGTCCCTATAAGGTCGTGTAGGTGCTTCATAATCCTCAGGTGGAATGGGGATGAATCTAGTCCTGATCCTGGGGGGCGAGTCGTCTAGCTCTTCTTCATTTTGACCTTGGGGGTGCTTGGTGTCGATAAGGTCAGAAACGCCTGAATCGCTTTGCTCGTCTTCGCCTTCTTCCTCATTATCACTCTCGCCGTCGATTTTCGGGATGTGTTTCTGCGCCGTGAAGTCAGACCACTCACTAACGCTCTTTACATCCAAGGTCTCCTCATCCTCGCCGGCCTCGCTAGTTGAGATGCGCCTCGTGGTGTTGACACTTTCTCCACCACTAGTGTAGTCACCGTCAGTCATGTAGTCCTCATCATCGCTCTCCTCAGCTTCCTCTTGGGTGGACTTGAGGGGTGCGTTGAAGATATCATAGATATCGTCGGTTGCTGCTTTAGTGTGCATCGTCATGGTCGGTTCGGAATTCGCACTACTCCTCTTCTTGATCTTGGGGCCTGATGGCGAGTCTAGCTTGGCTTTGACTGTGAGAGAGTTAGTGGACTTGGCCTCCAATTTTTTTGCTAACCTGGGTGGAGGATAAGTGGTAGCTAGGAGGGCAAAGGGTGAACTGACTGATTTGGGTCTCGTTAACTTCCATCACCTTCTTCTTTTTGCTTTTCACCGGTCGTGAGTGGTCCTTGACTGCCCCATTCTCATCCAGCTCGACTATATCGTGATGTATAACCATTTTCTCTGCTACCTGCCGGCTCAACAAATCTACTTCAGGTGATTGTGTGCCTGCCAGTTCTGGCTGCTCCTCGACGAGGCTATCATCATCCCAACAGATATCGAGCCAACCCCGACTGGCGGCCCATAATTCTTCGAAGGAAAGCTCCGTCCCTGGTTCTTCTGGAGTTGGGTAGACAGCTTCCAGGTTAACAAAGACACGTTCCCTCTTTCCGCTTTGAGAGTTCACAATCACTTGGTGCTTAGATGGAGCGATGACAATATGAGACTCTGCTATTCTGGACAAAGACTGAATATACACAATCGGGCAAGCGCCATAAATTAGTCCTGTTGTCATCAACAAATGGGCATTGCCATAGGGGACTGGGACTGTTAACTTACAGGATCCCGGAATACAGCGATCTTGGGGCCGCTGCTCTTCTTTACTTGTGTTGTCAACGTTTCTCCCACCCAAGGTTTAGCCTCTATTACATTCTCCTTCTTGCGATCCGCCAATGATCCTATCGTATCCCATCCCTTTGCGCCTCCACCCATCTTTGACATCGCGCTTGCATCAGAACCGGCATCCGAGAATACGGCCAGCTTAGCTTTCCCGGGCTTTGAAGATTGACCGCCGAGACCCATGTTGGGTCTTGGGGCCTGGGGATCTGCTGGTCTCGCCGAAGCAGCAAAGGGGTCGACCTTGGCCATGAGAGCTGGCCGAACTGTAGGTAACGCCGGTGAAGATGGGGCGTTTGCTGCGTCAGGTTGTTGTGCCCGCCTCTGCTCAAACTCTCCGAATTTACGGACTAGTCTCTGCACCGGTCTTGCGTCTCGTTCAATACCGAGTTTGTATACCTCTTCTGCCTGTGCCCAGCGGCCAGCGCTTTCCAACCAAGCAGCGTACTCCTCGTAGAACAGAGCCAATCCTTCGCCAATGTTGTGGCGCGACAGGAAAACATATGTCTCTCGAGGAGAGTCGGCGAAGAATCTGATGTAGTGTAGCCACAGCTTCAGATATCTTGGGTCGTTCTTGTATTGGGCTGAGCCAATGAAAGCCCTGGTGGCGCGCTCAAGTAGAGTGTGTAATTGCGACTGGGGTGTGGCTTGCGCAGATGGATACGCGTCAAACGTCCATCGCACATATCGATCGAAGACATCAAGGGGATCGTCTGACTCGGAAATATTTGCGACCTCCTCCTCGTACTCGGCTCTAATGCAATCGTTGATGTTTTTGGTGTCTGTCGGTGTAGGCGTCGAAAGTTTGTGTAGAGGAGAAGGCGAGAAAGCTTCAACGAGCTTCTTCGCTGATCGGCCCCCGGGCAAGGACTGGATGTTCTCCTTCTGCCCTTCGATTATGTCGAAATCAATGAGATCGCCGGCAGCCATTTTGAATTAAGACAAAGAAATGGCGACAATGGCGAGCCCCAAAATGACCTACGTTGTTAGTATTATGCGTTTGTTGAACTTGAGAGGATCAACTTTGCGACCGCAGAGTGTGGAGTAATCCATCTAAATAATTCAAGTTTATCCTTGTCCCTTGTTGACTGTTTTGATTCTAATGTGTTGCCCTGACAACTGAAAATATGGGGCATTGCCATGACCATCTCAGATATTGAATTAAGCAAACAGTGACCAACTGGGATAGCACTGCTAGAGATACAACTCTATTGAGCTCGCCCTCAAGCAACATTGAGTGAGGTAGTAATTGGCACGACAAGACTGACGGGTCTAAGAGTCTTTTAGTAGGTAATTCCTTTTTTTTTTTTGCTTTTCTTTCTCCAATCTATTTATGTAGGTAGGTATGCATCGAATTCCTCCAGGTTTGACAGCAACAGTTTTCCCGGCCTCTTCGTCTCACCGACTCAACCACCTCGCTCTCTAACAGAGTACGGAGTAATGTGTAGTTGTAGTGTGCAAGTGATTGTAGAGATTCGATCTGTATAGAGAGTCTTGATGGTGTCTTCAGGCAACCGTCGGCCAGAACGATTCTTCCAGAACCAAGACTTTCTTGAAAATTGTCATCGAGGCCGCAGCAATGACTTCCTCTGTATCCCCATCCTGAAAAGCAGCCCAAGCATCCAGACACTCCTGGCACTCCTTCACGAATCTATGAAACTCCTCAGAAGTCCAGTTTGGGAGGAACTCCTTTCTCAAGGCTCCGCCGTCAAGATCTCCCTTTGTATCTGCATTAGCCGGAGCCTGCTGCTTTGCATAGGTCCAGGAGTCCAAGTAGACCTTCTCGGTAGTCCAAAGCACAACTAACCCGTCCAGGAGGGTCTTTGACAAGTTTCCACGGGGTTGCGCGCTGAACGAGTCGAGTAAGTTGATATAGTCCTGGGTCACTTTATTGGGTGCAAACCCAGCCGACTTGTTCGTCAGGTTCCCTCCTTCAGCCACAGGTCCAAGAGCCTCGAGATCCAGTCCATACTTCTTCGCAGTTTCCTCAAAGAACTGTAGTTCCCTCATGATACCCGAAAGAGCACTTTGTAGTAATGACAGGATCCGCCATTGCAGGGTGTTTGAAGTATCTTGGTCGGCCACCTTAGTCGGGAGCTGAACACGGGATATCAACCCTCCGATAAATCTGATATAAGCCTGGGCGTAAAGCCGATCTTGGGATAACCATTGGCTGAGGTCGTCAGAAGGAAGCTGACCTTGGCCTGCGAGAGTGAGAAACTGACATTGCGTAGCCCGCTGGTAAAGGTCCGTTATTTCGGGGCTCGAGATCAGATACTCTGATATAGAAAATTTAGACATGATCGCTCAAGTACGGCTGATCGTATATCCGTCGAGAGTATCGAACATCAAAGAGAGTAAGGTGCTTGAACGGTAAAGTGGTAAAGTTACGAATGATTCAGTTGGTAGGTGCTCTTATAGAGCCCTCTACACGCTACTGATGTTCATGAAGCCTGAAGCATGGTGAAAGGGAAAAGTACAATGAGTAAAGGTTACGTAACAATACAATCATCTGTGCCAAGGTTCCATTAGTGAAACAATTAATATTCGGCAAAACCTTGGCTTATTGGTCTATGTAGATGAGTTAGGCTGCTTCGTTTGGCTCTCCGAATTATCCCATGGATCTTCGTCGAAACGAGTAGATGCATTGGTGAACAAACAGCGCATTTGTCGCGCAACAAATGACTCGAGCAAGATATGGGAGAATGCTAGCCTAATCTCAAATAACAGCGAGCATTGATCTAAGAGCGGTGAGAGGTTAGGTAGCAGCAGCTGCTTTAATTGTACCTACTTTATGTATTTTTAAGAGACATAAGACGAAATTTAGGTACCAGCCTAGACATCCAGGATGTCGCTTTCAGCCAGTTGACACTTTATGCGGGATCTGAACAACTTCGATTATGTCGTCCTAATGAATGATGAACACATCCTGCGGTTTCAAGTCCGACGAGCACTGTAACTTCGCCGCATTAGCACGCCTCTCCTTTCGCGCACGTTCGTCGTTTTGTTGTACAGATGGCAATTTTGCAGGTCTCTTGCAAATACATCAGCCTGACCTACCCGCGAACCCTCTCTTCTCAATATCAAGCCGTCTTTTCCGAAAGCAGGAAATACAGAATAACCCCCTTTTCATTACCACGCTCCCACCTCGAAGTTCTCCTATTTATAATGGGTTAGCAACGGTCGTCGCATCGGGAACAAGCACACTTACCTCTGGGAAGTATGTCGTCACTACTGTTCTATCCGCAAATTTTCGGCCTGCAAGGGCTTTCAGCGCCTTAGTCGCGGATTCCGTCGTATCATATTTGACATATATCTTTCCAACCCCTGCAGACTGTCGGCTACCACCAGTAGGTCGAGGGACTTTGAGGTCAAGTATTCGACCAAATTTCGAGCATTCCTCCTGGACATCTTCGCATATTTCTGGAGAGAAATTAGTAGGAGCGGATACGCAAATCGGAAAGGAGAGCTTACCCTGATAATCGTCGTTGTCCATCAATTCCTCTGGTGTCACCATATTAAGCAGCTGCAATACTCGCGACTCTTCTGAGTCGCTGGCAGTGGTTCCCGCCAGCATAGACATAGCACCCACGCCCATCTCCACGCCAGCTACCTGGGTAATACCGATGCTAGCTTTCCGTACTTTGAGGTTCTTGTCACCAATGACCATTCCGTTAAGACCCTGGATTGCAATGTCCGTTGCAGCAGGATCGACGAACTCACAGAATGCGATACCCTATTACCGTTAGTTTTCAACAAAGCAGGCAGATTTCATGGATGGCTTACGCGTGATTCGTCGGTGCCTGTATCCTTGACCAAGGTAAACGCCTTAAGTTCGCCAAATGAGGTCAGAAGCTCCATTACTTGGTCTTCGGTAAGATAGGGTGGTAGGCTGGTGATGCTAATCTTATTCGGGGTATCGATGACAACGTTTGAGACGACGCCAGGTTTGTATGGGGTATCATCAGCAATAGCTGGCACGATGTAATCTTTCGGCCGTTGTATTTTCAAAGCATGCCCGCTACCATTAGTAGCACCATTCGTCGCATCGTCGGGCTCCATAGAGATGCCATCGAAAGAGAGGGCAACGGTAGCTTCTGAAGCGTGTCTGAATTCGAGAAGTGCAAAGGACTTGTCTTTGGATATCTGGCATAGAACACAGGGATCGGTACTTTCGACAACGTTCAGGCCGTTCAACTGGAGGTTGAAGAAATTCATGATGCTCTCCTCAGTTGCAACAGGAGGGATATTGTAGACGATGAGTCTCTTGCTTTGTCGAGAATTGCCCGGCTTCAGCGCCGCACTGTTGACAGCTCCGCCGGGTTGGTTCATGAAAGCTTGTAGCTTCGTGGGATCCATAGGCTGCTGTCTTGGTGCTCCGGGTAGGGGGAACATTCCAGACAGTTTAGCTTGTTCGGCAGTGACATTCTCGTAGCCGGGAGGTTTGATGTCCCATTGTGTCATGCGTCGTTTGCGCTCTAGGATAGGGACGACATCAGTAAGGTCAGGCGTAGGTTCCCGCTTCTTGGGTGGCGGCGTGGGACTGCGGCCTCGTCGATTCTGCGCGAAGAGGTCGTCATCACGGTTTCGCTCAATCCTGTCACGGTCCCGTCTATCACCGCGCCGGTCCTCGAACAAGTCGCGGTCGCGTCGAGGAGGCCGACCAGCATCATCACGACGACCATCCCTCCTGGAACCACGATCGCGATCCCATTCTCTGTCCCTTCTGTCTCTGCCACCTCCGTATCGATCTTCGCGCTCACGGTCTCGATGGCTGCGACTGGAAGCGTATGCATCCTCGTCTCTCGCGTCACGATGCGACCGGCGAGGCGATCTGCTTCGCCTTCGTTCGCGTCGATCACCTCTGTCTCTTCGATCGTCGCGAGCATAATCTCGAGTTGAGCCGTGCCGGCCGTCTAGATACGATTGCTTAGTCAACTTATGATCAAGCGCGACGATGGAAACCAAGAAGCTAAAGATGGACAGTCCTTACCTCGAGAAGAATAGCTATCGCCGTTCATGGTGTCAGTTTAAATCCACTCTGGGTAGGTGTAGTATGAGGGATCATCAAATGAAAAGGCGAATAGTCAATTAATGGCAGGGTGACCGAACAGAGCAGGGAATTGAAAGAAGTTACAAGCTCTACCGCAGGTATGTATGAAAGTTGAGCTGTCGACAGTGGAGCTTGCAGCGAGGCTGGAAAATACACTAGAAAATAGAAATTTTGGCTGGTCTTGTCGGAAGTTTAGACTGAACGGAAGCCGCTGAGTGGCTCAAGTGGTACAGAGTACATGTGGCTAGACCCAATTTGGCTTAGTTGCATTAGATCCAGCAGATAACAGCCCCGCTTTCCTGTTTTGGGATCTTTGATAAAGAGAAAAGGGCTGCTACTGTAGGAGGCGAAACAACGTCCCAGGTTCACAGCCCCTTTAAGTCCCTTCGTTCAGTAGACGTAGATGAGATTGAAATTCTCTAAATTTTTCTCAACGACCGGGATAACAACACCTTCTGCTTATCAGCAAGAAATTAGAGACCGGACCCTCACTTCTTGCACAAGATGTCTCGTATACGACTATCTGAATGGCGAAAGCTGCCCCTGAGCTTAACTGACTTGTGCATTGAAACAACCCTCCGTTGTGGACAGAGTTTCCGTTGGCGAAAAATAGACGACGAGTGGTAAGGTTTCCCATGCTTTGATATCTTAGGTAGACAAGTGCTAAGCATATCGCTAGGACTTGTGTCCTATATGGCCGATTGCTCTCATTGAAGCAGGATAAAACCCATCTTCACTATAAAGTAGTCTCATCCACGGTTGTCCCACCAGCGTTGACACCCGCGGCATCCGTAAAAGGCGAACCTGATAGCAATGGTGACGACGATACTGAGGCACTTATTAGGCATTATTTCAGTTTGAAACATGACCGTATGTTCTCTCCAAAGTTGCACGGCGTCTTTCGCATTTCACAGTCGTGAAGCAAGCCTCACAATTACCTAAGACATACGAGAATTATT
Organism: Hypoxylon sp. FL0890; assembly: GCA_022497025.1. Lineage (NCBI taxonomy): Eukaryota > Fungi > Ascomycota > Sordariomycetes > Xylariales > Hypoxylaceae > Hypoxylon > Hypoxylon sp. FL0890. Next base: position 1,065,924 of record MU386540.1, on the reverse strand, counting down.
TGCCAGCAACTTTGCTAATTGAGGGTTACTATATCGCAGTGACGGCACTGTACAACCAGTGGTCTAAGTCTGATCCTAACTTCCGGAAGAAGGCACCAAGATTCACTGGAATAAGAATTCTCAGTCAGGACCCATGGGAAGCTCTGATAGGATTTATATGCAGCAGCAATAACAATATTTCACGTATTTCACAGATGGTATGCCATTCGTAACCATTGTATCCTGACATGAGTCAGCCTCATGCTAATGTCTTACAGGTCCATAAACTCTGCAAACATTATGGCCCGTTGGTAGGGCATCTTGGCGACGAGGCCTTTCACGACTTCCCAACACCTCAGGCTCTAAGTGGGAAGAAGGTGGAGGCCCATCTCAGAGAACTAGGATTTGGTTACAGAGCCAAGTACATTGCTGAGACAGCCCGTATCGTTTCTGAGGAAAGGCCAGAAGGATGGCTTGAAAGCCTAATAAACCCCGAGAATCCGGGTTGGTATTCAGCGAAGATGGCCACGGCCTTTGAGCCGCCTACCTATAGGCATGCTCATGAGGAGCTTCTCCTTCTCTCGGGTGTTGGGCCGAAGGTCGCTGACTGTGTCTGCCTAATGGGATTGGGCTGGGACGAAGCAGTCCCTGTGGATACGCACGTGTGGCAGATTGCACAAAGAGATTACAAGTTTGGTAAGGCCAAAACCAAGACCTTCTCCAAGGTCATGTATGACTCTGTCGGCGATCATTTCCGCAAGATCTGGGGCAAACAAGCAGGATGGGCTCAGTCAGTACTTTTCACCGCAAACCTGAAATCTTTCTCAGAACATGCCTCGGGCAAGACCGAAGCAGTCGAGATCAAAGTTAAGGTGGAGGATGTCGAAAACGATGTCACCCCCGATCAGCCTATAACACATTCTCGGAAGAGGCGCCAAGTTGCAGTAATGGAAACGATAAAGGTCGAAAAGCGTCCTTCCACGGAAGGAGTGCGGGCTAGCAAGAGGAGAAAAACAAGAGGTTGAGCGCGAATATAGAGCCATAATACTCCACAGCTCTTACCAAATCTCCTCTGGGGGCGTTGGAAGAAGAGCTCCAGAGATCACATTAATTCCATGCCATTAGGCTCGGCAGCTTGTAAATCGCTGTAAGCTTTAGTGGATAGACAAAGTTCACGTAGAGTCAGGAGCAAAGAGATGTCACTTCGTAAAATTGAAGGTCCTAGGTGAATACCTGTATAGGCACAGATTACCTTGAAGTCTTTGAAGACTGACTGCCATGGGCTGCTTTTATCCTTCTCATACACCTGTCAATGTTATTCCTCAAGGCTATTACCGATTAGCTTACAGTCCAGCCATTTTCTAGGAATGTACCTTAGTTGGCTTCCAGCTCCTATCTCACGAACAGCCACTGGTGTTGAAAGCACCGCTTGTAGAGGTCCTCAACCCCTTTCAAGAGCATTCCCAGGATTGATGTCATAGCCGTCTCGTCTCTGAAAGAACCATCTAGATACTCCAAAGCTATAGCACAACCCCTTATTGGCTGGAGTGTCTCTAGATCTCACATTACCTCAGACCAGCCAGCCCCAGAATCTCCAGTAGTTCAGCGGATCAAACCCACCTAGGTAACTTTGAAGATTCGGCAACTTGAATGAAATATTCCACGTTGCTCTTACCCCTTTCAAGCATGACCATCGTATTCATTGCTACCGGTAGCCGTACTCAGCCCTAGTCAACTACCCGATTGCTGAATCTCTATTTCCCAATCCTAAGCGAAGCAGCGCGGAAACATACGGTTGTAGAGCATCCAAGGTCCTCCCTTTCGGCTGGGAAAATCGACTCTTTAGAAGTGCCTCCGTGATGCTATCTACCATTACCTCTTATCTAGCATCATTTGGATCGCTCCAAAGGAAGTGTTAGATTCGATATTCGAATTGGTAAATCTAGCGTAGTGTTGGTTTAACACATCGACTCTCTCCTTCATTGGTAGACGAGTAATAGTATTGAAATTCAATGCCTTGTGATACTGGCCAAGCCTTGGAAGACAGTCTCTGAGAAGCTCTACTATCAAGGAGCGCTATATATCATTGACTACCTATATAAACGTCTAACCTGGGTTAAAATGATCTTCTAAGGGGTAAAGAGATACCTTATTACATGGTAATTAGCAACACGTGTACGACCAAGTCCTCTGTACAAATTCCAGATGAGCTATAGATCTCAAATTCACTGAGTTTACTATCCGTAATGTTGGTATTATCACATTCGGTCTTGCGTTGCCGCTAACAGAACAACATCTATATACAATAAAATCTCATTCGAACCCGCGCTGTTCTTCGACTATACTGTCACTATATTGAGTTTGGAGAGAACCATGCGCACACTGACTTTCAGGGGCCATCCACGTCGACGCTAGCTACCGGCACCCCATTGAGGAAGTTGGATCTGAAACTTTCGGACCGGGGCGCTTCATCCGGAATCGCATTGGCCACGTCACCGTTGTTAGGAGCACAGCCTGGTCATGCCTTAGAATCGCCAATACCCGTGAAGAAGCGCCTGTGAATTCAAAGGTGGAGCACGTGGTTCATGGCCATATTGGTCATTCGCATCTCTGTATACGACGGCCGATCTTCGTTATCGAACTTTCCCATCGTAATGAAACATACTAGCAGTCTACCTATCTAACCGAAACCATGCGTGCAACGTAGTATTCCTACCTGTTACGACAGCGCGGAAGCTGTTTCAGCGATGGAAGGCCTCTCGGCAGGTCAACTTATATTAACTACCTATGCAGACGAAAACCGGTCTCCCTGGCACCCCTTTAAGATGAAAGAGCTGCATGACATATCTCGCCTCGTGTATAGAGATTCGTAATACTAAGCAGACGTATCGGCTACACTCCGTAAGACCGGCACGACGGGCACCGTGGGATGTCGCACATATTTAGCCGCAACGTCTCTGCCGACAACGGGCTATAATATAAACCCGGATTCTTTGGGGCTTCGTACTCGACCGTTGAACATGTGAGGTTAATATATGTTAAGTTGCTGTCCAAGCTCGTATTCGCTGCTACGACGTTGTTACCTGGTTTTTGGATGGAGGTTGACACAGTTTGGCTCTCGAGTTTCTTCCAAATGCAACAAGTCACTTGAGCGCGTCGGAATTTATCTTCTGTCCATTATGATAATACTACCCTGGGTATGTGCAAGTCGTCACATGTCCTAAGTTATTCACAATTCGTAGAAGAACTACACAAGGCTTGTCAATCGGGGGCCGTCAAGAGCTCTGCGAGCAACTACTGAACGCTCTGAGATTGAGATACCTAAAATAGCTATTGGGTAATGTACCTAATATAGTTGATATTTCCTACGAAGTGTTCCAGTTGCCTTACTTGGATAGCTGATTTCACATGTTAGCGGTTACGGATATTGCCATCTGCTCGTCAGCTCACCTGTATGGGAATATTGCGCTGTTCACAGACGAAGGCACACTCAATGTATGATAATATTAAATATTTACCCCTATACTATATAAGATCTTAGTCATCCTAAATCGAGCTCCTATATCACTTTTCACTCGCAAAATCCCACAGATGACAGGTGAGCTCTAGTAGGCACACCAATTGCATAACCAAATAAACAAACGCAATGGCTCTGTAACTACCGTCTTATGTAATAGTGGCTCGCATTGAAGGACTCCAAAGGATGAAGGATCTACATCCTTGCCCCGCCATTTTCGTGAGCCTCCTCGGGTGTGACGGATACGGCATAGAGCTAAATTGCGCCATCGCCTACTTTGGAGAGAAAAGAAAGAAACTTACAGATCTCACCGGTCTATAAGACCTGGAGCTGTGATCAATAATCTTCTAATTTGGAAGCATGCTGTCGGTTGGGATTCTGATCCCTGCCACATGTACGGCAACTGTGCCGGGAGTAGATTCCCGGCTCTGCGGCACAACGGGATCGAAGGCAGGAGTCGAGTTTGTCCAATCACTCGATATGCCTTGCCTGGGAACCAAGATGTGTCTAGTAGGTATTATCATCAAGAGCGCTTCAACTTGATAGCCGTATCTACAATGCAGTTAGGCTCTCGGCAACTCCTATGCCTTAATGATACTGTGCCACGTATCAGACCGCGAGTAGTCCTTTAATAGGAATAGTTTTTAAAGCTCGAGGGCTCCTAAGTACTGATTGGTCGAGTGACTAGCAATTAGGAGGTGTTCCTGAACGCCCTCTTAGTGGATATATACCTAAATATATGGACAAGCGCTTATGGCGTCGACTATGCTAAACGAACCGTTCTCACCCATAAAACGGTCTGATCCTGAGGTGACCTAAGAATGAATCCAATCCCCCAAAGCCTCTGCGTAACTCGGGGCTACCCTTGAATCGGTTCAGCTTTGAAATGTGCTGACGCTCTATTCCTTAGAGCTAGATATTTTTCATACGAAGGGTCAAAATTTGACGGCAGAACCAGCTATGAATCTTTCATGACAAGTGTGAGATGTGATTTGAAGTTACACAACTCGAGACTCATCTCAGAAGTCAAGCAGCACTAAACCACGGCTGCCAGAAATCCGGAGGCGGCGGTTAACTACCTAGGTACCTGGCTTTTTGCGTGAGGTCTCGTATGTGGTTACAAATAAGTGGCAGAAACCAGATAATACTATGATTGTGGAAAGAAGATGGAATAGGGACATAAAGCACTATGACTTCAAAAGCGCTGATTCCCTGGACGAGGCAAGCTGTGTGTGTCTACAAACATCAATGTATATGTGAATATAATTAGAGCAAAAATAGACTATCATTACCAAACGGTCTGGTATTTACATGTCCCTGTTGAAAGTAAAGCAGGGCCTTTTCCATTAATAAACTCGCTTTATACAATTGTATGCACGATCTTTGCAATGGCGTTGTAATGGCCTTCTTCAAAAGGATACTAAGCAGAAGTTATGTGATAGAAGGCATAAGGCTCTGGCCGGGGTTGTGTTGTTGACAGGGCAAAACAACAAGGCGGCATCAGAATGGAAAGTTTCATCTCGCTTGGTGTCTTAGATGCTGCATGAATGATGAGCGAGATAGTAGGGGTGGCCCTGGTACATTCAGCATCCGGAGAAATCAACTTTTGCAAACAAAATTATCGAAATTATCGATGATTACTCGGTGTCTTCACGGTCAATACTTGTTGCCAAAAGGAAATAGGTTAATGTCAGCCGTGCCACTTTGGAGAAGCTCTCACAACGACAGAAGAAAATAAATACAGAATCTGGCGTAAACGATGGCGGCCCCAAAACTCCGGGGAACCTGAAGCCGTGTTCAACTTTTCTAAAATCACCTATCTAGGCATTTATTTCCTAAATTACTTATGCACAGGACCTAGCCCTACCATCATCGTTGTCTCGGAAGACGATAGATAGTATGACTTGGCTGGACCCGAGCTGACGCTCGCTGTTCGCTGGAAAGGTCCCCGTCGAGTGCATTTCCGCGTAAGCCCGAAATGCAATAGGCTTGTCTTGGCTCAGAGTTGTATCTCACACAAAATCATATTATTGGAGGACTCTGCACGGCTACAAGCCTCATCCGCCATTTTTCAAAGTCCGAGGGGTAGTGTAAGAAACCATCGTCGGCCTCGTCGGTGTGCTGCACTCTTTACTCATTTTACATTGCGTTGATTCATCTGGAGATAGCACTTGCTAAGCGTCCGTATCCTTGCTAGAAGAGCATTGGTGTCAATTCAACGGGATTTGACATGATAGCTCGTATGGGACCCGATGATTCCGGAAAAAAAAAAGTCTGAAGCCTCAAATAGCCGGAATAAAGCTTGGTTAGGTTGTCCGCTTGTGCAATAAAGCTCCCCATAGCATTTATTGAATCCTTGTGCCAAAGACTTAGTGCGTTGGTGGTTGGGGAAATGTTCTCACAAGGAAATTTGCTAATGGCACTCTCGTCGACGTTGGTCGGCGACCAACCTCTTACTCCCGAGGTCTTTTCTCCTCTCAGCGGCCGGCTTCGGCAGTGTGGAGGCGCTAGCTGCCTCCCTCTACACGAAGTTGTACTAGTTTACCCTCATTTTGGGTTGCAGCTGGAGTTTCGCGCGGTCAGCATGTTTGTATGTACAGTAGATTCTCTGTTCCGGAAAGCTCGCCACTAGGTTATATTCACCAAGCTGGTCCTTCACAGTAAGCGTGGTGCCAAGACAAGGCAAGTCTCCCGGATCCTCGAACACCACTATCACTGCCGTGTGGGCGGGTGTTGGACTGGACCCTGGTTATCAATCTGGCATCCACAATCTTTTAGGTACCATCCTCTATTTGACTCGCAAGCCTCGCGGCTCTTCTTCGCTGTAATTAAAGAGGAAAAAGAACCATTCATATAATATCAGTCCGAGCCAAACCCTGAAGGATGAAATTCACATCAAGCGAGGTTACTGATATTGGGGACTCGCATCTCATGATATTCCATCGGGTAAGGTACGTAATAAGAGGTCATGTCCCAGAATGGGTTGTTGCTATTAAGATGCAGATGAGGGTTGCAAGGGGGCGCTGTGGTAAAGTTGCACTAGAGACGCCGTCTTTTATAAAAATTGCCAGAAGCGGATGTGATCGACGAGTATCTGCCAGGCAAACGGCCGGGATCTAAGTGGCATTGCTAATGCGTCTTTTGGGGAATGCCAGTCGAATTTTTATTTGAAACACACCCATGTTCCTTGGCCATGTCCGAGTCGTATGTGACTGGACAGTTCGATATCCCGGGGCTGTTAAAAAGTGGACGTCAATATCTCCTGCGCAATTTGGGAGATAAAGCACCGTTCGCAATTTGTCCTCAGTCGACATGATTGAGCTTCTAGAAGATGACTGAAAACCGAGTGAATCGAGTGACTGAAAAGAGTGGAAGAAGGATGAATATAGTGGGTATTAAAGAGTGGGAGGGTTTCTGATAAACGATGTATATGTATACCGGTAGGTACCTAGGTATGTTTGTTGGCAATTGAGAGAGGTGCTACCTGCACCTATTTACGTATGGACATAACTTAGTAAGGTGCCGAACTGCTACGCTACCTACACAGGTAGGGTAGTTGCTGGTAGTGTACAGTGCGATACTTGAAACAAGCCATATGAATCTACCGTCCATACCCAGAAAGCGGGAAGGTGGGCTTGTGGCTCAGGGAAGTGCCGTTGACAGATTGCTGATCATCAACGTCGCGCGCATTCGGGAATCTGACTGAATTTGCCAAGCGACGCTACGACCACATGCACTTAATAAACAATAAACATTTTCGACATCAATATATTAATCTAAACAATTATCGACCCTTTTGGACTTTGACGGGTGTCTCTTGTCAACACGAAGGCCTCCACTACCCGTGTAGTGTACATCGCACATTAGCCCTATTACTAAGGCTATCTCCTGCGAGTGCATGCAGGCGCGTATGCATGTGCGTGCTGACAAGTTGCAATAGTTTGCCGTAACAAGACAATAGGTCTAACTTAGCCTTATCGTTCAAAATCCAAAAGGGAACAGGTGCTACGGATAGAGACGAGTGCCAAGCGGTCAAAAATTTGCCATGCAGCGACCTTAGCGGTGGCATGGTATTGAAATGCAACCCGGTCTGCAGGTATCTGATGGTGACGACGCAGGGACTCTGGACGAACCGAACGCCTCTAGGAAGGTTGCTAAGGTGTTTTCTCAACTTCACCAACAGCCTACCATGACAATTCCCAGTCGATAATCGAGAAAAGGACGGAGGAGTAACAACCTCCTTACCTTCACAAGATGCATACGAAAAGTGATAGGAAATGGCATTGCCCGGCACCTACATAGTAAAAGACTAAACCATTTACCCACGTGCATGTAATTTGATTCTCGTAGCATGGCTTATCCGTACGCGGTAAGGCCGTGAGTGCAATACAGACACGAGCGGATATGTTTAATATCAAACGCCACCACCTCGTACTCTACCTCCCTGTCGTGATCAAAATGACGGGCAAGTCATCTCACCGTGCATACACTAATAACTCGGTACCTAGATCCTTGACTTTTGATAATATGCTTTAGTGCTGGCCACGTGTTTAGGCAATTGACTAGAATTCCCTAGGGGGTATCCGTTTCTTGGGTCTTGATACCCACGTACATACGCATGGACAGTAGGCACCTTGTGGTCGCCGGGGCAAGAGACAGCGGCTATGATAGCTTGTTGATGGCGTTTTTGACTTGCATGGAGCCGCTGGACTGGATCGCGGAAGCCATGGCTTGCGGTGGCTTGCGATGGTTGATTCGATGTTCCAATTCATTCCTTTAAATGACCGAAGATTTGCCCGGGCCGTGCTTTTGGCCTTACACTAAATTCAAGCTTAAAAGGGAGATTGGCACGCCGTTGACTAAGCCTTGTTTTAGCCTTGAAGAACTCCATCTGGCGTATGACGTGGTCCAGATCGTGAACTGCCGTTTTATTTGTTTTGCTCATTTTAAGCAGCAATTTAATGATGGCGTAAAATACTACTTTCATTGATTACACCTTTCCTTTTCGACATTTCGACATCATACATAGGGAGGGTATGTACATGGACAAATGTATTAGACCTACATGTAGTGTACTTCGACATAAAAGACATCAACTAACAACCCATAGCCTGGTAAGTGTGGCTGCATACATGCCACACTTCTGTATTGTACCTACAGAAGAAGTTATATCTACCCAAATTTTCTACCAGGAACGAGAGTGAGGACGCTGCATAAGCCTAACAGTCCCAGGGTCTCTTCATCCTTTTCTGCTATCAGCCCCCGATACTATGTACTTAGTGTATATTGGCTCATGGAGCACATTTTATTAGGTTGTTAATATTGATTGGTCATGGCTTCAATTATCCTTCACCTGTTGAAAATTGTTCGATTGTGTCATTTGCAAAATGTGGAGGCGTCTGTTGGACTGGCCTGACTGGCTTACGCTGTATTTCCCGCTAAGCAGAGCCTGGCCAATCAAATTCCCTTCCCATCAGAAACCTCAAATCCTTCTCCCGACATTTTGAAAGACAATGACGACACCCCGGTCATCGCCAAGAGATTCCCCGTCCATTGGTTAGTGTAACTATATCTCTTCGACCCCGGAGCAAGCATCATCGCAGCGTATGTAGTGTATCTATGTAACCTTTAATAGTAAAAAGGTATCTGGTAAAGAAGTCATTACATCTGGAATTTTGGTATTATATTGATAACGGTTGTCATGTCTCTCGTTGTAAGTCGCCACACGTATTTGTCCTAGCCATTTGGTCTTCAGTCACTCATAAGGCTAAAGGATAAACACCGTGGTTAACTATAATACTCTCTACATAGGTGTAAGATCCTGACTGAAATGAGATGTATGGTTTATTATGCCCATCTTCGTGCTCGCTTACCTTAGACTTCTCGGGTTGGTAGTTTGAAAGACCCAGAAGCCCCTCCCTATTAAAGACGTGTAAGAAAACCAGAAGCAAGGCCTCTACGAGGTACCGGCGTCATACTTGCACAGGCCTTCCTCTGCCTGCCAATCCTGACCGACGACGTCAGTCCTGTGAGCACTGGGCAATAACCGTTGATTTTCCCCGGGGCAGTACCGCTTAATTAGCTTCAAGGACTTAGGAAGCTGGCCCGACTGGCTCGAAGATATCGTCATACATGCAACCCTCGGTTTCATCCCGAGGACATTGTTTTAAATGTTTTGTCCGTAAGCATGGGCATGGCTATTCCATCGTCATTCGCGTGGTTGGATTCAGTCCATTCTTGATCATTTTGTGCCGTAACCGCAGTCCAAAATATGCCAAGGCATCGTCGGCTGAACACGAAGACCACATTGCCGCCACAAAAATTTAGTGCCGGACCGAACGTAGGCCTACAATAGCTTTATGCTGTTGGTATTTAAAAACAGCAGAAAAAGGAAAAATAAATCAACGGTGGAAAAGGGGGTTATTATTAATGCCATACAAGACAAAACGGAGCTTTTGGTCTCTTCCCTACTTGCCCATCATCCCTTGATACCGGGCCAGAGAACTCCGTCTGCCTTTAGTCATCAACGTGGCTCAATGATGGGAGCGTCTAGGGTCGTGGAAAACTAGGTGCATGTTCTTCGCTCACTCTTTGGATGAGACCCACTTTTATGGGGTCCCTTAAATGTATCCAATTAGGTTACTATTCACACACCGCATGACGTAGTTATTTGCCAAGAGCCCCAAGCTAGGACGTTCTTAGCTTCATCCTTCCCACCAAAGGGGAATGGGTCAGGCAGTGGGACATATGGAAAGCCCGACTGCAAGCATTCCGTACCGTGTCTGTGTCTAACAACGTAGCTGCCCAGAGATTCCAGTCGTTCTCCAAGTATTCCCCGAGCGGGGCGCCACAGAGAACGCGCTGATTTATCAGATGGATTGGACCTGGAACGGAGTCGCTAGCGCCGGCAGGCATAATAATTGAAGGGCAAAAGAAAGGAAAAAGTAAAGAACTTGTGATAAAGCACTGAGCCGGCTTTGTGTTTCCTTCAGACCCTGCATAACGGCAACCCCCAATCCTCCCATCCTCCGCATCAGTGGCGTAAACTAAGAATGAGCCCTATTATGTACAGTACTGTACATTATACACTAGAAAACAAACAAGGGGGGTCTCCATGGTACTAGTGTCCACCCGTACCGGTACCTATCATAAGCTAGTACCCAGTGGCGCACCCCCCGTAGCCTTAACCTTAGACCCTTGCCGTTACTTTCAACAATACCCTGCCATGTTCTCGTCTCCTTTTGAGTACCGTACCTGCCCTACCCAGTTGACACCGCAGTGGTTCAAAGTGTACACTACGCACTTTCTCATTACATGTACATACCTCCTAGTCTAATGGCAATCCCCGTACCTCAACCTCTTTTTTCCCTTCGCCTCCATTATACATAGTATATGATCCCTGTGCTTCTTGTCCCACTCGCCCCAATTTATCACTGTCTGTTGTGGGTTAGAAGGACCCTTATACCCTGAGTACTTTTTCACAACCCGCGCTGGAATCCCTTCTTTTCAGTTGTCTAATGCTGCTAGTTGACGTACTAGCTGGCCACTTCCATCACACCTAAAATATCACAGGGCACCCAAATAAGAGGAACAATCTATCCATAGTGTATATGTATCTAAAACTTGCCATCTTGCCTTTCTGACTGTGCCCCTTCCGCTTTGTCCCTCACAACGCCTTCGACGACATATCTCACACCTCGACGTCGGCCAACGGAAATAAAACTGTACGACACCATATTACAACTAAAAACAACGTCTCCAAACCCTTCGAAACTACATTGAAAACAAAAGGGTAGTGTGCTATATACACAGATTAGATCAGCACCGCGCTGCGAGTTCCTTACCTGAATTACCTGTAACAAGTACATACGCTCGCTCGAATTATTGTACATCTGACCTCCCGGAAATCTGGCCGCTGCTGATCTTCTACGCTTCGGTCTTGAAACGAGCCACCGAACTCCACATTCTCATGATCAGTCAAGACCTAAAACGGCTGCTATCAAATTGGACACCATCTTTTCAAATTTCAGCCCTGGTTCGATCTCTTCAGTATCCTACCCTACCGCGCTCTGTGCAACACCCTACAGTGTATCCAACCCTGCCCCGACCTGCTTTAGTACGGGACATTGGATTGTCGATCAATCTCTTCACCGTCGTCACTGGACTCACTGTAGGCTAAGGACATCGGTTCCACCTGTCCCAATTGCTGGAGAGCGTTAAGCTTCAGACGATTTGGCTGGCCCCAGTGTGTACCTTCGTCCAACTATTCGGGGGTTCCTGGTCGCATACTTCCTCAAAGTGTCCTGCCAAACACACTTAAGGCTCGCTGATCCCCCTCCCGCAACCCGTGACGGATCTTCTTCACTGGATCTTGAGAGACAAGTCACCGCCTCGGCAAGGTGACACGAATCTGTCCCCTTCGGGATCCCGCATCTGATCAGCGAACTATCCAAACTTTCCCTAACTACCTACTTTTTTTACACGAGGGAAAAATAGGAACCCGGTCGAAGTGTTGGAAAGCCTCAAACTTCCAACGTCCTTCTCTCTTTATGATATATTGTGTCAAAGATGACTATGACTCTTGATAATCAATCACGACTCGGGGCCCTCAACTTCGACCACATGTCTTCCTACTCTAATCCTCCGCACTTCACGAACCCGTGGGCCGCAGGCTCGTCTGGCCAACATGGCAGCCACGGCATGTACTCCCAAGGACTCAATGCCAACTTGGGTAGCCTTGACTCAATGGCGAAGCAACACGCCGCAAGGACGGGTGCTAATAACAGTGCCTCAATGGCATCGTATGGGAGCATCCCGGTGACAGCATCTTCAGCAGGTAGCTCTCTCATGGCGGACCTCTATGGTGGACAACAGAACTTACTCAATATGCCGCAAGATCTCTTAAACTTGAACCGAATGCAAACCACGTCGGCCGCTTACGGAGAACCGGCGTACGCGACAGCGACGGCGGCTTCTCCAGTCAATGCGACGTACTCGGCATCGCCGAGTTCTTATGATGGCGTATCGGGTTATGCGCCTGCGCCCATGCGTTCAACATTCGCTCTTGCGCCAGAAGCCGATAATCGAAGGTATTCCCAATCGTCAATTTCTTCACTCCCGATGGTCGATCCCGACTCAGGCGACGCGTCTCGCTCTCATTCTCACCGGAATTCGTTAATTGACATGAATCACAGAGGTCTCCAAAACGACGACCGGAGGAGTTTCGCCGATGCTCTCGACGCTGGTCAAGGTATGCTAGCGATGAGCCAGGAAACTCCTCGTGCTATATACCCTCCAGGTAACCGTGGCAGAGGTTCTACCGACTCATACGGCTTTCCATCAACACATTCGACGAGCTCATCCATTTCTTCGGCAAGCAACTATGGTAGTGGCTATTATGCTGGATCGGTCGATTCTTCTGTTAGTGATTACTCGACCGCTGGTTCTGATATCGAGTCCGTTACTTCTCGAACATTGCCTCGGCCGAATTTGATGACTCAGCCTCCTCCTGCTCCTCAGTCGATGATGGGGCAATTCAGCTCGAAAGTGTCGTCGAGCACACAGAAGAAGCACAAGTGCAAAGTTTGCGAGAAGCGATTTACCCGCCCAAGCTCCTTACAGACGCATATGTACAGCCATACAGGCGAAAAGCGTAAGTGTAGAATAGGACGCGCGTGTATTAATCTGGATTGAAAGCTAATATCAAGTCTAGCCTTCTGCTGTGAAGTCGAGGGATGTGGAAGACACTTTTCCGTTGTATCGAATTTGCGGCGACACCGGAAGGTGCACAAAAACGACGCCAAGTCCGACGCTGGATCTGAGGATCACCATGACGATCACTCTGACTAAAAGTAAACGAAAGAAGTCCACGCTTCATGACAAAAATATGTTCGATTGTGCGCAAGGTTACGATTTAGAAATTACGAATGTCCTTGTTATGCGGATACCTCATGTTGAGTCACGTTTGAATCGGTCTCATGGTTTTAGAGGAGACTAATTACCAGCATTATTTCCGGCCTGATGCTACCAAAAATGGGTTACAATATCATGTCCCTTGTACGAAAGCATCATCGAAATTTGTTTGCGCCGCTGGTTGGAGTGATATCCAGGAGAGTTTGAAGCGCTTGGTGCATGGATGAGCTTATAGATTCTGGGGGTGGGCTCATTTTGTGGATTGTCCATTATTATCTTGTCTTCGCGTCCATCGCTCGTGGCTACCAATTGGGTTGGGGTCTGGCCACACACATCGACATCTGGCGGGGTTTTGGAATTGCTTTTCTCTCGAGGATACCCTCACAGACGGCGTTAAGGTTATAGGGGTCATGGGCTGGGTGAAGATCGCATGCATTCGTTTATGATGAGAAGCAACAGCCGCCCGCGCGTTTCGCAGAGTTCCCGTGGCAACAGCTTCTTGGAATGAGAAAAAAGAGACCAAAAGTGACACGGAAGAGCGACGGCGAAGGGGAAGACAACCTGTATTATTAACTAGGGCTTCGCATATACCCCTGAAAGGCAGAGCATTCATCCTCAACGTTAGATGCCTCCTTTTTGGTATCTCCCGTTGAGGAGACTTACATTCGCTACTGCCTCTGTAATCTAATTGTCGATATATAAGGCGTTCACAAGAAGAGTCATGCGTAACTAAATGTCTGACTCGCGTCGTGCTACCTGTTTCTCCACGGGTTTGAACTCATGTACCATATATTTTAGGATACGTATCATACGACATGGCGAGTGTATGCTTGTATCACCAGTTTTCTTCTATCTGATATGAACTAGATCGCAGGAAACTAAACAGGCATACCACGAGCGCATTTCGGCTTCCAACCGAATATTCACCAGATTTGTAGCCGCTAGTAGAGGGTCCCCATCCTTTAGTTTATGTACCTTATAGTACGATATCTGCCTAAGCCGCTAGGCGAGCTGGGGGAACCTTGACTCGCTATACCGACTGACATCTTGCTCATCTATTTCGACAAGTAGTCGGCATACCCGAATGTGGGAATCCCTAGCCCCTATGTAGGTACCGCAATGAAGAACCTCTCAGATGGTCAGATATTAAGGGACGATCCACCATATTTCCTAGATACAATAGGTAATGTCTACCTTACATAGGTATGTATACGCCCTACATGTACATACATACATGGTATATATACGACAAACAGCTGGCTTTCCCTCCCCGTCTCTCAAGTGACTGTGATTGATATTGGTACGGAGAGTACGTATTTGTCCCTTTTGCCTTTTCCACTTTATTATCCATACCATCGGTTACCACCTACATACCTCATAGGTATCCCTACTATCCTCCATACATGTAAGGTGGATAAGTTAGTTACTCCTCCAGCCCAGCTCTTCAACCCGCCAAATAACGGAAGGGGGAAAGATCCATTCGACGTATTTCATGCGTTGTACACACATCCACATCCACAATCCACGTTCACACCCATGTCCCACAACTCTTACTCTCTTACCATACATACTACATGGCTTCGCTCGTTCGCTCACACACACGTATTATGTGTGTATGTATGTGTGTATGTATGTATGTAACCCAAATCACGTCCCCGTCGGTGAGCCGTTTAAGAGACGTTAGGATTCGCATTAGCAGCGCCCCATTCTTCGCCATTTTCCCCCTTCCCCCTTCCCCCTTTGCGAAGGAAAAACCGGGAACGGACCATATCTGGTACTGTAGCGCAAAACCCGTAACCGCACATAACACACATAACTTTGCTTCGCCGCCTTTGCTTTGTGTCGGTTCCCCGGCTGCGAGATATCCCGTATCACAACCTTGAACCTTGCCTTACCTTAACTTTAGTCGAGCATGGGTACGTACCTCGGTAGTAGTTTAAATGAACATGAACCTTGCCGTTTACCTGCATAACATCTACCCAGGTACATGTATATAACATTTCACATTTTAAACATGCCTGTTTAGGCTCGCGGCCCCCCCTCCCAAGATCGTCATCGCTCCCACCCATCCGCATGCACATAAACGTAGGGTACATCCCAAAGTCGCACCTGACAGCGGCTCTTCCCCCCTCCCTTGCCAAACATGAAACACGCTTAATGCTGCGACTGCTACCCTATCTACCCTAGTGCGCCCAGCCTATCGCTATTGCCAAGTTCTTTACCTCCAAGGTTTGCGATATAAGAATAAAAGGAAACCGGAAATCGTATCGACGTGACTGCCAAAGTAGGTAACTAATAATCTTATTCCCACCTGCTGTCTACCAACTAGTGTAGTGTCCCCCCGTGCCAGCGAAGCTGTTCATTAAAAAATCGTGTCATTATGACTTAGCCTCACTTTCGCTTGGGCCGATTCCCGGCGAATTTTTCCCATTTTCATCTCTTCTCCAACTCGACCGCGGGTATCTCGATTACCGTGTTAACTAAGCTAAGATGGTTCTATACAACACATTGCGCTGGCTCTGCATATCGCGGTTGTTCTCTACGAAGGGAGTATAGATAGGGGGCCGGAGAGAGTCGCGATCCCTTCCTAGATCGGCTCGGCGACCATTGTTGCTCCACAAGAAGAAGCCGGAGGGAATAGCTTACCTACCTATTACGGACAGCGCGGCTGATACGAAGGACGACGACGTCAGCAGCTCGTGCTGATTATAGCATCTTATTCAGCAGCCATCCTCGATCTAATCATTTGGATGACATAAGTGTAGAGGCGAAGAAGAAAAAACCTGATTAATGTGGCTCGTTTACTTTACCCAACGGAAATATGAGAGGAATGAGTGGCTGCTACACAGCCATCGACAAGCGTCTGAAGATCCCTACGTACTGATTCAAGATAGCGGGGAGACCCTGATGGCACCATTCCACGTGAATGGTGCCTGGGTAATCGAGGGTCGCTCGGCGCAATGTGAGATGTGGGCCCAGTGTCTGTGTGTCTGTCCTCTCTAGACGGACGGTACGTGTTGTGCGCTTCAGAATCCTCTTATATTGACGTATCGGTTACGCGCTTGATGGTTAACCAGGACCGTGGCTCTTGATACTGCAACTGTTTACCTGCGAACATGACTAGATAAAGGCCCGATTCTATCGCATCGGACGGCACCTCACTAAATGGTGGAAAGCGGACTCTGTCAAGATAGAGGTCCTCAATAGGGGACCACTAGATGGTTAATGGGTCCTGCTTCTCATAGCGAATGTGAGAGCAGTACGTAACGTACCGCTGACGACAGCTAGGACACATCACCCACACCAATGAATCGGGTTTGCTTTTCTACTCTGCTCCATTCTCCCTTGTCGGGTGCCACTCTGGCGTACACTAGAATGAGTGCGCCGGAAGGGATAGGCCGGAGCGGAGAGGAAAGGCAACAAGGGAGGGTCGAAGAGGGGTGGAAGAGAAGCCAATATGGCACTTGCGAACTGGCCATCGCGGATGGTTGTATGCTAGCTAAAAGGCTGGTCTAAAGACTCAAAAGCCGGTCCAATGACCTGACAGCCTGAGTCGAAACCTCCCGCCCAATGACGACACAGCTCATGGTTGAGGGCCTTATGACGTCGGTCCAGTACCAGGGTTGGCCACAAGTCGAACATTCAATTCGGCGAGTTCGGCCAATGAAAGCGGGCCAAAGAGAGAACAACTGGCTACGGCAAGGAGTAAGGAAAAGCATTGGCCAGGTGGTCGTGAAGTTCCCATAGCCAAGACTTCGCATCGTACAGCCACATGTACAGGACGCTGTGATCTTCAGGGTCCTCCTTGTTGCACAAGGCCCGCGGGGAGACGGGCGCTCGCTGGGGAGAGCCACAAGTTCATCTTCCCGTGATTGGTAGTGAAACTTAACTCGACATGATATACTCTGGCTTGGTTTGGCCCTCTCCAGATGTGCCGACCCTTATTGCGAAAGTTATATGTAGTGACACCCTAGATTCGTCGACGGTGACGAAATGTGGTAATCATGGGGAATCCTTTTGCCACTCGGATTTCAAAAGGGGACGCCGTGCGCGTGTTGCTGTTTATATAAACGACAATGCGACGAGTGCGGCTTAGACGAATCCGCAATTCATGCCGCGGGACTGGGATGTTATCTCACAGGCAGACAGGGTGCATAGGCCCCGGAACAGCGGGATGAGATGAGATTCCTTGAAACACCGACCCGTCAAGTACCCGTAACTAAGTACCAGGCCTAGTTAAGTCTGTTTTTAGGTCTCTTTTTGACATCACTACCAGCTGTAAGATAGCAAAAGAGATGGCTACTGTAAGCCGAGGCCAAGCTCCGCATTTGTGTCTGTTGACGCGTCTGCAGCCTGGAGGACCATAATGCATTGTAGTGGCTTGCTTGCGGTAGGAGGGAGATTTACCTCCTGAGGTGGTACACCTACCTATCTTGCATGATGACCTCCACATCTGTCCTTTTTTTTCCGCAGTGCCGTACTCCTTCCCCATGGAGCATACGTTTCAAGTCCTCCCACTGCCGGGCTCGATATATTGGGCCAGGTTCCATGTTGATAGCCGTGGGTCACCTCAATCTCTCTCAATCGCTGGCACTGGAGCGTCGCAACTTGCACCTACCGCAAAACAGTCCTCAAATTTTATTGTGGTTCATGTCCATCGTCGAGTCCGCAATGGTCGTCTGGGAAGCTAATAATAATAGTAGTAATACTGGAGACTAGGTAGCGTCCCCATCCCATTCGACGGTGTCGGATCTACTAGTAGTGCAGTGTTAGAGAGTCGAGGGGCTGGGGGGAGAGCATATTGCGAATTTTGGCGCAATTTTGAGGGCGGTCGTTGGGAAATGCCTTTGGGGGCGGTCAAGCGTGCTCGAAAATGACATCACCTTGCAGGAGGGTTTTCTTGCCTAGATCCAGCGCCGGCGTGTGATTCGCTGTAACCCCCGTAGTGGCCCACACAGACATGTGCAGGGGAGTTCATAGCCTGCTTATATATTGGCAGGGATATATGTACTAAGTTCTTCCGTACACACCCCCTCCCCCTATCAGCCATGTACCGCGGTATATTCTCACTGAGAGCACGGTACTTCTTCTCCACAGCGGAATGTGCATACACGTACAGATGCCGCAGAATTCGGACACCCAGAAGTCATTGTAACTGCCCTTTCCAACGCCAAATACCTCCAATACATTCAGTTCATTATGTATACTACGCTTCATATGTGTATGCAATATACAAACGTAGTATACCATCTTATTTAAATCTTTCCATCTTCATGTACCCGTCTTTATAATATGGATATTGGTCAAATGCCATGTTCTGGAGCCATGGGAATTACCGTTGATGTGCATTTGAACCCCTTCACTACAGCCTCTTCTGCTTCCTCTGCACTTTATTCAACTGTAAGGAGTAATATCTATACCTAATCTAACGTATGTATGTTCGCAATCTTCCGAATGTGTACCTATACAATTTAGAGCGGTATCGACTACTGTACGTGAGCGTTTATGTCGACATCTAGTGTAATACACAACTTCATTCGCACTTCCTATCGTGTCTTGTCTCGGAGATTTCCCGTATTGGTATTATGTCCCTATCGTTCCTCGCCATATATGGTATACATAACTTAATATGGCTTATGTACCTATATATGTAGTGTATGTACGTATGTACGTATGTACTAATCGATCTCGCCAACTATATCCACCATTCCCTACTTGCCGGTCGATTTGATAATTCCTACACATATACTACGATTATTACAATGACATAAGATCCATTCGTTGGTGGACTTATTGCTGGCTCTCTTTCACTTTATAGGTTACCATAGAATGCGTTTGGGGTATCTCGCATCACTCCGTCTGGTTTTGTGCCCGTCGAATGCTACTGGCTCCCAGCCCACTACCTCACCGCCTCTTGTTCAACATATGCACGCACGACGGAGTTTGAGTCGCTGCTCCTGTTCGTCTGAGTGGACGGGACGGGGCTTGCAGCGTCCCTCGAAGAAAACCCGGGGTTCCTTGTCTGTGTGAGCTGACCTGCTCATGCACCCACTTGCCGATCCCTACCGCCTGCGTGCGTTGGTCAGAGTCGCATACCGAGCAGATTATGTATTGTTAGTTACCTACACTATGTTAGGTATGTATGGATAGAGCCTAGGTACGTATCCCAAGTACCGCTACCCCCAAGCCGTATCCTGTGTATTGTACATATCCAACGCACGTGAAGGCAGCATCGCGTTTCCAGTCCAATGGCAAGTCTGGTACTCCAATGTATCTGCTGCCCTCTCACTGCGGTGCAGACCGCTGCGTGGTAACGTAAGAGATATCGTATCGACAACCTACATACATCACGTTGTCGTTTTTCGAATACTGTGTTCGCCTCCCCGGAGTTTTCGAACAACTTATCCACAGCACAATATTGCCCATGCCGTCAATATTCGCATGCGTATGTCCGGATGCCTCGATAAGGAAAGGGGTAGTTTACCAGAAAGGGTGTCTTGGCGCTTACTAGCCTTGCCTAAGTCTCTCGGGAAGGGAAAAGGGGGAAAATCACGTAATCCTAGATCTAACCCGAGTCCGAGGGGGACAACGATGGGATACGAGGATGTTGCGTTGCGGTACCTCGGTTGTCTCTACATAGAACGTGGATAACCAGCAACGACCTTGAAACCGCCGGCCCGTAGATCTAGATACTGTACGCAGGATAGATAATACCAAGCACACTGTTCCAGAGCGCTGGATTCGGGAAAGGCGTCAAGGAGTAAAGGAGTAAAGGAGAAAAGAGGCTCTAAAATGATGAGATGACCCTTCATCTCATTTCCCTTTGAAGTAGATGATAAGCCGTGCACTACCGTTGATCGACAGGGACGTGTCGCGTGGCTTTTCTCCCTTAAGGGACCTTGAAATTCTGGGGCAGTAGGGAAGATCTCGAAGGAAATAAGATATGAGATTACCTCGACGAAACAGCGTCGCGAATTGCGATCATCCATCGAAGGGTTCTGGAACTCTTCGAACAGCCGTCAACTAAGCAAATTGACCTTTGAAATGTTCCATGGTACCTTGTGGTCATCGTACGATCACTGTCATGTACAGTACCTAGCCACCAGACTCCTATACCGGCAGCATAAATCTACATGTATGTTGAAACAACTCCTTTAAGCCTCAGCGCCTATGAGCAGGACTAGAGGACCTATATCAAAGCCTGTCGAGTAAATATTACGTAGGTATATAGTCAAAACGCCGTCAAACAGAGATACATCTGCGTAGTAATCCAGTGAAAAGGTTGGTAGCACGATCACATCGGTGTAACGATTAAAATGTCGATGTATATCGCGACATACGTTAGTCACGCCACTCCTTTAAGGCTACACTTTGTTTGTTCAATGCGAGGTAGGTACCTAGGTACCTATCAGAAGTGTTTCCCATTCCCTGGGCTACAAATGCTGGGCCGCTCATATGTTCAATGCCAAGAGCAAGCTTTGCTGGCGATAGCTTCAGCGGCTGTTGCTCCGAATCTGCGGTTTCCGTGACTTCAAATGAGAGGCGTCCTCCTAATGAGGGTCAATATAAAAACTGCTGCTGTTTCGAGTTTCGTGATCCTATAAGAAAAGAATACTTTAGGTACATTTAGAGTGCAAGGCACACCTAGTACTTCGCTCTACCAACGATATCCATGGTCACCATGAGCACAACGAATTTATGCTTCTCAAAGAAGTCTTCTCATTACCTATTTCGCCTAATTTTGAATCTACCTAAGGGTAAGTGTTGTACACCACCTGCCGAGCCCCAAACCAAAAATTGGCCAATAACGCGGCCTCTGTGATTCTGCTGTATAAATATCACCACCTTCTATAGCACAATCGCCAATTCAGGCCTATCAATACCCTCTTCGTTCAGATTCGGATAGTACGGCACCATAGCGTCAGCGGCCTGCACGTACGCGTCGTTGTAGAGCCGCCAGTAAGGTTGCCGTACCTTGCGAGCGGGATGGAATAATCCCGCCCACACGTAGTTCAGTACGAGACCGGGTCCGACCGCCATCCGGATGGCCTCGATGGCCTCCACGATGCGGTCGATGACGTGCGGACTGGTCTCGAATAAGTTGGGCCAGAGTAGGTTGAGTAGATGTACCATAGCGTCTTCGCAGCCTAAACCGACAACTCCGAGTGCAATGTGCTTGACCACAGATGCGGCCGTCTGCCGATGCACTTGATCACGGTCGATCAGAGCATCTTCGAGAAGCGGCGTGACAGCGTACACGTAGTCTTTGGCCATTTCTCCAATGTATTCGAAAAGGAACGATAGGGACTTGAGCACACCATTCTGGACGTTGAGCTCGGGGACCCGGTACTCGTTCATCAAGGCAGGGAGAACGGTGAAGGGAGCGCAAGTCTCAGCAACGATACCAATCGCAACAGCTGTGCAGACTCGAGACTGTCGCTCCTGGACTCGTAAATTATTAAGTAAAGTGGCCAACACGTCTTGCGGTCCGATAGCTTTGGCAATGAAACCGAATGTGTTGTTCGCTGCTCTTCGAATGCCCTTCTTGTGCGCCTTCAACATGTCCAGTAGTTCGAAGCAGATTCGCATCCACTCCCTCGCGTTCACACTCTCTGGTCCACGATCGGCAATTCGGCCGACGAGATCGATAGTATTTTCCTGTACTTTTTCATGGCGGTTTCGTAAGATAGGGGTAAGACGGGGTAGTAGATCCTTGATTGGGGGCTGCATTTGGCTGATACCGACGACGGTAACGATGCTTCGGAGGGCCGAGAGGATAGAACCCAAAACCTCAGGGTACTCCTCGCCTAGGTATTCATATAGAACAACACCTAGCTTACCCATGAGCGCGTCTTCGCCGCATTGCTTCATTACTATCGCAATTCTGCTGATGAGGTCGGCAGCTTGCTGACGAATCGTTGCGGATTTGTTGTTGAGGCGCCACAAGATAGTTGACACTATCTGGGGCAGATACGGCTTACAACGCTGACCTAGAGCGTTGACCACCGTTCCGAAACCGTTTAGCATGATGACATCTTCAACACTTTGCTCCTGGAAGGAATGAAGGATGCCGTCGATAAGTCGCTCCTCTAATCTCTCCCCAATATCTGCAGCTCCCAAGCTAGCGACCACCTTTTCGACGGTCTCGACAGTCATTTTGCGATATGCTTCGCTCTCATCCTTGAGGTTGGCGACTATTCGCTCTAGAATTTCGCTGGCACCTACTTTCTGGCCAATATCGACTGTCGTTTCAACCTGTAATAAATAATTTAGCAATCAGGAAATAGAGATGTTAGGGTGAAGTTAACGTACCACTTGCCGGTAGTTTCGTTTGTCAAGGGCCATGCGCCTGACCCAGAAACTCTTAAAGAATTCGTCAAGGACGTGCTCCTTGAGGTAACCTGCTGTTACACCTTCGGTACCCGCGCACTGAGAAACGACCTTAAGCACGACCTTCTTCATCTCCTCATCCGGAGATGAGAATTCTCGAAGTAGAATATCCATCACTTGCGAGGTATAATAGTTGGCGTATTCTTCGTCCATGAGCGGAATGATATAGCCAACGGCTTTTAGGAAGCCGGCAAGACCCTTTCCACGCTGCTTTCGGGCGCCAGTCCATAGGGGATTCAAAATATCATCAAAGCTTTCAATACCATAGGGGTTAGACGCCTCAGCAAGAGCAGCAATGGCCAAACTAGTTACCGTTCGGACCTTTGTTTGTTCGTCGTTGAGGTTCGGGCCTATACAGTCTACGAGTCCCTTGAGATGAGGCAGGACAGCGCAGCCCATTAGAATAGGAATCTGCTGTACAATCTTGACACCGGTATGACGGGCTTGCCATGATTTCTTGCTTCGGCACACAGCGCGTAAGAAAGGTAAGAGAGCAGGAATACCCAATGCTGAAGCCACGACAGCAAAGGCTCTTGCAGTTGTATTCCGTACGTACTCATCAACATGATCGATATCTGGCCTCATTGTGCTGATCATAGTGGCGAGACCAGCGGCCTTGCTGAGGTTGGAAATAATTTCTCGACCCTCAACCCTTGCATAGTAGTCTTGGTCGATAAGAAGTGGTTCAATGACGACTAGAATCTTATGGACGTAAGGGCGGACAAGGTCATCGAGCTTCCAGAGGATACGGTCGATGACCTTGACGAGCAGATGGCGTTCTTGGTCTTCTAATGTCTTTTCCATCAGAAGGGGGAGAATCTGGTTGAAAAGAGGCCCGGCGCCAAACTGCCTTGCATTATCGGTAAGTTGTCTAAGAGCGGTCTTTCGCATGGGTGGAGTACCGTTCTTGATCTTCAAGAGTAGCCTCATAATCTTTCGCTCTTTGAGTTCTTCGACGCTTAGACTATTTTCGTCAGAGCCATCTGCTAGCTTGCCGAAGTAGGCCATATCTTCCTGCTTGAAGAACTGCAGTTCCCCAACTCCGGGAATCTCCTTAGGCATCTGGCTTCCCCCGAGTCTTGTACTCTCCGGATCCTGCATCATGAAGCCACTATAGCTTGGTGGTAGCGGCGTAGCCGCAACCCTGTGAAGGGGAGCATGTGTAGGATATCCTGGCGGCGGATCGAGGATTTTGTAGCCCTGCTCCTCGCCAGGAAGTAGCGCGTTCAATTCTTCATCGCTCAGGAGACCAGGAGGACCAGGCATATCTGCTTTAATAGCGCCAACTCCAACCGAAGATGTGTGCATCGGTGTGACCAGACCGCTGCTGCCGATCGGAGTCGCAGACGGTGCTTGATCCCATCTTGATCTCTTCTTAGCCCCATCAGCAGCACTAGGAGTAGAGAGTGACGGAGCCTGGTCCCATCTGGACCTTTTAGACTTGCCTTCAGCAGGCTCTGACGTTGGTTCGTCAACAGCCGTCGATGCAACATCCCACCTCTTCTTACGCTTGCGCCCAGCTGTCACTGCCTCAGTCGACCCAGCCTCTGCGTTCTCTTTATCTCCATCCTTGAGTGTTGCTTGATGCTCATTATCGATGTCTCTCCCTTCGCGCTTTGCTTGAATAGCGCGCTTGACGCGTTCTTCTTCCCGTTCGATCTCTCTCCGCTCCATAACATCTCGATATGTGTCTCCTTCTTCGGCGGTACCTCCTTGGCGATTGAAGGCATCAGCTCGCGTCGGGGTGAGAACGCGATCAAAGCGACGCTTCTGATAGTCGGTTTCGCGGTCGATGATTCTCGTGCTGTGTTCGCCCCTCCCTGCAAAGGGGTCGTCTTCTTCGACTCCATTGCCATGGGCAAACTCGTCGATCTGGGCACGTGTCGCTGTATACTGGCCAACTAAGCGACGCGAATTGTCGGCGTCCTCCATCTCTTCATCTTCGCCATCGCCGGCGGGGATAGATGTGAGGTATCCTGCATATTTGTCATCTCCATCGCGGTCGTAGAGTTCGGTGTCAAAGGACTCGGTTAGCTTCGCCTTAGTTGAGCTCTCAGATCGCTGGTTCTTGGGGTCGCGGCCGCGAGATCCTTTCTTTGCAGCTGCAGCAGCGTTCCGCTCAGCTTGGAGCTTTCTAACGGTCTCGAAGTCAGCGTCATCCATGGTGAATAAATCAGCCGGACGCTGTCTTGACCTTTTCTTAGATGAAAGCGGGAAAAGAAAGGGCTGGTTGATGGCGAACGAGATTTCATGCGCTGATGAGGTTCTAAGTGGTTAGTGGTTCAAGCGATAACGAAAGATTACTCAAGCGGCTTCAAGCAGCCTCAAGCTAGGACCAATTCCCGTCTCAGCCTAGCCACTAGCGTCAATTAGGTAAGTTGTGGCGAATCAACGTGGCTGGTTACTGTAATAAAATTACCTAACTGAAGGATGAAGGAAAAGTTGTGGCTTAACAGAAGTTATTTGAAACGAATAATGAAATAAATGCGTTTACTCAGCAGCATTCGAAAACGTAAAGCAGCTAGGTAGTTCGGACAATTTAATTCGTATCGTATGGGTCGGTCACAAGCAGACTTGGCAGCTCAAGAGTTACTCAGTTAGATTTAACTACGTAACTACCGCCAGGCCGGCGTAAATGAGAGCTCGACATCAAGCTAATCTTGACCGATCCCTTCCCTTTCAACTATTTGTGCGAAGTATAGGTACTCTTCCCCTCAACCGAAACTCCCACACTGCATATCTCAATCCTTTCCTGTCAAAACACTACCAACCTATTGTCTTCTCGAGTCGCCATGGCAGGGCCAACCCATCAGCAGCCGGGGGACGGGACTGTGAGGCAATTCTGAATATACAAAGGACGGCAGTGGAGGGCTAATAACACATGGGTTGGGGGAAAATAACTAAACATGTAAACATTAAGTTTGTTGGCGTTGTCGTAACTCATGAAGACGCCAAAAGATTACTAGCAATCCTCAGCGGATGGTTCTTTTTTTTCAGTATCCTCCACAACATTCATATTTCTTGAAATCGACAAGTTGACCTGTCGGTTGGGTATCATCGGTATAATTTTGGTTTCCTGGCTTTCAGTAGGCGTCGGAGTTCATTGCTACCTCCCTTCTGAGAGCAACACTAGTCGTATCTAACGGTGGTACAATGGTTAATGCGCTTTTTCATGCAAAACGCAGGGAGTACCTCCATGCGTTAAAGCAACGGCCTCGGCTGTGTTTCTCACACATGAGGGGCACCTGGTCTGCCCTCGTTCAAGGAATGAAGGAGTTCGGCCGGTGGTATCCGTTGCATGCCACTACCGCGATCGAACATCGACGTCGGAGCTGGTATATAACCTTCACGCTTCTTGCGATAACGATCTAACGCAAGACCAGCAAGTACTATAAGTACCATTAAGCCTAAGGAGATGGCTAGGCCAATAAGAGCGACAAATACGAGCGGCATACCACCACCTGGTAAGCTAATTAGCATGTTAAATGGTGTGAATCAATGTGCTACGCTTACCTGAAGATGTGAAGAAATTCTCCTTCTGTACGAAAATTCGGGCGATTGACCCAGTTGTACTATCGACGTTCGAAGTGAGTGCGTAAGGTCGTATTGTCGTACCATTGAAGATCGCGCTCGATGCTGTACCAAAACCTGGTATCCCAATAGAGCCTGTTATTAGGAGGACCTGGTTGGAAGCGATGAGATCTGACGAGTCATGTGACCCGGTTATTGTGAACATCTGCAAGCTGCTAACCACGGTACTTTGGTCCAGTGCAACTCCGGCAGACTTCCAAGACGAGCCATCGTACTTCATCAAGTATGTTGAACCGTTGGATTCAGTGCCAGCAACCCAGACCTGATTTCTATCACTGTTTGCGGCAGTTAAGGCGCTTACAGGACCTGGAAGTTCCGAGGCGCCTGAAAATTCACTCCAGCGAGCACCAGATGCATCATAGGATGCCAGAAATACCGACGTCTCGTTGATTGTCAAGTTTCCGCCCGCAAGTAGAACCGAATTGCTAGACCACATCATGCAATTGACATCACCACCAAGCTCAAATCCAGGCCGATTCCATTGACTGCTTCCAGTGCTGAAAAGACAGACGCTAGGGCAGGGAAGTGATCCGGCTCTGTCGAAAGAACCGCCGACGTAGACGTCGCCAGTGTTTGGCCGTACATTGACAGAAGTAACAACTATGTTGTCGCCAGCGAGAGGTGGGGGTTGAGTGTTGAACGACTTCGACGAAAGGCTATACGAAAGGATACCATTAATTGAGGATCCCTGGACCGTGCCGTTGACTCGTCCACCAGCATATAAGTTATCATCCTGGAGTGCAAGGGATAAGAATACCGAATCCTCAGATATCTCGGGGCCTAAGCCCGTTACGGTGTTCGAATCCGCGCCATCAATGAAGGCTAGGTTGTAGATGGTCGATCCGTTAGATGCATTCGCAATGAAGTGCCCACCAAGAACGGTGACATTCATGCCATTATCTTCGTAGAATGCTCCCGCAATGACACCAGCGACGGTATCGGTACTATTCACCAAGCTTGCACGCTTAGAGAAGTTACTTGCAGAGCCGCTGGAGACGCTGGCTGGTGCTTGAATTCTGATGGGGAAATTGCCGAACCCATTGGACAGAGTTGCAGCACCGTTTGCTTGGAGTATCTGGGAAGATATCGATCCAGCGTACAGAGTTTCGTTATCTGACACTCCAAGCGATGTCGACAAGATACCAGTCAGAAACGGGATCGGCGTATCCAAGTTCTGCAGCCAATTGCTTTGCGATTTGACCCAAACGGCGAAACCAGGCGACTCGACAACTTCATTGCTACCGAATGCTAGTAAGTGTGTAAAATGTCCAGTTAGGGTGATGACATCTTCTGTTGCGCTATTGCTTAAGTTCAATGTTGTAGGCACAATACTTGTTACAGTGCCATCAACACCGGCCCCAAGAGGCGTCCACGCATTAGTTGAACTGTCGTAAACGGCGACGTTGGCTAATCCCGTCGTAGACCCATCTTGGGTATCATTGAATCTACCGCCAACAAATAGCTGGTTGCCATCCATATACATCGATAAGACTTCACCATTAAGGCCCCCATCGAGAGCCACGGTCTTGCCGCTATCGTCGATGGCGACAATGTTGTGCACATCATCGGAGGTGAAATTACCACCAACATATGTTCTGTCGTTGTTGGCGATCAGGGATGTTACCGCAGAATTGTTCGAGAACGAAGAACCCAGCTTAATGAAGGCGGAGCTAGAAAAGTCGGATGTATCAACTGTGGCACGACTAGGATCGTATTCAAACAACCCGTTCAAGCCGCCTGTAGAGTTAATCAGTTCAAACCCAACCCTTTGAGCTACCATGATGAAGTTATTGCCAGGTATGGATTGCGACTGATCCGGTACAGGCGTCATCATAATACTAGGTCGGAAGGAACTCGAGCTAGCATCGACAGATCCAATATAGAGCTGATCATATTTGTCAAACTCGTTAGTTTGGTACAGGATCATGGGGTCCATTGTCCGATTGGCACCAGTCGCTGTTAAATTTCCAGATACACTTATTTGACCACGACTCAGGCAAGTGTTATCCTGACGGCAACCCGGGGTATACAACTTGATGATGTAGTCTCCGGATTCTTTGATATCAGGGTAGAATATGACGGATGCAGCATCAGAAGCGACAGGTTTCGATAACTGGGCCGACAAGTATTGAGAATTGCTCTGTCCGGATTGGGTCACGGTCCAAGGGCCTGTAGTTGTCGCTGTTGAAGGCGTCGAAGTATTGGCACAACTCGGTTCATTGAAATCGTTGATTGCGAAAGCAAAGATGTCATCCTCGAATAGTTGGATGCCGTCCAAGCCACCACCGTCACCGTACCAAGCAGACACATCAATCCTGAAGGCGTTCATCCCAACCCGGTTCACAAAGTGAAAATCCTGGAACTTGACTGACGAATCATTGCTGAGAGGGCATTCGCTAGTACATGAAAGGTTTTGGTTAGTTGCCGGGTCGATGTAGGTGAAATTCATGATACCGTTAATCGGTTGTGCGGTAAACCTCCAAGTCCGCGTTCCCCGACCATCTTGATGGGTATTCCAGAGTCGAAGTTTGGTGGGTTCAAACCCGAAATTGAAGGTAGCCCTCCATGCTCCTGGGGTGTTGTCTTGCAACAGCCAAGTGTTGCCAGCGCCGTCGATTCCGCCGGTTTTACAAACAATGTTCTTCGGGTCACTGAAACCTGCTGCCGACGTGCCTTGATCAGCTTCGATAGTGGCAGTAGAAAGATTGATAACTTGGCCATCAGGGGTCCGTGGTGTGCTTGTATTTCCAAGACCAGTGAAACTCCCGCCAAAGATAATATGCCCACTAGGCGCCTTCGTAATTGAGTTGACCGGTCCATTAAAACCAGCGAATGGCAAGCTTGCCCAGCTTTTCGACGAGAGCCATGTTATCGCATTCGTCGAGTCTGCTGTCCTAAAGCTACCTCCAACATAGACCTTGCCAGCCGAATCATCACACAGCAAGCTATTAACTTGACCTGAGAGATTAGCTATTGGAGTCACCTCGGAGGTATTCGGGTTGAAAGAAGCGATGCCAGGTGATTGTACTCCACCTAAGCCTGTGAAGTTACCGCCGAGGATGACCTGTCCTTGAAACATGCACATTGTCTGAATGGATGCATCCGCTTCTAGAAGACTGACGAACAAGCCATTTGGAAGGCGCGTAAGAAGTTGTTCAGACCCGTTGGTGTTGAAGGGCTGCTCGGTTTGTCCTTCGAATTGGTATAGAGAGATGCCGCTGAAGTCGCCCGCAACACCGACCCTTCCCAGTTGGCTCGTGTCAAGATCCGCATCGGGTATCGAATTGAAACTAATAGCTCCTGAGAGCGACGCAAATGTGAGAGTAAGTAGCCATGTCGCCGCCACCGACGGGTGCCTGGACATAGCACATCTCTGGCGGAATGATATCTTCATGGCTGTTTTGGCCTGTGACCGAGGCGAAGCCAAACTGCCCCGGTCTCAACGATGGCCAATTTAGAGTTCCACTATTGACGAAAGATCGTCTTCCAGCACGGCGCAAACGCTCTATTTTCCAACGGAGTCCATAACCTCGAGGGAATCGGTATATAGCGTGTGTTGCAACGGCGCTAAAGGCTTATGGAATGGTGCGTATTGAATAGTGTCGCGGCGTTGTTTTGGTTCGGTTCGTTATGGAACGTTTGGAAACGTGCGAAATTAAGCGTGGAAAACAAAAACTAAACGAATGGACTGTTAAAGAAATCTCGAGGCGGCGTTGTGTTGTATCAATTCAAATCGCAATAACAAATCGACGTTTGTTATTGCACTCGTCGCCGGGTAGATTGCGTCGTCTCCCTCGAGTTTCAAGGTTTTGGGAAATTGAAGGTTCGGGTGAGCTACAATTCTAGCCGTCGACGGGGGCTGTGCTGTAGTACCCGAGAACCTACAGTTGTGTTGTCACTGAGGGTGGGGTGGTACCTGCACTGGTACCTTATTAGCTCATTTACTTCCAGGCTAAACCTTTGACGATTTCCGTTAATTTTTGCCCAAACTAGGTAGCCCTGGCTTAGAGAATTGAATCGAAACATGAGATGAAGACAGGGCTTGCTATTGGAACAATAATACAAGATGGGAAATGTCCTATAAGGATCAAACAAGCAAATCCTCTTTGTATAACATGGTATGATATAACAGGAACTGGACATTTGAAATTGTCGCTGGATGACAACGGGAAGGGGGGGCTTATCACTAACCAGTTCTCAATCGATACCTGTGCACAATGCGACAGTTCGGTTGATTGTCTCACTCCAGAGGCGATGCGTGTTGCCAGTTGTAACACCTCAAGTGGGAGTGATGCTTTCCTAACGACCAGGCCGCACGATATCCTAATCTGACAATCTAGTTCGTTCTACCCGGGCTTGTGTTTGATTACCTAGGTTGACTGTTCACAGCGACAGGGACTAGCCCAATTTGTCAAGGAAGTCACTCTTTGGGTGTATCTGTGGTGATTATTCGGAAACGAGCGTAGCGGGAACGATGAATTAATCCCTTTTGAGATAAAATGAGCGGATGTGGACGGTGGTGACGACACGATCGCACTTGGTGTCCCTTAACTGTCCCAGAACTTGTTGCTGTCAGAGACGTGGCCTGCCGAACAATGCTGTCCTCTGATCAGGGGCTCGAGAACAAGATGTTGATTGGAGCGCGGGAAATATCGAACGAGCGACTAGCGTAGAAACGACGCAAAAAAAAGAAAGACAGTAGAGAATGGCGCAAGAAGCGATTGCAAAAGTTATCGCACGTTTTCTATGAATAAAAAAAAAGGAGTGACAATGTTATTTGGTGTTTTCTACCACTACTTCGAACGGTTAGAAAGAGCAGTCGGCGTCCCACATCCACTGGTCCAAAGAATTGATGGAAGAGCAAGAGGGAAGGAAGGAGGCTTGGGAGGGTCTGCACCTGCAGTAGCGTAATTTGCTGCTGATTTTTTGTGCAGGCACAGACTTATACGTACTATGGTACTCCATGTGGTCATAAGGGGCAGTAGCAAGGGGGCTCCACGTAGCGTATGAATTTTGGTTATGCTAACCAGGGGTCGTTCCTGAAAGCCAAGAGGATGGCGCAAATCTCCAAGGCTCGTCTTCCCAAGTCTGTGACTGGTCTAGTCTCACCATCTCACTACAAACGGCCCGCAAATATAGACCAGAACGGGATGCTACCCGGGGTCTTACAAGGAGGTCCTCTTCGTGTTTTTGAAATCTCACATCCCTTCCGACCAATCCCGTATTTCGACGACCTCTTCAATGAGATGGTCCGATGGATGTATAAGGCGATGATATTTGTATATGCATTTCTTTAGCCACTATCGTTAGCATTCGCCTTGTCAAATCCCGGTGAAGAAATGCAGTTATATTCCCAGATCAACAAGAGCACAGAAGACGATACAGCAGTATCAGATCAGAAATACAGTATTCATAGTATTTGATACTTCACCATTATACTAGAAACAGCACTCCCAGGAAAGCTTCAAGGCTACGTAATTTGGTTCCAAGATCCATCGAACGACTCAAGATCCCAGATACGCACGAGCAAACCCGCGGGTTCGAAGAACATGGACGTGGTTATCAGTTGCAAGAGGTTCTATTTCAGCAGAAACTCGCTGATCTGCACATGGGCTGCATGGGCAGATGGGTCACGGAGTTTGATGGCTTGGTTGATCATACCTAAATTCATTCATGCTCCGCAATACTTCCTATTAAGCGGCTTAAAATTTATTGCTATACCTTATCACTAGACTATACCAAATCATAACATGCTTGGGGTATCTCGGTGGTCGCTTTCGAGCATCATATGTAAAGGCGAACATCAATGGATCGTAGCTCATGTCTCATGAATTGCCATTATTGTTTTGCGCCTCTCCTAAATTCATTCGAGTTTTGTAGTCGCGAGGACTCTCGAAGAATTGCGGTTCACCACCCCACATTCCTCGCTTCTTAGCCTTTGCTTTGCTCTCTGCAGCCTTGTACTTTTCCTCAAGGCCACCAAACTCGGCACCACTCTTAGCCTCGTATGTTGTAGCCAAGCCTCTCTTTAGCATCTCCAAGCCAACATCTCGACGGAGCAGCCCCCGTCTGACGAATACAGTGGCGACGATACGGTCGTACTGATCACGCCTGTAGATCTTGGCTCGCACTTGTCGGCCAAGTATATAGCTGGATAACCAAGCCAGAGCGTCCATCGAGAATGGTTGTGCGGGCCGTCCGAAGTGAGCACCTTCCGGTGCATCAATACCAGCGATGCGTATAGGAATCTGAAGCAGTCGAAGTTAGATACAAGACATAAATGGGTAGGCGCCCGCTTATTGAGGTCATGTTTAACGAACCGTCCTATTTCTCAACTCAGACTTCTTGACTGGCACCCTTCGTAGCCAACCCCACCCGGCTAGACGGCCACCAGGAGTGTGGTACAAGTGGAAGTTATCTCCATCTCCGACACTAGTAACTCGACCGAAGATACTTCTCTTCCTGAAGAAGCTCGGCTGTATATGTACAGCTCCAGGGATACGGCGCAGGTATGAACGATAGATCTTCAGAGATGCGAGAACAGTCGTTGTCACGAGTAGAGTCGGGATCCAATTTCTGGGATCTTTGTAGTGCTGCCAATCGGTTCCGTTCAGACTATCAGTCCAGGCGACTGACTCTCTCTGAGCCTCTTCATCCTTTCTGGAGGCAGAAGTGAAAGGCCATACCATTATACTTGCGACTTGGAGAAGTCAGCGGTCCTTAGGACCAAGTGAAGAAAATGATTGATTTTTTGAAGTTTCCCCAAAGCGAGCTGGCGGGGGGGACGCAACAATTGGCGGTGTCGTGACCTGTTGCGGCTTTACCGAATTGAGCAGGGAACTATCGACCTTATCTTATCAATTCCCTTGCTGCGAGAAGCCCCAGTTAAATCATCGATGTGGATCATCCCGTCCTGAAACTGCATGTTACAGAGAACTCCATCGACGTCAACGTGCAGCTTAAACTTTGGTCTAGGTATATGTAAGTTGCTATATGTAGAAAAGGCCTAGGTGCATCGCGGGCGAGATTTCAAAAGTGGAAACACAGGTAATTAAGCCATACATCTTAAAAGCTTGTGCTTGCAACTTTTTATTTCACGGATGCCAGTCTGTGCCTAAACATTTCTTTCATTCATGAGCAGCAAGTATACATTTACATTCCCTATGGAAAATATCTGTACTACAAATCAGAGGGATTTTTAAGCTTCAATTCCTCCCTTTCGACGACGTTCGACCACATCATCGCGAAGCTACATTCATGGCCACCCGCACGACCACTCACTTACTACGGAACAACTCATAGGAAGGCGGTCTCTTCCCTAGCCAAGTACATAGCACACCCATTGGCTGAGAAGATTAGTGTTGTTATTTGTGCGTTCATTGGTGTCGGCCACTCAGGATTACAATATAAAATTATAGCATATGAGTTAAGTGCCAGCGCAGGTTTCTCATGTGCATGCTGATTCCCAACCCTCACAATGTCGAACCCACGTAGGAGGAGTGTTCGACTGCAGGAGTCAGAGCAGCAGCCCCTTCTAAGGCGCAACGTTTCCAGCTACGCCCGAGAGCAAGAACCGTTCTTCAGCTGCAGTACAAACGCCCATGCCCACCTACCAGTATATACGAATATTCACAGGATACGACGGGACGTCATCAGTATAGTTGAGGATTACCTCACATTCGAGCAATTGACAGATCTACGGCTTAATATATCCGTTGTCCGGCCATTGGTGGATAAGCTCTACGAGCAGAATGATATTTCTATTGGTATGTAGACTCACTCGATAGCTCCGAGTT
The DNA here is from genome assembly GCA_022497025.1 of Hypoxylon sp. FL0890. NCBI lineage: Eukaryota > Fungi > Ascomycota > Sordariomycetes > Xylariales > Hypoxylaceae > Hypoxylon > Hypoxylon sp. FL0890. The sequence continues at coordinate 1,031,739 of MU386540.1, read as the reverse complement.
ATATAAGCCGAAAATAAGACTCTCTCTCAACTATTACACTTATTATAAAAACATCGGTAGCTAATAGCAATTTAGTGTATTGTTTACTTGTCAATCGGTCCCGGTTTCTGCACGAACAGGAGCATATGACCAACAGACAAAATGTCCACTATACACGGGCAATGCTCTGCGAGCTAGTAGCGACTCGCATCTTGCGGCGCTTTGGCGATGATAACCCGGGCTCTGAAGGGCTTCTTCTGTTGGCGAACATCTTGGTTGCTGGGTTTTGGCCTTTTCAGAACGCCCCCGAAGAAGTCCGTCAAGAGGCTTTTCTTGGTCCTACGTGGAGCCAGAATAGAACCCTCCCGGCACTTGAGGTAGCTATCTTAAGCGGTAGCAAACACTTTCTTAGTTCTACGCATTGTCAGAAAGTGTATGTGAAGATGTCACATTCAAGAATCCGTGATGAGGCTCACATATGTCAATCAGGGTCAACGCAATCTATACCGGCCAGGTCATTTACACGCCTTCTACTTTTGGTGAGTGCAGATAAGGCTTACTCGTTAATTCTGGTTTTTGTATCCATCTACTGCATTTGAATGTTTCCATGAAGCTAACACGATGATAGTATGTGATCACAAATATCAATTCAAGGCCTTCTCTCTACAATTACTTTAGAGGCGAATATTTCAGTGTTTTCGTATTGCTAACTTTATCAGCTGGATATGATACCAGACCGATACAAGCAGAAGCCCATCTCACTGTATGACCCACGCGAAGCGCCTCTATTAAATCAATACCGCCTCATAGTGCCTCGTACAAGAAATGTGTTGGAAATAATTCAGTTCATCATACTCCTTACACTATATCTCCTATTCATGCTCGAGCGAAGTCCAGAATATATAAGCCCCCTCGAGATTGCTTTTGCAGTTTATGCGTTCGGATGGGTTCTAGATCAGTTTGCAACAATCCTGGCGCATGGATGGTGAATCTGCCTCGAGTTCTCTCTTCCATCTGTTTACTAACTAGAGCAATAGGAACGTTTACACGCAAAATCTTTGGTCATTTCTTGATGTCATGTTCGCACTTGTGTACTGGGCCTATCTCATATTGAGGATTTACGGTTGGAATACTGGCCAACCAGCGCTGGGCCAGCAAGCGCTTGATGTACTTGCGATGGGGGCTCCGGTACTCGTACCTCGACTAGCGTTCAACCTGTTATCGGACAATTTAGTGTTTTTGTCTTTACGATCGATGATGGCGGATTTTACTCTACTTACTCTCCTGGCAGCCTGGTAAGTACCATTCAGAGGGCACAGCATCACTTTCCTAGCAAATTTACAGCGAACTGATGAGAACTAGGTGTTTCTGTGGGTTTTTACTCTCCATGGTCTGGCTTGCAGAAGGGCGGCACAATCTCGTGTAAGTTTTTCGATGTCATAATATCTCACTAAACTAATGATTCGCAGGACTATTAGCAAGTGGATGCTCTGGATTTGGTTTGGCCTGGATGGCACAGGTGTTTCACGATCCGTAAGTGAAATGAAACGAAGACTACGTACCTAAAGTCCTATATCAACTGACATAATGTTTATAGACGGAATTCCACTGGCTTCTAGGGCCAATCTTGATGGTCACGTTCGCGTTCCTGGGCAACACTTTGTTCCTGACAATTCTAGTTTCGATGCTCTCAAATACATTCAGCACCATCGTTAACAATGCTTCCGCCGAGATCCAATTCCGAAAGGCCGTCTTAACGCTCGAGGGTGTGAAAAGCGATGCAATATTTGCCTACCAACCTCCGTTCAACATTATAGCCCTGTTCATTCTTGTCCCTATGAGGTTCGTGGTTAGTCCCCGCTGGTTCCACAAGATCCATGTTGCAACCGTTAGAACGATTAATTTGCCGGTGCTGCTCTTCATTGCCATCGTCGAGAGGCGACTCCTATGGTCAGACACGGAGCTGGCAGAATATCCGACCGAACAACTACCAAAGAGACGTCGTAGTCGGAACTGGTTCTGGGAGAAATGGAGAATAACGAGTCACGGCGATATCCAAGCCGTCTTTGACATTGCTCCTCCAGATTCGGTTGAAAACGATATTGCCGTTGACGACGAGCTAACGCACCACATGATTCGGAGACAATTTGCCCGGCATCAAAGTTCTACGCTTGTAGAGTCGAGCAAGAAACAGGATAATAGCAATTCGAATCAGCAAGAACAGCAGCAACAGCCTCTAATCAAGACGCCGAGCCGTAGAGACTCGATAGCCCCCTACGGTATAACGGAGGAGCAGGTACGAAACATCATGAGCGAGTCGTCCGAGATCGAAGACATGACCAGCCGTTTAGGCGCATTAGAACGCACCACCTCAAGGATTGAGAAGATGTTGGCAAAGCTATATGATGATGCTGATGAGGGCGAGGCTCAAGGAGCAGAGAATAAGTAATAGTGATAGTAGTACATATGATGTCGAAACAATTATGTAGAGAAACACGATTTGAAATTGGCAAGATGTTTTGGTATCGAATCCGAGCATCCTATAAGTGACACACCGAGGCAGCATATCAGAAGGCCGAGGATCAGCACTGCACCAAATACAATGTATGTGATATCTGTTGGACATTGGTTTCATCCGAGGCCACTGTGGTCATATGCGTCATTCCAAAAGCAATTCTGGACGTTACTAGGGCAGTGATTTGCCTTATCCGATTGGCACGTACATGTATTGTAGCAATGAGACCATGCAGGACCATGACGAGGATGGTAATACCTTGAGGGTGTTTGTGTTTGTACTTCGGATGGCAGGTGCGATTCGGGCCTCGAGCCCAAGCGGAAGGAAAGGTCCTTACTCAGGCTCTCTTCAACATTTGGCAGTGTCATTCTAAACTCATACAATTTCTAATTAACACGAACTGGAAATTTCGCAAGCTTGACCTATCATTTTCATTACGAACATCTGTATCGACTACGTTGAAGCTAGTCAACTTGCTGAGCCATCCATTCCACCTAAGAAGGACGGCGAAATGTGCACCACAGTCCGTAGGTATTCTGCATTCGTGATTCATTATTTCATCGTCCAATTTTGAGTTCGACGCTGGCTCTCGAGCCTACTCCGAAGAAGATGCGGATTCATTCAACTGGCACCATGTCACGGCACTAAACAGATCTCTCTCGAGGCTTCGCTGTCCCTATCCCCCTTTTCCATGCCTTTCTTCTTATCTGTATCTGACTCCCTCTGCATAGCACCGAGATTACTAAGTCCTAACCACAAATAGGCTTCCGCAGCCGCTGCTGCCGACACCATTGGCTGCACATCGCCCAACCGTGCTGGCCAGGCAACGGGTTCAACACGTGCCCGTCATTCGGCTCCGGCGTGGCCGTCCAGCCCTCGCGCATCATACCGATGGATGGGTTGTGTCCCGCTTGCCTCATGCCGGGCCACTACGACAGGAACCAAATCCGCATGATCTTGGAAATCAAGTCTCGCGTGCGATGGGGCGCCGGCCCGAGTAAATGCGATCCCGGATGCGAGTGCGCTGTTATGTGAGGATGGATGCCAGGGACGGAGATATATCCTTGAAGAACGTGTGGTGCATGTGCTTCTGAACTGGAGAAGGATGGTTAAGGGATTCGTTTCTGCTGGGTGGTAGAGATCGAAGGCAAATACCCCCCGTTCATGACGCGGCTGAGTGCAAGACTAACTAGGGGATACAGGTTATGAGATCAAGGAGAGGCATAGGCTATCCCTAGATGACGGCTTCGCGTGGCGTGACAATAAGCTCGGTCTGAGCTTGGGCAGGCTAGGGCATCTGGTAACGGGCTTCAACGGCTGCGCTGTTTACTGAACCTGGGAACAAAATGCTCGTACTTTGAAATCTGTCTATATCTAGTCGCGTGAGATACTGACAGGACGTAGCTATTGTCAAGCTCGGGTGAGAACATTGAATCTAGAGGGAGATCAATACATCCATCAGTCTTCTATTATGTTGGGTCGAAGATATCACGTGCTTAGACTGGTTCCTTTTTGAAAATTTTGCTGCTCGACCTAACTTTATCATATGATATCTTGCTTCCATCACCAACGCAGCAAGAGATGCTTCCAACACCCGATACGTCGCACGTGGCGTATGAGAGGATATACGAGCCGGCAGAAGATTCTTTCCTGCTGTTAGACACACTTTCATCTGCCTCCGAGACAGCATTCCTCCAGAACCGATTTGGAGATGATTACGTCCCGTTGGTGGTGGAGATAGGACCCGGCTCGGGCGTAGTCATCGCCTTCGTCAACGCACACGCGCAGGTTCTCTTCGGATCCCGAAACATCCTGACCGCGGCCATTGATGTAAACGGGTACGCATGTAAGGCGACGAGTGAGACTGCGAAGAAGGCTGCATCAGAAAACGCCGCGACGCATGGCAGATATCTTGATGCCTTCCAAGGCGACCTCGTTACACCCCTGAAGGACCGGTTAGTGGACGTTTTGATCTTCAACCCTCCATACGTTCCGACGCCTGAATTGCCGAAGCAGCCTGGGCCAGCGGATCTACCGCATCTGGGTATGAAGCCAACATTTGATGATGATTCCTACATGCTTTCGCTGTCATACGCGGGTGGGAAAGACGGGATGGAGACGACAGATAGGTTGATCAACAGTCTACCCCAAGTGCTCTCGAGTAGGGGATGCGCATACATCCTGCTCTGCGCACAAAACAACCCGGAGGAAGTCAAAGAGAGGATTCGAGCGCTCGGAGAAGCTTGGAACGTCGAGACTGTAGGATCTAGTGGGAAAAAGGCCGGATGGGAGAGACTGCAGATCATCAGGATCTGGGTAGAGTAAACACGTATTGTATGACTTTGGTTGTCAATGGACTTTATTATTCTCGTGAGCTTTCAGCTCCCATATGAAAATAGTAGTGCGAGGAGCCATACCAGCTTGTGCCATTCTTCATGGTTTTTCATTTAAACCCCCAACGCCGTAGTAGCAATGCCCACTTCCTTCTCCTGTACTCGAGTACGACATTTCCAAAGGCACATCGGCCATTCTGTGTATCTTCCAGAAGGCGCAGGTATGATGTAACACTTTCGCCAATTCCTCCAACTCAGCGGCGAGTACCCTTCTACGGTCTGCCTCTTCCACGGCCACGGCCTCGTCCTCTGCCCCTACCGCGTCCTCCACCTCGGGCACCTCTGTCCGCAGCCTCCTTGCGCGCCTTGTTCTTGGGCTTCACCGAATCGTCGATCAGGAGGGTATCTAAGGGGAGAGAGTCGGGAAGGATGAAGTATCGGATGGTGGAGCCGCGGATGTTCATTGTGTCCAGCGAGATGGGATCTTGGCCACGGGGAGTCATCTTCACCGTTCGCAGAGCCGTGTTCATCAATGGCGAGACGGATGTGATTGTGCCGTGTACGATTGTGCCTAATGAGCTTTGTTAGCTATGGTGCAAGACGGTATTGAATAAACGATACGGTGTGTCGCGTACCATTTTTCAACTCAATCGTCACCGTCTCGTTGGCGCACTTCATCAAGAACCTAGATACGTATCATAATTAGCACCTGAACCGTGGATGTAGCTTTAGAAATAGATGATTTAGCACAAAATAATGCGCCGAAATGAGTGGACTGAGCTTACCTGACGAGCTTCATCTTGGCTGATTGTTCGTGTCTTGGAGGATTAAGCTGCTATGTTCGGACGTCGCGTTGTGGTAGGAAGCTTTATCAAGTTCAGTGGTCGCGTTTTAGTGAGCTTGGGTATAGGGCGAAGTTGTGAAAATTAACAACCATCAATTAGAGTTGGAGATCATCACGTGACAAAGAGCTCTTTCCTGCTGGGGCGTTTATGTACCTTTGTACCTTTATCTTTCAATGCGCTGATTTTTGAAGCTGAGGCTTCAAGTATGGATTTCTTTTAGACGCAAGTTATGAAAAATGATATAGCTTCGATACACTACCCTCTGTATCGAGGCAGATTCTAGGTTGTAATGCCGTACCAATGATTGGTCTAATTCATTATATGGTGTCTAACTCTTCTCTCGAACAAATAACAGAAATGGAGGATGTGATAGTGGTATGAACTCCAAAAGTCTTGAAACGCAGAGGTATCTATGCCACTGACCAAGCCCTCACTCCAAACGCTCGTGCAAATGCTACCCCGGTCCCCAATATAGTGTAGGTAATCAGATCCGTCAGATTTATCATTATTTGTCCTTTTCGTTCTCGTTCTCAGATACCTTCTCCCATTCATCCTCCGTACTGACGCTTGATTTGGTTCCTGACGAGGATGTGGGCTCCGCTCGGAGCTTCAAATCTCCAGTTTGCTCTATGACTTCCACCTCTTTGCTAGCAGACGTAGGTTTTCCTTTTGCGACGAGGGCTGGTGTAGTCTCTACTTCGGTCTCACTATCATCCGAGGACTGCGCGGCGGCTCGTTCGGAACGTGCCTTTTCCCTGGCCTCTTTCGCCTGGGCGACCTTTAACTCAGCTGCAAACCAGTTGATAGCCCACCAAAGCCCCCCACACAAGAACGAGAGTATTATGAAATGTACACTGTATGTAGCGACCAACAGGACTAGTAAGACGAGTTGTAGACTGGCGAAAGTGACGTTGGTCGCGACTAGGAGAGTCGGAGTCGTTCCGGGAGTGAAGATGGACTCCCAGAGCTCCTGCACAAAGCCTGCCATGGTTTCCGAAGTGAAAAAGACCTCGAAGTGTGGATGCGACAAGGGCTATGTAGGTTGAATCGATATGCGACGAGTAGAGAAGTGCTTCCAGCAGAGCTCCTGATGGTCTAGAGCGTCGGAGAATTAGTCTGGGAAAGAGAGTAGTAAAGGAGACGATAGTATTGAGTTTTATCAAAAAGACGCGTATATACTGACTTGGTTTAAAGGCCAACGTGTTGTTAGGCAGTCACCAAGTAAGTCTTCTACCTAGTCACGGGGAGACAGACTGGACACGGCGCAAAGAAGCTGCCCGATTTAGCCACAACACAGGCCGCGCGACTGACTAAAGTAAAGGGACGGAGACAAGTTCGAGCGGGGCAGCGAAGACAGCTCTTAACCAGAATCTTCAATGTCAAAGATGGCTGGTTATTGAGCCAGCGCGCTAAGGAACAAAAATGATTTCTGATAAACGCCAGTCGCAGGTGTCGACTCGACGGACTTATACGCGTAAGATGCCCAAAGAATAGAGAGGTTGGGAGAAACTGGAGAGTAATAAGGAGGGAAGGAGGACGCTTTGTCGTAATAAAGGATATACATCGAGGGCAGGTACGCCTAAAAGTACATTACCGTACATATGGAGAGGCGGGGCTTGGAGGGGCTCAGGTTACATCTTCAGTTGCCAATGTTGACCTTATCGAAAAAACGGGAAGCAGGGATGCCTAATCGGTATGCCGTCAACCTTCAAGGTTTACCAAGGATACATTGAGTCATCTATGGAGGTATACATGTATGTATTGTACAGCCTATTGATGTATCATTTCATTTATTTTCTATCTTCTTATGTACTGGAGAATCGTTGACGTGATTACATGTATGTAGACAAAGGCGGTTCTCAGCCGAGGAGCTAAGGAAGCTACCTATACACGTACACATCTACCTTATGTAGGTAAGTATGCTATCAAAGTCACGTATGAAAAAGAACCGAATCTCTCCCTCTTGGGCGGAGGTATCCGGATAGTTCCACGTTGCCCTATCCAAAGGCCTGGTTGCTAGCAATGAAACACTACGAGTCAACCTTGAAGTTATCAAATTATATGTATATTTCAATGCCTATTATCAACGGTTACAGACATTACCTGAAGGTAGATACCTATACATATATGTACACAGATACGTCTATTATGCATTACATTAAGCCCCTAAGATTATATACCTTATCGATAACCATGTGCTATGCATCAGGTACCTGCCTGAATCTCTGGTGTACATGTACGCCGATCCCTTTTGAGTAAGGTGCTAACCTTAGGTATGTTTTACGCGCCATGTGCCCCCGTGCCTACCCGTGCAGCCATGCAACAGGCCAATTAGAAGCCTGGGATTCTACCTATTTCTGCTAAAAGGCATCCCATCCAGACACAAGCCTTACCTGGGTTTCCAACTGATGAAATACATACATACTACCTACATTACATACCTTTATCGGTCATTGCCTTACGACGTACGACCCAAGATCACGATTCGGATACTTATACATCCTATACCCTTGGAAAATCGTCGTCTTCGTTGTATAGTGCTATCACACAGCTATCTGAATGATACCTCTGTACCATTGCGCATAGCTTTCCGGCGACTACTGCTTACCAGTTATTGGGTAGCTAGGAGCTCTCTAGCATTCACTCTGCGCGACGTAATAAAATTGTCTTTGTAATAGTTTAATCGCATCCTTGCTCTGCAACATCGATCGTCGAAAGCGCCTATCGTCCTCGACAGCATGCAATCCGATGTTTTAGAGCGACTTTAATATCGAGCGACTATACAAGATAGGGCGAGTATAATAACGAGGAAGCATCATGGCTAGCAGCACAGATTCAACTCACTCCAATCTAAAGGATCCGCTAGTTTCGCATTCGCAAACACGGCAGGAGAACGGCCAGCACATAGCGGAATCTTCGTCTTCCGAAGCCCCTACACGCGAGCCGCCCGTCCCGAACTTACACAGACTTCTTCGAGGGAAGGGGCGGGAATGGGAAGCAATAGGAGCGAAGCCCAGGCCGCTTCAGCTCCTCGATCTCCCTGTTGATATATTGAGGCTCATTGTAAAAGAGGCAAGTCGTATATCTCTGATAGTAAGCTCCAAAAGCCGCGCTAACGGTTGCATATTAGGTCACTCACACGAACGACTTGACCTCTTTAGCTTTGACAAATTCCACGCTTTATTATCTTACAATACCTCATATATATGCCCGGTTCGATATAGTATGGCCTGATGACACAGTCCCACCATCCGACAGCAAAAATGTCGATGCGTTGACGTATGGGTTAGCTACGCTCTGTCTAGGTAGTAAATTTGCTCAAAGAACAAGATGGTTGCGAGGGAGCTCTTTGGCGCGCTCTAAGCCCTCGCAGAGGCTTGCAGACAACCAGTACGCAAAATACACCCGTAAATTCTCGCTCGGCAATGGACCAAAGGACTGGACATCCGAATATATGGTCACGAAGGAGAGCGGGAAGATGCTGGGAACATTGGTAGCTATAGCTGTCGGGAAGATGGTCAATTTAGAGACATTTGTGTGGGACATGCCCACCGGCGTTCTATCAGAAGTCTTCATGGCCCTCGCATCCCTGCAGGATCATTACCCTGAAGGAGAATCCAAACTCGAGAAGGTCTGGATCCGTTGGCACGACAATTCTGAAGTTCCCGATGCTTCCTCATCTATTTCTAGTCCGATCCAGCCTCCTCCGCCACCGCCTCTGGCCGTTCCGTCCGTAGGAAGCACAGTGACTACTGTCGGCAATCCTTTGCCCCATGATTTTCACCCATCCGTGACGCAGCCAATCAAGTACTCGGAAAGTCAGGTCGAGTATCCAACATTCAGCGTCTTACCGCCGCTGAAAAGCTTGACAGTCCTAGACATTGACGAACTCGCCTACCTGGATGAGATGTCGGTGCTTATCGAGCGTTCAAGGTCCAAACTCCGGGAACTTCGAGTCGGAATTTCGCAGAAAGCTCGTATGGCCGACTTTGCGCAAGCTTGGGATAGTTATACCTTGCATCAGGTTGATCACGATGCTCGGTGGCCTGGAGAAAGCCGAATTGGCGACAGGAGGCTGGGAGGGGTGCTAGGGGTGCTTGTTGGTAGAATATACGACATACGACGAAAATCTGCAGTGAAGATTCAAGAGAAAGAGGCAGCCGACACCGTTCCAGAACAAAGCTCCGCATCGCAATCTAATGGAGTCGAGAATTTAGGCTCGGCTCCTAATGGCTTACACTTACTTGTTCAGCATATGAATATCGCAACATCTAGTCAAGCACACCTGCAGAATCAGCAGCAAACCAATGGCGCGACAGTCCTAGGTCAGACCACTGTCCGACCTTGTGCAGAACGAAAACGGCTCGATGGAAAGCTCCAATTGGAGACTTTGGAACTCGAGCGAGTGCCGCTTTCAGTGCAAGTCTGCACAAGAGCTATTGACTGGAGTGTTCTGACAAGCCTCACGATCCTAGACTGTATGTTTGTTGAACACCTGTGGAAGTCTCTAAAAAGGCAATATCATCCTACACCCCCAGCTCATGGCTCGCCTGCTGGTGCGCCAACTCAGTACCACCTTGCATTGAAACATATACATACCGATACCACATCAAATACCCTTATTAGCTTCATTAGGGAAACCCTCGCACCGAACAGTCTAGAGGTTCTTTTCTTGCAGGACCGAAGGCGCACGTCTGGTCCGGTTGTGAAGCTCGACCAGATATTCAAAGGTGCAATAAAACGGCATCGATTAAGTCTAAAGAAGCTTCTGCTCGATAGCGCAGATGAAACACAAGAAGTCCGCCGTTGGACAAACTGGATGCTTAATAGTGAAATAGTGTCCTACATCACAAGTGGGCGCATGCCGAATTTGAAGGAACTTTCTGTGATGATTGATTACAAGGACTGGGTAAGCAGGAACTTTGATCCGAGTCAGCTACGATACCTCTGTTGATCCAGACGCTAATGTTGGATTACCTATAGCATCCATTCCTTCAGCGACTTCCGAACATTCCTCAGCTTCGCTCATTACACATACCCCATATGCTAGAGCACCTTGGTACTTTTGAGCCTAAAGAGATGGCGCTCCAGATTGTTGACATTATTACGTTACGGCCAGAGATTCAACTTTGTTACGTAGGTATAGCGAACAAGTGCTTCGAGATATTAGAGGCTCGACGAAACGACATCAGCAGTGGCGGCTCAGATGCCGGACTCGGTGGAAATCACGGAAACGGTGCCATCGTGATCGATATGGATGATGATAATGAGGATGACGGTAGTGAGGCTGACGAAGAAACGGAAGACGATGATGATGCGAACGATGACAATAGCACCGGCAGCCAAGCGGACGCCGGGGATGACCTGACGGACGTGTCTGATGACGCTGAGTCCGAGACGGACTCGTCGCGAGAAGGCGATCTGGTGGGGTCAGCAGCACGGCTTCGTTTACGTGAGATCTTGTTTTACGACGACAAGGTGGCCATATTCAAGGCGAGACACGCCAGGCTGTGAGCTGTGACTCGCAGCCTTGGGGCTTCGGGGTTTGATATGTTGTATTTATTTTTGGGGGCCGTGTTTAATACACGGCTCTTACTCAGGACACAAGGCGGGTTGGTTTTACAAAAGCGCGTGTAGCAAGAGACTTATGACTCGAGGACCAGCTCCTATTTGCCTCACACCGACAAACTGGAAATGTGACCGATCTTTTTCGTTTCGGTAGTTATCGCCTTGACAAAATGACAAAATGCAAGGGGAGAGAATGTAGAGCTACTCAGCTTTCGAGTGCTGCTGAAGAATACGCCACCTGCTGAGCTGTGCTGTCCCGCTAAATCAGCCGGGGTTATAGGAGTTGCTGACAAACGAATCAAGGCGTCGGGATGGTACAGTCCGCCAAGCCCACTCCAGACGGTGCCTATCCGGCTCCAATGAAGCCTAACAGGCCTAATGCAGGAACTGGGACCAGCTAAGGACCAGCTAACTCATAGTTGACCCTGGTCTTTCCAGACTGTCGTTATGCTTCACCGTACCCAGCAATCTCTCACTGTCGTGCAAGGGTGCCTTACCGCCATCTCACCTTGCGAAATCCTTTCAGCCCCTCGAGCAAGTACTCAGAAAGGACCCATTAACAGCGATACATTTGGGGATTAGATTTTTCTCTTAGTTCATGCTGTTGTCCGTCAGAAAAACAGAAACTAGTACATTGTATATGTGTGTCTCATGCTCACCGATAGTTGGTGCGGTCTTTTCCTTTGTCCTAGAACCGGAAAGGCTTGTTGCAGAAAGATGCACCAAACATACAACTCTCCGCCATTTCGTTGAGGACGTGCTACGACCGTCCTGCTACCCTATTTACTAACCGCCATTTCCAAGTAGAAAAATTCCTCGAGGACGCGTAGGAGGACTTGGTTTTTCATTCTTTTGAAATCTCGGCTCTAATCTGGTCTGTTGCTGCATTTTGTTCATTTTCCATACTCTTCAAACTGGCGGAGTCAGGCTTCATACCTACCTAGGTACTCTTTACATACAAAACCCGTCTGGCTGTCCACTGCCTTGTCTTTTCTGGGAAATATTTTCATGTGAATAACGATCCCTTGCCTACACGCTCTCTATGGATACCCTACCGGTCGAGCTTCTGAGACTCATCTTCTCTCACTGCGACCCGAAGTCTGTCAGAAATCTTCGAGAGGTCACTCGAATTTTGGCAGATGTAGGCTACGAGTACCTGCTGTCCTCTAGGTTCACCGCTGTCAGTTGGAGAAATGATATCGAACGACTACACTCTATCGCACTCCACGAACGTCTGAGGGGAAGCATCACATCTATTTGCATATTTCTTGGTGAACTTTCTTATTACGACGCATGGAGTACTTCATGGTAAGTGTTTTTTTTTTTTTTTGGTATCTAAGATACTATTTCAAGTCATTACAATCATCTATTCCTCCACGGATATCTTACAATTCCGCTTATACGAATTTGGTACCCATTCTTGCTCCCATGTCAGACTGCGATATTGAGCCCGGACTTTTTCTTTTTTTTTTTCTTTATTCAGAAAAGTCCGGACATTGCTCACTTATTTCGCAGGTTTCAACACTTCGTGACACCTCCGGATCAGCGCAATGAGGTTATGGGCTCGGCTAGGCAGGAATTCGATAGGATCGAAAAGGGACGCAAGACTGTTGGTCCACTGCATCTGAGGGCTGATGATCTGCGAGAGGCGTGTTCCGCTCTTCCAAATCTCAAGGACCTTGAGATCACATTCACGCAGTGTCCTCTCGACAACGACCTCCTAAGGGAAGTTTTTGACTACCCTAGTTGCAGGAAGATAGATCGACCCCAGACGTATAGCAACTTAAATGCTATCATATTCGCACTCCACGGAATTCCCTTGTCATCCTTCAAGGTTGATCGACTTCCACTAGAGATATTCCGCTTGCCAGCTCATCGCACACATTGGTATACGCATGCGCAGTCATTTAGTACCCTGGAAACTCTCAACCTGACTCTGGATCCATCGGGGCTACAGGGACCTGGCTCAGCCTTCAGGGCTGTGAATGGACTCGGTCGCATCTTGCAACTCGCCACGGGATTAAAGAAACTGAAGCTTGCGTTCCACCCGTACTGTAGCGAGAGCTCCAAGTTTGCTCTCTCCTTCCGAGAACTCTTCTGGGATTTCACGTTCAAGCAGCTTACCGACCTAACCCTCGAAGGGGTCTCCTGCGAAGAGGACGATCTGAAGGACTTCCTTGCGCGACATGGCTCCACACTTCTTCGATTGCGCCTTGGCGGTCGCGGTCTGGCCAAGCCATTCGAGGTATCACTGGGAGGAATACATCTGTACGAAGGAACGTTCAAGTCGCTGTTCACAGGGCTCCGCATGAAGTTGCCCAAGCTAGAACGTATCCATCTCGAAGGCATCTTTGAGTGCGAGCACCACGACCTACCCTCTCACGAAGCCTACAACTTCTACCCGCTAACCAACGAGAACTGGGAGGAGGTTCCTCGTCCTAAGTGGGTGCGGAGCTCGCGGAAGACGATCAACTGCCTTCCTTTCGAGCAGTACGTTCTTTTTGGAGGTCCATATCCCGGAAACGCTTTGACACAGCAGAGCTATTGAATCCAAATGCTGAAAAGCATGGATCATAGAGAAGGCTGTCGGTCGGGCTTTACGGGTGTAGGGAAATTGCCATACCACCACCACCACCTTCACAATCCTTATCTTCGTTATGAGAAACGTTTCTTGATTCAATTTGTATCACCATGAACACGAGCTCTTGCATTACAAAGGCGAGCGATCAGGTGGAGGCGTCAGCGGAGCATGAGAAATTTTCAGCGTAACCGTCTCGCAACTTCGGGATGCGACGGGAAAAAAGCGAATCGAGCATGAGCCACGACACCATTCTTTCTTCTTCTCCTTCTCTTCGTCCATTCCACTCTCTCACGGGATGGGAGCATATATAGAGGATTCACGACGGTTTTTACAGGTGCAATCATATTCTTGGCGTTCATCCCTGTTGTCCAAATTGCTGCTTCAGGGACGGGACCGGCTTCTTTTTATGATACACGTTATGTCATGTGGCAGTTGTACGCGGATTGGGCTAATTTTTTGGAAGCAAACGATCGTGTTTAGGGACTGGTTTTCGCGGCAGGAATGATGAGACGATGGATGTATGGATGAACACGCAGATTGTACCGTATTGCTAGACTGATGAAGATCTCACGAATAATTAGATTGACTGCTTTGATGTATGTTTTACCCTTTCAACAAACTGTTCCTGCGCACACCTCGTCTTGTGTGACTTTTTGCTTCCTTCGAGTTATTCCCCTTAGCTATGGCCGCAGTATTCAGATCAAGCGAACTCTTCTCTATCCCCCCCGATGGGGAACAGAGCCACGAAAGTACCAGTATACTTACAGGTCACACCAGGATGAGGAGTAGATCTCGCTAAAGGGAATAGATAGGCTACAATACTGTTAATTTTGGTTGAACTGAACCTCAGCTTGGAGATGGTAGTAATGGCTACCATCCCTTCGACTCGTACTATATGATTCGTCGTGTACGTGAGTAAGAATTGCGGTGTGCTTAGCAACACTCTGGGTTTGTGTACCATCGTGTAGCCTCATTAGATGTCCAATAGTTGAGATATAGTGCAATGCATGCAACGTAATATTCTCGAAGGAGTCATCACGCCGTTCTACCCATTGATGGCGACTTGAGGCTCTTAACGATATGCTATTCGATTACAATTCTAAATATACTACGACCCGCCCGAAGTTTGTGTCGTTGAGTTGGCTCAGATGCGACCCGTTGCCTCGGGTCGCCTGGCATTCGAGAATATTCGATGCTCTTACCTTTAATATAAAAAGATAATAACCTTTCATTTATCTTACACAGCTCGATGCTACAATAGGTGTTTATTTGAGATCCTCTCGCCTTAGCTAGGTAAGGCAGCCTTAGTAGATTGAATAGCTCAGCTACGCTCTACGGAGTCAGGGATAACCAATATATTCGTAAGATTAATATAGCTTCATAAAGTGCTTGTCGGCAATTCAAACGCCGCCAAGAATCAGCATCTGGTAGTCATTTATGTCCAATCTCGCCGATCCCTCCGAGTCCCGCCAAATTCACATCACTTGTTCAAATCACCCAAACTTAGCATATACGCCTGATCTAGTCAATAAACCGTCACCGTCTTATGGGACTCGTATGAGTGGAGTTGCCCTTGATTCTGACAGCTTCCACTATTGCTATTAGTGTCTTCTTGGCCCGACTATCCGCCAGGGAATCCTCGAAACTCCAAGTCACTTTGAGACCGTGTCCAGAAAACATTGGAGAGTTCTCATGAGCATGCCCGACGTCGAGACTTAATTTTTTTTTCTTTGAGTTGCTAGTAGGACTACGTGTCCCAGGCCCACTTGCCACATCAGAGGGCTTGCTTCTTCGAATGAATGCCTGAGATGGCCAAACACAACCCGAATATGCAGATGAGTTAGATAGATTCTTTCCTTGCATATCAACTTAGGCTGTAAGGCTGGTGCTGTCTAGCAGTCATGACGTAGTTGTTTTAACTAAGACTTACGAAGGGCGGTCGTGGAATATTCCGTTCTTTCTGCTTAGTCATTACGTAAGGTCTGTAGGGCGCTTGAAGGATTCAAACCTTTGCCAGTTTCAATTTGAGAGACGCCGCAAACGCCGTCATCAGGTCCAGACCCAACAGCCTTGAGACCGTCATCAAATATCCATGTAGGCTGGGCGGGATGGTTCGCAAACGCTGCGCTTACTACATGCTACTAGGTATTGGGGCTCTTGGGGGCCGCGGCAGAGTCGGGACCTATTTGAAAAAGATTGATAGATGGTAGACGCTTGTAGGCTTTTACGGTCAAGAACCCGAGGTATCTGTTCAAATCGGAGATTTCGCTTTTTAATAACACAATATCCACTAGTCCTCCCCTTTTTTGCATCTGTTCTTTTTTTATCCTCCTAAAAGATTTTCGCCCTGCACCAGTGACACCGTCCGCGGTTAGATGGCCGGGGTAGCCTTGTTCGAACTCGGAGACAAACTTTTCCAACGGCGTGGGAAATCTGTACATAATGTACATGTAGGTAAGATATTGTGGACCAGAAGCACTTATTACTTGCGTAAGGTATGTAGGCTGTGTGGACGAGACCTCGTATCACGCGAGTAATGGGTCACCCTAGGACCAAGAGGATCCCCTCGTAACAAGTGATGAGAACCACATGACGGATCGTCAGGTAACAATATCAAGCTGCAGTCAGATGAGGTTGCTCTTTTGAGTGTGAGCTAAGCCATAAATTGACACCCGCGAATAGATTACTTCGGGCTCTGCAGACTGCAGACTGCAGGTGAGAAGGTCTTAGGAGTCCTAGGAATGTTAATAAATTAAAACATATTGCGAAACCACTCTTCCACTAGCTCCCGTGCGCCTTGTTTCGTACTGTAATGCGTAATCTGTCTTGTTAGCTCATTACCTGCCTCTTTTCGCAGGCTCGACTCTCCTAACATATTGTTGAAAACAATTTTTATGAACATCGATGTTATTCGGCAACCAACAGTTACAAGCCCGTGATCGTATCATGGGCTAACCGATTAACCTGGGGTTTTCCGCCGCCGGAGGCTACGGCGTGAAACAGATCAGTTCATGTTGTGCTTGTGACCGGTGCGAGCTGCATTACTGCAAGCGCCCATGTGTCAGTGGGCTTGGGGGGCGCTTGGCAAGGGTCATTTTGCTCCCATTTTTCGGTTCCATCGTTATGAACTCAGACTTGGATATCCCGACTGCCCGACTTGAGCGAGTTCGTTACAAATAAGCTATCGTACAGCTTGCGAAGGAAAGAAAAAAAAAATCTATCTACCTGTAAACATAGAGTTGCTAGAACAGTAGTGCTCAGCTCAACTTACACCAGCCCAATCTAGACCGAGATGGGACCGGGAAAAAAAAGAAGCAATTGAGTTCTTTGATACTCACTAGCGGGGAGAGTAGCTTTGTGTAAACAGGGTTTCCATGTCGATCGACTCGAGATCCCGAGTACTATCTGATGAAAAGGATCGATAAAGAAAATCAACTGGATACCACAGCGCGATCCTTAATCTTTTGGATGAAGTTAAAGCATATTATTGAACTAACTAATAATCCTGGTGCTTGTTTTGATGAACGTTTTTCAGCAGACACATTGATTATTAGGATTGGATTTCTGCTGAGCATCGCATTTTGCTTTTGCCCAAGATCAGAGCGTTTACTAAGTATGTAGGTAGGTGTGCAATTTAATGTTTGAGTCTGCCATGGTCATGCCTGTAGGATGGTCACGATTCACCTTCCGCCTATCCCGTGCAGATCTCCGCTTCGGCTTTGCAAACCAGTACCTACGGTAGGAAGGTTACGACTAAGGTAACAACTAGACGAAGGGTCGGTCCCGTTCCTGCTTCGAGTAATTAGTTAATAATTAAGTAGTACCTGAATCAAAATGTTGTTCCTGAATTCATTAAACGGGCGGCAGTGCGGCAGCCCCTTCAAATAAACCCCGGCCCATCGCTGGATGCCCCAAAGCGGATTAGGCTTCCCATGCTTCCTTTCATACCCCTGGCTTGCCTGGCCTGCCGAGTGCGACTACCCTGCTACTTTACCTTGTCTTACCCTGCTAACCTGACCTTGAGCTCCACTAAACATGCATGTATGCATGCGTCTTAAGCCGTTTTGGGGTTGGCTACCCAGTCAAAACGTCACTCTTGTCTGCAGCCACTTCGCTCTCGCCCGCCCGGCCTATCGACCCTATTATGTACATGTATCTAACACAGAAGGAACCATCCAACCATTGCCTGAGTTGTCGTCAGTTCTTCCTAGTCCCCTCTCTCGTCAAAGTTCTGACCCGAACCTTCGGATCCATTTCTTCCTCTTCAATGTTGTCGGCCCAGTGTCTGCTTCCAGAGCAGCCTCCAGCCTTCATGTTCTTTGTCTAATTAGTTGTTTACTTATAGTTGTGATCTCAATAAGAGGAGCCTTGCCTCTGGGACGCGCAAACTGCGGAAGGTGACGATCCGTGCTTCCCTAGTTGCAGACAGCCATGCAGCGGGTTTCCGCACTCCTCCCGTGGGATCGCAGTAGATCAAGCACGAGTACCAACGGCAATGGCAACGCCACTGCCAATACGGTCGACCGCAAGAATAGCGTCGACATCGTCCGCGGTTGGGCCGACAAGATCCCCTCGCCAGTGAACCGATTTAGCACGTTCCGATTCAGTAGAGACGCCTTTTATCCTGCGACCCTAGATAAGGAATGCGAGAAGGCTGCTCGCATTCTGAAATCTTTTTGCAGTACGTTCTCGCGCTGCCTGCACTTGGTATATAAACTAATGCGCGGCCACAGGTGATGGCTTTTCGACCCCAGACGACCGACCGGGAAGCCCTTCGACCTATTCAAGCACTCATTCGTCGCATAGATTTTTGAAAAAGATACCGCCGAGGATAATACAAAATGCTGTCGGGCTTGCAGTTTTCACTTCAATGCGATCCGGAATATGGACGTCTGGGTCTGGCGGTAGCGGCGTCTTGATTGCGCGCAAAACAGATGGGACATGGTCTCCACCATCTGGCCTAATGCTTCAGACGGCCAGTTTACGCTTCGTCTTTGGCGTTGATGTATACGACTGCGTCCTTGTAATTAACAACTTCACCGTTCTTGAGGCCTTTGCTAGACCTCGACTAACACTCGGCACCGACGTCAGCCTGACTCCCGGTCCTCTTGTAGCCTTGGGGTTACTTGAAAATGATGTCACATGGGCCGATCTAAGCGATAGGGCAATCGTGTATGTGAAAGCGAGAGGACAAAGTGCAGAAGTCAAATTGGACGGCATAGTGGTAACCGAGCGGGCGGACGAGAATGAGAGATACTATGGGATGAAAATCAGTGTTCCCAAAATCCTTGCGGGCGATATCAATCAAAGTATGCCCCAGACGCGACCATTAACTGAAGTCCTCAAAGCTGCTGAGGGGAGAACTGACTATGATACGGCCCTTGTTGAGCAACTTGGTTCTCAACCGGCGCCGGGAGATGCGACCATTGAATCACCCAACACGTCAGCGCCGTCGCCAGCATTCGGGGTACCCGATGTGGATGATCCCGATCCGTTTGGTGTCCTGGCTCTCGAGATGGCTGGAATGGGTATCCGTGAAGCTGGTACGCGACTGAGACCTGACAGCAGTCAATTCGAATTCAACCCTAGTCCAACGAGCCCTTTCTTTTCTAAAGCTGGTCGCCAGAGTGTCGATACTTATTTATCACGAAGCAACAGAGGAAGTTATATGTCTAACAAGACAATAGCTACGGAAAGAAGTCTGATGACTGATGCTGGTACTCAGACATATTTCGTGACACCTCAGACCACGCCAAGTTCGAGCCAGAGCCAAAGCGAGGATGGGAACCAACAGCAGACAACCGAGGATGTGCCAGAAGTGAAGGAGCCAATTGAGGTCGACTATACCAAAATCGATATTAGTGCTTTGAGAAAGCTGTCTAATTTCCCGGATTTGGACGACGAGCCAACAACGACAATTGCTATTAAGGAAGAAGAAGAACATGAATTAGATAATGAACCCAGCGAGGTCACGAGCAAGAGTATTGGTACGCATACCGAAGATGACAATATTGTTACACATGATAAAGTGTTAGATGAAAGCAATGATAATGACGGCGATGACGAGGAAGAGGAGGAAGAAGATGAAGAAGAAGAGGAGGAGGGTGAGGAAGGAGATGGATCCGACGTTGAAGAAGAAGCCGTTGTTTTCGAAGTGGCCACAGCACAGGCTCCAGCTCGATTAGCGATGGGGGCAGCACGAGTCAACATTCTTGCAAGAGTGCCCCCACCGCTTCCAATTAGGAGTCCTGCTCGTACATCTCGAAGAAGAAGTCAGATGGGAGATGTCAGTAGCTTAGTGAGCAGTCCACTCAGGCAAGAGTTCGAGCTTGATGCCGATGCCGATGTCGATGAAGCAACCACACCAAAAGCAAAAGATAACCCAGACAAGCATTTGGAAGGAGCGGATGGAATATTAACAGAGCCAGCTGGAGATGAACCCCGTGAGCACCAAGAAGAGGCCAGAAATACCGAGCGTCCAGCAACTCCAACTCGAAAATCGGTAGGCATCGACGATTACTCCACTAAAACTGGTGATCGATCTCCGCTCAGAGAGAGGACTATGAACGAGACCTCCCCGGAGGCTCAGGAACATGCTAGCTTCAAGGCCAGCCCTGACGTATCGGTCTCGGTTGCCTAGATAAGGGAGGCAGTGAGATATTTCGACCTTTCCTTGGCTCGTGATTATGGGATGTTCGGAGTTTTGGCAAAATTCATAAGGATGATTAAAGGAAGGATGAGATACCACTATTATCAGGGATCGATCGGGTTATAGGTATGTGGGATTATCTTGCACGATACTCAACACGTGAAGACGAGCATTAGAAGAGCGTTCTCGAGGATGAGACGGTGCTCTCGCATGGCAATACCCTTGATATGTATTTTTATTGTTTAATACATTGTACAAATCTGCGCTCATCAAGCATAGTTGGAAGGGAGAAGCTGTATGTCTATGGAGGAGTCTATGGAGGAGTTTAAGGAGAAGGGGAACTGAACTGACGGGTATCTCTTACCAGCTTACGATACCAAACCTACCAGCAGCCCTAGATATCTAGATAGTATCAATAGGGAATTGAGGTAGTAATGCCAAAGATTAGCGACGACAAAGTATAAGGTATCGGTGGAATTAGGGTAGAGTGTTGCTATGGCATGGTTTGGCGACCTCGATATACCGGGTCTGGTCGATGCACACACCACTGTATGAATTACGTGCCTTCCTTCTGTTTACTTAGCAACGCGGATGCACCACGCGTTTCCGACGAGCTTTCACATTTTCTGTTCCACTTTATCGGTTTGAACTTTAATCGTCGGCGTGCTTCAATATAAACCTAGTTATCGTCAATTTGCGTTCACGATGGGTCCAAAAAAGCGCAGCTCCAACTCTAGTAGGCCCAAGCGCCCTAGACAAGCTGGCAGATCCCTGCAGCAGGGCTCACCAGCCACAGCAGGGGTCCCTGCTGGTGCAAGCCAATCATCGTAATCGCTTATCCTGTTTCACGAAGTCTATCAGCATACCTGGTAACTGACATCTTTCTAGATCGCAGCCACAGTCCAAGCCACAGTCGGACTCAGCGTACCCGCCCATAAATGCAGGGTCGTATCCAAGCTTGCGCGTTGATTCGCGCGAGCTAAGAGCACTTCGCGAGTCTCTCCCAGGCGTTACTCTATCCAAAGGAGATAACGACAACGGCGACGGCAAACCCAACACCAGCTTCTCCAACGGCCGCAATTCCCTTAACTACAGCTCTCGTAACGGACCTACTTCCACTCCAACCCCAAAGTCGAAGAGAAACCAAACAACTCCCCGAAGCCAACGAGCAGATCGCAGAGAGCTTTTGCGCCAGGAACAACTTGGCAGCGGCCGCAAAGTTTCGTCTTTTTCACGAAAGATCCGCGAGATGGCCAGCCAGCAGGGAAAATGGCGAGAGGACCAGGTTCTCATCATCTGCCCTGGCAGCCTTACTACTATGGCCCAACTAGGCTGTAGCGAACTTACCCCTCCTGCCCATCGCATCCCGACCAGGATGTTCAAGGATGAGGAGACTAACGAGTACACACCTTACCATACATACAAGCGCAAGAAGGCCGGCGCATCGGAAAGCGCAGATGGCGAGAAGAACGACGACCAATGGGAGTATGTTGAGGACCGCGACAGCGTTGAGGGCGCAATCTATCCTTTACAGGGTGGCCGTATAGTGAATATGGCAGCATTCCTCGCATTTCTCGACCACGTTCACAGCCTACTTACAACCACATACCACAACACGCCTATCATGCTCATGGCATCACCACAATGGACGCGACCCGACTGCGAATCCATTGCTCGTTACGTATTTGAGAAGACCAAGACCCCGGCTCTCTGCCTGTTGAACAGCGCAGTCGCGGCGCAATATGGCCTAAAATGGCCGACCATGACTGTCGTAGACATTGGCTTCGAGAAGGTCGATGTTACCTGCATACACGAATATAACATTGTCAGCCACAAGATGCTGGGCTTCCCCACTCCGTTACGAGAGATCTCTGGCGGAGAGGTTTTTACCCAGAAGCTGCTGTCGCTTCTTAAGGATAAGAAGTTCACTTATGATATGGCTGAGCAGCTCAAAAAGAGTCCTCTGTGTGAAGTGTTACCTTATGCGCCCGACTCACCCGACCTCATGGATCTTCCCACAGACGATTCAGCTCCGGCTACGAGCCAGACTACGGGCGCCGCCTCATCTAGTGAAGGCATAAAGATCGTCGAACCCCCGAAGCCTACGACGGCTTTTGGTGGCGAGACGGAGAATGGAATTGCGGACGGAAAAGAGACGGATGAGGGCGTTCTTGACGTGGCCAATATCGTTACGAGCGGTAACACGCGAGAATTCCTCGCCAAGAAGGAGAAAGAGAAGGCCGAGAAGGCGAAGTCGAAGAAGCAAGGCAAAGGTCAGGAAGCTGAGCCTGCGGCGGCCAAGCCAATTCGATTGCCCAACTCCAAGAGGAAAGTCAACGTGTTTCACTACGAGGAGCTGGTGCATGAGGACGTAGAGGTCCCTATCTCGAATGGAGCGTCTAAGACAGAACCTGCAGCCACTACGAACGGTGCTGCCCCTACTGGTGATGCGCCCGCCGCTGAAGGTGCTCCCAGCAACCAAGAAGCCAAGCCCGAAGGCACCGGCGAGGCAAATGGTGACGCACAGGAGTCTACAGCCAAGGCTATCGGCACGGAACGAAGGACGAAGCGAGTACGACATGACATCGAGGTCGCACTTGAGCGATTCCTCTTCGCAGATCGCGGTGAGATCAACCGAATAACAGATACGATTTATCGCGCCATCCAGAGTATCGATGACATCTATAAGCGACCGGGCTGCTGGGATAACATCGTATTTGTTGGTAATGGTAGCCGTCTTCGTGGCCTCAAGGATAACATTATGCAAACGCTCATTGCGCGCCATCTGATCTCCCCGAGCACAGCCACCATTTTCACATCTGAGCTTCCTTCTAACATGGCAACGCCCAGCGGAACTGGTTCCCAGACCCCTACAGGCTCGTTCACAGGCCAGCTCCCGACGACGAGTTCCGTGAATCCGCTCTTGCAGGCTGCCACGACAGCATCGCTAGGTATTCCGGGCACAACCCAAGCTCCCGGCTCGACATCAGGCGAGATTGGAGCTGGTCACCATTCACATGGCCAAACGCCCATGAGCATCAAGCAGGCGCCGCTTCCAACGTACCTGGCCGAGTGGACCAAGAACGGCTTTGAGGAGGCCATGTTCCTCGGGTCGCTTGTCGCGGCCCGTCTGGCTTACTGCATCCACAACTTGGATGTCCAGACCACAGAGTCACAACGCATGATGAGTCTTAATCGCGTTGATTACAAGTGAGTTTCTTCCCATTGATTATTTGTACATTGGAGATATGGAGGCTAACAGTTGTTGCTATAGCGAGCACGGTCCTAAACTCATCCATTCCCATTCAATGCTGGGTTCGTGAATTTGAACGTGCCTTGAAGGGGAATGACATTTGCTATAAAAACATTACCAAGGAGGGATTTATGTTCTTTATTCCGATGCCCCTAAATCTCTTTTCCCACCTTTCCCCCAAGGAGTTCCGGTCACATGAAGACAAAAGTTCCCTAAGGATAGGGCGGAATTGTTTTCTGCGTTTAAGGTAGTCTTCTGCTAGGGATCGCTTGTGCAAGCTGCAAGCTGGATCCATGACAGGTCCTTTCTTCCAAGGCATCCAGGAGAGATGTTAGGATCGGGCCTGGAAGGTGAAGCAGGTACTCATGGCTTTGCTGGCTTCGTGAAGCCACAGCTGCTCCCTTTAGGCAAGTAATTGAAGCCGCGCATAGGTAGCAAAAGGACATGCGCTGTACTTTAGTCCTGAATATAATGAATTCAGATAAATGTCTTCTGTGATCTTTCTTCGGCGTATTATCATGTGCCTAAGGTACGCAACGAAGACATATCAAGGAGCACAGCCAGCTTTTAGATCAGTTATCGGATTGCCTTTACATGTAAGTTGCTGTTTTACGCCTGTTAAGGAGAATGCAGACATAATACGTATGACTACGCCCATACCTTGAAATAGCTTCAGGGGCTTACTTCTTCAGGGGCACAATTCACAATCCAGTAATGCCGCAATGTACAGTTCTCGTTTTGATTTTACTACTTTCAAATTGCAACGAATACTAGCCTATGCGGTGACCAGTCCTTCCGGAAAAGTCAATCTCGCCAAATATTCTCCCTTACTACTGCCATAATCCACCCGTCTTCATCTCACCCCGTCTCCTCCATTACCATTTACTTCGACGGGTCGAGCAGCAACTTCCCCGTGGTCTTCCTACCCTCCAGATCCTCATGCGCCCTCGCGACCTCGCTAAGGGGGTAAACCTCATGAATCCTAGCATCGAGCCCGTTCTTGATAATAATATCAAACAGCTCGTTACTATACTTCTCCAGCTCCTCGCGCGTATTGGTGTAATTCAACACAGTCGGGCGCAGGAGCCTCGCATTCTTCGCGCTCAATCTCAAGATATTGAACGGTGGCACGGCACCCGATGCATTGCCGAAGGAAACCATACTGCCCTTTCGCGCGAGCACGTCCAGACTCAGGTCAAAGGTGCTCTTACCAACGCCGTCGAAGACGGCGATTACGCCCTTGCCGCCGGTTAGCTCGGAGACTTTCTGCTTCACGTCCTCGTGGCTGTAGTTGATGACGTGGGTGGCGCCGGCCTTGAGGGCCAGGTCGACTTTTTCCTGCGTGGACGCGGTGCCGATGGTGTTGGCCCCGATCGAGTGCAGGAGTTTCACGAGCCAGAGTCCTGTGCCGCCGGCTGCGGCGTGCACGAGCACCCAGTCGCCCTTTTCGACGTGGTGGGCTTCGCGCACGAGGGTTAGTGCCGTGAGGCCTTGCAGGAGCGCGGCTGCGGCTACTTTGGGGGGAATGCCCTCGGGGATCTTGACGGCTTTGGCGGCGGGGACTGCACTGTACTCTGCGTATGCGCCGTCTGCCATCCTGTTGTGTATGTCAGTGTACTGCATTATGAAGTGGTGTTTTGAGTTCAGATATCCTATTTATCTCCACCCCGTGAGGGTTACGCAGCGCTTTGAAGAGCTCAGAGGGGAAGGGGCCATTGATAAACTGCAACGGAAGGAAATACTAGAAAATAAGAATATTTAAGGAAATGATAGATATTCTTTTGATAAGAAAACACGTTTCTACGTACCAGACAACCCTATCACCCTCCTTCAGGCCGTAGAGCTCTCCGCCGCCCGTCTTGACGATGGTGCCCTCCGCCTCTCGGCCGAGAATGTACGGGAACTGGGGCGCAGTGTACAGACCAGTGCGGAAGTACCTATAACACTCGTAAGCACCCTAGCATTGATTTCTAGATCATAGGAAGCCTCTTACGTGTCAATGAAGTTGACGCCGATATAGTCATTCTTGACGAGAATTTGACCCTCGACCAGCGCAGCAACAGGCAAGTCAGTCTTGTGCTGGAGGACCTCAATGCCACCAGTCTTCTCAATAATGACACCCTTCTGCGTATGCGGTATGGAAGCCATTGTGCGAATATAGAATGCCGGTAGACTTTTTGTTGTCGGGAGTTTCTTTTGAAAATGTGTTGAGACGGTTGCTATGCGACGAGTAGAGCTATAAACTAGCACACGAGACGAAGCTGTTCTTATGAAGGACATAAACACCGAAGAATGAGTCTAATCTGCCCGAAGAATTCGGTCTTGCAGAAATAAACCGAATAGATTCAACGGGAAGGTGTGCCTTACAAACAAACAAAGGATATTTGCCTTCGGGATATCGTCTTGCCCTATTAGTAATCTTCTTCTACGGGTAGCTGCAGAGCTCATAAGCTATCGCAAAAGTGACGCCATTGAAGCCGAAACCCCTCCTGCCCCGCAAGGTAGGCGCGCCCACTTGTTAAATCCGTACCATCGGGACCGAACCGCCAGCCGGCAGACGGCAGGAGCAGCAATATATCCGATTATCGTGAATTATTTGTAAGCGACGTTCAGTTAGAAACTGCAAGAGATATTGTGTTGTTCACTGAGATCACTTTTATTAGAGCCGAGTCTCAACGTAGATCCTGGCCCATTCTATAACTCAAGGGATTATAAGCATCCTGCTTATGTCATTGCGTCTCATCTCATTGTGATCATTTTACATTTCCTTCCTTCTAGCCACCATACCCTACATTACCGCGTCAAGGCGATATCGTCAATTCTGAGGATCATCTTGACCGTCTCGGCCGCCAACTCAATAGCGCTCGTGCTCACCAATAATGGCTGTAGTACATTCTCCTTGGCAATATTCGAGTTGACACCGCCGCTCTTGATGCTAACTCCTGCATTCTTCTCGCCCATCTCATGTCGATGTCGTAGATCCGTGACCACTTTGATACTGTTCAAACCGGCGTTTTCTGCTAGCGTCGTAGGGATAACTTCCAAAGCATCAGCGAAAGCTTTCCAGCAGATAGCCTCCGTGCCAGTCAGCGAGCGTGCTTGTTTGGAGAGCTGAGCAGCAATTTCAATCTCAGGAGCACCCCCACCCGCGATAAGAGCCTTCTTCTTGACCAAGCAGCGGATGACGCAAAGAGCGTCGTGAAGCGAACGCTCAGCTTCGTCTAGAATTAAGCTGTTGGCACCACGGCAGACTACTGAGACAGTCTTGCCTGCTGATTTCGTGCCCGTGATCTTGACCATTCGGGCACCGTTGGACTGAGATTCCTCAACCAGGTCGGCAGTTCCGAGCTTGTCCTCGGTGAACGAATCAATATCCGCAATCGGCTTACAACCAGTCGACTTGCAGATGAACTCAACCTCGTCTCGCTCGATATCCTTAACAGCGAGAATGTTGAGCTTGGCGAGGAAATGTAAGGATAGGTCGTTAACAGCGTCACGTAGGATGGACTTCTGGATTAAAAGCACGTTGCACTTGGCTTTCTTGATCTTCTTGACGAGGTTAAGGAGGTATAATCTCTCTTCCTTGACGATCTTGTCCATTTGACGGTAGTCGTTCACCTGGATAGTGTTCTCCATCTATGTATATATGGTTAGGAAATGGTAGTGAATAGTGACACGTATTGACTTACATCCGGCTTTGGGGGGCTTAGTTGGAACTGGATCAAGCCGATCTTGGCCTTCTCCATTCTCACAGGGCCACCTGCTGCTTTGATGACGGGTTGGTTGAGGACCAGTCCATCCACTAGCTCGCTGTCCTCTATCGTGCCCCCCACCTTCTTGATGATTCTAATGTTCTTCAAGTCGACGTTATCCGCCGTCTTAATATCGATGGTTTTCGTAACTGCATTGACTGCCATGGGGCCTAGCAACCCCGAATATTGAGAGACAATCTTGGAGGATAACGAAGTATTCGCTGCCTGAAGAAGAGTGGCGGTGTCGGTTAGGGAGACAGGTTGAGACATATCGTGGAGAATCTGAACTGCCGCTGCTGCCGCTCTCTGGAAAGATTCGGATATGACTGAAGGGTGGATGCCCTTGGATAGCAATCTGTCTGCCGCACCAAGCAGTGCACCACATATAACCACCACGGACGTTGTACCATCTCCTGCCTCGACATCTTGTGCTGCTGAGAGGTTGACAAGCATCTTAGCTGTGGGGTGCAAGACGGACATGCTCTTCAGCATTGTGTTTCCATCGTTCGTGATTATGGTCTCGCCCTTTCCACTCCGGATCATCTTGTCCATTCCTCGAGGACCTAGGGAAGTTCTGATGGCATCGGCAACAGCTGTTGGTGTTTAGTATATAATCTAGGACTTTTTACGAGGTATGCGTACCTCTAGCAGCGACAATATTCGAAGACCGTACGGCGACGGGCTTTTCCTTGTCCTATTACTCGTCAGCCCAAGACTCCCAAGCTCCGAGATAGCGGTTTAGCAATCATACTCTAAAAGTAGCGTTGGAACTCGCGCCACCGGCGGACTGCGCTGCGGTAGCCATCATGGATTAGGAGCTATGTAGCGAACGGATAGGATGATTCTCTGGGGTGTCAAATGTTGAACGGGAAAGGGAGATTTCTTGAATTTTTGGTTGTACTTCAAAGTGGCCTTGACGAAAGCTCCCCGCGCAGGCTGTGATATTTTTTTGGTACCCAGAGTTAAATGGAATAAAAACGTCCTGGGGTAGCTGCGAGGCTACCTGTGCACTAAACTCAATTAGGCATAAATGCAGGTACGTACCCTTTCCAACTAAGGAGCTGCAACCTCCAGGCAATGAACCAGCTTATGCAACCACATTTGTCCATCATCAGCGGCATAACTTCGCCAGCCCGAGCTTCCAGTTGCCATTCGCAACTGTTCAATTTCATCAACCGTCCACCCGCCCACAACAAACGATACCCAAACTCTCCTCACGACACTATCCTCACATTCACTCACTTTTCTCTTCTTTCATTCATAATAATACTACCAAGGCTCCTTGATATCGGGAGCTTCTCAGCAAAATGGTACTGTGCTCTCTTCCTGTTTTGTCATCAGTCATAGCTAACAATACTCTAGCCTTCTGCCACCGGATCAAATTGGGAGAAGTATAGGAAGAACTTCGCCGATGATGAGATAGAAGAGAAGAAGATAACGCCGTTATCGGACGAGTAAGATCAACCTAAATCCATAACAGTCCTATCCTCACACGACTGACCCTGCATTCAGAGATATCCAAGTCCTCAAGACCTATGGAGCGGCACCCTACGGCACGGCGATCAAGAACCTAGAGAAGCAGATCAAGGAGAAGCAACAATCTGTCGACGAGAAGACTGGTGTTAAGGAATCTGACACAGGTCTCGCGCCACGTCACCTATGGGATGTCCCCGCCGATCGTCAACGCATGTCGGAAGAGCAACCGCTTCAGGTAGCGCGGTGCACAAAGATCATCGCTGACGAGAAGGATGAGACCAAGAGCAAGTACGTGATCAACGTAAAACAGATTGCCAAGTTCGTCGTCCAGCTAGGCGAGCGCGTATCCCCCACCGATATCGAGGAGGGCATGCGTGTAGGTGTCGACAGAAACAAGTATCAGATCCTGTTACCTCTACCACCCAAGATCGATGCCAGCGTTACCATGATGACGGTTGAGGAGAAGCCTGATGTTACGTACGGCGACGTTGGTGGTTGCAAGGAGCAGGTCGAGAAACTACGAGAGGTCGTGGAGATGCCGTTACTATCGCCCGAGCGATTTGTCAACCTCGGTATCGACCCTCCCAAGGGTGCTCTACTCTACGGCCCCCCCGGTACTGGAAAGACCCTCTGCGCACGAGCTGTCGCGAACAGAACCGATGCCACATTTATTCGAGTCATCGGTAGCGAGCTGGTACAGAAGTACGTCGGTGAAGGAGCTAGGATGGTGCGAGAGCTCTTCGAGATGGCCCGAACGAAGAAGGCCTGCATCATCTTCTTCGACGAAATCGATGCTGTCGGTGGTGCCCGATTCGACGACGGAGCCGGTGGAGACAACGAAGTCCAGAGAACTATGCTGGAACTTATCACGCAACTGGATGGTTTCGACGCCCGCGGAAACATCAAGGTTATGTTCGCCACCAACAGACCCTCTACGCTGGATCCCGCCCTGATGAGACCCGGCCGTATCGACCGCAAGATCGAGTTCTCGCTGCCGGACCTCGAGGGACGAGCAAACATTCTACGAATCCACGCCAAGAGCATGTCGGTGGAGCGTGACATCCGATGGGAGCTCATCTCTCGTCTCTGCCCCAACGCCACCGGTGCCGAGCTGCGCAGTGTCTGCACGGAAGCTGGTATGTTCGCCATCCGAGCGAGAAGAAAGGTCGCTTCGGAGAAGGACTTCCTAAGCGCCGTGGATAAGGTCATCAAGGGTAACCTAAAGTTCAACTCGACCGCCACGTACATGCAATACAATTAGAAAGCGAACCCTTCCTGACCTGGGGTTTTGAATGTACGAATAGATAGATGATAATGGGACAGATGGCTACACTGGAATTTTCTGGACTCCGTAGTAGCTAGCAATAAGCATAGGTAATGGAGCGCTATTCATGGCTTTGTAGGTTGTAGTTATCTAAGTTGGGTATTGTTTTGCTACAGCTATGGGTGTCTATGATTCCTATTTGAGCAATCCTGCCCCCTTAGTATTGACGTCCATTCCATCCCATCCCAGAAGACGTTTGGTCCAGCCCATCCAGCGTAATTACAAGTTCAACCGTCAGTACCAAAAGTGTGTACCTCCATGATAATACCCGCATTGGTGATTCGCAGATGTGGTATCTCAGCTAAGTAATATGCTTGCAATGCGATGCGATGCGAAATCAGTCTGGCGCCGTGAAAATGCCCAAGTCCAGTATACCCTTCCAAGGTATGACGCTAGCCTGCCTAGTAGCAAGATCATCCTCCCATTTGAACCAAGCACAGCTTAAGAAGTTGTTCGGATGCCAGCGCCTTGTACGGCAAGGCGGCTTGCCTCTGATAATTGATGTTCTGTGCGCACCAGAGCACTCTACGCCCCTTCCATGCCGGCTAAGCAACCTAGGCAGACGACGTCGCCCTCGGGCCCTCGCTCCACGCAGCAGCGGCTGCAGATCATCTCTCGGTGGCCGCGACCGATCCAGCCGCCATCTGTTCCTCCTCCTTTTCTTTGTTTTTGGCTTGGTTCCTGGGCGTCATCCACATCCTGCATGGTGAACGAGGCTGAGAGGTCCTCTTCTTCCTCCGAGGTCGGCAGCCAGCCCTGGCATGCACGTATGCAAACGAAGCAGGCTCTTTGCCCGCAGCCCATGCAGTCGGCGAAGGAGTCGAGGTCGGACTTCTTTGTCGGCTTCCGGTGGCAGATGTGGCAGGGGCTCAGCAGAGCCGGTGGGTTTGTTTTGGTGTTCATGCGTTGTGGTGATGCCGGTGGCGTCGAGTACTCGGGATGCGCATGTGAAAGGTGGGATTGTTGATTATGCGAATGCATATGGTCCTCGTCCTCGCCGACCAGTCGAAACCGCTTGCTGACGGGTAGGGGTATCACTTTCCGCGGCATATTGAGCAGAGAGGTGGTACCCCGACCCGAAGAGGGGAAGAGAAGTCGCTCATTGTTGTTTATGACGGAGATCAGATTCGTCGACTCGTTATGTCTGGAGCCGGCGTCGCTGTTAGCGGGAAAGGACCTGAAAGATTTTGACGAGCCGTACAATGGCACCTGCACCTCGCCGTGGTCGTCATCTCGCCTCCGCTTCTTACTCGGAGAGAGCATGGGCCGCTCGACGGGCGTTATTGATGGCATTTGCAGGCTGCGTGCCTGATGGATTGTATAAGGCCGGATGCAAATTTTGAATGTCGATTATTTCCCTCGCTGCCGTGTAGGGATGACGAGGACAGCGACGATGGATATCGAGGGTGGTGAGGCCGGATGGCAGCTAGCAGCAAAGTGAAAGAGTGGAAATGTTACATGGTGGCCAGGCAGGTTGTTTATTAGGGTGAGGGTGAGGTGATACGGAATATGGCGGATTATCTAACCGCTCGGATCAATCTTTCAGGGGTCCTGAGGCATGGGTCTGCCAGCTAGGCAAGTACATGTTTCAATGCGACTTTGTACGTGTAGTCCTTTAGGATTGGATTAAGGAAGGCTAGCGCATTGATACATGCTTCCAAGGTAGCAAGGTTCCATCTTTACGGATGTGTACACTTCATACTTTGGATTTTTATGGAAGGCAGGTATCGTAGGTGGTGGCTACCTCTACAATATTCGCATTTGGTTTATTATTTTAAATAAAGGAAGATTGAACTATACCATATGTAGTAATTAGATGAGCTGGATGAGTAATATCTTTGAGAGGTGCCCCTGCCTAGAGCTGCAGGATTCGTTTCTTCTGTCGTTTTCGTTTCCCACTGCGGTGTACGCAGTATTGTGTTTCGTTTGATCATTTCCAAGTTCATTATTGACAATTCGGTCCTTTCGCAAGCCAGACCGTACATGAATACTACCAGGTAGGTACAGGTATTACCATCAATCAGCCATGAAAGTCATCTATATGAAGGAACACCCCTACCCTTTCGATTTCGACTTCTCTAAAGCCATACATTGTAGGCACCCATACTCAATATTCGCTGTTTCTCTAAATAAACAGATTCTGTTGAGATAAGTCGCGCCTTCCCCGCGGCCTCATTGTGACTGCCATCTCTTTCCAATGTATGCATATAAACAAGTATAACTCAGGAACATCCCAACTTCAAGACAACTACAATGTTTACCTGAATTTCACTTGAGAATTGCTACTCCTAGAAACACAAAACATGCAGGCGGCTACCAAAGTCAATCAATCCGCAGCATAGTTTGTGCTTCCGACTCATCGATATTGCCTAATTGCAATCTTCTCATATGTTGAGGGTCCCTGGCCATAACCATCTAATACGCCGGTGATATCATACAACCAAACTGCCATCGTAATTCTCGGCTCATACTAAGTTCAATTCTACTTGCACAGCATCCTCGCTGAGGCGCCAGGTGTGATTAACAGTTGAGACAAATAACCAGGATGGCTTCCGATACTTCGGACGCCGCTTCTAAGGCACGCGATTATGGAAATCGCCTGTACAGAGCCGGCAACCTGCCTCAAGGTATGCATCATACAATTGCATCACACTCCGATTTGATACTAAATCATACTCTGCGTAGCGGAACAGGTATACTCTCAAGGGGCTCGTTTTGCGCCTCAGGACATCCGCTTTCCAGCGAACTTGTCGTCCGTCGAATTCGAAATGGGAAACTACGTAAAGGCTGCATCCTATATCGAGCGTGCGCTGTCACTTGTCGACACACAGTCAGACTTCACTATGGTACAACAGCTTCACGTCCGCCTAGTCAAGGCGTACCTGCTAACCCACAGATTTAACGAAGCCCGAGCAGCGATTTCCAATATCACAGCAGAGCAGGATCGACGTCTACTTGAGCGGAGCCTTCAGGGCTTAGAGACAGCCACGTCTTTGTATCGCAACAAGAAGACCTTACAAAGTCAAATAATAGAACGCCTGCCAAGATATAGGCCAAAATTGTGAGAGCTACGTACTTTGTATCATAATTCTACTAACACGTTGCTTAGGGCAGATGATGTTGAGTTCTCTGCCGTGGGCCGCGATGTTGCGTCTAGTTCTTTTCATCCCTCCTTAGCCGAGTCGAACCAACAAGACTATTCCTTCCTCTTTCCCAACGTCGGCGATGCAAGAGACGTGTTCGCAACTTTGGCTAACATTGGCTTGCGGGCCGGTAGAGAATATTCCCTGACGTTAAAAAGATTCTACTTCACCTTGGTCGATCTCAAATCTGCGGCATTCGCTCGTGACCTGCTGATATTCCGCATGCTGACCGACTGTGCCACGGAGTCAGAGACGGAGCGGCGAGTAACACTAGCGACCCTTGCTTACACCTTCGCCGCTCATATCATGCCGTCCTGGGCTTATGACAGGTTGCAGACTGCGATACAGCATGTCATGGATGAGCTGCAAAGAAACGTCCCTCTCATCATGGGAAACTTTTGCATTGACGCAGCCACTCGTAAATCGGTCTCTAGCCATCTTTTAAACTGGCAAGAATCTCCCGCGGGTTGGTACAGTACAGAAAGCATTCTTGACTCAACTCGTCGGCAGCATGTGGAGAAGGAAAGAGTCAAGAGGGGAAGAAGGATTGACATTATCCCGGAGACGGTAAGGGGCGTCACTACCAAGACGCCTCCGCCTGGATGTGAGCCTGACAGTTTAGACACCGCTGCCTTCCTGGATCTAAGTTTCATGCTTCCTTCGGCGCTTCTCATGAAAGAGTACGAACCAGAGCTCGCGGAGACGATTATGCAGTACGGGTTTGAAGGTGTCTCGACAACCGGCCAGCCGATGTTGGACTCGTATGTGAAATGGAACTGGAAGCCGAACGCAACCCTCCTTGATTTCGACTAGCATGCGTCAAGGAGGAACAGTTCGCTGCCTAACGTGAATTTCACACCCCAGGAGGTAGTACGTGATCTTTTCTGGCATCTTCATTCTCGAAGCGCAGCGCCAGACTGCCAAGGTGCCTTCGAGCATCTAGTGGGCTTCTTCTCCTTCGTAGGGAAGTGGTATCACAAAATTCGAGACCAGACCAGGTTCAGGATGGTTGTTGATGACGTGGCGAATTTCATGGAATTAAGGGAACAAGGTCTTCTCGGCCATGACCAACCCTCCTTTCCGGTTCGATACGATAGGATACATATGAGCTATATACCGGACTATGTTGGCGGTCCTTTGACAGTACTCCTTCACGGCATCCCTATTCTTCGTCACGACAAGGCTTCCGAGATGATGTTCACGATCGCTCTGAATCAGGAACAATGGGCCACACGCGACCAGCTACTCGCTGACTACCTTCTTCTAGCTGATCGCTCTGCCATAGCGGACACATTTGCAATAAGTCTCACGGAGAAATCCTATTATATCGATGATGGGGTTTTTGGAGGACGGCTCCGCAGTGACGAGCCCCTCATGAAATGTCCTTTAAGCTGGTCGCGCCCGAGCTACAAGCCCCTGGCATGGGCCAAACTCATGCCTCGACAGGAATTAGAGAGATGGCTGCACCTGCACTTTCTGAAAATTTGTCTCCCCTTCCGACGAATAGACACTCTTTTTCATTCCCTATTTACGTTACCAAATACGATCATGTTCTTCCGCTTACTAATGCACTTGTCCCGGATCGGTTACCCGCCACACTGGTTGTCGGAAGTACTCGCCTCGATGTGTACTGGAGAAATCTCCACCCAGGCTCGAGCACCTCGCGCAAAGATCATGGATAAGGCTGAAGTTGAGCGTAGATATCCGCAAAAGGATATTTCAATTCGGCCATTCATTGAGGAGTTCAAAGTCCTATTGGTGATCTGGAGACGTCTACTCCCATTCGACCTCCTCCAAGACGAAAGTCGATTGCCATCGATAGACGCGATCCGGGAGTACAGACTCCGTTTTAAATGGCCCGAAGCGCTAACTTCTGTCTATCACCCTGTCATCACTCTAGTTTTCTGGAACGTGGGTGTCAATGGAGCTATCCCGCGACAAAGCCTCCGCGAGGCATTGTTAGATGATGAAGAGGCAAATCCGAAGTATAATGCTATCACCCGCCATCCCGGTACCGTGCACGTCATCTCGACAGTGAAATTCAACTCAGCGACGAAAACTGCCAGCTTCTGGTTCGCTGATGCGCCTATCCAAGGCATGGTCCTCGCGGGTAGCCATTGGGAGGGGTACATATTTGATACGAATACTTGGGTTGTGCTGTCGGAGCCTGTCCGAATTGACCGGTCCAATCTTTCACGTGGCGGTAGGTGGTGCCATATCTAAGTGGTAAATGCTAGGTGGTGAAAAGGGGTGAAGAAAACTCGCGTATGCATTTATGTAGTGGTTAATGAAAATCTGCGAAAACTGATCTTCCGTGAATCTGACTAAATACGAGGTATCTACACGGATTCGTCGAGGAAACCTTGTTCTCTTAGAGCTGTTACGAAAGGGGGAGGTTGAAGTCCAAGTCGTAGGTAAGTTACTTCTCAGAATTAGAATCCTCTAGCCTAGAGTAAAAGCGAAGCAAGCGCTATAACTCGAATGGTTGCTTGATTTCTCAATTGTAGCCGGAGGCACGGATCCCTATAGCCGTACATACGCAAAACACTTCATTGGGGACTAGCCGAGATGTCATTATAACTCTCAAAACACCTTAGGAAGGAACCTAGCAACAAGGGGACCTTCTTATCAGATGTACAACGAGATATTCCCTTCCATGTATCGAATTCCGACCTGTACTCGTGGGAGACCTTTCTATTCCTGGCCCCGGTTCCCCTTGATAAGACCCAGAAACCTTTCCTGTACAGAAACTAGGCTCTGACGAAGAATTGACATGTAGGAAGTACTGCTCAGTAGTTAGTTTGCGAAGATTTTAAAACAGTTTTGGGCATGTGTTAGGTACATACTATCGATCGGTGTTCACCCTCCTCTGCTTCAGCGCTTCTTGGTACATGGTATACGAGTCGAACATACCCGTCTCCTGGAAATACGTCTCGTAATGCTGAAGCATTTCCTTCATCTTCTCTGGGTGGCTTTCTGCCAGGTCATGGACTTCGCCAATGTCCTTGGACAGGTCGTATAATTCCCATCTACCCGGCCCTTTGGGAGGCGGGAGGAACAGCGCTTTCCAATCACCTACTCTTACGGCGGCAATACCGAGCTGTTCCCAGCCGACGATATCGGTGTCTTCGTATATTTGGATGCTCTCGTCTTCTGGATGTTCTAGAATGGGTCTCCAGGATTTACCTCGGAGGGGCGCTACCGTGCGTCCGCGGAACATGGGACTCGGGTGTTTCAAGCCCGCGAGGTCTAGGATGGTCGGGGCAATATCCATGACAGTCGTGAAAGCACTAGTAACGAGGCCTCTTTGCTTTAGTGCGGGTGGATATCGTACAATGCAAGGGCAGTGAATGCCGCCCTCGGTCGAATGCGATTTCGCTCCACGGGCTGGAGCGGTTGCTGCACCAGCCCACTGCGGCCCATACCATACGAATGAGTTGTAATTACCGATATTGTCGAGTGAGTTGTCGTAGTATTTCCTGACAATGTCATCCACCGTGTAACCAGCTAAGATGGGTAAAGCCTCTAGTAGCTGCCCCTCAGCACCATTGTCGGATATGAAGACGATAAAGGTATTGTCGAGCTCTCCTGTCTCCTCTAGATACGCACGTACACGGCCTATGTTCACATCGATAAGGTCAACCATCGCAGCATAAACCTCCATTGCTCGAGAGGACGTCCTCTTCTCTTCCTCTGACAGCTCTTCCCAGGGTTTCGTTTTTAGCATATGCAAGGGCGCAGGCTCAACATCAGGGGGTACAAGTCCCTTTTCTATCAAGCTTTGAAGCCTACGATCTCGCAGTGCCACAGGACCGTCGTCGTATTTGCCACGATACTTCTTGATAACCTCTTGCGGAGCCTGCAGGGGCCAGTGGGGTGCTGTAAATGGAAGGTAACTGAAGAAAGGCTGCGTTTTCTCTTCTTCTGTTCTTTCCTTCAAGAAGTCTAAGAAGTAGTCTGTGAACGTATTGGAGGAGTAGAAATCCTTGGGTAGGTCCGTACTTCCATTGATGAACTCTCCATCTTTCATCCAAATCCCATGGCCTTTGAAAATTGCCGTTGGCTTTTTCTCGAGGTCATACAACTGCGGTTCATGGTTGAAGTGGTTTCCGGCTCCCGGAAGAGTAGAAAGCACCTTGGTGAATCCTCTCGCATGAGGACCGAGTTCTTTCTTCAAACCTAGGTGCCATTTACCACTCATGAGGGTGAAGTATCCTGCATCTTGGAGGATCTCCCCTAAAGCAGCAACACGATAGTTCAAGTATCCCTCATAGCCGGGCTTGTCTTTGAAAATATCAGGAGCTTTTCTCTGAAGGAAGAATGTTAGTCAAGCGAGGGGACTACGTTTATAAGAGCCTGAGCACTTGCTATCTTCTCAGCCATTACTCCCAACCCAGCTATATGGGAATCTGTTCCCGATAGTAACATGGCTCTTGTAGGTGAACATGATGCAGCTGTATGGAAACCAGTCATACGGATTCCCTCATCAGCCAGCTTTTGCAAATTCGGCGTGTCGATCTCGCCTCCATACGGCGAAGTGTCGCTAAACCCCAGGTCGTCCGCGACAATGATTAGAACATTTGGCTTCTTTTCAGCCATCGTCGGTCGAAGGTAGCGATTAAATATAAACGCCGAAAGCGCTGAAAACACAAAAATACTAAGCAGCGAGAGCCGCCTGGCGCCTTGTCCCAGAAGAGGCCACATGTTTTATTCACGGGATTTTGTAACACTTCCATGACTCCGGCAAAATGATGGGGATCCAGATATGAAATATCGGAAGAATCCAATGCGGTGGATATATTCAGGCGTTACAGGGGAACGTTACTACTATCTGCCTAGGAAGGAGCATAATGTTCGTCCTATACATACCTTGGTATATTACCTTACGTGTAGATAAGTAGGCTTCACAATAGCTGTCAGAACTTCCATTGACATATTGCCTTGTTTGATTCCGGGGAGGTAGCTTGCTATTTACTTACGGTAAGATATATTACAGGGGGAAGGGATGAATTGAAATGCTTTACAAATTG
Organism: Hypoxylon sp. FL0890; assembly: GCA_022497025.1. Taxonomy (NCBI): domain Eukaryota; kingdom Fungi; phylum Ascomycota; class Sordariomycetes; order Xylariales; family Hypoxylaceae; genus Hypoxylon; species Hypoxylon sp. FL0890. Next base: position 993,291 of record MU386540.1, on the reverse strand, counting down.
CATACCACATATTCATTTCTCTCTCTGACTCGATACAAGCTTGAATAGGAGCTAGGTCGTGTCACAATACAGAGGGGACTCGTTTCCCTTGGGCATAGTTCGCTCTTGTGGTAGCTGAGTTCCCTGTCAATATTATTAGTGGAGTTAGACACTATATGAAGGCACTCAGGCGGCTATGAGTTGATAAAATGTAGTACGAAACCGAAGGTAGTCGGCCCATATTGACCAATTGGTGTAACTCGTTCGCTTGCGGCCTGCACTGCCTGATGACGACTGGTCCTACTGTATGCGGCGGTGCTACGAAAATTTAAGTAAGGCAGATAACGGTCAGCCTTAAGTCCCTTATATATTTACTTCAAAGATGGCCCATAATGTACAATATGCCTCGCAAAGCAAGGCGGAATCGGAGCTCGTTGTCAATCTTAGGTAACACTGGGGCTGTCTCGGACGCCTCGGAGCACAGCTCGGAGGAAACCTTGGACAGATTTCATAGCGCAAGTTGGATTTCCACACGGAGAATATTCAACACGGCCCTCCTTTGCGCACCTGAAATGAGAGACAAAGGGGAGCTTCAAGAAGGTCTCGGTCGGGTGTGAAGTGATACGAATTAATGCGTACTATTGTTTTCAAACAGTAATACCAGCCTTATTTGGGAAGTTTGGCATGACGTAGCTCGGAGATCCATGGCCTCTTATTGTAGTAAAAGATGAGACATAACGTGCATGCTGGTGCTTTGGTTGTTGGCTACACTTACATGAACGATTGATGGTGGGGGGTCAGGGGGTTTGGAGCAGTTCGTACAACAAGCTTATAGACCGTTATTGCCGTACGACAAATAGCCTTTAGAGATTGCGTCAGTTGACAAAGACTGTGACAGTCACCACTGCTCTTTCCTAGCAACTCTTAAAGCTTCCTGCTGGGCATTGCGTGTCGGATAAGAAAGAACATTGAAGGCGTTACTTTATCGGTACTTGTCCTGTAGCCGAAACGGTTCACGTTGCCAAGAAGTGGAATCCGATAAGGCGACCATTTGCATCACGTGTTCTAGCTCGGTCTTTAGCGTGGCCTAATCCGATTTGCTCCGTTGCGAAAGCGAAACTCCCGGGCTCCAGAGAATTAGATCGACTCCAAAAGCTGCACACGCCTCTTCGCCAATCTTGAACACCTAAATCAACCCCATCACCAACTCCCAACCTAACCTGGACCTACATCCAGCAACCACCCATCGTAATCACGAGATCGAACAACAAATTGCCCTCATCAAGATATGAGTCGCGCCGGCAAGATTGCCCCCGAGCAGCTCCCGTAAGCCATTGATCCCAATTCATCTCGCCTCCCAAGGCCTTGGCACCTTGTGACTCGTATGCATTTGCTAACATTCACGGTCCTAGAATCTTGTTCGTTAAGAATCTAAAGTCAGTTGCATTACCCCGAGTTCTTCCCTCCGATATTCTTCTGACGAGATTTTAGCTACGAAGTATCCTCTGACGCGCTTTGGAAACTCTTTGATCCCGGCGAGGACGGACTCATCCGGTACGTTCCTATACCGGCTCAACGTTATGTCCATGGGACATATTCCACTAACCATACATATAGTCAAATTCGACAGGGTATTTCAGTTGAGGCAAAGGGAACGGCCTATGTTGTCTTCTGGAATGTAATGGATGCGAAGAACGCCCTCGAGAAGCTAAATGGCTACAACTTCCAGAACCGTTATCTCGTCGGTATGTTCAACATGTCATCACGTGTACTCCTATGTAGCTGTCTAACATGTTGTATAGTGCTGTGGCACCAACCAGAGAAGACTCTCAAGTCGAAAGATGACCTCCAGGCCCGCAAGGACAATTTAGCGCAGCTCAAGATGAAGCATGGTATCGATTGACAATTAGACGGGCCTGCAGACAGGCTCCAGACTCGCCCTCGTGCCCCGTCTGCAGTCCCGTCTTATCCAGCTTCTATTATTTCTAGCTCCAGCGCTACCACCTCCACTACGACGTCGATCCAGAAGCCTTCGACATCGGTGGCAAAGAATAAGAAGGGCAGGCCAGATGACGTCGCCGGTCACGCACGAAAGATCGCGTTGAACTTCGTGCGAAGCATCCTCCCACAGAAATCAAATAAGCTATGCATGACTTAATGTATCGTACGAGCCACCTGCGCAGCTATACGGACATACAGTCATGACATGCAACATTTCATGGAAGCGCAGGACTGGCTTTTGCTCGGCTTGTTACCTCTTAGCATTACAAGTCGCTCTCTAGGGTATTCCTTCAGAACGCAGGGGACGTTGTACAGATTGATTCACAGTTGATTCGGTGGTTCTATGAGATGGTCATTATGCCGCATCAGTTATTTGGCGTTGCGTTAACATGGAAGATATTACAAATTCATGATTCTAAGAGTTTCCGCTCCTATATGAGAATGCATAAGACCATGCGGTTGATTTTCTCAAACACGTGTTCTGATTTCCGTTCCACTGTGGTTATGCAGGCTGCTAAACAGCCTGCTCTCTCTTCTCTCTCTTATGAGTGCAACGAGCATTCAACATTCCGCCACTTGTGTTTCCCAGACATCCTCCATTGGTTACATAACGGAATAAAACCATGTGTAAAAGCGGAGTATGTAGTAAATGACCCGGTAGTTTCTGATAGGCAACTTAATTCTGAGGGCATATATGTATGTTTGGTTGGCCTCTGCCTGATGAAGCCCAAGTACGCCCGTCATTTCTCAATATCAAAGGTATGTACCTAGGTACCTCCTGCATCAGGTGCGGTATGCCTAATTAGGAGGTACCTCCACATCAGAGGGTACTGTTTTCTAGGCACCCAGAATAGCGTCAGACTAAATGCCCCATGTGCGTATAGTACTGTGTTATACAGTACGTGATATTGCATAGTATATTACAGTATTGCTCGCACGTAGGGCACTTAGTCTGACGCTATTCTGGCACCCAAACTCTAAACGCCTAGGTGGGGCGGCATGACTTAGGGTGGCAGGGTGGTCGGTAGTCAGGACTCTGCCCCGTAAAATCTCCAGTTTTATACAGCCATTCATAGCGCCATAGCATCATAGGGAACTTTATGTTAAGCAAGAGCTGAGCGCGGCTGATTTGTGGCTTGTATCATCCATTTTACATCCCATACCACCCTTTACTCTTTTACTCTTAACACCCGACTCGTTCTCTTCTTCCTAATAGAATACTACCCTTGGAAGACTTCCTGTTATTTCTTTTCTTTGTACGATACCAAACACTAATTGCGCATGCTTTCTCGTCTACTTTATTGGCACAAGAGCCACCTTATTTCTAGCAGGCATCCCCTCGTTCGAACCCTGGCTGGAACCTAGGCGATCGATCCACACTCCTCACTCCTCACTCCTTTCCCTCTCGTGATTGTCTCGCCCGCCCTGTGTCCCGAGCGCAGAGTCGATGTCTCTTACTTCCACGGCCGCTTCTCTCCTCGAAGGTGTCCCCATAGCCACAACTACCTCCAATGCAGCGATAGGAGTCGATTTCCCTCCTGCTGCGACCGACGTGTCTTCATTTATTACTACAACCGCAACAGCATTAGCAACCGCTGCGACCGCGACAATGGCCGCTCCCGATGATGATCGCGGTGGGGAAGGCGAATGTCGGCTGCTTGGACCATTTGCTTTATTTGTACAACTTGCGTTGGGCGGGTTAGCTCTCCTATCCCTCGTCTACAAACGATGGCGGGAGCGACCTCAACGACCAGTCAAGATATGGTTTTTCGACGTGTCGAAACAGGTGTTTGGGTCGGTGCTGGTACACATCGCGAACGTCTTCATGTCGATGCTCACTAGCGGCCGATTTTCTATTAAGTTGGATCCGGCCAGTGCGCAAGTGGCGGAGAGGTTACTGCGAAGACAAGACCCATACATTCCGAACCCTTGTTCGTTTTATCTATTGAATCTGGCTATTGATGTAAGTCTCGACGCGCGTTATGTTCAGTTAGGAAGCCAAGTCAAAGCTAACCCTGCTACAGACCACTCTTGGCATTCCCATTCTTATCATCCTTCTCCGCATATTCACTGGTCTCGTGGCATACACACCCTTGGGAAAGCCGCCAGAGTCTATTCTGTCTGGCAACTATGGCAATCCGCCCAACGCCTGGTGGTGGCTCAAGCAATCCTTCATCTACTTCTGCGGCCTGTTTGGCATGAAGATATGCGTCCTCATCATATTCCTCATAATACCATGGATATCTCGTGTAGGAGATTGGGCACTTAAATGGACTGAAGGCAACGAGCGCATTCAGATCGTCTTCGTCATGATGCTCTTCCCCCTTATCATGAACGCGCTCCAATACTACATCATTGACAGCTTCATCAAGCTGAAGGAGACCGATCACGAAAGGTTAGCATCGGAAGATGGAGACGAGCGGGATCCATTCGATGATGCGCTTATAGACAGCGATGATGAGGGCTCGATCAGCGGGGAAAGCAACCAGAGCTTGAAGCTCTCTAGCTCCAGGAAATTCAAGAAAGCCCAGAAGGAACAAGAAGCCGGGCGCGAAGAGTACGATCCGGATCTGGATGGCCACATTATGATAGGAAGCAGTAGGAGCCACGAAGATAGGGGCAAGTTATTGCCTAAGGAGATGGTTCCTCCAGAGTAACATGAGCACCCCTTTTTGTTTCACAGTTTAGCATTGGCAATTGTAGTGTTTGCAAACATCCATGGTATGTTCTGTGCTCCTATGAACAAACAGGATAACTGTTGGCATAGCCACGGTTCTGGATACTTGATCCTGTAGAAGATATATGGTTGGCCCCAAATAAAGTGGTGATGGCATCCGGAAAACCCGTGGATTGGTTCAGCCTCCTGCATGACAACTTTGGTGGGACTCTGCAGGAGTCTTAGCTGCGGCTCCTGATTGTCGCTTGGCTTTCGTGCTGCTTACCGTGCTTCTTTATGTCTGCAAGACTGATGTAGGTCACCACGAATAAGCTATGTCACTTTTGTGCTGTAGTGGCCACAGTGCTGTCAATGCACGTTTGGTTTGATCCGCATATGTGCTCAACTCGGCATAGACCGTATATATTTAGACATTGAGGTGACCTGAGTGGAACAAATGCTCGTTAGCTTCAAGATTGTTGGTGTGGATTTTTTGTTTTCAGCCTTTACCAAAGAGGGTGATGGTAAACTCTTGAGTCACCGTTGTATGAGGCTCTCTGTTTCTCCCCACTTCTGCAACGACAGACCAAAGGCTGAGGGTGTCTTGCTCTTCAGTTCTAGTTCGAACTCAGCGGCAGTGACAGCTACGCCAGAAACTATCGGCTGGGTGGGCTTCTCTTCGAGAGCTCACCTTTCAAACTCTCATACGGCTTAAGATGGGACGGTTCATAAGACTCACCAGCCTCGCCAAGCCCGACACTATACTCAAGTAGCAGATTACTATTCTGCTATTCACAATAATGAAGAGGTGCGGTTTAATATTCTCGTTGAATTCTACAGGCAATTGCTCCTACACCTCGCTCTTGCCCATTCTCTCTGAGGTGTATATATCGAATATCAGAGAAAGTCTAAGACGACAAGGCTCTCCTCCCCACCCCCCCTTTTTCTATCCCCTGTCAACACGTGTGTCGTTCATAATTGAAGATACACTCAAAGTTCTTAAGTTCTTAAACGATATCGCAGGAAGGAGCTCTGATTCGTACCACCAAGTTTGTAGGTCCTCGTCTAGGCAACTACTACCCACGATCTTTGGTGAACTCGGCACGTCATTCCTTTCTCCGCCGTTCCTCTTTTGATAACCGTTGTTTACTTTCCTTTTCTTTTCCACTCCTTTCCTGTCTAGAAATACAAGATCGGCGTCATTCAAACGTTAATGCTCCCAAGTCGTTGTCCATCGTCGTTTGAACACGAAAATAGTCTTGAATTTCGTGCATCAAGGGATCACCCCAGTCTCATCTACGCGTCCAAAGATGTCGGCGACATCAAGCATACCGCCGAATCAACCGATGGGATTGTACGCCTACCCAATGACCGAGCGCCTATGTCAGTGCGGGACTCCATTAATCGCCTATTTCCCCCCTGAAGAACACCATCCCTATTACTATTCACCACTGCCGTCCCCGCGACCCATCTTGTACTGTCCGGTTTGCCAGGCCAGAGCAACCCGACCTCCTCTGTTCGAGCTGGCACAAAGCTCTGCACAGCAGCACCCACCGGCGGTTCAGTCGCCATACTACTACCATGCCTGGCACCAAGGAGCCCAGGATGGATACCAAGGTGGACATCACACATCCCACCATCTGAGCCAGACTCGGGAGTTACCTCCCCTTGATTACCAACAAGCGGTACCGTACTATGACGGTGGCTTCTTGTACTACTACGTTCCTGTCTCAGCTGTGCGGTCAGATAGTTCGCGTACTCCTAACGGCACTGGTATGGAGCACCCACGACAGCAATCGCAACAGTACCAGTACCAGACGCAGCAGCACCAGTACCAAACGCAGCAGCACCAGTACCAGACGCAGAACCACCAGTACCAGGTGCAGCAGCACCAGTACCAGACTCAGCAGCGTCCCGTGACTCCTCATCCATCATACAACCCCAATCGACGAGGATACCCGGAGCGCGCTCATCACGAACCCCATAGAGCTCTCCGCCATCTTCCCGTCAACTTGCCCCAAGCGGCCCATCGCTCACATGACCCAAGTCAGGCGGCTTTCATCTCGTCCCTTCGCCGACCCCTTATGATGACGCCTCAGGCGGAGCGTCCAACGGGAGCCGTGAATATTTTCGACGGAATCTCAGACCCCTACTTCTGGGCATCGACCAGAGCAGAGTACGGCAGCGGATCATCGCGTAGCAGCAGCCGCAGTAGCAGGATCCAGAACACGCCCGCGTACTCGCCCGAGATTGAAGACAACCCAAGCCAGGATAATGAAGAGCGTAAGGAACAGAAGGAGGGTCAGGATCAGCAGAAGAAACCCACCAACCACACCAACCACGCCGAATGTACTGAGCATATCGAGGACAGCGACGACGAGTCCTCGCCTCTGACATTCACAGAGAACAGCGAAACCCTCCTCCTAAGCGACGAATTCGCCGTCCCATCCCGCAACGCCGCCGTCAGGGAGGCCGGTCCAACCACCGGCTTCAGCGAAGTCACCTCGCTTCACGAGTCGCAAGACGAGAACGGCACGCCGACTACCCTCAAGATCAAGGAGGACGTGCATGCCAGCGACTTGACGATGTCGGGTGGTCTTTCGTAAAGACCCGCAATGATCCGTCCACATCACCTGGGGAGGAGAGATTAGCACGATGTAATGGACATGGAGGGAGAAGAAGGGAGGGAAAAGGAGGAAGATAATCACAGGAGAGATCTTGAAGGTTTTGCTGTCCGTTTGCATGAAGAAGCCTTGGTTGGCTACCTTGGCTATGACTAGTTACCTACTAGTTAGCTGGATGATATCTAGAATAGCTTTCTGGCGTAATTTTCGTTCGCGAAATTTACGAATAATGGTCGATACCAAGACTACCCTATGGTCTAAGTATCGTGGTTGCTTTTGCTTCCGTTCAATACATTCTTATTAGCACTAATCGGCTTTTGTTACGAGAGAGCAAGCAGTTAAGAAAACCTTGTTCATTGCTGAAAGAAGCATACCCGTTGAGCTCGCTTGAGCAGAGGTCACTTATATATAGCTTGTGCTGTGACTGTAACTCCTATATCGTCTCTTCCTGACAGAATAACGTGAAGCAAACATGCTCTCCCACGTACCTATATGCACACAAACACTTGAACAGGGGAGTCCCCAGCAAAGACATAACATAATCGCACAAGGCCAGAAATGTATAAAAACTCAATTGTGCTGCAAACCTAATCTCAAGATAATCTATCAGAATTCCATCATGCTATGCAGATGATCATCCCCTAAACGCCTTGTCATCCGATGGATTTAGTTCCAACAACAACAAAAATCCAGAAGATGCCCGGTCCGTATTCAGATGAACCACAGATTTTGTTACACCCCTGATGAGCTATGCCGTCCCATTACGCTCGCCATGATCCGTTCTAGAAATTCTGCTGAGCGGGCTTGTAGGTCCGGTAGCCGGGGTAAGCCGTTCCTCCGTTGGCGGTCTGTCCAGTCTGCACCGGAGTTGCCGTGGGCCGACTGTAGCCGGAGCTGAAGTCGAACCCGCCGGTGTTCTGGATGGGTGATGCTGTCCCTTGGCCATCCGAGTACTGTTGTTCCGAGTACCCATGTTCCTGCGCTGACTGTGCTAGCGGTCGACTAGATTCGGTTGAGTACTGTCGAACGGGCGCTGGGGGATACTGTCGGTTGAAGCTGCTGGGGGTCTGTGTCTGTGACCTCTGAGGATATTCATAACCTCCTTGAGGACCAGGAGAACGCATGCGCGCCGGATTGTTATTGCCATAGCCATACCCTGCTTGCGGGCCAGGCGAGCCCATTCGGGAGGGGTTGTTGTATCCAGCATTACTGCTTGGCGCAGTGCGATAACTAGGGGGGGCACCGTACGATCCGGGAGTGACGCTGCGTCCGTACTCATCATTGTACGGTCTCGGAGTTCGTGATTGAGGGTATCCCTGGTCCACTCCGCCCCTACCATAACCATTATCATAACCGTTATTATAACCATTGTTATAGTTCTGCTGAGGTGTGTGGCTCCTCACTCCTCCAGCCGCCATGCCGTACCCTTGATTCGAATAATCTTGTGTGGTCTGTCCATAGCCGTCTTGATCGTAGTGATTATATCCTTGCCCATTTGTAGAATATGGATCTGTCTCAGCTCTCGCTCCCGCCATATATCCGTTAGGTCCTCCCTGTCCAGGAGGTGGCCCGTAGGGGCTTCTATTCTCAGGAGAGACCGGACTTGGTGTCGTCGGGTGCGATAAGTTGTTTGTATTCAGAGTGGTGCTCTGGTTGTTCTCTGGCTTCTTCAATGTTTCCATCTCAACGGGCTCATCTTCAACCAGCACCTTTTGGGATTTCGCACCCTCCCAACTCGGCATGGCGGGTAGTGCGTCTCCATCCTTCTTGGTACTATCATCAAACACGGCATACTGAGGCGTGTTAGATGCAGCTGGAGGAGAAAAGCTAGGTGTCATTGGTGCTTGTGAGCGGTACGCCTGGTTCTCCTCATGGTGTGGTGGAACAAATGGCTCGTCGAGGTACTTATGCCGCTTGCCTCGAGGGGGGTCGCAGCAACCACAGCATTCGCCGCAGCACTTAAGACAGTAGCAGCATTCGCAACAGCACGAAAGGCCACAACAGAGGCATCGCGCAATACACCAAACGATCGAGAGAATAATGAGACCACCTATGACGATTATGGCAATCACCGGCCATCTGCCAACCGCGTTAGTCACTTGGAACCATTTGGGACGTAGACGAGTTCAATCGTACTTGCAAAAGCTGGCCTTCATGCAATTATCCCAACTGGAGAAGGCAGTTGCGGCGTCTGTAATATCGCCTTTGATCGAGTCGACTGATTGCCGCTTGCCCAATGCGGCAACAGCGCTTCGCGCGAGGAGGTTTGTGAAAGCATCCTTGAGGTTACGGTCTTGGAGACTACGCTCCATTACCACTCCGATGTGCGGCATCGCGAACGTCCTCCGATATCAGCGTATATGTTGTGTCGTTCCGAATAAAAGGATATCGGGGAGATTCGCGAGTATTCGGGTATATGGTTAGAGTGACGAAGCGCTGTTAAAGATCCATGGCACGGATAAGTGGTCGTGATAGTCTTAATCCCAAACCGGTGGGAGTAGGTAGCACTTCGCCCGGTAGCAAACACAGTATATATCACAGAAAGCCGCCTTTCCCAAGTCGTGAATAATTCGGTATAAATCCACCTATGACGATACCTTGCTCGTGACTCGTTTGATTCGGTGTGGCTTTGAGTGAATGTGATGTAGGTAAGGTAATAAGTCGAAGGCTGAGTTCGACTCGTGCTAGGAAATGAAAGGATGAAGGTCAAAGCAATTGGGAATTGAAAAGGAATGTAAGGACGATACAACTAACTATATCGCCAAAAACAAAGAGGTAACTGACATGAGAACATGTCTCGAGTATCAAAAACGAGAGGAATTTTGCATAGGCGGTGGGTGGTAGAGAAGGCTGGAGGAAAATAACGCCTTGCAAATCGTTAATCTCAACGCAGTAAGCGAGGTGTAGACTTTGTAGATTGTCCCTGAAAATTGTGGGGGCGCAATGGGAGAACGGCAAGTCCAAGTGCGAGTCGCAATTACCTTAGGTGAGCCTACTAGCTAAATCGTACCTAGATAAGATGGGATGCAGCGGGGAGATTGCCTAAAACGATCTTTCAACACGCCCGTAGCGGATAGTCTGGTAGTCTGAATGCACCTAGCGAGACCCGATAAGATATTGTACTCGTCATTCAGGTTTCATATTGTCTAACCTGATAAGTTTTAATTGACGGAACAATTGTAGGTACATTGTTGTGAGTGAGGTCATTAAAACGTTTCAGTTCGACGAATGTTAGGTACAACAATACGCTTTGTATCAACTCGTTGGTTCTATTTCGTCTGATTGATGGCCTCAGCTGTGGCTGGCATCAGGATTGTCATCTTGGAAGCGCTTACTGTATGGCGGCTGCGCCCAGGTTCTAAATTCGGATATTAAGGCTTCAGACGGTAGCATCATCGTTGACATATAATTCTCTACCGAAACTACCTAATAGTTAAGCTTTCAAGTCAAATGTATTGCAGGTTCATCCCAAGTTTTCAGCTATCCTAAGTAGAAAAGACAATGCGGGGAGATCCAGTATCGCAGGTTCGCAAGTTGAAGAGATGCAGATTTGCGGGGTTTAGGCTATACGCTGCACACTTGCAGCCCCCACAGTTGGAATTGCTGCAAAAAGTTGAAACAGTCCGAAGCTATTTTCAGGGTCTTCTCACGTGGGCCCGCTATCTGGTAGCTGTTTGGCGTAGTTAGCTGCATAACAAAGCGTATGACTGCTCCAAAGTTATCCAGTATTCAACACTATCTGACAAAAATTCGCGAATCACAGGTGAAAGAAGACAGGTACCCACACTAGCGGATTGTCCCGTCTCAGATACTGTTGCTATGTCACGTATACGAGACCTCTTATTGGCAGCGAAAACTTTGAATTTTCAACTATCATACTGTAGAATAGGACTTGCAAGTGAGGTAACGGGTGCATTTCCGAGACAGCCCTGAAGCCAATAAACATTAGGACCAAAACGCACGTAAAATAACCTCGAACGAAGGCAAAAGAATGAAGTGTGCTTTCCTGACCATCTGCAATAAGAGTTCCTCGGGATCGTGTAGAGGCACTCTCATCTCTTATGTCAATTATCTCATTACCAACGTCAAATCATTAATTGAACCTTTTCTTTAACGCCTTGAACCACCAAGCCTGGAAAGGCACGTCCAATGCATACTCGATCCGTCTCTTCGTCTCCATCGAATGCTCATCGCTTCGTACGATTCCGCCACTGCTGCTTATCTGTTGGGCGGCGGGCCCTCGGGAGGTGCGTAGTCATTCTTGCCGTTGTTGTTGTAGACATTCTTCGGGGGCTGCACAATGCCTTCATGTTGACCATAGTATCCGTCATTAGGCGAGAAAGTAGTGCCCGTTGGCTGATTTTGCATGGGATAGGATTGCCCATAAGCAGGAGGTGGATTGTTGTAGCCTTGGGGACCGTAATACGCGTTGTTGGTAGGGCCCTGGTTGCCAGCCATCCAACCGGTTCCGTACATGGGCTGTTGGCCCTGGCGTCTGCGGCGGCGGGAGTTGATGCATCTATGATTGTTAGTTTATCGTTATTGAGGAACTTTACGCATCCAATAAAGACTTACGCCCATAGGAAGAAGATTGCTAGAATGAGAACGATGACTACGGCAGCGAAGATCCAGCGACCATACCAGCTCCAGGCGCTGTAGCAATTGCCATATCTGTCGTAGTATCCACCGTCGCAGTACATCTGTCTCTTTTCCAATTGGGCGCCAACCTGTTCATTGAAAGGCGCCATGTCTTCTTGAGGCACAGCAAAACGGGCTGTGATGAGTCGTGTCGGTGATTGCGTAGAGGATGAGAACCTTGCCTCTATTATTCTCGGATGAGAGTGGGAGTGAGCTCCGTCACAAATTGACCAAAATGGGAATAGCTTAAGGGCGTCGCAAGGGTGAAATGCAAGGTGACGTCGGATATGGGATGATACTATGTGGTATGTATCTCTGTTGTGTGTATAAACTATGTGAAGGGCGCAGTTTATAATTTGGAGAAAGTTGAATTCATTTAAAAATGGGTAGGAGGAGGAAGAAGATGGTGACCGGTATTGCTTTTTATCAAAAAAAGAGCAGTCTCAGGACAATGAACACGCAATACGATGCATGACACCTGGAAGTTGCCGGTTACCGACTTAGGATGGATGGTGCTTGGCGTGGCAGCGGGGATAAAGTCACTGGAAGTCATGGCCCAGGTGGCTGTGTACGCGTGTGCTGAGCTTGATATGTATATCGTCGTAATTTTCTATACAAATTCGCGTCATTTGGTACCCCACGTGTACTTATGCTGTGTTTTCGGTCTGCTTGTTGATTACGTTGATAAACTTTGACTGGAAGCTACTGCGGCAGAGGAAAACTCAATTGGTCCCACGAATACCCAGGTACTCAAATAATTCAGCTAAATTCCAAATATCGACTGTTTTTTTTTTTTCGCAACGAAGTCCCCTACTCGTTCAAATCACCTGTTTGTGCTGGTGGCTTAGACATCACGAACAGATCCATAGCTCCGCAATCAAGGCTGACCAATTTGGAATGCCTACGACGACCTAATACGATAAAGATACGGCAAATACAAATTCCCTCGCATCTTCTAGATTATTCAGGTTAAATAGCACCCTACATAGATAACAAGGTCTTTGGTCATGATGGCTGTGTAGGACAGGACATCAGGCCGTCTCTGTTCCCTTGGCAAGTGCCAACCTCTACCCAGCGGAAATGTTTTACTTTTGATGCGACGTTCCTTTCATGTTTCTGCACTACTTTTGAGTTATAAGAGTGGCAATGAATTTCCTGACAAAAGTCGCTTATTTCGACCATGCTGATGGCCTCCACAATGTTGGATGTTAGTCTCTCACGCACCTCCAAAAGATGAGTTTTTAATCGAGCGATATGTCCCGGTCCATGCAGCGTACAGCTTCCCGGAAATTCTCGATGTCTGCATATATTTCTTGTTGAAATAAACGCTTCAAGTTTCCGTTAATTTGTTACGGATCTACATAATCTATCCTTGTCTAATATGGAATGCTAACGCCGACAAGTTCCTTATTATTCCTACCTTGCATGGGGTTTGATTCCCCTATTCGGAAATCTAGCTTTAGCTAGAGGTAGGAATACATAAAGCTGGTATCTTGAAGCTAGGGATAAGATACAAGCGCGGTATTAAACGATTGGAATCTTTTTACAGAGAACGAATGATCATCTATCTAGGTAGTCGTTAATCATCAGGAATGTTCTAGTGTGAAAACACCGATTATTTGATTTGATTTTTCTCAACTAGTCCCGAGTTTCAAGTGCTCGTGGGCAAGTCAGCTAGTCTAGATCCCGAGATTGGCGATCAGTTGCTCATTCGAAGGGGACGGAGGGCAGCAGGTCCGGCGAGCTAATGACAGACGGCCACGTCAAAAATCTCCGTAGATTCATATCATGGGCCCATGCCATGCCGCCCATCAACACAACTGCAACTGTGCCCTCGCCCGAGAAAGTAGAAACTAAAAAGTACATGACTCGCTCGAAATATTTCTACCCGTCGGAGATGTACTGACGGATACCACTTGACTGGTAACCGTAAGCACATTTTTCGTCAAATGCATACAATTAATACCCACATGCTCCCTGCTGGGGTACCTGAAGTCCACGTTGCGCTGTCCATGGTCGCCTTGTGAGCCAATCATTCCCCTCCCATCGCCTCGACGCTGGAGGGTTTGCCAACTCATCATCGCATCAAATGTGGTCTGTGTGTAGCCTTCAAGTATCGCTCTTCCTGCACCTCTCCTGTCGCCGGTTGCTTTCTCCTTTCCCTTCCTCACTCCTTGCTGTCTTAATCAAGCACAGGATGGATTTACCTCTTTCTCTTCCTTGTTTTTGTCAAATTTGAGCTTTAGCCTTGTCCTTGTCGAGCGACGGACGCCTTGTCAAGATGCTCATTTGTTACACACTATACTGGGGCGATTAAGGAATCCTCTAGGCGCCACGCTGGGCGCATTTTCTTTCGCGCCCTCAAATTTTCGCTAATTCGTCTTCCGCAGGCGTCGAAGTGTCGCGCATATATCACTGATAAATATGCCTTGAGGCTTTCAGTGAAGTCGTCAAGTCATAATTGATTTGGTCATAAATGCACCTAACTACTACACCGATGCTTCCTTGCGCGTCCTACTTGCATATTTGATCTAGCAGTGTTCGCCGTTTAAGATCCTTCAACATTGACGATCCAACCAAGGAAAAGGAGAAGAAAAAAATAACGTATCAGAGGTTATCCTGGCCCTTCTAGTACTTCGGGTTCCGAAACCGTCGACTCCATCTCCAATGGCTATGCAGTGTTAGGGCCGAACAGACGAGGCACACGAATAGAAGAAATACTGGAAGGTGAGATCCGAGATGTTGAAGACACACTGACGGTACAGTCACCTCCAAAGTGAAACTCGCGAGAGATGATTTATATATTAGGTCGTCGCCGGCCGGAAGTTGAACCGTCTTTTACATCCCATGATATCATTAGCGTCGTGAAAATGCATCGAAATTGTCGCAGGAGCGGCGAGGCAAAGCCCGGCAGCAGGTTTGCTTTCCGGTGGCCAGAACATAAAAAAAGCAGAGAGAAGCAACGTCGTGTCGAGGGCAAGGATGAGCTCATCTGTTGGCCCACTTCATGAGCCATTGAATTACCGCGTCTAGGTTGGTCTCCTCCTTCGCGCTAATCCCGTAGCAGGAAACCTCGCGATTGCCTATACTCTTTAGATCTAGAGCGTCTATCAGCTCATCGACGCTGAGCTTGATGTGGAGGTCGGACTTGTTGCCAAGCACCAACAAAGGGATCCCTTCGAGGCTTGGTTGTGACATGAGGGAATGGAGTTCTTCCTTGGCCATGGGTAGCAGGTCTTGATCAGCAATGTCGACGATGAACACGATCGCATTCACTCCGCGACAATATCTCTCCCACATCGGCCGAAAACGAGGTTGGCCGCCTAAGTCCCAGCATTTGAGTGTCACATGGCCACGTTGTACGCGCTTCATGTTGAAACCGACGGTGGGAATGGAGCTACACGACCGGTTAGCCGACCCGATCACAGCCATATTGAAGTTCGATGGTGTAACAAAATTATCAACGTTATAGAGGAGGCCTCGTGCTTACTCGATCGTAAATTCTCCACCCTGAAGAGAAGCCGGATCGTTAGCGACAGTCAAACGTGGGCAGTGGATGGTTATGTTTGCTCACCGACAAGACGCGAAGCAAAGAAGTCTTCCCAGCGTTCTGCAGACCTATCATCGTGACGTCCATTTCAGTTGCCCTAGCAAGGGCCGTCAGTATAATGCATTACAGCAAAGGGTTTCGATGTCGTGATGCAGGATGCGTATGCAGGTACGGCGGTGAGCAGCATGACTTCGCAACCCCGCGCTGAGCGTAGCTTTGTGAACTCACCAGAAAGTTCTGAGCAACCAGTCGTACACCTTCCGAAATATCCCTGCCATCATGCCCGGGCTCAGAAATAATTGCGTCTAATCAGTAACAAAGTGATGAACTCTAAGATCGCCAGGATCGTAAAAAAGCGAAGATACTTCGCAGGACCACGCAAGGCTGGGCGGTTGGAAAAGCGCGGTGGATAGAAATGATTGGGGAGTTTGTCTCAAACAAGAAGGTTAAATAGTTTGCGCTTCGGCTTGCTTGCTAAATTTAAGAATAAAATGTCTCGTATGACGATGCGCTGCGATGTCTTCGCTGGTAGCGCTCTCAGCGGGTGAGTCGGCCCCAGGCGCAAATTGCGTTCGGTGAATGCGAACTATCTCTTAGGTAGCTTCTGGCGGTGGTGAAGGTACATGCAGCATTTGATGAAAGATAGAAGCGGGATGAACGGTGACGCCTGGGCGGAGGGTCACAATTCCCCACCACGGAAGATCGCACAAGCTGTTATGAACTTATGATGCCCCGTGCCTTCGACTGGGACGTGACCAAGTGGGAGGGATAGAAGGCCGACCTTGCATCTGAACGGACAGCGGCTAGAAAGACTGGGGTTTCATTCGTCTGTTTCGACCAGGCCAGTCAATTTCGAACCACAATAGTTCAAATGGGCTAAAAAGTGGCAGTGGCAGTGGCAGCAGCAGTAACGTAGGTAAGGTTAGTAGTACTGTAGACTTGAGAGCTACCCCAGCAAAAGGAATAGGCAATGTGCTCGTCGAAAACGAAACTTGACAAGCGGGAACGGATTGGAGCCGCGAGTATACTATGGGGAATTAGGATGGTCGCTATTGACCGGCCCGTTGCGAGCGTTAGGTAGACGCGCAACCTGGGAAGTAGTATCGTAAAGATCCCAGACACTTAGTCTCGTAGCTTGAAAGAAAATGGATGTAAGAGTTGTCTAGCAGGTCTGCAGGTGGTGATAGAATAGATAGCCGCACAGAGCCGAAGACAAAACGAAAGTAGTAAGGGCTTATGCTCTCTTCTGTGTGGAGCACTGTAAGAGAACGCTCCTCTGCTTTCGTCGCAGCTCTGCGCCTCGAGGTTTTCGCGAATTGCTACTCTAGCCGCCTCGGAGACCCGTCACCTGCTCGGGCGGGTAAGGTATGCAAATATCCCCCACACTCAGCAGCAGCTAAACGTATTGCGCCGTGTTATACTTTACGTATTCTTCGCTGGGCAGGTAGTCGACTTTCCTAAGCACTATTCTACGGAGCTTTTCCCTGTTTTTGGGACCTAACAGTGTAGACCAAGTCAACGAAACCGTTTGGCACGGTTCTGCGTGTAATTCATCTGTCGGTAGCACGGTGCGAGCGCTCACGGAGGAGGGAGAGGAGGCGGCGTTGGTAGTGACCGGAGCACTGGACGGGGCCCGGCTTGTTTGCAGGGAAAGAATCGAGTTGAAAATGGTAGGCTGTGGTGTGAGGTCCCAGAAGTGGTCGGTGTCTTCCAGATGCAGGTAATGAACGACCTCAAGCGAGGTCAGATGCAGTCCAGAAGGAGATGGGGATGTAAAGTGATAAAATCCAGGACCGGGAATCAAAATTTGGTACCTACCAATAATCACTACTAGACAAAATCGGATTTAGGCCAAGGTAGGTAGTCTGCGGGATGCAAATATGCACGGTAGGTAGCTTGAGGTCGGGTTGGGCTGCAAGACTGGCGCAAGATGACAACAACCATGTACGTCGCCCTCGTGCTTAGTGATGGGGTGAGTGGTTGAGAATCGTCCGAAGTGAAGTGACCAGAACAGGCCTACTATGTCGGCACTAAGGGTGGCTTTTAAGAACCAACAAGTACAGCTAACTTGATAATCAACTTTCTTGAGAATCAAAAGAGGCTCTTAAAGGACGTCGAAATGAAGTAAGCGTTCCTCAACCAAAGCAAAACCTTAAGCACCTTGAAGGCATCTGTCATGGACCATGACCCACATATGTTAGCCCCACTTATTATCCCCACTAGTCCTTAGCTTAATATTAATATCGTTTCTGCTTAAGGCATTTTTAAGATTTTCATCTTATATAATTTATATTATTTTAATTAACTTATCGTCGTTTATTTATATTAATATTTTTATTCCGTTTAATTAAAAATTTTTAAAATTTAATTTTATTTCGTTTTTTTTTTATATAAGAAACCATTTATTTTTTTTATCTTTTAGCTTAATAAATTATTTCCATTTATTAATTATTCTTTAAATAATCGTATAAACAATTAATTATTACTTATTAATCATAAAAATAATTAATAATTTTTTCATTATTTTTATTTATTTAATTATATTTACTTTACTTTTATTTACTTTATTTTATTAACTTAATAAACATTTAAACAACGCTTTATTTATATTTATATCTTTTATAATAAATACTTAATTATTTACGTAATAACTTATTTAATTTATAAAAATTTTTTACTTTAACGTTTTAATTATTAAACGATATAATATTAACTTTATATAAATTATATTAATAAAAATATCCGTAATTAAATAAACACTTTTAAATATTTTTAACGTTACTTTTTACCTTTTTAAATAAGTTAAGTTAAAAATAAAGTTTAAAAACACATTTTTAAAAAAATAACGATAAAAATATATATAAACGCGCTTACTTACTTTTTTCATTAACATTAATTTTAAAAAAAAACCTTCCTTAATTATATTAATTAACGAGTTATTTATTCCTACCCCGTTACATTTAAGAAAAATTAACCCATTATAATTTAACATTAATCATTTACGCTTTTATCTTACTTTATTAATAACTTTACATTAATATAATAATAATAATCTTAAAATATTATAACATATTATTTAAATTATTAATTTTAAGTTATTAACGTTTTAATAACATTAATTAACTTTAAACGATTTTTCATTTATAAGAAATTATTTAATACGTAATATTATTAAAGCTTTAAAATTCTTTAAGTTAAAAATTAAAAATATTAATAATTTATTTCTTTACTTTTATAAATTTATTAATCCGCTTCACCCTTTTTATAAAACCTTTATTAACTTTAAAACTTTAAAATAAACTACCATTTATTTACTTATTAACTTAAAATTTAACTTTATTCCATCCTTTTTAATAAATATATTAAAACCTTTTAACTTTATCTTTTAAAGATTTAAAAGCATAAACTTTAACTATTTATTCTTAAAATCATTAAAATTAATTAAATTTAAATAAGTTTAAACTTATAATAACATTTAATTAATATAATATATTAACTCGTTTATTCCTTTAACCATAAATATAATATAAAATAACTTAAATCTTTAAAATCTTTTTAAATTTATATTAACTTAATAAAATATTATAAATATCATTATAGCTTTATTTATATAAGTTATATAATAATAATAATAACGTTAAAATAAAATTAACGTTAATAATAATATCGTTAATAATAATAATAATTTTACGCTAAAAATACTTAATTATTTTAATCTTAAACGTAATAACTTTTACTTTATTAATATAATCTTATTTAATAAATATATCATTTATACCGACATTTTTACATTTATAAATTATATTAAAAAAATCGTTAAAGCTTATAATAAAACTATAATTAAAGTTATTTAATTATAATACTTATAAAATATAACACGCATTTAACTTAAAAAGCTAATAAAAATCAATTAAAATATACTTAACATAAAAAATATCGCATATTTTTATAAACGCTTTATTAAAACATTTAAAAAATAATTTATTAAAATTTTTTAAAATTTACGTAAAAAACAATTAACCATTTATAACATTAAAATAAACTAACACTTATAATTCTTTATATATAATGTCATTTATAACGTAAAATCATTAAATCTACCGTTAAAAAACCAGCTTAAATATACATTTAAAGCTTTAAATTAACAAATTTAAAGCTAATTATAAAAACTAATAAAATCCTTTATATTATAAAGCTTTATAAAACAATTAAACAATAAAGAAAATATCTTATTAATTAAAGTTAACTCGTTACTTTTTAAATCCTTTATAAACTTTACTTTATATAATAAGTAAAATTCCTTATACCTTATAAAATAACTATATTAAAATAAACCAATTAATTAATAAAAAGGATATAATAAATAAAATACTTAATAATTATATTAAAAATCTTTATATAATTATAATTAAAAATAATACCTTAAGTAAACTTTTTTTAATCTTTAATATTAATAATAATATAACCAGCCATATAATTAATTATATACTTAACAACTTTATTATTAACTTATTTAAATGCCTTAATAATAACAACCGCTTTAATATATTTAAATCCCTTATAAATAATATCTTTAAAACTAAAATTAACAACGTTTTTAAAGATAACCTCCCTTATATAAACTTAACTTATAATATTAACTTTACTTAAAAGTATATTTCGTTAAAAATAATGATAAATAATAAGAATATTTATAAAGATTAACTTATAATAACTAATATTATAAAAAATAAATTAATAATAATATTTAATAAAATATTAATAACTACTATATTTAAAACGTTAATCTTTATACTATTAATATTTTTAAAAGATTTAAGCCTTTTTAAATAAAGAATAATAATAATTAAAACGATAATAATAACGCTAACTTTAACATTATTAGCTATAATTAATAAACTATTTGTAAGATTTATAATATAACCTTTATAAACAAAAATCGTTTATTTTTTTATATTTAAAAAAATTATATCACTTCATTAATATTCGCTTTAAAATCATTAATACTTAAAGCCCTTTTTAAATAAATTAAATTTAAAGATAAAAGCTTACTTATAATAATAATATAAAATATAAATAATAATATTAACTCGATATATAT
Source organism: Hypoxylon sp. FL0890 (assembly GCA_022497025.1). Taxonomy (NCBI): domain Eukaryota; kingdom Fungi; phylum Ascomycota; class Sordariomycetes; order Xylariales; family Hypoxylaceae; genus Hypoxylon; species Hypoxylon sp. FL0890. The sequence goes on along the minus strand of MU386540.1, from coordinate 972,742 downwards.
TATCGTTAATATTAATCTTATTTACGTTAAAATATATTATATTAACAATAAAATAAAAATCTTATTAATTATTAACAATAATCTTATTTTTATCGTTAATTTAACTAATTTTTTTAATTATTCCTTAAATATTAAGTTATAACTCCCCATCATTAATTTAAACGTTAACTTTAAATTAAACATCGATATAAGCTTTATATATAAAATTAAAACATATTTAAAGATATTTATTATAATATTACTAAATTTAAAATATAAAGAAAACATTTATAATGATATTAAATATATTTAAACTTTAATAAATAAAACTTAAATCTAAAAATATTATTTAACTGTAAAGATTTACACGTAAATAACACTTATGTTTATTAAAAATATCGTAAAAGATTAAATTATCGCTATAAAATATACCATCATCTAATTTTACTTTAAAAGAATTTATAATAATTATTTAATTATAATTATATTCTTACGTAAAGTAATACTTATTTTAAACCTTAACGCTTATATACTTATAAATACTAACATTTTTAACGTAAAACATATTAACATTCTCTTCTTAAAGAAAATTACCATCATTTAATCTTATAAAATTATAATTTTAATTTTTATAACACTTAATCGTCATATATAAAATTACATATAAATCTTTATCGTAAAAAAGATAATAATATTTTCATTTACATATTAATATATAAATATCATTTATAAAACATAATTTAATTAAAACTCCATCTTTAAACTTATATTAAACAACATAATATACTACGCTTTATTAATAAATAATTAACTATATTAAATTATTATTTATAATAAATTATTATCGTTTATAACTTTCTTTAAAAATGCTTTAATAAGTTATTTAATCCCTTTAAATTAAAACATTTACAATTATTATATTATAAACGATAAAAAATTAAAGCTAACTTTACATAAATTAATATATAAAAACAACTTTAAAAAACATTTTTTTAAGGCTTTATTAAGTTTTATCGCTAACTAAACTTTAAACTTAAAGAAATATCTTATTAATGTTATATTATATCGTAAATCATTAAACCTTAAAACCTTTTAACATCTTTACAACGTTATTTTAAAATTTATTAACGTTTTTAAAAATAAAGGCTTCATTAACATTCTTAAAAAAAACTTATTAAATTTCACTTTAAACTTAATTAAGAAAATTAAATCTTAAAGAAATACCGTTATTATATCATTAACTAAAAAAATTAAAAAGTAATAAATAACATATATAATAAACTAATAATATAAAACAAAATATTTTAAAATTATTTATTAATTTTATTCTTTATATTAATCTTTATCGTTTAATAACACGTTTTAGCTTTATTAAAATCTTTAATTAATAAAATAATACATAAAAACCGTATAATTATTAACATAAAACCTTTTAATATTATAAACTTTAATAACGTTTATTTAATAAAATTATAAAAAACAATACTTATAAAGATAAACAAAATACCATTCATTATAATTTTTAACGTTATAACATTTTATTATTAATAACACATCCATTTATTTATATAATAAGCTTTAATAATTATTATTATTAAAGATTAATTTACGTTTAATTACCTTATAATAAAATATAAAAACAATAACATATACATTTAAAGGTAAATAAATATAATCTTTAAACTAATATTAACCGTAAATTATTATTATAACAATATTTATATCGCGTTAAAAACTTTTAACAATTATATATAAAACCTTATATAAATCTTTACAATATTATATATTAAAAACATATTTATAAATACATTAAAATCGTTTATAAGTTTCCTTAATACCATTATTTTAAAACGCTTTATAAACTTTTTTAAATTATCGATAATAAAGAAAAAACTTATAATAATTATAACGCTTACTTTTTTTAAAACACTTAAAGATTTTAAACATTTTATCGATTTTATAAACTATATACGCAATAATATACTTAAATATATATAATTAACAAAAGTTTTAAAAAAGCATAAACACTTTTTACTTAAGGTAAATTCTTGTTATAAATAATTTAAATAAAAATATAAATAATAAACGTTTAAAATCGTCATCGTATAATTAATAAAGTTTAAATATTTATCGTTTAACGTTATTAAAAAAGCTTTTATAAAATATATTATATTAATATTTTTTAACATTAAATAAATCTTCTTTATTAATTTTAACGTTTTTAAAAACGAGATTAACGTCACCGTTTATTACATAAAAAACAAAACTATTTTTAAAATTACTTAAAATGGCAAAATTTATACATACCCACTTAAAATAACAATTAAACCGATTACATTTTTATCGCACGTTTTTTTAATAATAAAAAAACAATATTAACTAATAAAAATAAAAATATTAAACCTTATTTAAACATTTCGTAAAAATAAACATTAAATCTTTATCACTTAAAAAAATATCATAACATTTATTAACCATAAAGCTATTATTAAAATAACTAAACATTTAAATCTCGTTAACTTTACTACATTAAATAATAAAAACTTACGTTTTATTTATATATTAAAATACATAAATAAGTTTAACATTTAAATCTTTCATAAATTAAACAAACTTTACATTATATTAAATACCTTATTTAAATTATAAATAACATTTAACACTAAACATAAAAATACCTTTAAAAGACTTAACGTTTTTTTAAATAACGCTAATAAATATTAATCATTAACCGTTAACGTTAATATCGATAAATAATTATCATTTAAAAACACTTTACCAGCCATTTACTTAACCACTTACCCTTTAAACTATTAAAATTAAAATCACCTTTTATTTAAAGATATATCATTAATTTAACTTAAACTAAAGTTTAAAGCTAAAATATAATTTAAATATCTCATAAATCTAAAATAAAAAAATATATTAAATATCGTTAAAATAAACGCACATTTTAACAATAATACCGTAAATCTACCATATCATTTATATAATAAGCTTTTATAAAAAAAGTTAAAAACTATAAATAAACTATACGTTTTATATATATATTACTTAAAAATATTTAAATATCTTTATAACTTAAACCATTTTAAACATAATCGTTTAAAAGACCATTTTATTTAATTTATCATTAATCGTAAAAAATTCAATAAATATATACATTTATATTTAAAATACTCACTTATAAAATAAAAAAATTATAAACCATATAACTTTTTATAATTAATCATTAAATCTTCATACTTATTTTATACGATTATTATTAATATCGCTTTTAATTTCTTTAAAAGACTTATAAAAAATAACGCTTTTAACATTTACATATATAAATTTATTAAAACCATTAATTTATTCGTTAATCGTTACGATTAAACAGTAAAATAATAAGTTAAAACATTCCTTAAAACACTTTTAATCATTAATTAAAATCCCCTTAAAATTATTATCTTTAATAAAAATCTTAAGTTCTTTATAACCTTTTAAAAGAAATTTTAAAAACTTTAAAACTTTAAACTATTTTACTTTATAACTTACCACGTTTAAATAAATAAAACATTTCATACTTTACATTAAATTTACATTACGTTATTACTTTTATATACTTTATAATAACATATAATAAAAATTTTATTTACTATATTTATAATATAAAATAAACAATATAAAATCAACGTTAATAAACGTTAACTTAATAAAAACATTACATAAATATACATTAAACTTCATTTTATATACATTAAATAAAAAACAATTAAAAATGCTTTTAACATAAATATATATTTATAACATAATAATATTATTTATAATATTAATAAAAAAATATTACAATTAATAATATAAGCTTATGTTTTTTAATAAAAAATAAAGAATATTATTACAACTTTATAAAAAATATAATATCTTTATAGCTATAATATTAAGAAAAAAACTCAGCTAATAATATATAAAACCTTTTTAAATAATAAAATAAATCGACCATTTAATATATAAACTTAACTTTTTAACATATTAATAAATATATAATATCATTTTAATAAATTATTTTAAACCTACGCTACTTATAAACATCTTTAAAAAAATACTATTATATTTAAAAAAAGTTAACCTTAAAACATATAAACGTCGCATCGTATAAATTAACAACATTTAAAATAAATATCTTATAAAATATATAAAATTAAAAAATAAATATATTAAATAATATATAAAACGTTAATTAAAAAATAATTTTAAGCAGTTAATTAAAAATTATTACATATATAAAAAACAATAATAACATAAAACATTAAAATATTTAAAATTAAATAACGTTTTTAAGCATTAAAAAAAAGTATTATTATTTTAATAATAGTAAATTTTAATAATACCTTACTTTTTCGAAAGCTTTTTACTGCTAGCCGCACTTAAAACACGAATAATTTTTAAAATATTAATTACACTTAATTGTAATTAATATTATTTAAAAGCGTTAATTAAAGAAATTTTAAAAATATAGGTTTCATTTAAATGCATTAAGAATTAAGCTTAATATTTAAGGAAAAGGTAGTTAACAGCCGAAGCAGTCACGTGATGCCCCTAAATCTAACCCTATCCCACTTACGTATAAACATACAATTAAATAAACAGCTAAACATATAATTAAATAAACAGTTAAACATATAATTAAACAAACATTTAAATAAACAATTAAATAAATAAATAAATAAATAAGTAAATAATTAAATAAATAAATAAATAAATAAATAAGTAAGTAAATAAACTAACTAATTAATTAACTAATTAATTAATTAACTAATAAATTAAACCCGTTATAAAAGTTATTATAATAACTGTTTTCATCGCCTCGTAATACGGTTATAAGGAAATATATTAAAGTAAAATTAATATCATTTAAATCGTTTAAAACAGCGCTTTTAAATGATATAAATTTTAATTAAACGCGCTTAATATTTTAAAAGTTATTCGAGTTAAATATAACGCGATAAGCGGTAAAAAGCTCGCGAAATTTATTAATTAAAGTAAAAAGCTTTCGAAAAAGTAAAATACTATTAAAATTTACTACTATTAAAATAATAATACTTTTAAAAAAATAATAAATTAATTATATTTATTATTATTATATATATTAATAATAAAAACGTCGTTATATTAAAAAAAGCATTATTATAAATTATAACTTATATATATTAACCTTATTTATTATTTTTATTAATCTTTAACTTAATATTAATATCGTTTTTACTTAAGATATTCTTAAGATTCTCATCCTACATAATTCATACTATTTTAGCTAACCCATCGTCGCTCGCTTATATCATTTACTGTAGGTATTGTTAAGGTAGTAGCTACGGTACTTAAGCAAGTTCATGCCATCTTCAAAGTTCAACCAACGCATTTGATTGAGCTTCCATGGTTGTACACACCACTAGTGCCGCTGTCTGGCTGTCTAGGCGGGTCCATTAAACTGGAGCTTCCAAGGACATCTGGACTAGGTCCATCTGATAAGCATTTATCGATAGGAAGTCAGGTGATAACAGGTGGAATATTTTGAGCGATAAGGGATTTTTTTTTCCTTTCCAAGGGTCCCGGCTGTGAGAATAACTTCCAAACCGAGGGGTCGATTTCTCCCAATAAGGCGTGGTAAAACTCGAGCGCTGGGCCCTGTTCTCGAGATAGTTCACCATATCAATTACTTCCTCTATTACAATATACAAGAGATACCCTCACCTCAGTTCAATTGAAGCGCAAGAGGAGCTTTCGGTGTCACGATGGCGCCCCAGCCGACCAGCACGAGCTGGGACCACGAATATAACACCCTTCGCCGAGAGAAGCTCTTTAGGGAGCCCCCAACGGATCGCTCCGCATACCCTCTACTGCAGGAAGCTGTGAACCCACATATTGAGTCTTTCGATGCGCTTTTCGGCAACGATGGCCTAATCGCAAAGGGCCTTGCCGACATTGGCACAAGATTATTTCTAGATGGAGACGAGCGCACCCCGCCAGCTGGGAAGAACAAGCTGAAGATCAGATATAAAGGGATACACCTTCAGAAATCACAACTTCCTCCTAGCAATAAGTTTGCCGTCAAGAACCGAGAAATTCTTCCCGCAGAGTGCAGAGAACGGCATGTGTCGTACAGAGGGAAACTTTCTGCTACTTTCGAGTACAGAATAAACGATGGCGATCCAAAAGAATTCACGCGGGAGATTGGCCAGCTCCCAATCATGGTGAAGGTAAGACCACTAGCAAGTTTTCTTACTGACGACCTGTTGACTGAACCGTACTCTAGTCGCAATATTGTCATCTCAGGGATAACAGCCCGGCGCAATTAGTCGCACGAAAAGAGGAGTCGGAAGAATTAGGGGGATATTTTATCGTGAACGGCATTGAGAAGATAATACGACTTCTCTTAGTCAACCGAAGAAATTTCCCCATGGCAATCAACCGCCCGAGTTTCACTAATCGTGGCCCTTCCTACACCCCTTATGGTATTATACTTAGATCCGTACGACCCGATGAAACCTCGCAGACCAACGTTCTTCATTACCTCAACGATGGCAATGTCACCTTTCGTTTCTCCTGGCGAAAGAACGAATATCTTGTCCCAGTTATGATGATTTTGAAGGCACTCGTCGAGACGAACGATAGAGAAATCTTTGAAGGCCTGATTGGATCCCCCGACTCGAAAGGTATTGAGAATACTTTCCTCACGGACCGCGTTGAGCTTTTGCTTCGGACCTACAAGACCTACGGGATCTACACAAAACAACAGACTCGAGCGTATCTAGGAGAGAAATTCCGTCCTGTATTAGGTGTGTCAGATACCATGTCACACTACGAAGTGGGCACCGAGTTCTTGCGGAGAATTGTGCTTGTCCACCTCGGAAACATGAATGTTACGGAGGAGCAAGATTCCGACAAGTTCAGCCTGCTTTTATTTATGATCAGAAAACTCTATGCTTTAGTTGCTGGAGACTGTTCGGTCGACAACCCTGATGCGGTCCAGAATCAGGAGATTCTGCTGGGCGGGTTTCTGTACGGAATGATAATTAAGGAGAGACTAGACGAGTTACTATCCGTAGGACTCCGCGGCGCTCTACGGGAGTATCTGAGAAAGTTTCCTGCAAGATCCTTTACTTCAGAGGAATTCGCAAAGGACTTCCCTATTAAAATTTTCCAGAAGACTAATGAGAACGTCGGCAACGCCCTGGAATATTTCTTATCAACTGGAAATTTATCGAGCCCTTCTGGCCTAGATCTGCAACAGGTATCAGGTTTCACTGTTGTTGCCGAGAAGCTCAACTTCCTTCGTTTTATAAGTCATTTTCGAATGATTCATCGAGGAAGCTTCTTTGCTCAACTGAAGACCACAACAGTAAGAAAGTTGTTGCCCGAATCTTGGGGCTTCCTTTGCCCTGTACACACCCCTGATGGTGCCCCCTGCGGCCTCCTTAATCATTTTGCACACAAATGCAAGATTATGACCAGTTCCCTGGATGTCTCGGCGATTCCGAAGCTAGCTGCGGAGCTTGGCGTCGTTGACACCTCATCAGCTGCTACGGATGAGAGCGTTGTCGTTATGCTGAATGGAAAGATCCTCGGTTGGTGCCACCCGTCCGAGTCGCGCAGAATAGCCGACACATTTCGATATTGGAAAGTCGAAGGCTCTCATGACGTCCCTCTCCATCTCGAAATCGGACATGTACCGTCGTCCAACGGAGGATCTTATCCTGGTATATACATGTCCTCCGAACCCGCTAGAATGGTAAGGCCGACAAAATATCTTCCATTGGAGAAGGAGGATTTCGTTGGTTCCCTCGAGCAGCCGTATATGTCTATTGCTTGTACTGAACAAGAGATTGTATCTGGAGAGTCGACACATGTCGAGATCGACCCTACGAACATGCTTTCAATTTTGGCAAACATGACCCCATTTTCGGACTTCAACCAATCTCCAAGAAACATGTATCAGTGTCAGATGGGTAAGCAGACGATGGGAACTCCGGGTACCTCGCTAGCATACCGAACGGACAACAAGATGTACCGTCTTCAGACCGGTCAGACGCCTGTTGTCAGGTCCCCTCTACATAACGCATATGGCTTCGACAATTTCCCGAATGGCACAAACGCGATTGTTGCTGTGATATCCTATACGGGATACGACATGGACGACGCTATGATCTTAAACAAATCAGCCCACGAACGAGGTTTCGGGTATGGAACGATCTACAAGACTAAAAAGTACACACTCAAGGAGGAAAGTCGCACGAGGGCGGCCAAGAACGTGACCAAAATGTTCGGCTTCGCTCCAGGCAGTGTTGTGAAAGCATGGACGCAGACCATGCTAGATGAAGACGGTCTACCATATGTCGGACGAATGGTTCAGGAGGGAGACGTTATTTTTGCTTACCACACGGTCTCCGCAGACTACAGTGGCAACTTGGTAAATCGAGATGGTGTCACGAAGTACGAAAAGTACAAGGACTCGGAACAAGCATTCATTGAAGAAGTACGGTTGATCGGCAGCGAGCAAGGTAACGAGCCTGCTCAGACAATTTCGATCAAGTTTCGGATTCCGCGGTCACCAGTCATTGGTGATAAGTTCTCGTCACGCCACGGTCAAAAGGGTGTTTGCTCACAGAAATGGCCGGCTGTCGATATGCCATTCTCGGAGTCTGGCATACAACCAGATATCATCATCAATCCTCACGCTTTCCCCTCGCGAATGACAATAGGTATGTTCGTCGAGTCACTCGCTGGAAAAGCAGGTGCGCTGCATGGCCTGGCACAAGACTCGACACCCTTCCGCTTTGACGAGGAGAATACAGCGGCCGACTACTTTGGCCACCAACTCATGAAAGCCGGGTACAATTTCCATGGAAATGAACCCATGTATTCCGGAATTACCGGCGAAGAATTGGCCGCCGATATCTACATAGGTGTTGTGTATTACCAACGATTGCGACACATGGTTAACGACAAGTACCAAGTGAGAACGACAGGACCAGTAGTCGCCACGACGGGCCAACCGATCAAGGGCAGAAAACGAGGTGGTGGCATTCGTGTGGGAGAAATGGAGCGAGACGCTCTCCTGGCACATGGCACAGCCTTCCTTCTTCAGGACCGTCTCCTCAACTGCTCCGATTACACGCCGTCGTGGATCTGTCGTAGATGTGGCTCCTTCTTGTCGATACAACCGACGGTGTCCCCTTTTGCCGGAAGAAAGAAGACGGTCAACACCGTTCGATGCCGCAACTGCGCCACCCGCCTTGATCAGATCAGCGATGTTGACTTAAGTAAACTGGCTGGCGAGATATGGGAAGATGGCCAAGGGAATCAGTGGGTTGGAGGCGAGGACACTACGAAGGTAGCAGTTCCCGGAGCTCTGAAGTATCTTGACGTTGAGTTAGCGGCTATGGGTGTTAAGCTGAAATACCGGGTTGATCCAAAGGATGCTCCGCGGAAGGGCCCATTGGTACAGACAAAGTGGGACAGAATATCCGCGGGAAACAAGGCAAACGCCCTCCCACCAGCCATAGCGGCTGCTTAGGCTATCAGGCATGGATTCAAGAAGCAGTAATTGCATTAGATGGAGTTGAAAGGATTCTGCTTTTCGGTTCTGAAAATGGACAATTTCGGTACATGTAGTGATACAGAGGAGTCTAATTGAATTTCTAATCTACGTACCTAGTACAACGCTTGTCTTTGACATGTCTTAAGATTGCCCATTGAGAATGGATGCCGTCGTGATAGTGCCAGAGAGACAGCAATGCAAGTAGCCGGTGAGATGGCCAACTGGTTTCAGTTCGGCTATCTGCCGTGTATCATATCCAATCTAGTCCTTACCTACCCAGGTATGTAACTATTCTGCACGGTGCCGCTTGCTTAGGGGGGTTTGCTTGATTGTAAACAGATCCTTCATATATATTCCCTTCGTTTAAATGACACTTAAAATTGCGATTCCTCCAAACGCCGAGTTCCCATTCAGCCTTTCCCATTTTCAGAGTCGAGTTCCTTATTGTAGAATGAAGCAATTCTCAGCCAATATGAGGTCCACAGCCCCGACCATGATCCATGCCTGAGGTACGTGTAGGTAATTGGGCATTTGTAAGAGGGCGGTCGTCCGCAAAGGGGGCAATAACGAGATCAGCTTGACTCGCAATTGCCCAAAGCAAGCTCAGATCAAGGCAGGACGTACACCAATCTGGGCAACTACGACCCAGAGTAGACACCCACTTAGACAATTCTGGCTGAACTTCCCAAGGTCTTGACTTCCTCCCCTTACAACCACTCTCTCACATACCTAACCTATTAATCGTAATATTTCCAAACACACTCTCTTACTTTATTGTATGGGCAGTTCCCTCAACCCAGTTCATTTAATTTCTTTGCTTCGCTAACTGGAGTCGGGTTTGTTCTATCTCGTCTTCATTCCCTTCTTTCTGTCATTCTTGCCAAATACCTTGCCCGAAATACCTCTTCGTTGCACCGATCTGCCGCAACATCCTGTGCGCCCTTTAGTAACCACCGACGTTTTCAACACCTTCTCGAAGGCCTGTCATGTTGTCCTCTCACAGGGTCTACTTCATCATCGGCCTCCTCTTCTCTCTAGTCGTTGCAGATTTCGTTCAATCAGGACGATACGATTATGGATTCAATGCCGACCTCCGTCTTCGAAAACGGGGGCCTACTCAGTCCCGCATCGTTACCGGCTCTCCCCGTTTAGATGGACAAATACCGTTGAGACCAGATATTCGAGACCTACAAAAAGATGAGGACAGGTGGAACTTGTACATCCTCGCCCTTAATTATATGCAGTTCACGGATCAGGACTCGCCATTCTCGTGGTACCAGATCACAGGTACGGTAACAGGGGGCAAAACTGGGGTTAAGTCTAACATGCGTTAGGAATCCATGGTGCTCCCGCATCGACATGGGGGGATGTTGGCTCGACGCCTGGTAATGAGCATAGCGGCTATTGTACTCACGTGTCTATTCTCTTCCCTACCTGGCATAGACCCTACCTTGCTCTTTATGAGGTACATTGAAAGCATCTAACGTGTTTTCCTCATAACCTCCAGTACACATGAGCGCGGCGCTAACTTTGCCTGGTCTTAGCAAATTTTATACAATATTGTCCAGTACATCGCCTCGCTATATCCACAGGACCTCCGGGTCCGTTTCCAGAAGGCCGCAGCGACATTTCGAATTCCATACTGGGATTGGGCTGCCGTTCCCCCAGACGGAGTTAGTGTCCTCCCTCTGATCGTTGGCGGTTCATCGACTATTAATATATCCGGACCAAACGGTGTACAAAGTATCTCGAATCCTCTATTCAGTTACGTGTTCAGGCCATTCAATGCATCAACATTTCCAGACTTCCCGGTATGTTAACTCCATCACGGATTAGAACTACACACTGATGGTCGCTGCAAAGTATAACACATGGCACGAGACAATGCGAGCACCTCGTCCAGTGAATAGCCCTAACGCGACCTCGAATAACTCATTCGTCGCGCAAGCCCTAGATATACACCTACCGAGCTTCCAACAGCGTTTATATAACTTGTTTTCCAATTACCCAAACTATACCACTTTCAGCAACGAGGCTTGGATCCCTAGCGATAACAATGGCACATATGATTCTATCGAATCCCTCCACGATGTAATCCACATAGTTGGAGGGGGTGTCTATGGGCATCTCGCCATCATAGCCTACTCGGCCTTTGATCCACTATTCTGGCTTCATCACACCAATGTCGACAGGATTTTTACGATGTGGCAAGCGCTTTATAATGATACATACGTAGTCCCTCAGCCTGCTGTTTATTCTTCCCATACTACATCTCCTGGAGAATATGAGGATTCCCAGACAGCACTTACGCCATTCTTCTCCAACGAAACACACTTCTGGACATCGGACACGGTCCGAGATCATGAAGTCTTCGGCTATACGTACGCCGAGGTGGCGAATAGAAGCCGTGCGGAAGTGGTCGCCTCCATCAATAGACTATACGGGAACTTCAGTCCAGTTTCTATGCTCACACGGCCCAGTAAAAGTCAGCAGCACGATAAGAGACATGAAGGTCATCCTGCCCTCCCGGGGACTGGTGGAGTGAATGGTTTATCTTGGAACAGCAAGACGTCGGCTCGTCCTTCCGTTGATGCAGTCTTCAGTGGCGACAAGTATCGCGAATGGATTGCAAACATACGAGTCAACAAGCATGCAATGAGGGGGTCATTTTCGATCCACCTTTTCTTAGAAGAAGTCCCATCGGATCCATTGTCATGGGCTGTGGCTTCCAGCTTGGTTGGTACTCTGGGAATATTCGCCCACAGAGGTGTACATGGCTGGAAATCCGATCGAAAGGTCGCGGGGACAATTCCAATGACCTCAGCACTGATGCATATGGTAGCATCGGGGAAGGTGCCGAGCTTACATGCGGAAGATGTCGAGCCGTATTTGAAGTCGAATCTCGAACTCAGAGTGTCTCTCGTTAATGGAACGACAGTCGACGCGCATGAAGTAGACGGGCTTCATATCGAGATAGTTAGCTCTATGGTTAGGGCGCCAGAATCCGAAAACATGCTTTCAGAGTGGGGTAAAGTCGAGCGTCATTTCGACCTATTTGCATAAAAAATGGACTTTGTACCCCTAACTTGCTTTAGCATATGCCCGGGAAGCCTGTAGAAGGATTGGGAATATTCCAAGGTTGTATGCGGTCGATTTCTTATAGGACCTGATCGGGCGGATAATACTTTGATGTAGTTCGAGTATAGTTATTCCCCTACTGTTAATAACTAATAGATAGTTGTCGTGTCTCCAAATCTTTTCTGCCAAGAAGCTAACGCTCATGTAGATGGTGTACGACTGACGACTTTCTTTCTATTTGCTACCTCTGGTTGACACAGGCATAGACGTGTTCAAGTCGACTAACCCGTAAATTTATCATCTTTTTAAAAATTCCATCTTTTGACGTATTGATTTGAGTATACAACTCCTCCTATTCGTATTCCTATTGCGGCGAGGTGCTTGCTTCTAATTGGATGGTCTATTGGCGGGTCTGCCTTTCTCACAGCGCACCCCTGAACATTTGGTTGATCTCTCGATCTTTATGGACACTTAAGATTTGAAACGTTAAGCTGTATAAAAGCCTTAAATAGCAAAGCGCAATTCGCCATCCAGGTCTATAATCAGATCTTTAAGTTCTGATTGGTTAAAGGTACCTCATAAAGATCTGTATACTAAACTGTCCCCACGTTTCTCGATATATATTCTATGTAAAAACTTATGGCAGGTTACCTAAAAAAAAAGCAAGACGTTTTTATCATTGACGGTAGGGCTTGTATACCTTATTTAATATTTCATATCCTAGAGAACTGTATTGCTAATCCCCCTAACCCAAGTTCAAACTGCCATGACCTTGAATGCTTATATTGACACCATTGAGGCAAGCTTTTGAAGGTTCCTCCTGGCTACCTATGTTTACCTACTTAACCTACTATTCTTGGTCACTGTGCATGTGGCTACCTGCTTCAAGACGGCTAGGCGGCTAGGTATGCAGTATACATACCACTAATATCGTCGCAGAGAGGGCAATACTGTACACCCGCCTAACGTCCTTAAACTTGGCCTCCCTTACAGCAGAGACGACATGAGACGTCGTGTTTCTCGAGATCTTACTAATCTAACTGATATCAACTGATGAATTGCGTTTCGAATTTCTTCAATGTGGCAGTGCTAGGTATCGTGATTCACATAGCCAATGAATAACTGCCCGGAAAAGTTCAATGCCTACAGCGCTCGTAGGCACTCCGGGCCATCGTATCGGACTGGATTGGATACCAGTGCACCCAGCGCTGTCTCCTTAGCCTACTAGACTCGCACGTACGTATATTCGCGAGGAAAAAAAAATCTCAAGCTATCGTGTTTCGAGCTTTAATCGTTTTTTATTTAGTCAGGAGAGTTTACGGGGGCCACTCTATCTAGATACAATGAGTTCACACCTTTCCCGTGTGTTTTGAATGCCTCTTGCAAGCAGTGGAACGCGCTGCCGTGTACACTAAATAGCGCCCTTGGAGCTAGATGGGGTTGCGAGGCCATCATCACCCTCGAGAGCCCGCCCAAGGTGCCAGTATCAAGCTATCGTGTTTCAGCAGCAAGCTCTTATGAAATTGTAAACATAAACACCATTCACAGTTGCCTGCATATACGGAGATTGTATCGAATCATATATATTGAAACCTTCGCTTCGATAGAACACCTGACATCGGACCGAATGATACCTAGGGCTTGCAGGCAAAGTTTCAGCCCTAAGACGATCATTCACCGACTTAGTCTGCACTAGTCAAACGGTCGGATAAAGCCTCTGAAGAGATGGGGAGCTAGTCCGTTGAAGCATGAGACCTGAGCCGCTGCCTAATATAGAACAATATGGCGTAGGTGGTTCCGTCTAATGGCGTTTGAGACAGAGAGCTACTCCCATCATGAGGAGCTTCTAGTACCAGTGGGCCAGATGGTTGGACCGTGGCTTCTCAAGGCTCAATCAACCTCATTAGTATCGATAGGAATGCTACAGTCGATACATAAATTAGTGCAGTAGGTTTGACACAGCTTTGAGAGATTTCACTGCCTCACTACAGTTGCAATACATCGTTTGTAAACGATAATTCTGTTAACTGTATGTCGGAACCGACCGAGCCTTGCCGGGCCCCGACGAGTAAAGTTGATGGGATCTGCCAGTTCAAGCAGATCTAGATGTATAAGGTATCGTTCCTGACCTTCCCGATATGGGAGGCAGGGTACATAGAGATGATGGTCGAGTAGAGACGTACCAGGGAGCTGGAAAGGTGATCATTGACCGGTGACATGGGGACCTTTTCCCATGAAACGTTCTGTGATTCTACTTATGAGATCCCGTACTCCAGACAGCTTAGCCACAAACCCCTCGATTCATACATGGACCTAGGCCTTCGAAGATTAGGAGACTGGTCATGAAGGACGAACCTTTGGTTACACAACTCCGAGGGCCGAGTAGCTTGAGAAGCGGGCTTATACTGTACTGCGGCATTTCTAGACAGTTTCAAATCTACTCAGTACTGGATTGCCCTCGTTGTTTCTTTTTGTTTCTTCGTCTCTGGAAAGAATCATGACAAGGGAAGTCAGAAAATTGAGGTTCGTTGTTCATTATTGTGTCTTTGCGTCTTACGATCCGCCTTGGGGAACAGCTGCGAAGCAACAGTTGAAATCCACTCCACTGTATCTCAACCTTATCGTCGGTCCTCGAGATGGGGAATGTGCCAGGGGGATCCCTGCCCCGATCCCTTGGAACCCCTCTCCACTTACACCCCACGCAAAAACCTTGCTAAATAATAGGTCGAATATGTGGGTCTTCATTCTGCTTATCTCTGGTTGCTTACTTGTTTTGCTATGTAACACGATCATGCTGAGCTGTATTATCATATTTCGAAGCTTCCTTTTGCAGTCCTCCATCCCCTTTCTGCCCAATTCATCGGGAGACTACGGCGAGTAACCCACTTGGGCTATCTCAATGATGAGCATACTTCTCCTAGAGACCGAAGTTTGCAGTATTGCCAAGACAGATTCAGCTTACGAGTCATTCACTGTTGGTATCAATATTGAATATGGAGCATCAGGGCTAGCTCAGCTTATCTCTCTCTAAAAGTCCGACCACTGGTCAGATGTCTCCGGGCTGGTCGGGCTGGTCGGAGTAATCCTTGCCTACGTCGAAATCGCTGGAGATCAGTGTCGGCAACTAGGATGTCAGGCCATTTGATTCGGGGCTAGCATTGACGAGCCTACAGCCTGCAGGTCATGCCCTTGCTTGTCGAGTGGCTGTAGCTAATCTCCCCATATCTGGAAGGGCACCTCATATCATCAGAGGTCAAGGTACATTACACATGTACGACGCTGATCGGTAATAAGACCTGCTAACAATAAAATTCAGACCGGCTTCGAGTTTCGACGTTGGTCACCTACATGATTTTAGACTCGTCTCGTGCGGACCCAAGTAGACGTTTCTTCATTTTGATATGACTGATAGGCGTGTCGATTAACTCGAAAATAGCAATTGATTGTCTTAGAATTGCTTCTTCCTCTCAACGACCAGGTACTAGCAGTTTTACTACTATCCCCTTTGCACTAACCTCCTCTCGGCCCCCGGCTGCCATAGATAGGAAACCAGCCTACTTGATCTAGCCCTCATCTCGTCTCTTTCTGGACCATTTTTTCGACGACTCAACCAACTACTTGACATTCTTTTGATCCTATTCATCCTCCGTATGTGAGGCCGTCACTCCTTTGTTTTTTCCCCACCCTGGTCTTTTGATTCTAGTCGGTCCCAAGGCTTCTCGCTGAGCCACGAGGCAACATGGTCGTACTCGAAGGCGTCGATCTCGACGCGCTGAATTATATCATCAAAATTCCTTATAATGGCACCGGTGCTACCGGAGGTGATTCGTTGACTGAGGATTTGAATATATGGTACGAGGTTAGTAGATGAACCTATCTGGCCCCAAATCTATCAACTTATCTCTAACCAGATGGCATAGAGCGGCGATGTGGGCTGGATGATCACAGCCACAGCTCTCGTGCTGCTTATGATTCCGGGAGTCGGGTAAGCAAGCAGCTCCCCAAATAATGTGTCCCATCACTGAGCGCCCGTTGACCCGCGATATTACAGTTTCTTCTATTCTGGGCTCGCACGGCGCAAATCGGCCTTATCTTTAATATGGCTCTCGGTTATGGCCACAGCCGTCACGACATTTCAATGGTTCTTTTGGGGTTACTCGCTGACGTTCTCGCATACGGCGTCTTCTTATATCGGGGACCTGACCAATTTCGGGTTTAAGGATGTATTGGCTCAGCCATCGGTGGGCTCTACGAGGATCCCTGACCTGTTGTTCGCTGTCTACCAAGGCATGTTCTCGGCCATCACCGTAGCTTTGGCAACTGGTGCCGTCGCTGAAAGGGGGCGCATGCTACCGTGTGTCATCTTCATGTTTATATGGTCGACAATCATATACGACCCAATTGCTTGCTGGACATGGAACCCAGCTGGATGGTCGAACAAGATGGGAGGTCTTGACTTTGCTGGTGGCACCCCGGTTCATATTGCTTCTGGGACAGCTGCTCTTGCATGTTAGTTCACACGTCTAACGATGATTCACTGGAAGAATTTTCTCGGTTTTCGGCGCTGACACTTGAATACTTAGATTCAATGATGCTCGGAAAGCGACGAGGCCACGGCACCCACGAACTGAACTACCGACCGCACAACGTCACTCACATCGTCATCGGAACGGTATTTCTATGGGTCGGTTGGTTTGGTTTCAATGCTGGCAGCGCCCTCTCAGCAAACCTTCGCGCTGTCATGGCCGCGGTAGTAACGAATCTAGCGGCTTGCGTCGGTGGGATTACATGGTGTGTGCTTGATTACAGGCTGGAGGGGAAGTGGTCGACGGTGGGCTTCTGCTCAGGAGTAGTCGCAGGTCTTGTGGCTATCACCCCTGGCTCAGGTTAGTTGAACCAACCCATCGCTGCGTTGAATCGGTGACTCTAACTCCGTCAAGGTTATGTTCCCGCTTGGGCTGCTGTAATTTACGGAATCCTCGGGGCCGGCTTTGCCAACTATGCCACTAAGCTCAAGTTCATTGTCCGAATCGACGACGCTTTGGATATCTTTGCCGTACATGCCGTTGGCGGATTTGTGGGGAATATTTGCACAGCATTTTTCGCTGCTGACTACATTGCGCATCTCGACGGCTTCACGGTGATCAAGGGTGGCTGGGTTAACCATCATTGGATCCAACTAGCATACCAGCTCGCTGATTCTATTTGCGGAGGGGTATATTCATTCGGCGGGACATGCATCATCTTGTTCCTCCTAAACCTAATCCCGGGTCTCCAACTTCGAGCGACCGAAGACGCCGAAATCCTGGGTATCGACGATGCGGAGATTGGCGAATTTGCGTACGATTATGTCGAGCTTACGAGAGAAGTGTTGAACGATATCGAAGCCGATGCGACCAGCCGATACTCCGCTGAAGCTGCGAATCCATTTGATCCCCGTGAGAAGCACAGCATACCCTTGGATTCTCGTGGCGGGTATCCTGGGCCGTCATCGCACGCTCAGTAGAGGCTTGGTCTGTATGATATGGTATATGACAACGTACTACTAATCTATCATGTATTTGAAGTCTTATGGCTGGCTATAGGAAAACCCTGGATAATGGCGGCAAGTATTTCGCTCCCTTACGCAACACCTGTGGAGGCGCTTCGGAGTTCAAACTATGTACGTTAAGGATTATACCCTTGGCGTCAATATATTACTGCATATATGATATATGTTCTTGATAGGACCGAGAATATTTCCTAATGAGATTAAATAGGAAGAATCAAATTGTTCAAAATAATACGCACTCAAATGAATAGAGAGAGTGGATGCTTAGGAACATCATACCTACTGTTGATATTTATTGTATAGAATGGGTACTAATCTGGTACCTAATGATACGGCTAGAATTGCTTTCGAGGTATGTAGATTTTGTGTATCACTTCTTCATAGTTGTGACCGCAGTGGGGAGCTTCCCGGGTTCAAGGTTTCCACTAAGATAATGAAACCCACCTTTCTCATTCAATCGATCACCTAAGACAAGTACTTGAGTCAATCTAGTACATGTATTACATTACAGTGAGGTTCCCTGCTGATGCCTACCAGGCGAATTCGTCAACTCGCGTCGATGGCGCGTCAATCCGAAGAGTTGACACTTATACGATGTATTTCTTGGCATTTTATACCAGGCGGATTTGTACTACACTCGCTTCTGTATCGCATTCAAGGTAGCAATCAATGGATTCCCAGCTAGAAGAAAAGGTCGCATTCTTTGAATGCCTCAAAACATCCGAGTATGAAGACGGGGAGGATGTCTTAGACGCAGATGAGGAGACACACAGGCAAAGAAGCAGAGCATTTCAGTCTGCTGCCTCGACTACTCCTGCAGAAACCTCCCATGCCTCGCAAAGGACGGCTAGCCAGTTCCTGGGTGCTACTCTTAGAAGAATAGCATCGGATCCGGTTCCTGGCAGTAGCGATCCTGAGGTAGAAATAGTAGCAGTCACTCCACACAGCAACTCGAAAGCCGGTCGCCCAAAGTTACCAACAAAGGCGTCCGTTGGCAACGATACTACCGTGCCTGAGACTGCTGCAGCGACCAAACAACCGCTCCGCCGTTCAACACGCCAAAGCCTTCGCACCAGACAACCCAGCCCGCAAAATGACCCTTCACCTTCTGTTAGGATGGGAAAGCGTAAGAAGGAAGCACCTCTCAAATTAGTCCCTGAAGCGCAGCGGGTTTTCAAGGGCCTGTCCTTCTATTACATACCGAATGATGATATCAATCCGGCGCGCAGGCTCCAGATCACTAAAGCCCGGGAACATGGTGTCACGTAAGTAGCCATTCGAATGAGTTGCTCATGATGGCTGTGGAATATACTCCCTCAAGAACATATGCTATGGAGATAGACGTAGCTTGATTATACGACTTAGCTAACTGGATACTGTCTAGATGGTGCAGGGAGCTGGTCGACGCAACGCATATAATCGTCGATAAAAAGCTCACATATGCTGATATAGAGCGGTATTTGCAAGATGACCCAAAGTGGTCTGAAAAGGTTCTCGTTAATGAGAGCTATCCAATTGATTGCCTAAGGCATCGCATTATCGCGAACCCAGGTCAACGCCAGTATAAGATTGCTGGGATGCCGACGTCAACTGAGCAACCCTTGGAAGTGCCGTCGTCTGCAGATGATTCCAATACCTCACTTGTGCTGAAACCAAGGCGCAGCAAGGTCGTGAAGAAGACTTATATGCCACCACCAAGAACGCAATCGAATACCCAAACCTCATCTCAGAAGACTACTAGCTTGGTTCCTTCTTCCCAGGAGCAGCGAGCTCAGGACGCCGTAGAGAATGCTCAACCCGTTGGGGAACAAGAACAAGCTACAAGGGATGACGACGAACTAACACAGTGCATACATCAGATGAAAGCCGCAGATAATATTAACGCCCTGGACGACGCGTTGTTAGACGAGGACGATATTAGTGGGCCCTCTTCGACTGCGGATGAAGCCAATGCCTTATCAGACTCCAGCAACTCAGCTGACGAAGGCCCACCGAAGAAGAGGATCAGTCATAGAAATAGCAATAGCTTCCGACCAAAGGATCCCGGTTGGCAAGAAAAATTCATCTGTATGAGGGGAGGTACCAAAGACCACGCGGATAATAATCCTAACGCGGACACAATCAAAGTTCTGCGGGAGATGTTGGAAATACACACTCTCGCTGGAGACAATTTCCGCATTCGGGCCTATAGACTGGCTATCACAACACTTCGAGCACAGCCGAAGAAGATATGTACCGCAGAGGAAGCAAGAGCCTTACCTCATATTGATCGGATCGCAGACAAGATCGAGGAGATTGTCAATACGAACCGACTAAGACAGCTCGAGTATGCGCAAGACGACCCTCGTAGAAAGGTGCTAGCCTTGTTTCTCCAGATCTATGGTGTTGGTCAGGCTCAAGCCCAGAAGTGGATTGCCCAAGGTTTCCGCACATTGGACGACCTCAAAAATAAAGCTGAATTGAGTACCAACCAAAAAATCGGACTGGAACATTTCGACGATTTGAATACTCGGATTCCACGGCGGGAAGTGGAAGCTTTGGCCAGTTGCGTCAAGAGGATGGCTGCAGTAATTGATCACGATGTGGAGTTGATTGTTGGAGGTAGCTACCGCCGCGGAGCCGATAGCTCTGGCGATATCGACTTAATCATCACAAAAAGGGGTACTTCCTCTACGAGCGAACTCACGCCATTCTTAAACCGGCTTATTGACACCTTGACTAAAGAGGGTTTCTTGACTGCCGCGCTTGCTGCTCATCATGGCGGCGCCGATGATACTGAGGGTGGTAGCAAATGGCATGGCTGCTGTGTGTTACCAGAGAGCGCGTTCCCTGGCCCCAAAGATGAATATAGGCCGATATGGAGGCGAATCGATCTGTTACTAGTTCCTCAAACTCAAATCGGAGCGGCTCTGATCTACTTTACCGGCAATGACATATTCAACAGATCAATTCGACTGTTGGCGCGGAAGAAAGGCATGCGGCTGAATCAAAGAGGGCTGTATACGGACGTCGTACGGGGCCGGGAGAATAATCGAATGACTGTGGGAACGTTGCTCGAGGGCCGGGATGAGAAGAAGATCTTTGCAATTCTTGGCGTTCGCTGGAGAGAACCTTGCGAGAGATGGTGTGGTTAGATGATTGACGAATCACTTATACCCCATTCCCTCTGAACTGGGAATTATAGAAATGGTATTATATTTCCGTATTGTCTCTGGATACCTCTTATGAGGTTTACTAACATGGGCTTGGGCCTATCGATATGGTTCTGTCACTCAAAACTGTAGGGAGCATGCGGCTCTGCCTTGGTGAATATAGCCCCGATATATCAGTTTTCATAACCATGCCAAGTCGGTATATACACCACCGAATCATCATAACTTCGTCTTCCCCGACTTGGCGGAAGCTGAAGCGCTGCATGGCGACGATAACTGTGGACCAATAGGAAAGGCGCCATTACACACGTTCTCGTATAGAATACTAGACGGCTCCCAGCGTTACCACCCCGCGTACCGTCAGTCCAAATACTCTATTGGAGCGTCCGCGGCGATTGTCGAGTTACCTTCCGTTATCGTAAGTGATGCCTTGATTTGGGCCGCGTGCTATTGGCGGCGCCGGGCAGCATGCTACCCACGTGGCTGGCGGAGTGTAGAGCTTGTGAGACAGGTAGGTATAAATGAGCACATATATGAATCGACGCTATTATACAAACATGTTAAAATGCTCTAGTCAGAATTTTCTGCTTTTTTGAACGCTCAAGGCTAAGTTTGGACTCGCTTGCCGTCCATTCAATATGGTAAACTTGGTACTCCTCGCGCTCGCGACTGAGCTCCTGGCCACCCTTGCGGCTGCAACGTTCGACGGGAATCTGAATTACGCTAGTCCGTCTCGTCGCCATTCAGGCCTGGGTGTTGACGTGCCTCGTGTTTCGAGACGCAGTCTCAAGCGCGGCGCTATTGCGTACCGGGCGGAGGAACTGAACTTCACGCATGGAGTGGCGTCCGGAGATCCGTTCCCGGATAGCGTTATTCTGTGGACTCGGGTCGCGCCGTCGCTGGAGTCGGATACGAGTAATGTGACCGTTGAAGGAACTGTGCCGCTTTATAATCATGATACGCAGACGTATATCAATGCCGACCCGAGCCCGATTTGTGTCGAGTGGAAGGTCTTCTCGAATGGCAGCGAAGATGTAGTGTCCAGCGGGGAGGCGTATACAACTAGTGATATTGATTATACCGTCAAGGTCATAGGAAGCCCTCTTGGATGTTCTAAGATCCGGACTAACAGATTGTAGGTCGAGGCTACGGGGCTACAGCCCTTCACGATTTATAACTACCAGTTTACTATCTGCGGGTCGAATGTCACAAGCCCCCTTGGACGAACGAAGACTGCGCCTCCTGCGGATGCTGATGTATCTGAGTTGAGGTTTGCTGTTTTCTCCTGCAGCAATTACCGTGAGCTTTCTATCCCTTTGGAACTAGGCGTTTGCTTATAGCTGGAAGCAAACGGTTACTTTAATGCCTACGGGAATGCCGCACGCAAAGATGAGCAGGATTATTTCGTAAGTCCCCAAGCTAGCTCGCTTAGTGACTGCCGTATTCTAACGTGAGTAGGTTCACCTCGGAGATTACATCTACGAGGGAAATGCAAAGGGTGAACGAGCTCATGAGCCGCCGAAATATCTGTTTAGTCTGTATGACTACAGAACTCGCCATGGACAGGTGCGTAGTGCTTCGGGCTGCCGAGCTGAATGCGAGAGACGCTGAGATAATGGGTAGTACCGGTCCGATCCAGATCTTCAGCTTGCTTCTCAAAATTTTGCCTGGATTA
The DNA here is from genome assembly GCA_022497025.1 of Hypoxylon sp. FL0890. Lineage (NCBI taxonomy): Eukaryota > Fungi > Ascomycota > Sordariomycetes > Xylariales > Hypoxylaceae > Hypoxylon > Hypoxylon sp. FL0890. The sequence goes on along the minus strand of MU386540.1, from coordinate 949,730 downwards.
CGACTTGGGATGACCATGGTACGTAGACGGGGGAAAACGATAGATTTTTCGGAATTGACACTGACTTTATGTATAGAAGTCTCGGACAATGGATATCGAGATGGCGCGAGTGGTCTGAATAATACTGAACAGTCCTTCCTTAACGATGGCCGGGTCAGCGTAGACCAGCGAAAGATGAACGCCGTGAGAGCCTATTTCGAGTGGATGCCTATTCGGTGAGTAATTCTATGGTCGGATCACTCCACAAGAGGTTCACCAACATTTCAAAAGCCAGATCGATCTCGACGACAATTTGAGAGTTTGGAGGTCGTTTCAGATGGGTAACCGTGCGTAATATTCAAGATATCATCCTGAATCTCAGAAAAAAACGGTTGCTAACTTCACCGTTGCAGTCCTCGACTTGATCGTCCTCGATACGCGAAACTATGATCGAAGTATTACCGATCTTAGTCAGTGCATAAGAGAAGAAAGCTACATAGCAGGATCACTAACAAAATGAAGACTGGAACACGGAATATATCGACCTTATCCGGAACGATGCTTCGAGGTCGCTGATGGGCTCGCACCAGGAGCACTGGTTTTACAACCAGCTATCAAAGTCTTCTGAGCGAGGCGCAACGTGGCGCATAATTGGCAACCAGATCATATTTTCGTATATCACCGAGTCTTATGGGTTGAGCGGTGATAACTGGAATGTAAGCCGGAATTCCTATTGTATCGAGGAGAGTGGTAAAGGATGACTACTTAAAATACTTTTCAGGGATATATTGCGAACAGAAACCGCACGTTGAAACACCTCTACGACAATAATATTAGTAACACCATCTTTTTGGCTGGCGATAGTCACCAGAACTGGGTGTGTTATCTACTTCCTTTCACTCCGTATAATGACTTGGCTCACATCCACATAGGTATCTGATCTAGCCTGGGTGGGTGAGAAACCTTACAACTCGGAAACGGGTGACGGAGCCATCGGCGTCGAATTCGCCGGGACGGCCGTCAGCTCAACCGGCTATAGCGGCCTCATTGTGCCCGCTAGGACTGCGGCAGAGACCCGCGTGACAGATAACCAGGTCCTCCAATGGCAGGACGGATATTACCGAGGATACTTCCTTCTAACGGCCACCCCCGAGAAGCTGGAGGCGCGCTACTACGGTTCGCCCAGCGTTGCCTCCAGGAACTCGTGGGACCTGCCGCTGGCAAACTTCACGGTTATGGCTGGAGCGAACAAGCTCTCTCGTCCTGTTGCCGGAGGATCCGTGGAGGCAGGCTACGTAAGGGGAGGTGAGACAAACCCGACGAATGTTACTCTCAATACAGATACTTGGGAATGGGACGTTGTCGGGTATAACCAGATGTACATTGATACCAGTAAATGAGGTGGTCGAGATGCGATTTGTATTGCTGAGAAAGTATCTACATACATTGATACATGTAATTGCCTCCTAGTAGCTGACGGAACAGCATTGAGCGGTTTACAAAGTAGCGTTGTTCAAGAGACTCGTAGTGAAAGGATGTTTCAATTGGTAACAGTAATGCTTGTAGTTCAACTTGAGCTGTATAGAACAGACAAGTCTCTGAAGGAGTATTCTGAGTTATATCAGAGCTCTGGAGAGTTATATGTGGGTTGGAATTTTTTACATAGCGGAAAGAGACGTAGGAAATATTTACTATTTGAATTTGGATAAACGTTCAAATCGAACCTAAACGTTTATGGGAGGCTACGGGAAAGAGACGGGAGTAACGGGAAGGGAAATTACGTGACGTTAGGGCAGGGCAGGGCAGGCGGATATACGGGCAGTATGCCACTATTCCAGGATTACATAGGTAATTACTACAATTACAAGGGCTACGGTATAGGTTACGCAATTGACGGGTTGATTAACGGGTTGATTGACAGACTTACTGGTTAAGAGAGAGACTGGCTAAGAGACCGTTGAACTACCTGTTGGCTTACCTGTTGCAAGTGAGGACTTGAAGACTTGAAGACTTGAAGACTTGAAGACTTAGAAGATTCGAAAGATCAAGAGATTAGAAGGGAGGGAGGCCATCCTTACCTATAGCCCTGCAAACGACAAGACTGGCAACAGCACTGGCAACAGCACTGACAACAAGACTGTCAAACAGCTTTGGCAGCAATCCGATAGAGAGCTCTGATTAGGTACCTAAGCTAAGGCCATGAGAGCAGGAGATTACATAGATACGTACATATAGGTACATATAACAGGAATATTAGTAGGAAAGAAATATTTAAACGTTTAGATGGTAGTTTTAGCTATTAGACCAGTAGTTATTTGTATATAAATGGTTAAATAACGGTTTACTACTTGGAAATGAACGGTTTATTAGTTTTAAGCAGGCGTCGGTAAGGTACCTAGGTACCTACCCACCATGATAAAAGGATCATTGTTTCACCGTGTTCCGGTGGGGTAGCAACGCCTCGATGACTCGGGACTCAACGCGCCTTGGGCGCGTAGGTATGGAATTGAAGAAAACTGTGGGTACTTTTAAGCCTAGATTCGTCGTGCTACACAATTTAGTTTCCCTGCAGCGGGTTCCAGAAGGAAGGAAAAGAAAAAAAAAAAAAAAAAGTAAACCTTCCTTTTTTATCTTGCCGCTTAGCCCAATCTTTCATCCCTCCGTCCTCACCATTCAACTTCAGACTAACTTATACCTTGCCTTCTGAAATGGCGAGCGACAAGACGGATGTCGAGGCTGCTGAGCAGAAGCTCAAGAGCTTGGCTCATTCTGAGCAGCATTATTTCAATAGGTGAGTGTCTTGTGCGCATCGCATATATTTGTCGGCTTTATGCTATGCATAATAAGGCTTTGGCTAACATTGGTCGCACAACAGCTACAATCACCATGGTATGCATCCATTGCGACTCGAGGCGCTGGTGTCGGAATTTGGCTAACGTGAATTTATCGCAACGTAGGAATTCACGAGGAGATGCTGGTAAGTACTCGATATTTCCATGACCGTATCTACTTTGACGATTTCACTTGACTGACGACGCATTGCCTCTTCGTATAGAAGGATGAAGTACGCACGAAGTCCTACATGAATGCTATCGTTCAGAACAAGCATCTCTTCAAGGATAAGGTTGTCCTCGACGTCGGCTGTGGAACGGCCATTCTCTCCATGTGAGCTACAACAATCCAACTTGTTTGGTCTCCATTAGCTTGGACTAATGAGTTATCTTCTTGACAGGTTTGCTGTTAAGGCCGGAGCAAAGCATGTTATCGGCGTCGACATGTCAACCATCATCTTCAAGGCTAAGGAGATTGTCAAGGTGAACGGCATGGCAGACAAGATTACCCTCATTCAGGGTAAGATGGAGGAGATTGAGCTACCGTTCCCCAAGGTCGACATCATCATCTCGGAGTGGATGGGATACTTCCTTCTCTACGAGAGCATGCTTGACACCGTGCTCTATGCTCGCGACAAGTACCTCGCCAAGGACGGCTTGATCTTTCCAGACAAGGCCACCATCTTTGTCTGTGGTATCGAGGATGGTGAATACAAAGATGAGAAGATCGGCTGTGAGTTTATCAATAGGAAACTTTTTGGAGTGAGCTAATAAGACTAGTCTGGGATAATGTCTACGGATTCGACTATACTCCGCTGAAGGAGACAGCGCTGGCTGAGCCTCTTGTCGACACGGTCGAAGTGAAGGCTGCTGTGACAGACCCTACTGCAGTCTTAACCCTCGATCTCTACAAGTGCACGACAGCCGACCTCGCCTTCTCTATACCCTTCAAGCTGTCCTGCCGACGCGATGACTTCATACATGCCCTTGTAGCCTGGTTCGATATCGACTTCACGGCATGCCACAAGCCGATTCGTTTCTCAACCGGTCCGCACACCAAGTACACGCACTGGAAGCAGACTGTCTTCTACCTGGACCAAGTTCTCACGGTGCAACAAGGGGAGGAGATCGACTTCAACCTGGAAGTGAAGCCCAACGAGAAGAACCGCCGAGATCTTGACATCAAGATCGATTACCTACTCGATACCCAGGACGGTACTCGCTATGCCCAGGGCTCTTGCCAATACAAGATGTGCTGAAGGAATAGTGTTTCTTGAAAGGGCATATAGTATTGCAACTTGTTACGAGCAGGACTGGCGAGCAGGTTCTCCGATATATACAGCAAGCTGCAAAGCAGCAATTACTTAGTCTTGCATCATCGCATGGCGACCGGGGTTTGTGATCGGCGTTTTGAGGCAGAAAAGTCATTGCCCTCTGGCCCAGAAGAGAGAGGGACAATCGCATGTAAAGGAATGGAACGGCACCAGGGCAATTGTTATGGCATTGAAAAGAGGTGATGACTGATGAAGATTACGATACACTGTAACTCCTACACGTCCCTCAAGATATCGCTGTTAGAAAAAGTGATAGTCGAAGAGGTTGATGGGTCAGTCTTAGTCAGGACGACAGATTTCACGGCGGAAATAGACCGGCTTGACGAGCCTTCTGCTTCCTGTTGCCTTGAATCATAATTGAGAATCCTAATTGGGACTTTCTACTTCTAGTGACTTTAAGTCTGGCCAATTGATTTAGATGATGTTTCATTTTCCACGCCTCGGACTGGCTTGTAATCCGACCATTCAACATATTTGGAATCTATGCTGAATTACGTGGGCAGATCGGCCAACTACAGCATAGGTAGTCTCCCGCTTAGTAAAAATTTGAAGCTTCCCACTGCTGGAGGGTCTCAGGGATCTAAGGGTCCTTCTTTAGCGCGTAATAGGGTCCATCGCATGTGATAGCGGGGTGCAGGTGAAGCCCAAGAAGAAAAACGTCATTCTTCAGCAGGCCAAGGCCAAAAAATAATCCTAGTTAATCTTAGTCCAGTAGAACCTAAATCAACGACGGCATTTTACAGCTGCGAGAGCTAAGCTCAACACGATGTTCACAGGACTAGTCGAGGAGATAGGAGGTAATCAATTTCAACTCCGTAGAGACCACATTGGAGGGGATGATGTAGTAATTGGCTGACCGGCTTGGCTGAATAGTGGTCGCGGAGCTGAACCCGCACGACGAGACCGGCGGCACCTCCCTGACCATCACCCTGCCCGCCTCCTCCAAGCTCCTCGAGGACGCCCAGCTCGGCGACAGCATATCCATCAACGGCGTGTGTCTGACCGCCACCAGCATCGTGCACACCCCCGTCCCTAGCTTCAAGGTCGGCATCGCCCCCGAGACCCTAAGGCTCACGAACCTCGGGTCCCTCGCTAAGGACTCGCGGGTTAATCTTGAGCGCGCTGTGCGCGCTGACACCCGCATGGGCGGACACTTTGTGCAGGGACACGTGGACACCACGGCGGAGATTGTGGGCGTGGCCCAGGACGGCAATGCCCTGACTTTCCGGTTCGCGCCTAAGTCGCTTGACGTGCTGAAGTATGTCGTGTATAAGGGCTACGTGGCGCTCGACGGGACGAGCTTGACGATTACCAAGGTCAATGATGCGGAGGGCTGGTTCGAGGTCATGCTGATTGCGTATACGCAGGAGAAGGTGGTGGTCGCGCAGAAGAAGCCCGGCGACACGGTCAATGTCGAGGTTGACGTGCTGGCGAAATACGCCGAGAAGTCGATGGCCGGGTATTTGAGCGCGCAGAGTGAGATCCTGGTTAAGCCGATTCTGGAGGAGATGGTGGAGAATTTGGTTGCGCAGGCTATGGGTGGGCATTCGTAGGGAGTTGGAGGGTGATATTTCATATCCATATAACTCGACATCAGATTTAGCCCGTTACTTAAGAGCTACTTATGGCTGGATAAGGCTGGAGAGGGGATGGCAACCCAAGGTATGGGTTCGCTAAGAGGGATGTTGTTCATGTCTATGCTGTTACATGCTTGCCATGTTTGACGATCTACAAGATGAAAATAAAAACGGGATTTCGAGTTCACCATTATGAGCACAGTGTGAAACCGGGTCGTAGTCTTGTCACTCCTCAAGATACTACTCACCTGGGAGGATAAAGTATCTAATTTCAATTGAGAGATTAGTTCTCAAGGCCTAAACCAAAAGGAATACGAACACAGTCTCAGTGTTCGAATCCAACATCCTGAATTCTTCGAGACTTCGGCCATAGTAAACCGTTTGCTTTGACCTTGAGTGAGACTGCACCTTCATAGAGTAGCCTATATTCAAGGGATTGCCATTAAACTGAACTGACTTATTTATTCCTCCTATGATGACGCCGAATGAACCCTCCCATCCGTATCAAGTCCGCATTAGAATAGCCATTGTTCTCGTTAAAGCCAAGCGCCACAACCAACATGATGGGAACCGAGACCGAACGGTTTTGCTTTATCCAGGAATACCAGCATACCAAAGACCAGCAGTCACCAGCCACTTGGCTTTGAAAACTATCGCCCTTGAACTCAGACTTGATACGTCGATTCACGGCACTCATGTATCAGCCCAAATTTCCGCGATCTTCTGACTGAGTGGCTTCGTGATCCTCTTACGCCCAAATAAGTTTCCCATCTGCCCAGAAACCATTTCTTGTTTCCGCTTCTTGCCAGTCTCCCCGTCACCACAGTTCTCAAAAGCTTTCACGAAGTCGTAGGGAGTCTTCCATCTCTTTTGAATCTCGAGTGCCTTTTCACCCGAGACTTGTCTAGTGCACATTAACATCTTCAGATATAGATCCCGGAGAGTCATCATGTCTGACTTCGATGCCAATGACGCGAACGCTGGATAACTGATGTAATGGCCCGTAGAAGGCTCTTTGGTTCGGAGATGTTCAAGTAGAGGGAGGTAGTTCTGAGCCGTAAGGACTTCGGTGGGGATGACGAGTAGGGGCTTGCTCTCGTACTGCTTCTTCAGCAACATAGTCATTCGTGTTAGATATCGAATGGTGTCGTCCATCTTCTGCGTCTTTTTCACGAAGAAGCCGTTGACCATCTGCGTTGACGCAATGGCAGACTGCACCATTTCCGCACGTCTGTCTAGAGTTTCGGAATCCATGGCGATTTCTTCAACGATGTAGACGACATTTTTGACACCAGATCGCTTCAGGCGAAACTTCTGTTCGTGAAAACGGCCATCTTTGACACTGCCGATTAAGTCATCTAATCTCTTTCTCTCGACGATGTAGTCGAGGACAACTTCATCACCCTCGGCGCCATGCCGAGATAGGAAGTTTGCATCTTTGCATTTCGCAATCCAGAGGGCGTCACCAAGCTCAAGTGAGCGCATTATTGGGTTGACACCCTTCTTGGAAAGTTCATTTTGCACTACACGCTGAGGATTAGCAGGGAATTGCCGCTTTTAACTTGCGAAAAACATGGCCTATAGACTGGAATAAAGTGTGGGTACAGCTATGAAAAGTGTCAAGTTGCTTACTGTAGTCTCTATCGGTCTTTGCGCGGACTTCACGAACGTCCAATACTAATTGGACTTCAAAGTACCCAGGCGCAAGGCGAATTGGCCGAAAATTAGGTATTTCTGAACTAGCAGATGTCGAATCTCCACTAGTAACGACATCAACATAGCTCGAGTCTTCCTTAGGTCGATCTTGGATTTCTAGAGAAGGAGATCGGGTGATAGGTCGAGGAGGAGCTTGTCCGATCTCCTGGATCTCAGGTTCTGGCCTCGAAGGTGCCGGCCTAGGCTGATTAGGATTCAACGTGTGTTGAATCCGTTGTGCCACCTCCCATCCCTCCTCGGTCAAAAAATATCTTCGTGTTGGACCCCGTTTCTCATAAACAAGGTCTTTTTCAAGAAGAGTTTTCATAGAACTCCATGCCGTATAGTAACTTGATGGGTCAGGCGGGGCAGTGAACGAGGCATCACAATGAGGTTGCGCCACCTCGATTAACTCCTCCTTCTTCATTCCAGTACGTGAACCCTCTTCTAAAGTTGCTAAAGCCATGATTATGGCATACGGACCAGACCGGAGAGTCGGGACATAGGGCCTTGCCTTCCTCTGCCTCTTCGGCGGTCTTTCTTCAGCATCTTGTTCGCCATCCTGGTTGGCTAGGCCGGGAATGGTAGATCTCCTTGGGCGTTTTGGCATGGGCAGGCCGTTCTCCCGGCAGTGCTTTTCTAATTTTTCGGTCAAACGCTTGCATAGCGTCGGGCCGAATCCTTTCAATTGTTCTAATTGAGAAGGATGTTGGAAAGTCACTGGACATGCCTTGAGGGCGGCGTACGCTTTTCTATAGGTTGATAAACCCTTTGAATTGCGCTCTCGAGCTAGATCGACCCATTCTTGCACCCATCCGAGAAGGAGTGGGTTGGCGCAAGGCTCTTCTGGAGGCATCCTGTTATCCGGGGAAACCTTTGAGTCAAACGAAGGTGAAAGTGAGGAGGGTTGACGCGACTGAGCGCGTCGGGGAAAGAGAGCAAACGCCAAGTCAGGTGACCGTGTCCCGGAAAGCAATTAGATGCAATAGTCGGAAGCCCAATTGGGGTTAGATCGTATTTGATGAAGCTTGTAGGGGCTGAGGAGGGGCTTTCAGCTTCGAGCTTGTAAGCCACTACTTAGCCCCCCACCTTCCTCCGTAGCCGAATCTTAGTGGTTGTAGACCCTGTACCCCTGGTAACGTCAGACGCCCTAGCGCATAAGGCGGGGTCCACACTATGATATGTTAGGCGGTACCTTCCTGAGCACCTACACGAAGGAGGGGTTACTGCTTCGTATTAGCCTACTCGTTCGACACCGTTTTAACAACTTGAAGGTTGGAAGTTAAACTTTTCCAGCCTCGTCTTTTCACAAACCATAACTACTTGATTATTGTATTTAATATACCTCATCCTCATCCTCATCTTTACATTCATATTCGATCTAGACATTGTTACTGAAAAAACCAAATCGATTGAAACTCCGCACTTCGACGTTCAATCCGTCTACCAACCAACCATGGATCGAGAAGCAATCCTCGCCGCTTCGAAGAAGCACGACATAGTCCCCGGAAGACTGTACAAATACGGCACCGCCGGCTTTCGAATGAACGCCGACCTCCTAGATGGCGTCACCTTCAGAGTCGGACTCCTCTCAGCTCTTCGAAGCCGCAAGCTCAATGGCCAAACGATCGGCGTAATGATCACCGCTAGTCACAATCCTGCGGTGGATAACGGCGTCAAGATTGTTGACCCAATGGGAGACATGCTCGAGCAAGAGTGGGAAGTCCACGCAACAAATCTCGTTAATGCCCCGAGCCACGAAGAACTTGTCGACTACTTCTATAAGCTAGCCGATGCCCTCAAGATCGATTTGACGTCCCCCGGAAGGGTCATAGCCGGCCGAGATACTCGTCCCTCTGGCAAAAAGCTTGTCACAGCCCTTTCCGATTCCTTAGCTGCTACGAATACTGTATATACCGACTACAAGATCCTCACGACTCCTCAACTCCATTATCTGACCCGTTGCCTCAACACCGCCGGAACCCCTGGCGCTTACGGAGAACCTAGTGAGATCGGATACTACAAGAAGCTTGTTGAGGCTTTCTACAAAGCTCTACGCGGACGCAGAGTTTCTGGAAAACTATCCGTCGACTGCGCCAATGGTGTTGGTGGCCCGAAGCTTAGCGAGCTTCTCAAGCATCATGACTCTTCCAAGACCGGTCTGGAGGTCAGGGTCTGCAACGATGACGTCTTGCGCCCAGAAGTCTTGAACCTTGACTGTGGTGCCGATTTCGTCAAAACTAGACAACGAGCCCCGGCAACCCCGAAACCTGCTCCTGGTGAGAGATGGTGCTCTCTGGACGGTGATGCTGATCGCCTCATCTACTACTGGGTCGACCCAGAGACTGGCTTCTTCATGCTAGATGGTGACCGTATTGCGACACTTGCTGCGTCTTTCATTGCAGATCTCATCCGCGCTGCTGGTTTGGAAGGTCAACTTCGCATCGGTCTTATTCAGACAGCTTATGCCAATGGATCTAGCACGAAGTATGTGGAGCAGCACTTGCAGATCCCCGTAGTCTGCACGCCCACAGGCGTCAAGCACCTTCATCATGCCGCTTGTTCCTACGACATTGGTGTGTATTTCGAGGCCAACGGTCATGGCACTGTCCTCTTTTCCCAAGATGCTTTGCAAGCTTTCAAGACAAAGGAGCCCCAGTCACCGGCTCAGAAGGATGCGCTCGAGACCCTCAGCGCCTTGGGAGACCTCATCAACCAGACCGTTGGAGATGCGATATCAGACATGCTCATGGTCGAGGTCATCCTGGCCCACAAAGGATGGTCACTAAGAGATTGGGCCATGACATACCAGGATCTTCCTAACCGCCTTGTCCGTGTGGAAGTTGGCAACAAGGATCTGTTCCAAACTACTGATGCGGAACGGAGGCTCAGCCACCCGGACCACTGCCAAGAGGAGATCGATAAGGTTGTCAAGAAGTACACCAATGCTCGCTCATTTGCCAGAGCTAGCGGGACGGAAAATGCATGCAGAGTCTATGCCGAAGCGGCTACCAGGTCCGAAGCAGACGAGCTAGCGAACAAGGTGGCGGCGATTGTGAAGGCTTACGGAGGTTAGGAACCACGGTTCGCAATGGCGTTGATGAGTATATGACGCGAAGGACATACTGTAGACAGCTCGGGAGCCTTAAAAATGGGAAAATTTCGGTGATCGGTAGGCCAGGGAAACGAGTTCTTACGTCTTATGAATGAATATAGCTGATGCACGAAGCTAAATACCAAAGTGACCGGCGTTTTACATCTATGGATAGCATTTTTCAATCGGATTGAATTATGGCTTAGTAAGCGTGAGAACTTGGAGCCCATAGACTGTATAGCTTTCTTTTCTTTTTCCCTTTTTTGCCTTGAAACATATATGCCTCAAACCATTAGTACACTACTAGTATCCTCCTACCGCGTGATGTCAAGATTATATCAATAATACATTCACCACATAGATAGTGCAACTATTCAAAGGATCAAGGTGCTAATCATCGTCCTCATCCGAATCCTCTTCTTGCGGAGGACCGGTCGGAATCTTCTTCCATATCCCGAACACACTAACGAGGAGAGCCAACCCAGAAAGTGCGATTGCCATGGCGAAAGTAATCTTTAGTCCTTTCATATACGCTTCCAATATGCCAGGCACTTGATCCGCCGGGAATGCAGATCGGATCTCGCCCGCGCCCGTGTAGATGACATCCTTAGGGTCAACGCTGGGGGCGGTCGACGGAAGGACCTTGACCAGGACGTTTAGAAAAGCTGACTGTGCGGCTGAGAGGAGGAGCGAGACGCCAACGGTTTCGAATGCTAAGCCAAGAATCAGATATCAAATTTTCTCGCTTTGAGGATGCTCTCGACTTGGATTGGCCGGGGTTTAACTTACAAAGAACAATCGCCGTGACTTGAGGTAGGTCTCTCACCGGGGCCACAGCCTGAGCAATGACCATGGGCATCTGGAAAGCGGAACCGTAGCCAATTCCAGCGGCGATCTGATATCCGATCCACTGGCCTGTCTTTGTGTCGAGATCCAGAAGGTAGATCAAGCACGAGCCTAGTACGGCAATGGCAGACCCTACAACCATGACTGGCTGAGCCCAACCAGTCTTCGTCACGAAAGAGCCGGAGAATATGGTCGAGAAGATGACTGCGATGATAACCGGAAGATTCCTGATGCCTGAGCCGATAGCTGAGACGCCATCGATGCTCTGGAAATAGATTGGAAGGTAATACAGTATTATGTACCAGCCGCCGCCGAACAGGAACCAGTAGATGCAGGAAACCAGGTAGACCCGCTGCTTCAGGAGGCGAAGGGGCACCATAGCATTATCGCCTAGGAATACTTCCCAAGCGCCGAAAACAATCGAAATGAGTCCAAAGCCCACGAGCAATCCGATGACAACCGAGTCATTCCAAGGTCGCGCCAAGCCGCCGTATTGAAGAGCCAGGATATAACACACAACGAGCGCCATAACCAGCAGCGCCCCTATCGGGTCCAACTTGAGGAGCTTCTGAGCAAGCGTGATCTTCCGCCTTTGTTTCCGCGAGGAAGTCCGCGGTTGGAAGAACAAGAATATGACAATAGCCGCCGCTCCGCCAATAGGCAAGTTGATATAGAAACACCAGCGCCACGTAACCCGACTAGCCAGGGCCCCTCCCACAATCGGTCCCAGCACACACGCGATGCCGTAAGCCGCGCCGATAACACTGGTGAACACGGGTCGCCGCGCCGGCTCTACGCCCAGGCTCATAATGTAGTAAGAGCCGGAGCTCTGGCCCGCGGCGCCCACGCCGGAGATGGCGCGGCCGATGATCAGGGCGGTGGAGTTGGGCGCTACGCCTGAGATGAGGGATCCTAGCTCGAAGACGAGGATCGCGCAGATGAAGCTGGTTTTCAAGGGGAAGTACTTGTATAGTCGGCCCCAGGCCGACTGGAAGCCGCCGAGTGTGAGGAAGAAGGCGGATCCGTACCAGGATATGTGGTCCAGGCGGTGGAATTCATCGGTGATCTTGGGGATTGCTGTTGCTAAGATTGTCTAAGTTTTGTGGGTTAGTAAACGGGGTTGTAGATATAGGGGCTTGTGGATTGTATACCAAGTCTAGAGCCAGGAGAAACATGGAGACGAAGAGCGCCGCCACGATAACGAAGAGCCGGAAGCCATGAGGGTATTCTTTCTGTAGGGTTGTTGCCGTTACGTTGGCATGCTGTAAGTCTCTGGTCAACCTCTGCCGGCCATTATTCTCAAGACTCTCCACGGATGCCATATTGTTGCCTAGATGAAGCTACGCAAGACAAGATAGCAGTAGATGATAGTTTCTAGACCTCAGGAGGGAGGGCATGCCAGTGCTAGCTAAATCCAGGATCGGCTTTAGACAACCATGGAACTCAAGACATTCTATAGCAGCCCCAAAGTCTTTTGAATGCAGTGTACACCCTAAACCTCGCGATTCGCGTTTAAGAGGCCTTGAAGTTAGCCCGAGTCCGGCTCCTTGAAAGGTAGTCCATTGCCAGCTCGGGGTCCGAGGATAATTGCTGCCATGTCGGGTAGTAGCTGAGCAAGGGCTCGACTCAGGGGTAGCAGGACTGTGATAGCCAACGAAGCTAAGCATCCTATTTTCTAGGCTGAAAGAAGGCTTGAGGAGCCCTATCCACCCAGCGTACCCGAATAAAGTGCACATTCAGGTTTAGTACGGGCTATTCGCGGGATGCTGTCAGTCTGTTAGACAAAGCCTTCCCGATTAGGAAATTGGTGTTTTCCTCCTGCAGATGATGGTATGCGTTACACGAGTCGAGTAAAGGAAAATTATACAAAGCTTATTTAGACTCAACTCGAGTGTCACCAACGTAGCCTCAAAAATACTCGTTCTAAGGATTAGTTGGGTAGCTCGAGTCAAGTTGTCTCAATGTAATCTATCTGAGTCGAGATACACCCCCTAAAGCAAGGTATGTAAGTAAGTTAGGTCCTAGTAAGAACTTATGAGATCCTGTGATCTAACATATGTTATTTTTTCTCTTTGCTAGCTTCTTCTTTAGTTAGGATTCTTTTCGTAAATATTCATGAAGGGATATATTTTTCGTAGTCAGCTCCCCGTCCACTGTTCTCTATTTCAGGGGTAGTCTAGTCCCTGTACGGAAGGCCCCCATTACCCCAGAGAGTTCGATGAGTTCCAGCACCTCGGGTCTCTTAACTATTGTATCTGCTAGATCAGCCATGTGCTCTGGAACGCGTCGAAAAGTTAGGCAAGCTGGCTAAGTCGCGTCTAGCAGCGTCTATCTGGACGCGGAGATGAGTAATAAGTCTGCTGTGGATGGCTTCCAAGAGTGCTGTCTCAGCTGGGTTTCGCGTGGCTTCATTTAGCCCCAAACCAATGGCCGCGAGGGATCGTCTTGTATTACAACCGGGGAGATGCCGCACAATGCTCCCAACGAGATCTTCCAATTCTTGCAGCCTCGCAAAAAGAATTTGCCCGACAAGCGAAGACTCGAGATCGCCATCCAAGAGGTAGTTGCCTATAGAAAGAGGGCTTTTCATACACCTCTGGTTCGGCAACTGGTCGACGAAGAGCCTATTTCCAAATCCTGGACCGCCTTCTGGGGTAGTACTAGTGCCGTGGTCGTACAGGCGTGTAATAGCCCTGTACCACTCGACTGTCTCAGCGCAGATAACAGATACCTGCAGCTGCAATCGAGGATTTGAGTAACAAAGGCAGCTGATGAACCCGCGTACAACACGTATAGCCGTCTGGTTGGTGGATAAGATATTGTCTACAGCTCGAATCGGTCTCGGATCCCGATCCTGGTCTCTGATACTGAAAAGACATGCTGACGGCCTGGCATGCAGTGACTTCATAAGGTCTACTGCTAGAGTGGTGCAGAGTCCTTGGGTGTTCTGGCAGAGTTGCGGTTCCACTGATGAAGTCGACATGGTTTCTCCATGCCTGCCCTTGTTGTCGTAGTAGGCGAACTGAGACTGGCTCAAATTATGCGGAGTCCCGCCCGGAATAGCGAAAATTTCATCGAGGGATCCAGATGACAAGCTGGTGTCTTGTGATGCCGGGACTTCGAGGTCTGGGGATAAAAGGAGACCGCTGGTCGCAGAATTAGAGCTCTCAATGTTCAGCCCCCCATTTAAAGGATCCCGTGGAGTTGAATTTCTCGAAATTCGACTGTTTTCCATCGTATTGCTTGGATCGCGGCATATCATCAACTCCGATATTTGCATCAACTTATACTACTACAGAACCTGCATTTTCTACGCGATTCTGGGGGGCGAGACTTGGGATTCCTTCCGGCCCATCTGTCTTAACCAGTGTTACTAGCAAATGCAAATAGGAAACTCCCAGCTTCATTTGGCTTATTTGGTGCAACGGCATAACAGTTCCTTATCTTGTTAGTCCCATAGCTGAAGGATTCTCCCAGTTGAAACTGTAGGACAATATCGAGCCAGATCTTAGGGATTCTCGCAATATATAGCCTAGAAGGCAACTGAGCCGTGAAACGAGGCTAAGCTGTTCTGAAGCAGCCCTCTTTAGCTGGGATCTTGACACTACTCGTGCTCTCGAGGCGTTGAAGCCGCCACTAGCAATACTTTCCAAGGTAGAAATAGTGTGTACGCCTGTTGGTGTTTCAGCTTATTCGTCTCTCCTTCCTTCCAGGCTGAGATCATAACCTTAGTCGCAGTTAGCATAGTTTCGTACACGTATATATGTCCTTTCATGCTGTAAATACGTAGAAGTACAAGATATTGCGTTCAGCACAGGCCCGATTAGTTTTCCATGATAGCTTGAGGAGAGATATGCTGATGTGAGTATATTCGTCCCAAGGATACACACTCTCCATGGAGAGGTTGATAGGTCCATGCTAAGTGCTTAGTCGTATATCAGAGAGAGATTCGTACGATATAGCACCGTTGGGTTGGAAGCTTAGCTGAAGACACCAACGAGAAACCCTTAACGCCTTCAAATTAAGGCCAAATCGTTCGTCATGCAGTCCAGCTCACGACAGAAGCTCAAAGACTCCTGCGACATATGCTCGGCATCCAAGGTGCGATGCGACAAGCAGAAGCCAGTCTGTGCTCGTTGCGCAAGCCTCAACTACCAATGTTTATATAGTCCAGCGCGGCGGGCCGGGCGTCCCCATCGGGTACGACGACGAGCTAGCCAGACTCAAGATTTGATGATGCCACTTTTAGGTAGCACCATTCTGGACGAGTCTGTGCGAGACACTGAAATGGGCAACGACACTGGCATTGAGGATGTCCTGCCAGTCTATACTCCGAGCACTATACAGCATAGGCAGCAATGTAGTGCTCCGCCTTTCCTCGGAATTGGGCCGAGTAGTGAGCCCGGGTGCTGCGCTGCGGCTGCCATTGGCTTGCTGGAAAAGCTTGAACGAGCTACGAGGAGACCCATTGTGGTCCATACCACTGAAGTTGTAACGGAAGCTTGTCACCAGCTTTCAAGTATGCTCATATGCCCATGTTCAGAGCAGCTGAGCGTTGCCCTTCTCGCGGCATGTGCGTGTATATCTCTGATGGACATGGTTCGCCGCAGCGCCATTACCAACTGCAGCCAAGGGACAATGGCAAGCAACATTGCCGCTTCCGATATGGAGGAATCCATCTTCTCTTGGTCGATGCCCTCCTCACAGAACTCATCGTTCAGTTCCTCTTCTTCTAGCATAGCTAGCGACAGTCATGGAGGTGTTATTGAACTAGCTAAGATAGCTAAAGTGGTATTGCAATTTTCCGAACGGTACCGTCAAGGAGATGAATCCGGAACGGAATGGTCGCACATAACATGGACACTTACCCCTCTCGCAGCTTTTCTTAAATCCAGGCTGAAGTCCATTACCAGTGACATCACGAGATAGCTGGTTTCTCTTAAGCTGTTCCTAGTGTTAGCTTTCAATATCGTGGTCACTGGGGAAATGGGTGGTATGTCTGCGGGCACAGAGCAGGGCAAGAATTCTTTTCCCCTACATGCCGTGGACATCATTGAAGCTCTTGATAATTGTATAACCATGTTGCCGTTCACGTGAGCATGCGTGTAGTAAGAGCCGGGAACTTGATATTAGTGGTTACTTTTCAGATACTTTAGACACTTACCTACCTCTGGTCTCAATCCAGATTAGCTGGGATGACGCAAACAACGAGCATACCTAGGTGACACAAAAGTGGCGCGGGAACAATCTATCCATATTAGAAGTAACGGAGTACCTAGAGAACGTGTGAGACATGCGTTACAGACTAGCAGCCCTATCCCTGCGAGCCCTCCTCGAGTATACCTCATAATGGAAGTCACCTTACACACTGGAACACGGATTATCTCGCCCGTGGCTTACAGACCAGGGGAAGCAATCATCTCCGCGAAGCAAAAATAACCGAGCTCCCCATCACGGGCGCGTATGTCTTCACCGCTACTGGCTGGAGCCCTGCGCGCTGCAGAATGCCATCCCATTGCGACGCCGTCCGTTCAGCGCCACCAAACAAAGTGTACATCTGAAGGTCGAGGCCAGCGGGCCACACATGTGCCCCAACATCAGGGATCACAACCTCGTCAATGAGCACAAGAGAGTCGGCCGACATAGCCGGTACGATGTTGGCCAGGATTTGGACTGCCTTGTCGTCATCCCAGTTGTGAAGAATGGCACGCAGGTAGTAGTACTTTGCCCCTATTTATTAATATAGAAGTTAGTCAACTTAAGCGAAGAGTCTCAGATCTTGAGAGCGCCTATGGCAAATTTACTCACCACTAATAGGCTGTGGCTTGAAGAAATCATGCACCATGAATTGGATACCCTTGACACCCGCTGCGTTCTTGATGGCCTCTTCACGATCCTGAACCGCGACACGACCTGCCAGTTCGGGGTGCTTCGTCAGCAGTCGCGAGGCCTGCTGGCCTGTATTACCGCCAATGTCAACGAATACGAGGCCGCCACTGAGGCTATTAACAAAGTTCTCGAGCGGGATTACATCGAAACAATTGCCCTCTTTAGGCACTCCCATCAGACTCTGGAAGTCTTTTAGTAGGTCTGGATGTTGCTTAAGCCAGGGAAAGAGACCTAGGTCCGTATTAAGGCCCTTCTGAAACGCGCAAGTCTGAGGCCGATTCTGGTACCCCGTCTCTTTGAGAAAGTCGGGTAGCGCCTGGAAGGCAGGATTGCTAACTGCATGGAAAAAGCGCATAGGGCCCTCGATGCGCGAATCTGCTAGGGCGTGTGTAACCTTTCTTGCGACATAGTGATCCGGCCCAACCTCAGCGACGAGACGGTTGGCTGCTAGGTAGCGCATAATGCGACTGACGAGCATAGGATCGGCCATAGCTGGCTTCGCAAGCCGTTTAGAGCATAGAGGCTCCTTGCTTTCTACGAGAGCCTTGAATATTCCAAGATCCGCCCCGATCTTAATGAGAGCTACTTGTCGGCCCTATTCGCAACTATTAGCAACTTCCGCGATTGTCGTCAGTTCTATCACTTTCAGCAACTTACAGCATTGACGAAGCGGAGCATGGTGTCGTATGGAGTCTCAAGGTCTTCAGCCGCCTCGTGTAGGGACGACATCAATTGGTGCCTGGTAGCCTCTTCGAGAGGAACTGATGAGTGGCACTCCTGGGATTTTACCAAGTCTGCCAGGCTTCTTGTCTTCCCATTTCCCTCAGCCCCGTGTTCCCCATTCATGGCCCTGTTCCTGTTGCAATCTAATTGACTGCTATCGCCGACGTGGCTGATTTGCATCATTTTCTCCCTAGCCTTTGCTTCACCATTTAGGAGTGAAAGCGAGTCGAAAGCCGCATAGTTAACCTCGGCTCTCTTAGCCACTGTTAAACCTAGTTGCCCATGCTTTAGACGCGGAGCGAGGCCGTCGATCGAGTCGAGAGTGAAGTTGTCAATGTTAAGCGAATCCTCTGGACGCACCATACGCCGGCCCTTGAGTGTCTTCAGAATCTCGCGTTCCTCTGGTGTCAGCTTCCCCTCTAGCTCATCAAGGCTCTTACGATTGTCTTCATCGTAGGCGTCGCCGTCTAGGCCTAGCTTCTTGAGTTTACTGACCAGGGCTTCTTTCTCCTCGTAAGAGACGTGCGCGAAAGCTCTGAAGCAAAACTCGACCGTCTTGGAGATCTCGGTCTGGGTGAGCTTCCCTTTGACGTCGGCGTCGACCTGACCTTGGATGACTATAAAGTGTAAGCACAATCTGAATTTGTATGCCTAGAAGTGGTAAGAGTGTGTGATAATAAACCTACTAGGCCTGAATAAATCGAAAGCCCTCTCAAAGCTTTCTTCGTCAAAATCATTGATTACGGGTTCATCTTGCGACCTGATCTGCTTTAGGGCACTAGAAACGACGAGAAGGAAGCGCGTGTAACTTTCTGCTGTCTTCTTGTTATGCCATGATGCAGCTGTCGCTTCATCACAGTCCCCGCGAATCGACGCTGAGATGGTTGTTGCCGCGGAAAGCCCCCCTGACAGAGCCAAGTGGACACCAGATGAAAAGAAGGGGTCAATGAAAGAGCCCGCGTCGCCTGCAATTCGAACTCCGGGAAATGCGTAACTCGATGCGTAATACGACCAGTCAGAGGCAGACTTGATATCCGAAACAAGCTCGGCGTTACTAAGGAGCTCCTTGATTCCCGGGACGAGCTCGAGAGACTGCATGTAAAATTCCTTGGAAGAAGGCGAGTTCATTTCCCTTTTCTTCTTGGTAGCCATCTCTTGGTTTTGAACAATGCCGACTGAATGAGTTCCATTATGGAGGGGAATGAACCACACCCATCCGCTGGCATCTAGATAGAGCTGGTATTAGCCAACAAAAGTTCCCTCATTACGTATCAGCTGGAAAAGACTTCAACTTACCTTTGAGCGCTTCAAAATAGGGTGAACCCTCTTTGTATGTACCCACACCGTATATGCCGCCTCCTTTCCAATAACCCCAACTAGCAATGTTTTTCAGACCCTGGTTATACGATCTGTTTTTGAGATACTTGGTGCTGACCAAGCCGGCACGGCCGGACGCATCGACCAAGTATTCAAGAGAGATGCTACCCGAGTTGCCGTCCTTGCGAGCCCAGGTCACAGAGACTGGACGACCGACATTGTTGGGAGATATAGACCGGTCGTCTTTCTGGAAATCGATGGAGACCACCTTTGTTTCGTCGAATGTTTTGACGCCGCACTCTGCTGCATGTCTGAACAACAGTTCATCGCCTTCAGATCGAATAACGTTCCAGGCGTAGCCATTAGGTCCGCCAGCGGCAACGAAGTCGGTATCTAACTCAACTGTCAGTTGATATCATGCTTACTCGGTAACGCTGGCTCTGTCAACTTACATGTCTCTGGACGGGACCAATTCAGCCGGAAAGCTCCTCCGTTCTATGCTCGAGAACCAAGGGTTAATCAAACTGACCACCATCCTGTCATCACCAACACCTTTTCTTACCTTGATCTTGAAGCCATGGGCATCCCACTTATCATAGGCGTCTATGAAGCGAAGGAAGTGACGCATCGAAGGAAGCATACTTTCTCCAATGTGGTACCTGGTAATGTAAATCGACTCAGTCAGAGACATTGGTCACGGAGTTTCCAGTTGCTAGGTACGAGCCTTGGGAACTTGTCGGCTTCCAGAAGCACCACGTCGATACCCTCGCGTGCCAAAGCTGCGGCGGCGTATGACCCGGCCGGTCCACCACCCACCACTAGCACGGTACATTTTTCTGGGATGGCTGCCATATTGGTCATGATGTTAATAATTAGCGGTTGCTATGAAGGATTAACGAAGGTCGGGAATGCTCATTTAGTGCTCAGATACCTACTGGTCAACGATGAGATATCAGGGTATATATTGTAGGTATGCTAAAGCAAATGAGTCCTTATCAAAATTGAGGCCCCTGGCTTTGACACTGCGGTCTTGGTTGCCACTCGGCTATCGTGAATAGGGTACAGAAACAATGCTTTAGACCACTTCTAGGCCCTCCTAGGATGTATGCGATCCTCTTCGGGGGATTTAAGTCATGGTTCAGCCGCTCAGCCGCGCGTTCTAGGATTCCGTGGGGCGACTTGCGTCGTACGGTAGAGTTTCAGTTCGGTTGATTTCATAGACTATCAGACATGTCGTGATTCGTATTGTTGGCGCTTTGGGTCTCCTCAAACTAGATCTCTTAAAGACTCTAGGAGTGCTCTTATTCGTTGCGATCTTGGCTCCGATGACTTCGGAAATACAAATTGATAAGCCATACAACCTCAATCTCTGAAAAGGGGCTTTACGAGCGCAGTCCAAATGTCGTCTTCGCTTCCCGATGCCTATACTAGCCTTTTAGATGGCGTTACCCACTTCCCCGACGATGTTTCAGGTGATGTGTAGCTCCGGAGCAGGCAGAAATATTGGTCCCTAGTTCCATGAGACTATAGTCCACGCCTCTTCCTCCAGCACGGGTTACGCAAGCCGCTCACGGTCTAGGGAGTAATATATTAATATACCGACTCGGGGTCCGAGCTGAGCACATCATGGTCCCTTGGCGCCGTTCGCAGGCTTAGTCGGTGCCGAAATGCACTTGCGGCTCTTTAGCCACCTCACTTTCGGATACACGAAGCGGACTTGGAAACATCTGGTCCGCTCGTCGATTAACGATATGAAGGATCAGGGGATCATATCAGGCCCGATTGTCTTCCCAATGCCTTCGTTATGCTGCTTCCCCCTGAGTCAACGGTCTTCAGCTTTTCATAAGGGTTACCATCAACCTAAGCCAAGATACAATCCTAGACTCTTTCGCCTATATCCATGTGCGCTCAACCATGAGCACTATCACCAATTCTTCGAGTTCCAGCGGTGTGGTGAACATCACCACCGAAATGCCAGCAAAGTTCGTCTTGTTCGGGCATGAGTTCCCAAGCGGCGACGTGGAGGATCTTTTCCGGAGACTCCATCGATGTTCCAAGCTGCGCAGGTTCCCCTTGCTTGCCCTGTTCCTAGATGAATGTACGATAGTTCTCCGGGAGGAAATACAGAAGCTCCCTCAGCAGCTTCGCCCTGCGATCCCACCGTTCCATGATATCATCACATTGTCGTCGTATTTCAACGAGTTGACCGAGGGCCAGCTTGGAGATACGTGGAAAGGCGCTTTCCTCTGTATCTATGAGATTGCGATGTTAATCAGGTCAGATACAAACTCTTCACCATTTCTTCTTCTTATTAACTTGCTCTTATATCTTTCTCCATACGTTCATATACTGACGTATCCTGTCCCGGATAACAGATACTATGAATCTGAGAGCCTACAATATGATCTAGTAGCCCCGACAACCTGCTTAGCCGGAATTAGCATTGGGCTATTCGCAGCAACAGCAGCAGCTATCTCTACGTCGATCTCAGACCTCGTTTCATATGGCGCTAAAAGTGTGCGAGTCGCCTTCGCCTTCTGTGTTCACGTGAACGATGTTTCCCAGTTTCTCGAAACTAGAGCGCCCGCGGAGGCGCCACCTAGTTGGGCAATGGTTGTGACCGGTCTACCGGTAGAAGAGGTGCAAGCAGAGCTGGATCGCTTTAACTCTGAAGCGCCCACGCTGACCCAGGTCAGTATTAGTCACGTTGACCACAGCTCAGTCGGCGTCACAGGCCCCCCTGCACGCCTCGCGAAACTATTCTGCCAATCTCAGGTCCTCGGGTCTTCGCGTCATTCTTCGTTACCCATCTCAGGGGGTTTATGTCACGTGCCCAGCCTCTACAGCGAGGACGATGTCAACGCCATCCTCGAGGCAGCCGGTGTCCAGGAGCGGTGGAAGTCTGGAATTGCTCACCTTCCATTGCTATCCCCATATACCGGCGTCCCTTTTCCGGCCGATAATGCGGTCGACCTACTAAGAGCTATTTGTACCGAATCCTTGACAAAGCCGCTGTTTTTTGACAAGATCGCAGAGGGAGTTGTAGAACATGTACTAAACCTCGAGCCACCAGAGTGTCGGGTACTGCATTACCGAACATCACTTATCTCTGACCAAATTATATCCGCCGTTACGGAAAAGCTGTCATGTATTCCTGTGCGCCGACAGGACCTAGTCGAGTGGGCCATGAAAGATGAAATCATATCTCAGGAGACTGCTCCTCGTTCACCACATAACTCGAATCTCGCCGTGGTTGGCATGGCATGTCGCATGCCAGGAGGGGCCGATACCCCTGAGCGATTCTGGCAGCTTCTCGTAGACGGCCGTGACACTCACACCACTGTTCCTGCAGACAGGTTTGACATAGAGACGCATTATGACCCCACAGGGAAGACAGAAAACTCGACGAACACACGGTATGGGAATTTTATCGACAACCCCGGGTATTTCGATGCTGGCTTCTTCAACATGTCTCCGCGAGAGGTGAGATTTTTCATATCTAAGATCATGAAAAGCATTGATGAATGGTTTATCCCTAACTAGCCCACAGGCCCAGCAGACAGACCCGATGCAACGTCTAGCTCTAGTAACGGCTTACGAGGCATTGGAGATGGCAGGCTTCGTGCCAAATAGGACACCCTCTTCCCACGTCTCGCGAGTCGGGACATATTACGGGCAGGCGAGCGACGATTACAGGGAAGTAAATGCGAGCCAGAAAATTAGCACTTACGGAATTACTGGTACCGAGCGAGCCTTTGGTAACGGCCGCATCAACTATTTCTTCAACTTCAGCGGTCCAAGCTTCAACATCGATACGGCGTGTTCCAGCGGCCTAGCTGCAATCCAGGCAGCCTGCTCGGCGCTGTGGGCGGGCGAGGTAGACACAGTTGTAGCGGGTGGGCTCAACGTTATCACAAACCCGGATATCTATTGCATGCTGACCAAGGGCCATTTCTTATCGAAGACAGGACAGTGTAAGGTGTGGGATGCTGGAGCTGATGGATACTGTCGTGCTGATGGTGTGGGTTCTGTGGTTATCAAGCGGCTTGAGGATGCTGAAGCCGACAATGATGTGGTGCTTGCGACCATCGTAGCCGGTGCCACCAACCACTCGGCAGAAAGCATATCTATAACACACCCGCATGCTGGCGCGCAGATGGATAATTATCGCCAGGTGATGCGGAAGGCGGTTCTCAGCCCCCTGGACGTCAGCTATGTCGAGCTTCACGGCACAGGCACCCAGGCCGGGGATGCAGTCGAGTCCGAATCGGTCGTTAATGTCTTCGCGCCACTAGGTCGGCGCCAGCATCCCGAGCAGCGACTACACCTTGGCGCCCTGAAGGCGAATTCAGGACACGGCGAAGCCGCTGCTGGCGTTGCCTCCCTTATAAAGGTATTGCTCATGTATCGCCATGGGATCATCCCTCGTCACATCGGTATCTCAACAACTATAAACCCTGTCGTGGCGAAGCACCTGGCCAACCGCAACGCTGGGGTCGTATCCGAGAATACTCCTTGGCCTCGACGTATAACAGGCAGCGACAGACGAGGCGGAAAGAAGCGCTATGCCATTGTGAATAGCTTCGGTGCTCACGGCGGCAATACCACACTACTCCTTGAAGATCCACCCACGCCCAGTCATCATGACTTGCGTCCGAGAACTGTAATATGTCAGGTCGTCTGCATCTCGGCTAAGAGCAAAGTATCGCTCCGGGGAAATATCGAGACAATGTTACGTTATCTAGATGCCAACCCGGATACGGACTTGAGAGATATCGCCTATACAACATGTGCCCGACGCATGCACCACCATACCCGTGTAGCAGCCGCTGTTTCTTCTACAACGCAGCTTCGTAAGTTTTTACGGGCAGCGGCCGACAATATCGACTCTCAAGCAAAACATGTGTCCTTGTCTACGCCAAGGACAGTCGTTTTCGCCTTTTCGGGTCAAGGTAGCTTTTACGAAGGTGCCGGTGCCCAACTATTTGAGCACGCACCCTTCTTCCGTGATCAGGTCCGCCAGCTAGACCACCTTGTCTGCAAGCTGGGATTCCCCTCGATCCTCGCAGCTATCACTGGAGCCAGAACCGAAAATTTCCCTACTACTAGGGACTCCAGCGACAGCGAAACGAGCGATGACACCGAGGACTTAGCCCCTAAGGCGCCGTTGGTCACCCAACTTGCCATCCTCGTTCTCCAGATCGCTTTGGCGCGTTATTGGCAGGCGCTTGTAATTGCTCCTAATGTAGTCATTGGACACAGCTTTGGTGAGTACGCCGCACTGGTGATAGCCGGTGTCCTATCCGTTGCGGACGCCATCTTGTTAGTAGGAAAGCGGGCCGAGCTCCTACTAGCTGCATGTGAGCCTGGAAGCCATGCTATGTTATTTGTCCGTGGCGCCTCGGTCAATGACATTGCGGAAATATGCAAAGACAAAAAGTGCCAGTACGAGATTTCGTGTCTCAATGGCCATAGCGAAGTCGTCATCAGCGGTACTCATGCCGAGATACAGGCCCTACGTGACGTTCTACACGATGCTGGCCTTAAATGCATCTTGCTCGACGTGCCGTTCGCTTTCCATTCCGCACAGATGGATCCCATTCTCGACGACTTCGAACGCCTGGCTCAACATGTTACTTTCAAGCCCCCCGTGATGCCCATTGTCTCACCACTTCTGAAGCAGTGCGTCGTCGATGATGGAATCATTACCCCCACATATCTACGTCGCGCCGCTCGGGAGCCAGTGATTTTCACCGGTGCGCTCGACGCCGCCAGGATAGCGGGTATAGTGGATGATAACACAGCTTGGATCGATATAGGAGCTCATCCAGTGTGTACCTCCTTTGTGCGGAATCACTATGCCGTAAAAAAGACACACACATTTGCGGCACTACGGAAAGGCGACGATAAACTCTGCACCCTGATGGAAAGTTTGGCTGCGCTTCACTGTCTAGGCCTACCGGTGGCGTGGAACGAGTACTTTGCGCCGCACGAGAAGTCGTATCGTCTGCTTCATCTTGACCACTACCACTGGGACGAGAAGAACTACTGGATCCCGTATATCGGGACCTGGACGCTAGATAAAGCACATCCCCAGTCCAAGAAAAAGGACAGCACTCAATCCTCGCCTTCTTTCTTTACCTCGTCGGTACAGCAGATTGTTTCCGAAGAGATAGGTGAATCAACAGGACGACTTATAGCTCTCTCTGATATGACGCATCCCGATTTCCTTAAGGCAGTGGATGGGCATAGAATGAACGGGAGATGCGTAGTCGCCGGCGTAATACACCCCTACCCTCCTATGTGCGCCTCTCAGTCTATCTACTAACAGGCACATACAGAGTATCTGGGCAGACATGGCCCTCACTATCGGCGAATATCTCTATAACCGTATGGTTCCTAACGCTCATAAGCCATGCATGAGCGTGGATGACATGGAAGTGCTTGAGGCTTCAGTTGTGATTGAAAAGGGACAAGACAACTCGACGCCGCAGTTGATACAGGTCGAGGGCGCCATAAATTTGCCTGAGAGACATACACTCATCCGCTGGTACTCAGCACGCGCCGATGGATCCCGCAGCAGCGACAAGCCCTTCGCCACGGCGACAGTGCGATACGAGGATTTGCAAGTGTGGCGGGCCGAATGGAAGGCAGCGTCGCATCTTGTGGCCTCCCGCGCCGAGTCGCTGTGGAAGATGGCATCAGGAATGTATTCCTCACAAAACGGAAGCGTGAGTCGACTATCTCAGAGCATGGTATACCAGTTATTTCGCAACGTGGTAGATTACGGCACGCCATACCGGGGGATGCAATGTGTGGCATTGGCGGAGGACACGCAGGAAGCGACAGCGGACATTGTGCTGAATTCCGAGCGTTACGGAACCTGGCACACGCCGCCTCATTGGATCGATGGCGCCTTCCAACTAGCCGGTTTTGTTATGAATGCCTTCGGCGTCAATGGAGAGGGCGAAACAACCGGATCCTCCCGTGATTCATTCTATGTCACTCCGGGGTGGCGCCATTTACGTCTAGCTGAGCCCCTCGAGCCTGGTCCTGACACCTGTTACCGTAGCTATGTGCGTATGTTCGCTATAGAAGGCCAGCCGGGCGCCTTTTCCGGCGACATATACTTGCTGCGTGGCGAGGATATCGTGGGCGTATGTGCGGGCATCAAATTCAAGAGAGTTCCCCGCGCGCTGATGAGCGTGATGTTTCCGCCACAGGATAGCAAGAAGGGAATACACGGCATTCATTTCGTTAGTAGGAGAAGCGAAAGAGGCGCTCTCGACATCGCGGCCCCTTCTATCAACGCCACCACTAATAGTCCCATGCAGCTTCCCTTACCAACCATCAATCCATCGACAGAACGGAACAACGGTGTTACGCATCCCGCACTAGGAATGGCCTCTTCTCATAGAAAACCTACGGTCCCGGATCAAATTGAAGGGGAGAATCCTCAGGTGGCCGGCTGCCTCCGCCTAATTGCAAGTGAAACTGGTTTGGATATCGAAGACCTATCCAGCGAAGCCGCCTTTACACAGTTGGGAGTCGACTCACTCATGTCGCTCGTACTATCTGAGAAGATTCATGCCGAACTAGGCATCAAGGTCAAGGCCTCTATTTTCCTTGAATGTGCTACAGTTCGCGATTTAGTCGAATGGTTAAGGTCGCAATAGAAATCCCCTAAGCCCGCTTCACCTGAATCGTCTCCAAACATGGAGGGGGTTGGGAAGAAAAAGAAGCCCGGACCGCGCCACTTGCGTCACTCGCTAATATACAATAAGGTATATACTTTTGAAAATACCTGTACGAATGCATCAAATTAGATAAGCTTTAATTCGCTTTACCTTTATATGGACAGAAATGACTATGTTTTCATGGAGAGAACATTGGCAATCGCAGTAATTAGCGCGTAGAGTTATCGTGAGAGACAACATCGAAGCCCTTTTTTACCAGGTACACTACACGATGGGCGTTTTATGCCTCCCTAACGAACCGACGGTGACGTCGGAGCCGGACACGGCACAGCGGGCAAAGCCTCATCTGGCGCTATCTCCCTTCCCTGGCTCATGGCAATGAAGTGCTTCCTGATGAGCTGAATACGGCTGTTTTGATTCGCCGTATTCTTCGGGTTGCCATATTGCAAGGTAAGACCATCACTGTGGTCTACATAGGTCTGCGTGGACGTTAAAAAATTCATTCATAATGAGGGGGCTTAAAGCCACTTACAGTGCAATCGGGAGCATTATGTCCGAATTGGCTCCAGAAAGTGTCTCCGATCGCAGCGGGACTCTCCTCGATGATCTTAAACATCGACTGCAGGTTAGCGGTGGTTCCTCCAACCCAGTCGTACTCGCCAGCAAAGAAGGGTTTTCCGGCAGCTTCGACAAGTTTGATGTCATTCTGGAGTTTGGCCGTGTCGACGGGATACATATGATCGGAGAAGATGTCCACCTCTTCAATGCTTAGATGGGTTTTGTTGACGCCATACGTTCCGTCAACTACGTGCATGTCAATATAGTATATTGATTCTGTAGGATATTACACACTCACCTACTAGCTTCTGCGGAGCGAGACTCTTCACGTATTTGGCTATATCCTGGACCCAATCTGCTGGCGAGTTCATGTCACCCCATACAGGACCGAGAAGCTCATTGCCCGTTTCGTAAGCGAAGATTGTCGGATCCTCAGCGAAGGTCAGATTGGTGTATTGATTTCTATGGGTTATTATCGTCTTGATGTAATCCTTGAACGTGGCGACGATGGTGGCATTGGTATAGAATTGCTGAACTAGAGGATTATTCTCATCTCTTTGCTGATTGAGATCAAAGCCTCCCCAGCGAAGGAAATTATATTTCCCTCCGTGGTAGTAATCCTACCGACGCATGAGCTAATAGCCTCCCAAAGTTTTCCATGAAATAAGCTAACATAGTTATCGATCAATGGTACTAGCAGCCTGATACCATACACACCGGCTTGGTAGACAGCCCAATCGATTGGTTCGAAGGCTCTTTCATTGACAACTCCAGGTTCGGGCCAAACACTGAGAGGATTCCCAACGCTGATGCCTATAGTGTGCCCACGAATCATCGTCCCTCCTAATGCCTGAACCGTTGCCATCATCTCAGTGATACGCTCCTTGGTGGGATAACTAGCTCTGGTGGGAGCGTAGAATGGCTCCCCTTCTGGCGGGGTCACATTCTCATCAAGGCCTAGCCAGTAGACGTTTGGACCAACTGCTCTCCAGGCCTTCCCGTCGACCATCAAGCTGGTCCAGTTACGTGTGACCGGTGACAGTTTAGCAGTACCTCGATGGAGGGGAGAGGCAAGCGCGGCCGCCGCAGACACGAGAAACAAAGACAACCTCATAATTCTTTGAGTCCTAGCCAGACTTAGAGAGAAAAGAAAGGTCGAGCGGCGAGTTAGAGGAACGAAGCGCGAATGATGTATACATATAGACATCACGATGCACCGACTTACACGGTATTATAATCGCCCGCGGAGGGGAATCTTCCGGGTAACGGTAAATTGCCAAAAACGGCACTGGCAATGCGGCTTATAGGCCTATAGATAGGCCCAATATGGATCTGTACTTTACCGTGCCAACTAACGTACACCGCATATACCTTCTTCTTGTCAAATAATTGACAATAAAGTGCCAGAGTAACAAGAATGACCTTTTGGCGTAGTAGTAAAATCTGACACTTCTTGACTGATGTCCATGCTAAATGCTTAGATCAGGCCCTGATACTAAACGCCCACTCATCGCAAGGCCACAGGATATCATAAAACCAGATTATTTACCTATATGAGGTCTTTTAACTGAGCCGTTATGCTAGCCTTGAATGTAGTTTCCTTATCAGGGGAGTAGTTGAGAGTTCAAGATTGATCATTAGAGATCTGTCAATTTATTAGCGACACCTTCTTGTAGTAACGATAAAAGCTCTATAGATAAATTTCCAAAGTCGACCATGTATAACCAGATACTTTATTAACTGATCTGTTGACTTGGTATAGTCCTGGTTGTTGATATGAGCGACGAAATTCTCAACAATATTTTCCGATGGACAATTGCCAATGGAGGTCTTTAAGGGGTCATTTCTGCTCTATTTATGGTGGATCTATAATGCCTTTTACTTTCCCCTTAAAACCTTAGCAACTTGCGCGACTCCCTTTTGCTTTGATTTCAAGGTTATTCGATACAGAAGGTAACCGCATCCTACGGATTCCTCGCCTTCTGTGGCAGGCGGGACCAAATGAGAAAGAATCGAGTTTAAAGGTTGAAGTGATAGTCCTCCTACCTGGTATCGGGAATGAGTTACTATAGTCATACATATATTATGTAGTTGTTTATATCGTATAAGCCTGTTACGTGGATTAAATGGAGATAGAAGGAAATTGAGAACCTGCAATAAATGGCGAGACATTTAAGTGAAACAACCACCACCAATGGTGAAGTTGCTTTGGCTTGCTTGCCAACAGCCTTATTTACATGTACGGTTAAACAAACCAAATTATGAAACACATATCTGCAACAAATAATAGAATGAAACGATCAAAGAGGGATTGTCTCGAATAGAGTTAAGAGGATTCGAGGAAGCTAGAGGTATGCATCAATGTGCCCTAAGTGCATGTGGTCGCTCTGACAAAGTTAAACAACAGGGAAGTTACCAATACACCAGATGTACCGAATCGGGACTAAGAATCTGGGGTACCGATACAATACGTCAATGCTTGTCTTAGCGCGCCTGCGCGCTGAAGCTTCCTTCTAGAGTCGCTATGACGATCATCCTCTCGTTGGCCGTTAGGGTACTTGCGCCGCATAGGAAACCCCACCGCGAAGCCCCCTAAACCACCGAAATACGAAATCGCATCCACCAACAGGGGCCCAATCAGAAAAACTGCCGGCGGTCCCAGTTGCCGGGACAGATTTCTTTCCCCAGGGCTTTGCTTCGGGGGGACGGGAGTTGCCAGTTCTCCCCTAAACAAGCTTCCGCCAATGCAGAGACAAGATGCTACGCCCATCATCGTTACTGACGTTCGTCGTCATTTGCGTCTGCTTGCTATGGCGGACAGCTGAGGCTTCACTCGGCGATAGGCTGCCCGAGTTCCGAGAATGCGTCGAGGTTCGTCCCAGTGTGCTACAATTCAGTCTTGAATATACAAATTGCCGACTATCCTAAACCAATAAGCTGGAACATTGTGTGATTTTGTGTACCTAAAGAAGAAAACCGACTAACTCAGACGTCGTGAATGTAACAGGTGTGCGCCCGCGAGAACTGCGATCCGAATAACAACCCAACCCACATCCGTACGTCTGCTCTCCGCAAGCCACGCGACCTCACTAACTTCCAGCCTTCCTCCCTCTTTAGCCTTCCACCGCCGCCTCCTGTTCTGGACCTGCCCGCAAGAATGCGACTATACATGCCAACACATCGTAACGAAGCAGCGCCTCGCAGCCGGGCAGCCGATCACCCAATTCCACGGAAAATGGCCCTTCATCCGCGTGCTCGGCATGCAGGAGCCCTTCTCGGTGCTCTTTAGCTTGGGCAACCTAGTCGCGCACCAGAACGGGCTGGCCAAGCTGCGACATGCGATCCCGGCGGCCTACCCATTGCGCCGGTATTACGAGCTATTCGCGTATTTCGGCATCGCGACATGGATCTTCAGCGCCATCTTCCACATCCGCGATTTCCGGCTCACCGAGCAGCTCGACTACTTCGCCGCCGGCGCCGGTGTCCTCTATGGCATGTACTATACGCCCATCCGAGTCTTCAGATTAGACAAGCCCACACCCCGTCGTCAAAGCTTTCTGAGAGTTTGGACAGTGCTATGCTGCGCAATGTACATCGCGCACGTCTCGTATTTGAAGTTGTGGCGCTGGAACTACACATACAATATGGCAGCCAACGTGACTGTTGGCCTTGTCCAGAACGCGCTTTGGAGTTACTTTAGCTGGAAGAAGTGGACCGAGAGCCGCCGGGCCTGGGCCATCTGGCCTGGTGTTGCTGTCGCCTGGCTCATGATGGTTATGAGCCTCGAACTGCTGGACTTCCCGCCCTTATGGGGAGCTCTGGATGCGCATAGTCTATGGCACTTGGGCACGATAGGCCCTACCGTACTATGGTACAAGTAAGCGGGCAGTTTTTCATGGTATAGGATAATTACACTAACGTCAACTGCAGCTTCATGGTCAAGGATTCCCAAGAGAACCTGGCGAACGAAGTCAAGGATGTCAAGGCTTGAAAAAGGGCAAATATGGTATGGTGTAGTTGGCTAATTGTGAGGCCCGGTTCTTGTATATACAGGTGTGGTATAATTAAGGGCGTTCAAAACTATTTGTTGTAATGGGAGTATTGTCGTTCGGCCGCATCAAAAAGAGTTTACTATCACTATAGAAGGCGTGGAGTTTGAGGTTTGCAAATAGGTTGGTCTAGACTAAAACCTATCATTGACTATCTAAGCTATATAAATCTGGCCTGTTTAAGACGAATCGCAGCCCGAGTCCTTCCTGAGAACCGACGTCAATAAGTCGAATGCCAACCTCGATTCCTGTCCACCTCTTCCCACGCACATTTACCGACTACCCTGCCAAAAGAGATAGACGATCCTATGTAGAGAACAAGTTAGCTCAGGCCTTCCACGCAGTCAAAACTCTTCAACGCAGTGAAACAAGCACACAAGTCGTAAAACAGCAATCAGAAACCAGAATAATCTAAGCACTACACATCCCCACCTCGCCACCGAATCCCACAACGTCCACCCACCAGCACCGAGCACCACGGCAGCACGTGTCGATGCACAACGCGGCGCCCATACGGCCAGCAAGCAGGAGCGCGAGGATTAACGAGTGGTTCGGCCGAAGGAGAAGGCGTCGGGCTTGAAGAAAAGACCCGCCGCCCCTCGGAGATGGTCTCATACGGCTCTTCCTATGTTTGTAAGGTAGGTTCGACACTTGCGGTGTCGGAGTCATCATAGCAACGGACTAGTGTGTAAGGTGTAAAAAAAGAGAAAGTGTAACCTACCTGAAGCTGAAGCTGAAGCGAGGAATGAGACGCTATGCAAAAATAGCTATTGGTCTATGTGCATAGCCATGCGAAGGGCGTCTCATTCCGAAGTTGGGATGTGAGAGGAGGAAGTGGTGAAGAAAAAAGCTTTGCCAAACAAAACTTAAGGTGGATAGAAAAGCGGGTCATTTGGCGGCCACCACACGGGCCTTACAAGACTCCACAAACCGAAGGGAACACCTTCCATCATTCAGAGAATGAACTTGGAGGACTGAAGAGGCCTTTCCAACGCAAAATTGGCATCGCCGGAAATAAAATGCAAGGCATCGATTTTCATTCAGGCACATAAGCTCATGGATATGTTTTCATTATCAGAGGTGAACGCATTGCTTCTTGCTCCGCAAACTGAAACTAGTACAATTCCCAGAACTCTGTTTCCTGAGTAGACTCCTCAACACAAAGTTCGTGAATAGTATCTGGGCATCCCCAGTAAAAGCTAAGAAGCTGAAGCAAAGTAACATGAAACTGTACACGGGGACAAGCAGAGTCGTCTATGCAGCCCTCAGAAATTCCGCAGTAATCTTCGCTGAACGCAGTCTGGGATTATATTTTCTCCCTCAAATTCTCTCCGTCTCGACTACCTAGTCATCATCGTAACATCATCAAATATGGCAAGAAATCATGCATGAGAAAGCGTATTTGCTACCTTCATTGATTTCCTTTCAACATTCGGCTCAATAGCCGCTAGCCATTGAAGACTAGCTAAGGAAGCCCACCGAAATCCGATGAGATCCAGTCCATAGATGGATTGTACTCGATGTTAAAATCTTGAGACGATGGCTGGCTGTACCCGGCAGCAAGACTAGGTGGAATAGTTCCGAATAGGGTGCTGCCAAATTCATTTGACTTGTCCATCGAGGGGGGCGGGAAAAGGGGGAAGTCGTGGCCAAATTGATTGGGACACGTAGGCTGGAAGTCTTCAAAGCCCTCATCCACCATGGTAGGTGGCGTCAACATGACTTGATTGCCTTGACCAGCGGTTGAGAAATGCGAAACAGGCATTTGTTGGTATGCAGCTGTCATGAAGTTCGTGAAGGCATTGATGTTATCCTTGTTGTAGATCGAGTGTGCCGGTGTTGGCGTCGGCAGTCGTACATGAGCGCCATATATATCCTCAAATTGACCAGTGAACTCGGGGCTAAGATCATCGTACGTGTTGAATTGATCGGAGTCGGTGGAAGGGGTATTGTTGTCAACTGGGGACAAATCAAGCTGGAGATCTGTGTCGAATGGCTGATGTTCGAACAAGCTAGAGTGAAACTCCTGATCTGAAGGATATGTGGGGAATTCATGGTCGTTGTATCGTCCAAAGAGTGAATCTTCGGGTGGCGTCATGACAGAATCTGTCTGCTCGCTCTTAGGAGTAGGCAAACTTTTAATTACAGGCGTAGGTTGAACAGAGCTACCAGCCTTGCTTGCTTTCTTCTGACCATTGGTCTTGGTTCGAACGTATGTCCAGCCGTGCGCTTTCTCCATATGCTGCTTGCAATTGGATTCACGTTTCGACTTGTATGGACAGGGCTTGAATAGACACTCAAATTGTGGGGGAGCATCCGAGTGCTTATCGTTAACGTGTCGGTCCATCTCCTTTTCAGTAGGCCAACCAAATTCATGGTATTTGCAGGTAGGGTCGGGGCATTTCCAAGGACGTGAATGGGTTTTCTCGTGTTTTGTCAGATCACAGGGTCGCTTGAACTCCTTATTGCAACCCGGGTGGGTGCACTTCTTAGGAGCGAGCTCCTCAGGAGAGGCGTTCTTCTTTCGGCGAGCCATAGATCGCATTATCTCTTCCTCGTCCTCAGCCTGTTCGCTCATGGAACGCTTAAATCGGATTGGGCCCTTGGCTTCTTCCTCCTCGAAATCTTCAACAGGTTTACCGGTAGCGATGGAAATTGCTTTGCCGTTCTTCTTTACGCGAACTAGCTCAGCAGGCCGTCCATTAGTAGTAAGGCCACCGACGAGTTTGACTTCGTCCGTTCTACATACTAAGTTAGCGAACGTACAGTAACGGGAATGTGGGATATCGTACGGGTCAACATCCATGTCATCTAGTTCCTCCCCGGCAGCTTGCCTTTTGCGAGCTTCTTGCATCTGTTGTGCGTGTTGGCGGATTTGTTCCACAAGATCAATGAAGTAACCGTTGTTGTAAGGTCGATCGTGAGGCCGAATTTGTTCTCGGTCACTGAGATATTCGACGGTGGCTTGAATGCATCGAATCGAAGTAAGGCAGAAGTCACGATATAATTCGACCGTTTTTGCATTCTCCTTCAACAACAACCCACGATAAGTAACTCCACAAACACCAGGGTCTTTCATCAGTTGACTCACCGGTGCCATAAAGATTAGGGTCTTCTCGAGGTCCCTGAGACAAACAATTTGGTCCTCCTGGATCCTTCTGGGACAGTCAAGGACAATGGGTCGGAAATCCTTGAGTGAACGGTCATCCAAAAGTGGTTTCAGGATATGCTCCTGGATGCGGTTCTTAGCGCGATCGCTAAGACGCTGAGTGTTCTGAGACCTAGAAGCGGTGACAGATCTTGTAATGGCTGAAGCATTACCGCTAGAAGACTTGGCCTCCTTTCGCTTCTGGTTGGTGGAAGCAATAGACGTTCCTAACCCACTATCGGATTCATGATGACGGGATGAACGACGATTGCGAGGGCGTAATACCCGTCGCTCCGGCTCGACCGAAGAAGGCTCCTCCGACATCGTGCCTCTGATAATAGTGTGGTCCAGAAAGCCTCTGGGGATAGGAAGACTGTCATCCGTGAAGGGACTTGTGGGCGATAAAGGCTCAGCCTTACAAGCCGAAAGCGTTACCTCGAACTTGCCGATGTTCAGGGCAGCACGACGAACGTGAGCACCAACAACATCGTCGAGTGTAGTTTGGGAGCGACGAGGTAGTGAGGGCACCTTAGGGAACGTGGTAGTGGCAGCGGGTGGGCTACACGGAGGAGTGACGGGAGAGTGGAAGGTAGCACCCTTCCGAAGAGTTAAGTTGGTATTAAGGCTCAAGCCATTGCCGGTACCAGCGTCCGGGCGAGTCACCGGAGTCCTTCGAGGGTTGGAGAAGGACATGATGACTCGGTATCTGGGGTGTGGGGTACAGATTTATGGTAGAGTGAAGACTGATGGTATCGATGTGGGAGACTGTATCAAGACACAGTAGCAGTTAGCACAGTTATGCACCATAAGGCTGGGTAGGCCTATGAGTCACAAGAGTCCTTCCACACCGAGACCAAGATGGCCTGAGGAGTCAAAGAGATATCACAATTGACAGCTTAACATTGGTCAATCCGATAAGTCTTTGGCGGGATGGCAAGGAAAATATATAGACGGTAGGGCTAGAAAATCCCGAGGGATAATACACGAGTCGTCCTTACTTGAGCGGCGAACTAGTGGGATGGATGACCTGATACGTGTAAAAATTGGCAGTTTGG
Organism: Hypoxylon sp. FL0890; assembly: GCA_022497025.1. NCBI lineage: Eukaryota > Fungi > Ascomycota > Sordariomycetes > Xylariales > Hypoxylaceae > Hypoxylon > Hypoxylon sp. FL0890. The sequence continues at coordinate 913,938 of MU386540.1, read as the reverse complement.
CTGACAGGTACTCGTTAATGCGGACGCGAGACTCGCGAAGAAATGAGACAAGAGTCGAATGATATGCGTGGAAAGGGTCGAGAAGGAGGCATACAATTCGGTCAACTCGAGGAAATGGGGAATGGCGTGTCCTCACAAGCTACATACGTAGCCTGTGTAACAGGTAGGACTGGATAAAAAGGACAGAAAATAGGACAAAATGTGGCAGCCTCAGATACGAACGATGAGCGCTAACAAGTCGGCGTGGTAAGAACGCTTGGTTAAAGAAAAGAGCGCCGGAAAACGACGAGGAATCGAGGAAGTATAGGCTTTGGGGGTTGAGACGATGGGAAGACGTTCAAAAGGATGGAGATTTAGGCAGCAGCCGTTCATTATGGGGACACCCATGGAGACCCCCTGCTTGGTAACTGGTCCAAGTCGAAAGTACGTAGAGATTGATACTTCTATAAGTAGAATGCACAAATGATCAGCTGCAGCCAGGGTCTTCCGTCACTTCCGTGCTAACATGGAGTACTTCACAAAAGTCCTACTTACATGTAACCTTTAGGGCAGATGTAACTCAGCTGCGCCTTCCGAGCGCCTCACACTAGACCACTTATGGAGACGCAGACCGTTTACTCACACTTCATCCTCCACCGTAAAGGTCCCATACATCGTTGCCATTAACCGAATCTACTACACACGTATCAGATGAAAAAGAAGTACGGACCTCTTGCGTTTCCTACCTTCAAGTAGAACTTAAACCAAGCAGTTGTTTGCATCCGTGTCGATGCGGAATACGTCGGCAACTACTGTAGGAAGGAAAAAAAAATAATAAGCTACCCTTATTGATGAAAAGATGCATGATGATAACAATGGCTGCATCAAACGATCGACAAGCTGTGTTGGTGCTCTCACGCTAAGCCTTGAATTAATTTATTAATAATACCTTCTTGGGCAATATACACTAACACGCATCCGCACGCCGCCGTTCCATAATCTTCTATGCCTATCATTCCACTAGAAAGGAACGTTCTCTCGCTATGCGACGCTGGATGAGAAGCAAGAAACCCGTGGGACGTTGAGAGCTCGGAATAGACTGTTGTCCTTATCCACCCACCATTAGGCAAACTTGCAAACCGAAACAACCCATTCTCTACATATTGATTATCTCAATTGATTAAATACATCGGCAGCATTACTGTCGCACTTCACACAGGCCTCGGTCCCGGGGAACAATGATTCCCTCCGGGTCGGACATGTCTCGACTAATTCGTCCGAACGGGCACTTTTTACTAATACATGTACAGAGTGACGTCAATTGGTCGTAGCGGTGTTTCACTTCCTGATGGCAATATTAAGGTATAAGGTACTTCTATCCTGATTTTTATTCTCTCTCATTGTTGAATTCTCGCAAATGCGAGAATCGGAATACATCGAAGTTAACTCCGTCTTCTTCGGCGCCGTTTGCTCACCCACTGTTAAGGTTATGCAGATTGATAATTGATTCGAATCTCTTTATCGACCCGGGTGAGCACATGAGCAATGACACCGAGTCTGTCTCCAATCGGATCGCTCCACAATTAAGGCTAGCACAATAATGTTTTAGTAAGGAGGGACGTGAGTGGTTGAATTGCCGTTAGCGAGGAACCCCTGAATGGAGGGGTGGTATCATTGAATTTAGCGGGATCGAATGAAGTGTTGACACCGAAGCATTTTCCCTTGACTCATCAATCACGGCGGGTTGCAGCCATTGATCTGTTTGGTTGTCTCGTGCAGCAATTCACCCCAAGCAGCTCTATGAATCTGCAGGTTCAAAATGACCAAGATTCGGTCGGCTTGCAGAATGCCCATATTCTTGGCAACGATTGGCTGATACGTAACATGATCGCATCGATAGAGTTATGTCTATCTGTGTTCGTCAGCCCTATCAATCGATTAAGGTTAACGGCCCATGACGACAATATCATCGACCAATAGCGTTATCGCGAATCTTGAAGCCTTCGTGATCCGTGCCATCGCGCCTGCGCGTCAACTAAATATCGGTGCCTTAGTTACCGTCTTCATTTAGATCTCGTCATTGGATACGTAACGCAGATGCGCATTATCCACCAAACGGGTTAATACTCGATACAACATGGGAAGGCAGATGTTTAACAGATTTTATCGAAGTGACGTACATAGTAGCCATCGAATCATAACAATGAATCGCAAGAAAGATCCAAGACCCTATCAACATACCCAAATAGCCCTTGCTACATACCTCTCAAACATCATTTTCCGAGCCTCAAGTACCCACCCAAGTCTAAGTCTATTGTCTTTAGGCAACTCTAGAGAAGAAAAAGTAGCTTCTATCTAATATTCAGTAGTGTCGAAAATGGAGACCAGGAAGCAACTATTGTCGACGCTAGCTCCCTCGGCAAGAAGGATCATCTCCGACTTACGTAGCTTGAATTCCCATGTGCGGTGTGAGGACTTCTAATACAATGAAAACACTAAAACGCCCCATTCCATCCGTAACCATGCCTGTTACGAACATTGGGTTTGGCCTTTTTCGTGGGCGAGGGCGACGCGATGGTCGTGATGGGCGAGACAGTATAATTCCCCAAGTCAGATCGATCATATTCATCGTCGCTACCGAATTCGCTAACCCCGTTGCTATCCCTCCTAATAAGATGGACCGATGAAGGCATTGACGGAGCAGTCTTGGAAGACCCAGCATCGATTGCCGCTTTATCCGGGTGCCTGGACACGCCTGGATGTTGATGTACAATCCAGGGCATATTTCGGGTATCCTGATATACCATAGCCATGGCTTCGGTCGTGCTAGGTTGCTCACAGACAACTCCACGCGTACCAGTCTGTCGCTGTTGGGGATAATCTGTGGTAAACCTTGGCTGCGAGACCAGGATTCTCTGTTGTCGGTCGCGGTCCGGATCGTATACGGCGCGGAAGTCGCTGTCTGGTAATCCCACAAGCGCGTGGGCAAGCCCAGGCTCAAAGTACGAATCCTTCCTCCTAAGGCTCTGCTGAGAAGGGTTGCTTCTCATCCCAGTTTCGTCTGACCATCCGTGGCTCTGGGCCGCATAAGCTGTCGCTTTTTGACGTTGACTCGTTTCTAGGCTTGAAGGTTGTCGCCTGTACCGCTGTCGAGGGTTATAGTCGTCATCGCCGCAAAAGCACATGGTGAAGGCCGTAGTGGCGTCACCGTTCGTAATGTCTACAGTTTCTTAAGGAGCACTTATGAGAATAGAAGAACGAATGAATTGCTATGCCAGATAGCTAGAATAAATAGAATTTACTAATATTCTATCAGGGAATTATGAGCACTACTCAGTAGTCTCGACTAAGTGAACAGGAAAACGAATGGAGATGTCTCTGTTAGTCCAGAGCCTTCCCATGGCATAAGCGTATGCGATGTGTAGTTTATGAGTCAAGAGGAGTCATATTAGACAAAGACTCTTTTAACTATGAAGTCCCCGCGCTCTTTGCAACATTACGTGGATAGAAACAAAGACTCCAGCAGAGATCCAGAGTCCTTCTCAGAGAAATGTTCTTTATTACTCTCTTTACTCAAGACTGACAATACGATTCTCTGAGACTGGGGAGCCTTGGCTTTTTATAGCTGAACCTGGGAGTGACGGGAAGACCAAATGTCTTATCCTGGTAAGGGTACAGGCATGGTGTATCAACACGTCGGAGCGGGAAGAAGCGTGACAAACTTCCTAGAAATGATCATGAGTAGAAACTAGTTATTACTGTTGACAGGAATGCCAACAGCCACTGCTAGTCAGTAGTTTTAAAGCAAATCTGACTCACGATCCTAATTGGTCTAGACGATTGGAGGTTTCGTGGCATGCTATAGTATGTATCGACATATCTCTCGGATATTCTATTTGTATCTTGGGAGTATGGTGGCACAATTCACCTCGAAAGTTCATCACGATAGCTCTGCAAGTTTCATTGCTATTACGATCCTCTACGATAGTATGCATTACGGAGCCTTTGAATAAGAGGATACTTAGTCATAGGCAGCGTTTGACAGAGCAGGAACCGAGTGGCCAATTTCATGTAGACTTCATAAATTATCTGCCCGTTGATGTCGTCCTAAACTTTTCGGCGAAATGGTTCCAAGTTTTCAAAGCTGGCCTAGATACGCAGTTAGCAGTAGTGTTTCCAGTGTGAACAACCTTAGGCCTTCCATAAGAATCTTAACAAAACGATAGTCCATGTTAAAGTATTGTAAGGGCATGTTCCCTTTGTTACGATGCCTATTGTTCTCAAACAGTTAAAACTACGACCCTGTCCATCAAAAGCCACTTCCGATCTATGAATAAATTGTTAAGTTCGCGCCACCACGGCGAAGGGAGGTTGCAACTGGCAATTATCGCCATGGATTCCATCAAGAAGTTGCTGAGCCCTAGCAGGAACGGGGGAAAGAAGAAGAACGCGGAAAGCAGAAAACAGGAAATCAGTTGGCCACTTGAAAGGTCACCTCATAAGCAGGAACGGACCAATACATGGGCTGGTCTATACGAGCACATTGATAACGTTAAAATGAACTTCACACCCCGAACCCGAGGCGAACAGGCAACACTTGCGTTCATGAACTCTGGTGGGTCAGATGACTTAAAACAGTTACTCAATGAGCGCGATCGTGCTGAAAGGCAAGTATATCGGGGTCCCAAGACGAAAGGCAACAAGGAAGTTCAGCTTATACTTCGCGAGCCGAGTATCAAATCTGTCGAGCAATTTTATCGTGTTTGCGAGCAGGCCGAGATTTCAGCGAAATACGGGGTTCCCGGCGAAGTTGTGTATAACTTCAGTAGGTCTCTTAACTGGAACAAGACCAATACGCCGAAATCATCTTCGCTGCAGCTCACGGATTTCGGCATTGTGAAGGGAGAGCGCAGGGGCCTCTTCAGCAACCCTCAACATATTCCGCGAACTTTATCCCCACCTATTGATTGGCTCGATTTGGGGACATATAAGGCCTCGACTGGTAATAGTCGGCCTCTGTCTCCTATTAGTGAACCTGGTGGATGGAGGAATTTGCCGCACCCTGAGACATATGAAGAGTCGGGGCTTAACCTTCGTAGCTGTTCGCTGATGCCGCCGGATGTCGACATATGTGAGGGTGAATGGAAAGTGGAACAGGCAGTAGTCCTCGGAATGAAGAAGGTGCCAATTTGGAAGGTGCGTAAGATATCCATAAACCCCGTAAAGGGGTCATATAAAAGGTCCTTGGATCACCAACGACCAAGATGAGCCCGTAGAAGAGTCATACTAACGAAAGATAGTAGGTGGGTCTAACTTCTTCCCCATTCCGTTGACATGTATAACCGTTCATCCGTGTAAATAGTGCGAGGCCGTGTAGATAAGAATATTCCAGGATCTTCTTGGATTGGAAACTTGAGGAGGTATACATATATAGAAAGAGACATAGTCTTAAAGCCGGTTCTTTAATATTAGGGTTATACTTATAAATGGCGTCATCTATATCATTTGAAAGTATCGTTGTTGACCACTACTTTACCCCAGACTAGGTAGGCAAATGTAATTTACATATGAATGCCTCGTCATGGGAATGTTCAAGGAAGAGCAATGCACTCTATCTCAACATCGACGGCCTTAGGTAGCTGCTTGACAGCCACACAGCTACGAGCGGGCTTGTGAGTGAACCACTTCTCGTACTCCTTGTTCATGTCGGCGAACAGGGACATATCGGCTAAAAAGATGTTGACCTTGACAACCCTTTCGATGGAAGAGCCAGCAGCAGTGAGGACAGCCTTCAAGTTTGAGATGCAAGCCGCCGTCTTCTCGCCAATAGTGCCTTCCACTAGGTTGCCATTGGCATCGCAGGGAATTTGCCCAGAGCAATAGATAGCTGTAGGCGTCTTAATGGCGTGAGACTAATAGCTACGTAGTTAGCTTTCTAAGAAGCGGGACATAAGATTCATTGAGTCCGTACGTAAGGGCCAGCAGCTACATGTTACATGTCTAATCAGTCGTCGTTCATACAAAAGCTTTCCTTGACGGTCATATTTGCCTCAACTTACGTGGAGCGGCGTCCTTGGAGAAAACCGGAGTGATATCGGCCATTGTGCGGATGGGAGTTGATGTCACCGAAAGGAATGGAGTTCGTGAAACCGGAATTAAGCTGCGACGGACTGTAGTTGAGAGAATTTGTTGAATTGGAAATGCTCGATAAGCCACGGGCATCGCTAGGCTCTTAAGGATCTAACGAGAGGAGTTGATGTTTGTAATCGGAGCCGGTCAACTAGAGAGCGTGGAGATTTTGTTAGCAGGTAGTTAGGGTTTACTTTGCTCCGCACCTCGGGGTTCCGGTTCGGTGGGTTGACGTTGACGCTGCCAAGCTCCCGTACTACGTGAATATAGTTCTAAAACGATAAGGCTAGATCTCTAAGTGATTATGTATGCAAGTATCTAGATCGTAATGAGGTCACGGCAGCTTAGACGGGTAGGTAGTATTTGTTTGCCGGAATAGTAGTGCATGTGGATATAAATACATTCCCAATCCACTGGGAACCTTAGCATACGCATTCGGTACAGTATCATCGAACCTGTTGAAAAGTGCATATGTAGATAAGATCTTTAATCGATAAGGCTTCGGTATGACCCGCAGCTTATGTACCTAATGTATTGTTGCCGCAAAAGCAAAAGGTCAGTTTCGAAAGCGAGCCTCGAATGGGGTTTGATGGATCCGTCTAGAAAGGGGCGTGAGGCTGAGGTGTTGCCAAGTGGCCAGAATTAACATGACAGCCCCCTATATTCCCGCTAGCAGGGTATAGTATCCATCTCTTTACGTACCACAGAGTGGGACGCGGATACTTGCGCGGCCAACTTCGAAGCTTCCCCTGCGTTAGGTTTAATAAGATTTTAATGACGGCCAACTTTTTGAATACTTCTCCTCGATCACCACTTTTCGCCATCCCGAGAACTTCGGCGCCAACCATCACTATCTTCGGCCAGCGAATTGGCCGTATGGTTGGATGACTTACTTCCATTTTCTTTGTGTGTCTGTAGGTCCTTCGTATGCTGGCTACCCTTATGTCGTGACACGTCAAATGCGACGTAATCTTCCACATCAAAACTCCCCAACTAACTCTCGATTCCGGCCACAGTTTCTAAACATCAATTTCTTCTGAACTTCGCTCCTTTACACCATGTCGACTCCGCAGGGTAGTCTGCGCCAGCGGAGTGTGCCTGGTTCTGCCAAAAAGCAGAGTGCCAGCGTCAGTCCCGCTGGTACAGACACGGAGCTCGATAGCCTCGTTAAAGCCAACAAAAAAGCCAACGCTTCAAGCTCGGAACTGGACTACAAGATTGCTTTTACTGTGATCACGATCCTGGCATTTATTTCTAGATTTTGGGGTATCAGCCATCCCAACGAGGTCGTTTTCGACGAAGTCCATTTTGGCAAAGTAAGTAGAGACTAGTTGCGCATCCACACCCAAGTCACTGCCCAACCGTGCATAGAAATCTCGTTAACTGACTTTCCCTCTAGTTCGCCTCGTACTACCTCGAGAGAACCTATTTCTTCGATGTCCACCCGCCGTTCGGAAAACTCCTTTTTGCCCTTATGGGATGGCTTGTGGGATACGACGGACATTTTCATTTCGAGAACATTGGCGATTCATACATCGCGAATAAGGTTCCCTATGTGGCTTTTCGCGCCCTGCCCGCACTTCTCGGTTCGTTGACCGTGTCGGTGACTTTCCTCATTATGTGGGAGTCTGGGTATAGCCTACCCGCTTGTATTGTTGCCGCTGGCCTCGTTCTTCTGGACAATGCCCACATTGGCCAAACCCGGTTGATTCTACTTGATGCCACTCTCGTATTCGCCATGGCATGCAGTCTGCTATGTTATATCAAGTTCTACAAGTTAAGACACGAGCCTTTCAGCCGCAAATGGTGGAAGTGGCTCATCTTGACCGGCTTTGCTCTCTCGTGCGACATCTCCACCAAATATGTCGGACTTTTCGCCTTCGTTACTATCGGCTCTGCGGTTATCATAGACCTGTGGGACTTACTCGATATTAGACGGCCTGGCGGTGCATTGAGCCTTCGAGAATTCGGATACCATTTCGGCGCTCGTGCTGTTGGATTAATTATTGTCCCTTTCTTATTCTATTTATTCTGGTTCCAGGTCCACTTCGCTATCCTAACGCGATCTGGCCCTGGCGATGATTTCATGACCCCCGAGTTCCAGGAGACATTGTCAGACAATGTGATGCTTGCCAATTCTCTCAATATTGACTATTACGATACTATTACCATCCGTCACAAAGAAACCAAGGCATACCTGCACAGTCACGAGGCGAGATATCCGCTCCGTTACGATGATGGCCGAGTCTCTAGCCAGGGCCAACAGGTGACAGGATATCCGTACAACGACACGAACAACTACTGGCAGATTCTCCCGGTTAACGATGACCATCAAATGGGACACCACGTCAAGAACCACGACCTTGTGAGATTACGACACTTGGTAACAGATACAATTCTGTTGTCCCACGATGTTGCATCTCCTTACTTCCCTACAAACCAAGAGTTTACTACTGTATCTCTAGCCGATGCGTACGGAAGTCGTGCGGCAGACACTCTCTTCGAAGTTAGAATCGAACATGGCAAACCTAATCAAGACTTCAAGAGTATTTCGAGCCACTTCAAGTTGATTCACAACCCCAGCAAAGTAGCAATGTGGACCCACACGAAGCCCCTTCCGGAATGGGGTCACAAGCAGCAGGAGATCAACGGAAACAAGCAAATCGCTCCTAGTTCTAATGTCTGGATTGTAGAGGATGTTCCATCTGTCCCGGCTGATTCTCCCCGTCGACAGAGGCAAGAACGAAAGGTGAAGACTTTGCCTTTCCTGAGGAAATGGTTCGAATTACAACGCTCTATGTTCTGGCACAACAACCAGTTGACTAGCAGCCACCCGTATGCAAGTCAGCCGTTCCAATGGCCATTTTTGCTGAGGGGTGTCAGCTTCTGGACTCAGAACGATACTCGCCAACAGATTTACTTCCTGGGTAACCCAATTGGTTGGTGGATCGCGAGCAGTCTCCTCGCGGTTTACGTTGGTATTATCGGCGCTGACCAAGTCTCCCTACGCCGCGGTGTAGACGCCTTAGACCATCGTGAGTCACATTTAGTTCTCCAATCCCTGCTTGATATTCTAACTTGGTGAAAAAAGGTACCCGCTCCCGCCTCTATAACTCTACCGGATTCTTTTTCCTGGCGTGGGCTACGCATTACTTCCCGTTCTACCTAATGGGACGTCAGCTCTTCCTGCACCACTATCTCCCTGCTCATCTTGCCTCGTGCCTCATCGTCGGTGCCCTGCTGGAATTTGTCTTTAACGCAGAACCTTCCGCGGAGGAACCGACCTACCAGGAGATCAAGTCGGGCAAGAAGCGAGCGCCGGGTCCCAAACGACATATCACCGCCCGGGAGAGATTCGCCGGCCAGAGCATGGTCCCTGCGTGGATCGCGTGTGCCGTCCTTCTGACTTTGGCCTTTGTTGGCTGGTACTTCTTCCTGCCGCTCACTTACGGCTACCCCGGCCTTAGTGTGGACCAAGTCCTTCGACGGAAATGGCTCGGATACGATCTTCACTTTGCTAAATGAGCTAGATAACGGGGGTAAACATTAGGACGACGAGAGTAAGCTTTGTGGTATGTAAAACCATAGTCATAGGTGACGGGGTAGACACAGGTGTACGATTAAGCGGCATCTACGGGGCGAAAATGCATAGGTTGGCAGGATTGTGCCATCTGGGGTAATGGAAATAAAAGTTGTTTTTGTGATAACGAAAAGCAAATGTGCTTCTAGAACCCATTACCTAACCAGGACTTGTTGTGTAAACCATAGACACCACCCATGAATCAATCCCTTTTCCCAATAGCAAGATCATTATCTAGTTCCACGGTGACTCGTTCATCATGTAAATAGAGGCAGAAGATTTCATTAATTGCCAGTTCTTAATTCCGTAAGGTCTTGAGGACTTCTTCGGCCACAATTCTACCCGCTAGCCAACTCATATCAACTGTGCTTCCTATGGCGTGGATAGCCGATGTCCACCACATGCCTTTGTCGGACAGCTCAAACGGTGGGAACCATCTGGATGGGAAGAAGTCAGGGTGGGCGTTCTCAAGCTAGAGGAAGTAGAAATGTCAGCTAATTCATTACATGGTATAATCCTTGAGTCAAGCAGCACTTACCCTAGCCTGGTACAGCCAGGTGACACTTAGATTATCTCGTAGTTCTCTCTCGATATCTTCGTCTGATAGGGCGCGATACAAGTATTCGACGATGGGCTGGCCATCTACGACTCGGACGACTTCTCTCACGAAAGCCAGCTCTCTAAACCCTCTAAAGGCATCGTATTTGCCTTGACCATCGTGGAATAGGATCTGGTCGACATCGCCGAAATCGTCAGAGTTGAGACGCTGTGGTAGCGTGAAGAATGTGACGTGTGTCGGGTGATAAGTCAGCACCGAGGCGGCTTCGACGTCGTCGATAGAGGAAACTTGATATAGGTCAAAGCTCGGCGCAGCAAGAATGACTCTGTCGAACGGCTCGGCTTCAAGAACAGGTAAACCACGTGCGCTGTATTCGACGAGCCATGCCGACTCATGGTCGTTAATCTGTTCGTGCTTGACGCCGGATACTTTCGTGGCTGTCCGGACGCTTGCGCCTGTCGCGGCGACAATCTGCTCGAGCCTATCGACCAATTCTCCTCCAATGTATGCGTTGGCGTAGTCCTCCTGGGCCGCAGCAAGCATCATTGCCAAGGTGCTGATATTCGGAATCCCCTGAGAATGGACACGCTCGACCTGTGGGCTAAGAATCTCGGTTTCGTAAGCGCCGCCGATGCCTCGGGAATCCAATCCATTTTGCGCAAACTGCTGTACGGGGTCAATGATGCCCAGGGAGATCATAAGCTGCATAATGTCCGTCGTCAACGGGGCGCCCACAAAGCGATCTCGTAGCTCCGTTCCATCCTTAGTCAGACCTCCAGCTTGCCAAACTGAGCTGCCATAATGGAATATTAATCCCATCCATTTGAAGAAGGGCGTCTTGCTATAAGGACGCGTATTCTGGCTGACGATACGATCACCGGATATACTAGACGTGGTTAATCAAAAAAACAGTGGTTCTCGACTATGTGAAGGATACTTACTAGCTGACTTCCTGGCTGGGACGCTCGGAGAACTGTAGCTGATCTCCCAGGATTGCTTCCGACGTCTTTGTAAAGAGCGGGTTGCTCCATACTAGAGCGGTGCCGGCAATATCTTCGGCGGTTATCGGGTGCTGGTCGGGGTCGCCGTAGGGGAAGACGGGACTGCCGGTGGAATCATTCAGGGCTAGTTGACCTCCAATAAAAGGGGCTGACTCGAATATAGTAATGTTGACGTGGATGCCTCGATTTCTTGACGCCAGATATAGATGTTGCAGAGCCGATATACCAGCGGGTCCAGCGCCTCGAATCCAAGTTAGATTACACCGTTCATTTGTGCAGATATATGGAGCACATAGTGTACATACCGACGATGGCAACTGAATAGGTGGGCGGAGGGGGAAGCGGGGCGGAATGAAACGGCCCAGATAAGACTGTGTACAGGGAAAAGAAGAGAACAATAGGGACGACGAGTATGAGAAGAGCAGCCAAGCATTCATAGGTAGGCCAATGTATTAGGCATGATGCTGGCCTTGAGCCTTTTACAGTCCCGAACAAAGGCGTTTGCTCATTTAGGTGCGAGTGATATGACGGAGGTCGCGTTGAGTATGGGGGCGGGGGCGACGTGCTCCGGTCGCTCGAAGCGACAAGCGAGTACCGTCGTGCGTAGCTCGTCATGATCTCAGGACCGCATACATGTAGATGATAAGGCGGTTTCCCATTGGATTCTTGGTAAATAGCAAACCCCTTCTGAGTTCAAGTCGGCGATCCCGCCTTATTAGAAATAAGTAGATTGCAGGACTACATGTATGATAGCCCTGTGGACTGAGGGAGCCTAATCCGGGCACTGTTGCTGGCCGCTGGGGATGAGGCGCAGTTTCCCCGCTCAAACACCAGGTGAGGCTTTCGTAGAGTAGAGAAATAGATGTATCATATAAGAGACACATGCAGGCCTTGGAGAACGTTCTATGCTGGATTTACAGGGAATCGTACATGAAAGAACTCCAATCATTGGGGGCAGGTGAGGGTGAGCTCTGTTGGCGTTACACAGCATGGCCTGATTCATGACGGCAATGAGCTACCTAGGTACATAGTGGATAAGCAAAGTCGTGGTTGCTGTTGCGGGTTGAATACAACGGTCGCAGCATCATTCATGACATTCCGTTACTCGAAGATAGTTGATCTAAGTCATCCAAATTTCTCGTATTTACTAAACTTGTCTAAGAAATAAAAGAAGTCAAGAATTGCAGACTCAGTTGGATACTAGCTGTTGATATAATATGCAAATCTAAAGCTGGCTGCTATAGAATCGTTAGCGGAGATTAGCGGCATCTTATCTACCATAGTATCCGAAACTGGATGGTGGATCTTCCATCCGGACCAATCAGAATCATTGTTCACTCCGTTGATGTCTTTCATAGTGAGTGAAGACACTTTTACAAACATATAATTACCAACCGAGCAACACATCTTCAAATCTGATCCCTAAGAGCTTCAACCACGAGGTATCAATAAAATAACTCATCATTAATGGTCGAGCCGGTAATGATATCATGTTATATATGGCGGTAGCCACGCTGAATAGGTAGTGTATTACTAATTAAATCCCGTGTTAGTGATACCTCACCGTTCATCCTATCCGATTTACGCATCATCATATTAGCAATGTGCTATATATTGGATCTACATGTGTTGAATAATAGTAGACGCCTCCGATGTATTAAGAATGAAAAGCTCACTAGCTCGAATGTCATGAATACCTTAGGTACCTAGGTAGGTACCATTCAACCAGAGGGTACGCTACTCGCGATCATGTCCATGACCTGCCATTTCACGATTGCGTGCTGTTCCTTAAGGCTGCATAGATCCGGAACATTCATTCAATATTTTGCTGTCACGAATCAACTTGCTATCATGGAGCTATCGGGCCGTCCTTGGTATGTGATCGACCTCACCATGGTGGTATTCGAGAGAGAAAGAGAAATGTTACATCGATCTAGAATCGAGCCAAAAACGTCTTCTGAGGAGCAATCCTCCCTCCAGATGCTCGCACATGAAGAACGCGCTATCAAGGCGGACCCAGAGGTCGAGGCCTGTCCCTGCATCAGATCGAGTGTTGCAATCGACAGGAACCAACCGTATCATCGCTCGTTATTATCCCACCTTTTACCGACAGCAACTCCCCTGCCCGCCTCTTCTCCCGGCTCATCCCAGCCCAGGCCCCATGTCGACAGGCGTTCGTTTTCTTAGAATATCCAATAACCTCTTAGTAGCATTGCGTGTCTTCAGCAGGTAGAGTATGCGGCCCTAGCTGGGAGGGTTTATTATTGATTTTTCCCTGCTGCGGACCGAAAGCACTCACATATGTACTCAGGCTAAAAGCCTAGGTCAAATTGCTCTCCCACAGAGTAACTTGCGTTCTTGCTCTTAAGGCTTGGCCTCCTGTCAGTCTCATTGGACGAATGGAATTTTTCTAGTAGTGACGCGTTCAATGAGTTAAAATGGTACCTAACTGCGTCCGTATACTCGGTGGAAGGGCTCCTGGTGAGTCTGGGCTCTTGCGAAAGCTGTGAGTGATGATGAGTGGCGATCTTGCGTGACCTCCCAGGCTTCTTATATAAAAACCGAATCGACTTGGTTTCCACCATTAGCTTAGCTAGGTACTCCTCGAGGAACCATTCGCTCATTCATGGCAGGTCTATCAGTCGACATGCGGAAGACCTCAGTGTGGGGGCTCGTCCAATGTCTCCTCTGGGGCAGCGTATCTGGGATAGAAAGGCGCGACGATTGCGATCCCGTTTACATAACGACGACAGTCTTTGCTACTAGGACCATATATACATCCGCTCCCCCTAATTCAACAGCTGTGCCAACTAGCCCAGGGGCTCCATGGGGTAACACAACCACGACTCTGAGTACCAGTATAGGCAGCACGATAAGTATCCCGTTCGGTAATACGACTACGGCTTCTAGTATCTCGAGTACCAGTATAGGAATAACGACTAGCGTTCCATTTGGAAACACTACTACGGCATCAAGTATACCTAGCACCAGTATAGGAAGCACTACTAGCATCCCGTTCGGCAATACCACGATAGCTTCGACTATCTCGAGCACTAGCATAGTAATACCGACGAGCGTCCCGTTTGGGAATACCACTACAGCAACGAGGATACCTAGTACTAGTATTGGAAGCACGAGTAGCGCTCCGTTTGGAAATACCACAAGTATTACTCTTCTTCCAACCACGATACCTTCAAGCACAAGTATTGGCACTACGACGAGCGCTCCTTTTGGAAATACTACTACGGCCTCGAGTATCTCGAGTACTAGCATAGGAGCTACAACCAGTGCTCCTTTCAGCAATACAACTATAAGTGCTACCATTCCCCCAACCACGATATCATCAAGCACAAGCATAGCTTCGTCGACCACGTCCCAGCCAGCAAAGCCTAGCCCCCCTATACTGCCTCCGTTACCACCCGGACCTTTTAGGGGATTCAAAAATGCTGTGTATTTTACAAACTGGTATGCAATCGCCTTTTCATTGACGATCTGCAACTCAGACTAACCACTCTGTCAGGGGCGTTAACTCTGGATTCCATCCGCAGGAACTACCAGTTTCTGAACTCTCACACGTTCTCTATGCTTTTGCAGATATCGATGCAGATGGGACGGTAAAGTCCTCAGACCCAATTGTTGATCTTCAGAAGCGCTACCCTGACGACTCGAAATCAAACCGGACCAGTAATGTCTATGGTGCCGTTAAGCAGCTGTTCATCCACAAGAAGTATAACCGGAACCTTAAGACGCTTCTCTCGATAGGAGGTTGGAATTATTCGCCTAAGTTTGGATCAGTTGCTGCCACTGATGCCACGAGATCCCAATTTGCAACATCTGCCGTCAAGCTCGTTACGGATTGGGGCTTTGATGGTATTGACATTGACTGGGAGTATCCAGCCAATGATGTCGAAAAGGAGAATTTTGTCAATTTGCTTGAGGCTTGTAGACGTGCATTCGACAGATACTCCCTCCTACATGGTTTAAGATATCGGTTTACTATCAGCGTGGCGAGCCCAGCTAGCCCACAGAATTACGCATCATTCGACCTAGCCGCCATGAATAGATACGTAGACACTTGGTAAGTCCCCCTTCACCTTTTCATATCGCTTCCGAAATATTTGTGATAGCATATAAATCTCATATACTAATATTCGGTAGGAACTTGATGGCTTATGACTATTCTGGAAGCTGGGACACCGTCACCGGTCATCAAGCAAACGTCTTTGAGTACAACACAAATCCTGCCGGTAAGAAGGTGAGCACGGACGATGCTATACGGCACTATATGTCCCAAGGCATTCATCCGCGGAAGATCCTTATGGGTATTCCCTTGTACGGCCGAGCCTTTGAAGGCACATCTGGACTCGGGCAGAACTACTCAAGCGTCGGAGAAGGAGGTCCGCAGCCCGGAGTCTGGTACTACAAGGACTTGCCGAAACCAGGAGCCAAGGTGGTCTATGACAACGTCGCGAAAGCAACGTACAGCTACGATGAGAATACCAAGGAGTTCATCTCGTATGATGACGTCCGCAGCACAAATTTCAAGGCCGAGTACATCCAATGGCGCGATCTGGGTGGAGCGTTCTTTTGGGAAGCGAGCGGCGATAAAGCTGGTTATCAGAGCTTAATAAATACCGTTTCGAAGAACGTAGACTGGCTAGACGAGACGTTCAACAACCTTCACTACCCAACTAGCCAGTACCGGAATATACGATGGGGGATGCCGGGCGAATAAACAGGGTTAAATCTGAATACATTAGCAATGTCTCCTGCTCGACTTTCCTTTCTTGTATATGGGTTATTGGAAAACTGAACCGGTTCGGTTGGAGTTATCATTATATATGTCAAAACTTATGAATCTAGCCTTAAAAAACGGCTATCATAGAACGTGGTACACACGGGCTTAATAGACATCATTCGAAGAATGCTGCAATATTTCCTTCTACTCAAGATGAATAGACAAGTATGGCTAAGGTACCTAGGTATATATGCCGTATATGGTATGTGATATCGCGAAGTCGCTCGTCGGGAAGGTAACTGAACTTCCCATATATACAGAGAGAACATGAAGTGTGTCGTTGGAGATCACTTCACTAGATCATAATAGTCCCTCCTGGGCAATGGTTTACGTCTCAGCATACTCGTATGCACCAGCTGATTCCTCTACCGCGACTTCGATCTTGCTCTCCTCAAGCTCCTTGCCATTGACCTTGATGCCGGCTCGCATGATATCGCCCGGCACAACTGGTCCGACACCTTTTGGTGTCCCAGTGAGGATGATATCTCCCTTTTCAAGAGTCATGACCTTAGAGATATCGCTCAATATCCTTGGGATCTGGAAAAGCATGAGCTCGGTAGAGTCCGCCTGTCTGACGTTATCGTTGACAGTAAGGTAGATATCTACAGAATGAGGGTTAGGAATTGCCGATTTGGCAATCAGATTGCTGATCGGCAGAAAGGTGTCGAAACCCTTGGCAATTGACCAAGGTAACCCCTTTTTCTTGGCCTCATTCTGGATGTTTCTCGCCGTCATATCAATGCTAAGAGCGTAGTCTTCGATGATTGGTTAGCTTATGAAATGAAGGAGGAGCTAGGCGTTTGCGAATTCCTTACTCTCAATAGCGTCAAAAGCTCCCTTCTCATCGTTTGCAGCCAGATCTTTCACCTGCTTGCCCAGGATTAAAGCTAATTCGACCTCATAATGGAGGTCAACCCCCTTAGGTCGGATGACGGGACCAGCCCCGGGCAGCAAAATTGAAGAGGTGGGCTTTAAAAAGAAGAAAGGCTGCTTTGGCCTGGCACTGTTCAACTCGGTAATATGGTCGCTGCAGGTAATAGTGTTAACCTCGGTGCACCCCCTGAGGTGGGATGATTACAAAGCTGGACTTACGCATAGTTGCGTCCAATACAGACGACCTTACCGGCCTGTTTCAAGGAAGCCACCGAAGCCATGCCGCGACGGAAAACATTCATTGTCTTGAGAGACTATAAGTTAGCATTGCATACCTATTTTACGATCGATGGTGTCACGAGGTTGGATCGCCAGATCCTCCGAGTTGACTTACATGCAAAGAGAGGTGATGACGGAGAATCCTTCCGGTGTACCTACTACAAACTGGTTCCTTGCGGGCTTTTATGACCTCAAGATGGCTCGGCAACGTATGCGCAGATTCTATCCGTGAGTTGACGACGACGTACAATTGACCCGATGTTCGGCTCTGGCAGCTCTGGTAAGCTACGAATCGCCGGGCGCGGGATCAATTAAAGCCCTGAACCATACTGAAGCGGCGCTAGGAGATTGGACGGAAGACTGTAAGCGTGCCCACGGAGCTCCACCGGCTCAAAAAGCTACCTGCCCCTCGGTACAGAGTACCTGAACAGCTTGGAATCCATGGATCTTGGCCTATTACATAATCCGTATGCACGCGGACGTGTGGATGTCAGTGGGGTGGGGTCCTAAACGTGGGGGAGTTTCTGTAAAATGCCTGGCAGTCGGACTGGCCGGGTCTGGGCCTGGGGAAAGTGAACTCCACAACGCTCCTAACTGCGTAAATAATAATTTCTCTCAACTTCTCCCCTGCAAATCCAAGCCCACCGTTGATATCATCACAAGACCAACCTGTTTCAACGCACATATCATCACCGACTTCGCGACCGTACAACAGTTCCAATCCAACCACGTCGCGCAAGGTAATAGCTACGAAGGCCTGAACCTCGTTTACGATACCTACCGAATAACGACCACTTTCCTTGAGAGCTCTTTGTTGCATGCGCCGTTATGGAGGCTCTACAGCTAGCACAGATGCTAGCTGATCTCAACGATCTCCAAGCTGCTGTATGTGTTTATCCCGGTCGCCTTGCCTCCTTCAATCTCCCAAGAGGTTTTTTATTTTTCTAACTTCACCTGTTTTGTAGCAAGACCAATCTGCCGCGAAAGACCTGGTCACCGCCAACCGGGCACTCGATCGCAAGAGCCAGCTTCAGCTGGAGCAGCAGCAGCCTCGAAGCAGCAGCGTCCCTGCTGCTGAAACCAGAATTATGTCTCCTCCCGGACGCATGACGGACAAGTTTGGTCGTCGCATGCTCACACCGCCATTGACCAGAACAAACTCTGCATCGCCATCAATGCCCGGAAGCCCCTGTGGTGGAGATGTATGTTGCCTCACAACCCACACTTCTTTGTTGTTGCGGTGTGGCAAGTGCTGATCAATTATGTAGCGTCCCGATGCCGATATTGATAGAGCCTCGACGCTCCTCTCGCTCTATGAAATCCGCGCTAAATTGAGGGATCAAGACAACAGCGGCTTAATGAAGGCGCGCGAGAAGATCAATGCCCTTGCGGCAAAACAACAGGCTCATATTGCCGCTGAGCATAAGAAGGAGCGGAAAGACGCGAATCGATTAAGCTATCCCAAGTAAATATACGACACGGCTCGACTCATACCTCCGGATACTCTTAACGAGCAACTGCATCATGATAATTAATGGCGTTACAAAAGGATTAAGCGGGCGAAGGGATGCGGATAAGCAATCATGAACGAGCGTGTTGCTCTTGGGAGAGAAAAGGCGCATGAGCTGGCTAAACATGGTCGAGCAGGCCATGCTGGGTTTACTGGGTTGGTTATTATGGACAAGAATATGATTACTGTTACGGGCGAATTCAATGGGTGTTAATACTAATGGCGGTAAAGCGGTACACGAATATAGCGTCTAACGCTCCACGGCGTTGGCTTGGGTTTTCTATGGTATTTTATAGCCTCATACTATCCCGACTCACTTTCAAGCTCTCTGGGTGATGCCAAAATATTGGATCTCATAAATATGATGAACGGGTTGAACTGAGTCCTAATGCCCATGAGGAAAATCCAACTATTCTCGTAAGTCGGTAGGTATTGACGGTACCTATGCCAAGTACGAGCTACATCTAGAACGACGCGCATACCTCTTTATACCAATTCCTCGTGGTCGGGCCTTTTAACTCTTTCTTCCAATCTCACCTTTGGTAGCTTGGAGGCGAAAAGGCACTCTAATAGCAAGACTGAGGCATTATTCGAATGCTAAAATAATGCCCAAGCAATACCCGGGTGACGTCGCACGGGTAGGATGATGTCGCCTCGTATCCGTGAGTAAGTCACTCATCTGCGTCATACGAATAAATCCTTTCCTATTTTTGGCCTCTCATGGGTTACAGCTTGTACTACCTACCACCAATGTAACGAATTTACATATATCGGTGTCTCGAATATTCATCGGGATGTTATAATACGTACCTAGGTACGTAGACAACTTAATGACAGTCTATTAGATATCCGCTGTACCTATATGTAGTGTGGACTCGGCATGTTTCTAGAATAAAGTTTAGATTGGCCAATCAGCCTTAGCTGTCAAAACTATTGAGGCAGGTGATTGAGTCTTAAATCGTACTTGCTAGCTTATGGGGTGTGTCTATAATCGCATTTCACAACACCACTCCGAGATAGCAATGCTGAATTTAGAGTCATACATGAGCCATTCGTGCAGTTGCTTTGCATCTAGACAACTGAACACGACAGGAACACTCGTCGCACTATCGCACTGGGCTGATGAGAATTGGAGCAATACTTGGCTCGGGGCGGAGCACTCCGGGTTGATAGCGCACGGACCCCAACCCATAGCGGTGGTAAATTATCAGAACGGGCCCGAGTATTTACATGTAGTACCTGCCATCTGGCGTTGTCACTCTGGCACTTGCCCCCAATTGATCCCAAGCCCAAGCTTTCCAATCCAACCTTAAACCTTGACCCCAGCCACTGAAACGTTGACCAGACCGGATGGCGTTTCCCCAGACGTCATTTTTTTTTAGTCTTGCATCCCAATTCTTCCACCCTTCCATATTCCCGTATTATCACTGGACGAAAGGGCTCGCAGTCACCACCTTTAGCAACGCAACATGGCAAGCAGCGTCGACGCGAAGCTCTTACGAGCGACAAAATTTCCTCCCGAGTTCAATCAGAAGGTTGACATGCAAAAGGTTAACCTTCAGGTCATGAAGAAGTTCGTACCACGCTACGCGCGTCCTGCAGTTCAAAACTAACCGAGATCTAGATGGATTGCGGGCAAGATCTCTGAGATATTAGGATCCGAAGATGATGTCGTTACTGAGCTCTGCTTTAACTTGATTGAGGGTACTCGATACGTTAGTGCACTCTCCAATGCCGGAATTCTTCAAGTATACTGACGTTGAATGACGCAGCCCGACATTAAATCCATGCAGATCCAGCTTACAGGCTTCCTTGACAAAGACACGGCCCCGTTCTGCAAAGATCTCTGGAATCTTTGTCTAAGCGCCCAGTCCAACCCGCAGGGTGTACCCAAGGAGCTTCTAGAGGCGAAGAAGCTGGAGCTCATTCAAGAGAAGGTATTACGCACGCCTATATCTGACAATGCAAGCTGTTCTAACTGCTATCAGATTGATGCGGATAAGGCCGCTGAAGAGGCGCGAATAAGACGCGAAACTCAAGAGCGTCGTGAGCGCGAATTATCAGATCTTCGAGACCGAGAACGTCGAGAACGCGGCTTCCGTGGTGGACGCGGTGATAACTGGCGCGGCGGTGGGAGACGCGGTGGTGATCGGGCTTTTGGGGGCCGCGGTAGAGCCTTATCGCCGCCAAGACGAGAACGAGACTCGTATCATAGCAATCGTGACCGCTATGTACCTCAAGGTCGCCGCGGAAGTCGACAAGAGTTTCGACGTGGTCGCTCTTCTTCCCGCTCCGCCAGTCCCGACTCGAGAAATTCTCTGTCTCGTTCTCGCTCGCCTAGCACAGCTAGCAACCGTAGCCGACGAGCAAGTCTTCGATCACCCACCCCACCACGTCGCCGTTCTAGAGGACGCCGGTCCCCACCCCGCTACAGAAACTCAGCCAAGCGAGATCGGTCTTCAGGGCGAGCGAGAGACTACAGGGGTCGCAGAGATGACCGCAGAAGAAATACATCCTCTCCATACAGTGCCAGTAGATCTGGCAGTAGTAGATCTCGCTCGCCAGCGCCCAAAAGGCGTAGGTACTCAGATTCATCCAGTCGCTCAAGATCTCCTCCACGTCGGGATGCTCGACGACTGAGTCGCTCAAGATCGTCGTCCTATTCAAGATCACGTAGCCGCAGTCCGAGGCGAAGACCAGTTCGCGAACTTATCAGCCGCAGCCCGTCGCCGAACCGTCGGGGGAGACTAAGACGGTCTCCAACGCGAAGTCCAACCCCATCAGTATCGCCAGAGGATACCAGACGATCGCGACAAAAAAGTCCACGAAGAAGCAGAGAGGATAGCAGAGCTAGAGATGTCCCTTCGAGAAAGCGGAGATATTCTACCGATTCCCCTCGTACCCGCGACAGATCAGCTGATGTTTCGGAAGATGATGACAGACCCCAATCCCCAAGACACCACGCGGCCTCGAAGGCCGATGAGGTTGGTTCCTCTTCTTAGGGAGTCCGTCTCGTGTTATGCATTCAGATCGAGAACTGACTCTCCGCATTCTTCATCAGACTAAGACCCCGCAACAGCGGGCCAATGAGTTACGAGAAAAGCTTCTGAAGGAGCGAATAAAGAAGATGAGAAGCACCTCAAGTAGAGACAACGTCAAGGGGTGAGGCTAATCTTCCCAGACTCGCAGGACTTGCAGAACCCGGTCATCTTACGAGGCATGGTAGCCCGTAGATGCCTATCTTGACTCTATTTTTGGTATCGGCCTTGAGGTTAGTCCAATAAAACATACGTTGTGTTTTAGCTCATGAAGTATCGCAACTAGCAGATAGATCAGACAATAAACCTTGCTACAAAACCTCGACCTAGAACCCGTGCATGCCATCGTCTTTATAATTGAACAAGTAACCTTCCAATATTCCCCTAGGCTATTAATTTTGTGGTGGTACGTTCACGTTGAGCATCACTAACATGTTGGCTATAGGTTTTACAATCCATCGATTATGAAATATGAAATACTTTTGGATAAAGACTTTTGGTAAGCAATTCCATAAACGTCTAAG
Source organism: Hypoxylon sp. FL0890 (assembly GCA_022497025.1). Lineage (NCBI taxonomy): Eukaryota > Fungi > Ascomycota > Sordariomycetes > Xylariales > Hypoxylaceae > Hypoxylon > Hypoxylon sp. FL0890. The sequence goes on along the minus strand of MU386540.1, from coordinate 891,668 downwards.
TAGATGGCAAGAACCAGGGCTTCAGCATAGGTGAGTGATAACCTAAACAAGGTGAAGGTAGCAGTCGTCATATTTCTACCCATAGCCATATTGTGGCAGCATCTTTGCCAGACGCCTATAAGTCACTTAGTTATTATAAAGTAATCATGACAGTTAATTCGTCCATATTCGAAGCTATTGTTAGAATACATTTCGCTTTTACGAGGTATCTTCCAAAGTAGGTACGCGAAGCGAGGCGAAGTGAAGCGCTGTCTTCATAACTCTCGATATATGCATATGTACACTTATTGACGTATCCTTCAAAATGGCAACCGTGGGTTCAAAACCGGTACAGTAGGCGCGCCAATGCAAGCCCCAGATATTAGCGTTAGCACTAGTGACGCCGTGAATGCAAACATGAAGCCAATTAAGTTTGATACATTGTCAGTACCTTGACCAAAAAGTACTTAAATTCATTATAGGAATAGCGGGAAAGGCTGAACGCTCGGACCAGAATTCTCTGCTGAACGGATACAAACTCCAAATTCATCATCTACCAAACCATCGTGACATGGTACGCAACGGGCAGCCTTGAACAAATCTCGACTCACGATGACCGAAAACGTCCAACCCGGCACTGGCGCCGCCGCTAATGGCGACCGCCAAGCCGCTCTTACAGAATATAACAAGCAACGTCAGAATCTTAAAGAGCTTCTCGCGAAGCGAAAACAGCAAGATCGCCAACTGGTGAGTCGCGTCAAGTTCACGAACACGATTCAAGACAAGTAGTAGCTAAATATTATATAACAGGGGCAATTAGAGCAGACCATCGTTGATCTCGAGGCGAAATACCTAAGCAATACCCGCTTCGGCAACATAGTCAAAGGTTTCGACAACTACATCAAGGGCACCAGTTCTGCCGCCCAGCGGAAGCAAGGCGAGCTGAAGGAGGAGGACTACATCTGGTCGCGATCCTCGATTTCGTACAATAGCCTTCACGTATGTCCTGCTATACGTTCTGGTATTAGCCTTCTTATAATCATTAACCTATTCTCTCTATAGCCCGAAAATACCGAGCCCCAATCGGCGATCTCGACTCCTGGCGCGCCGACACCAGTTTCAACGACGTTTGCCAATAACAAGGATAAGGATAGCGGCTCGAATCAGCCAACTCCTACTTCAGCGACCGAGAAGGGCTCCGGCAAGGCCGGTAAAGCTGGCAAAAAGAGGACGCAGCCGAAGAAAGACAAGGATGCGGACGAGGACAGCGAGACGGACTCCCGCGAGGCAAAGAAAGTACGCACGCACTTTGGCGCCTCACGGAAGTAATCCACCGCCTTTCCCACTGCGGCACGGGTGGCAGTTAAGGCCACTGTTTCTCTTTCCCAAAATTATTTCGGCATTTATCAGGAACGGGCATAAGGTTAGCATGTATGGCGTTGGTTTGGCGGGATCGCTCAAGGACAACAGGGTTATATTATTCTAACTACTCAAGAGGAGGGCTTCACGGTTCGTGCCGTTGCATCATTATTTCCTCGAGATACCCGACGGCTCGGTTGGCGAACTATATTGATGAAGCGTGGATTTTGACTTAGCATTGTGCATGATATATCCGCATCAACTCTTCTAGACTACTCGCAACGAATAATATCTACAAGGGGCAATCTCAACCGGGCGGAGAAGAGGTTGCACCCAACGATGATTTAGAAGTCAAATATAAATCTACCCAAGTAATGCTGCAATGCCTTAGACTCAAGTTGACTGCTACCTGACATAATATGCAAACCCAAAACAAGACCTGGGTTGGATTCAAATTATGAATCTCCGGATACTTATGCAATTAAAGAGTGGGTTTCTCCCTTTAAGTGTGCGGGGAGAGATCCAATATTCCGTTAATTAGGTGCCTAAACTACTACTAAGACATCCATCATAGTGGACACCTGGATGAACGGCGAGGTGCCGAGTTCAAGATCAGAGGGAGCTTCCTAAAAGGGTCGGTGTGAGGATTTTGTCAGGTATTGTTTCGTGTCCAAATACTTCCCGAGTTTACAAGTGGTAGCATCATTCATCTCGAGTCGTTATTCTTGATACTCGTCCACAATGACGATTATGGCCACCAAATTCACCCCGGAGGTGCTCCTCTCCGCGCCACGCCGCAGTGCGGCAGTGCCTAATTCTACCGGCACACTTGCTCTATTCACCGGTACGTCCCTGATCCAAGTTATCATGACACAAGAGTAAAGCTGATTCTACCCAGTATCTCAATACTCATTCGAATCACACTCCAGGAAGTACGCTGTCAAAGTACTGGATATCAAGTCTCGCCTGTCAACTCAGCTATTTGACGACCAGACTTACACTGAGCCAACATGGGTCTCAGACACGGAATTCGTGATCTTGAAGAATGGAGACTCTACCACGTCTCTCCTGGTAGCTGACGCCACCAAGCCCGGTTCAGAGTGAGTATAGGTGGCTTTATTCATATTCGGCTGATTATACTCACAAAATCCGCGTAGTCCATATGAGATCACAAGCTTCAATGCCTCCCTTTCTAATATCAAGGCGAAAGACATTGGTAATGACACCATAGCATTTGCCTGCACAGCTCCCACCACTACCTCAGGAGAACTATTGAACGAGGCGGATGAGAAGACGCCTCATTCAACTGGCAAGGTCTACGATTGCCTATTCGTGCGTCATTGGGACTCATATGTTTCCAAGAATACCAAGCAGGGACTATTCTATGGAGCACTCAAGAAAGAGGGAGAGAAGTTCAAGTTACAGGACCCGGGTCTAGTGAACGCTCTAGCAGGCACAGAACTCGAGTGTCCAGTACCGCCCTTCGGAGACGTGAGTGACTACGACATCGGCAAGGAGGGCCTTGTCTTCGTGTCTAAGGACCCGAAGCTAAACCCTGCGTTATGGACTAAGACCGATCTCTACTATGTACCTTTAAAGACCTTCACGGAATCCAAGCCACCGTTCCCGCAGGTCGTCAAGACGGGCGAACTGCAAGGCTACACGGGCGTCCCGGTGTTTTCTCACAGCGGGACCAAGGTAGCCTTCAAACGCATGCGGAACAAGCAGTACGAGTCAGACAAGTGGCGGCTGCTGCTAATCCCAGATATCAAAGACCTAAGCAACGTGCAGGAATTCTACAAGACGAAGGACGGCGAGGGCGGCTGGGATCTCAGGCCTGAAGGCATCGTATGGAGTAATGATGACGAGGAGCTGTACGTCACGGCTGAGAAGGAGGGACGCCAGATCCTCTTCAAGCTTCCATCCAGCCCGTTAAAAGCTACGGAATTGCCACAGCCGTTGACGAAAGACGGAGCAATAGGAGATTTCCACAACCTCTCCAAAGATGACGACCGTCTCTTTTTTACGTCCACCTCTCTCATCGACAACTCCGCGTACTCGATCATCGACCCCAAGTCAAAGGAACAAGGGCTCATATCCTCGAGCTCCAAAGAGGGGAAATCATTCGGTCTGACAAAGCGGCAAGTCGCCGAGTTCTGGTTCAAGGGCGCAGGCGATTACCAGGTCCATGCTTTGGTGATGAAGCCGTCCAATTTCGACCCCAAAAAAAAGTACCCCTTAGCATTTCTAGTCCACGGAGGACCCCAGGGAGCTTGGGGAGAGAGTTGGAGTACTAGGTGGAACCCGGCCATATTCGCCGAGCAGGGCTACGTCGCTGTGATGCCGAACCCGACGGGCAGCACCGGGTACGGACAAGCGTTTACGGATGCGATTGCTAAGGATTGGGGTGGAAGGCCTTATAATGACTGTGAGTCCTGGGTTTCTGAATTAGATATACCCCTTTTATCCACCGTTCGAAATATGGTTTTCAACTCAGGGATAAAACCCCCTCGTGGAATGGAGTCGACGATACAGAGTGTCTTTCAAGATCCATCCTTAAGATAAGCTACTAACTTAAAACATTACAGTGGTGAACTGTTTCGAACACATCGCAGAGAACATCCCCTTTATCGACACGACCAACGCCGTAGCTCTAGGGGCCTCGTACGGAGGCTACATGATGAGTAAGTCCTCTTCCCAAATCTCCCACCTACCCTCTATCCCAACCCACCCCTTTCCCACAACCTTGCAACCCACACCAACGAATTCCTTACCTAACCTCCTCGCTAGATTGGATCCAAGGCCACCCCCTAGGCCGCAAATTCAAAGCACTAGTCTGCCACGACGGCATCTTCAGCACCATGAGCAACTGGTCGACAGAAGAGCTCTTCTTCCCGATCCACGACTTCGGGGGCGTGCTGTGGAAACACCGCGACAACTACGCGCGCTGGGACCCCGCTGCCTTCGTCGGCGAGTGGGCTACGCCGCAGCTCATTATCCATAGCGAGCTCGATTATCGGTTGCCTATCTCCGAGGGTTTGGCGGCTTTTAATGGTACGTTATAGCAGAGAATTCGAGGTGATGAATATTGAACTTGGGTGTATGTTGGGATATGCTAACGAAAAACGTGTCCGTAGCCCTCCAGACGCGCGGCGTCGAGAGTCGGATTTTGATATTCCCTGATGAGAACCATGTAAGCCTCCCTACCTAGTAGTTTACCGTCGAAAACTACCATGTAGTAGGATAAGCAAATACTAATTATACGTCGCGTTAGTGGGTTTTAAAACCCGAGAACTCGCTTCAGTGGCATAAGGAGGTATTAGCTTGGATTAACAAGTACACCGGCCTAGACACCACAGGCTTATCGGGTGCCACGAAGAATTTGAGAATTGATTGAATGGCTTTTGTCTTGTACGATTTAATTTAGTTGGAAGCAGGGTAAATAACAGGGGAGCTAGCTACGGGGGAGCAGATACTGTATAAAATACTCATTAGGTGTTCTCGAGTACATTTGGCATCTAGCTAAGGTTGTCTATAGTAACAGAAACGGTCTGGCTTATATGAAAGTCCGCAGTCGACTAGACAGCGCAGCTATGATTCTTGAAAGACATTTCGCTACGATATCTCCATTATTGACCTCTTATGCGGCAAGGATACGCCCGACTCCTGCTCCTCGTTCATTTCCAGTAGGTTGAACAGTTCCTTTCCATTGATCCTGCGCATTATGATCTTGACATGGTCCCAAGATAGCCTGTCGACGTTGAGGGAAATCATTACGTCTGTCTTTTTGCTCGTCTCCGGGTGCGGAAGTTCATCCACTAGATCGGGGTATTCCTGCTTAAGTCTCATCTGAATTAACCACGCCGCCCTGTGGTCTATTTTCTTAAGATATTGTCTGATGAACCTAGCCTCGCTCTTGGGACGCTTGATTCGATACGAGTTACTGAAGTGGTTGTACTGCTCTAGCATTTGGATGGCTTGCAGGGGCGGCTGCGGCCCTGATAAAGTGGGATTGAACAGCTGACTATCTGTCTTGCCTTCGTCCATCGCCCTATTTAGGATGGATTCTAGGAAGCTTATGTAAGCTTATTAATGGAGGTATACTTTTTTGGCTTTTTCTTACCTTCTGACAAAGTAGGAGAGTTCATCTCGGGTAGCTTCTCTAGGAATTGGAAGAAGTCCTCCTGCTTAGGAGTGAAGGCGTCTAGAAACTGGCGGATTCGTGCTTGGTCGTTAAGCATATCCGACATTGCCTTCTTTTGATCTGGACTAAGTGTAGAAGCTGTATCGAGCTTCTCATATACAGACTTCACTAAGGGGCCTAGGCGAGCCACTGCGTCGTTTAGTTCGGTGACCAGCTGAGGCGTGGGTAACTTCGAGCGGTACTTTTCGAGAGCTGTCTCGACGGTGGATATCTGTTCCTTATGGCGGTCGACCTGCTTATTTAATGTCTTGATGTCTTTGCTAAACCTAGCATTGTCCGCGGTTAGCTTGAAATACTCGTCGCTAACCTTCGCTCGCAGGCTCTCAAGGCCGTCTCGGGTATTATGGGTGATTTTCTCCGTATCGGATATCAGCAGACGGACAGTCTCCTGATCTTTGCGAAGTTCTGCAAGCTGCTTTTCGACATGTTCGTTGCTGATGCCGTTCGCAGCGTTGGCTTCTTGAAGCTTGCAGAGACCGTCTTCGATTGAGTCCAACTTCCTTTTGGAAGCGTATATCTCCTTAACCGTAAGTGCCTGGAGGAGCCTCAAGGCGTTCTGTTGGTTCTCAGGTTGCTGGAGTTTTTCGTCGAGCCTGGCCGCATCGAAAAGCCTTTGCGTCTGTTCCATGGGACGCATACTGCAACATGAAGAAATATGAACGGATGATGCTAAGAGAAAGATACCTGGACTGTTGTGACGAAGAATCCTGGTGATTCGGAAGGACAGTGATTTTGGAAGACACAAATATGAATTGTTACAATGACACTGAAGCCAATAGCCACTACATTGAAAGAAAGTGAGGAAGGCTCGTTGATAGAGGTCCAAAGAAGAAATAAGGTTGGTGATACCTAAGTTCAAGGAAGGCACGCCGAAGTCGCTTCCTCTTCCTCTGCCAACACCCTTGCTATCCGATTTCTGTAGAAGTGAGACGAACCTGCCAATTCATGGCATCTAGCAAGCACATGCCCGATAATTTATATGAAATGAATGCTGTCTTGGGACACCGGCTTAGTTGTACCTTGGCGGTGAAGATATTCGGATGGTAGGTCATACGTAATACGGAATCTGATATAAATGTACAGCCGAAACGGGGGCTGAAATCACATCAATTACTGCAAAGCAGTATAACATAGAATTCAGAACGTTTATTTAGGAAAAGTCTGGCGGCCTAGGTACAGAATAACACGGAAACGAGTAATAACCTGGTCCACCATCGTCATCAGGCCACATGCATTGCCAGTATTAGGTGCGAAATTCCTAGCCGCAAATGCCCAGATGCATCATTTTTCCCCTTCATCAACTACGGCGCGTCGCCGAGACGTGCCAATGGAAATCATGCTGGACGTAACATCATCACCCCGTCCGTTTATTTCCCGAAACCTCCTAGTCAAATGTCAAAGACGACGGCACCTTTATCCTCATGCAATGTCAGAAACCCTTACCAAGTAGGAAAAAGGAACACCGTTTAGATAAGGTCAGCAACGTTCATTGGCATCTCTTCAATCTGGGTGCTGTAGAATTGCTCGATCTCACGCATCATTCGGACGTCATCAGCAGTGACGAAGTTGATGGCAACACCCTTTCGGCCGAAACGACCACCACGACCGATACGGTGGATGTAGTTCTCACGGTTGGCAGGGAGATCGTAGTTGATGACCAGGGAGACCTGCTGGACATCGATACCACGGGCCAGGAGATCAGTGGCGATCAGGACACGAGAAGATCCGGAACGGAACTCCTTCATAATCAGATCTCGCTGAGCCTGGTCCATGTCACCGTGCATGGCCGAGACAGTGAAGTCACGGGCAGTGAGCTTGTCGGTAAGCCAGTCGACCTTTCGGCGGGTGTTGCAGAAGATGACGGCCTGGGTGATAGTGACAGTCTCGTAGAGATCAGAAAGGGTGTCGAGTTTCCAGTCTTCCTTCTCGACAGCAATGTAGAACTGCTTAATACCCTCAAGAGTAAGCTCGTCCTTCTTCACAAGAATGCGGACAGGCTCGCGCATGAACTTGGTCGTAACCTCCAGGACATCCTGAGGCATCGTAGCGGATAGCAGAACAACCTGGGTGGACTGGGGAAGGAGCTGGAAGATGTCGTAGATTTGCTCGGTGAAACCACGCTGGACGAAAGACATTAGCATTCCTGGCGGCAAAACAAAAAAAAAAATAACAATAATAATACTTACAGAAAGCATCTCATCAGCTTCGTCAAGGACGAACATCTTCATGCCATCAGTCTTCAAGAATCGTCGCTGGATCATGTCGTGGACACGGCCAGGAGTGCCAACAACCACCTGGGGTCCCTCCTGTAGAGCCTTCATGTCCTCGCGGACGCTAGTTCCGCCGATACAAGCATGGCATTCGATGCTCATGAAATCGCCAATGGCGACGACGACCTTCTGGATCTGCTGAGCCAGCTCACGGGTAGGGGCAAGGATGAGTGCCTGGCACTGCTTGAGGTTGGGATCGATCTTCTGAAGAACGGAAATGGAGAAAGTGGCGGTCTTGCCAGTACCAGACTGGGCCTGCGCAATCACGTCGTGACCTGTCGCGGGTTAATATTTGGCGCATGGACTATTGAGGGGAAGTAAAATGAGCGAAGACGTACCCTTGATCACCGGCATAATCGCGCGCTGCTGAATAGCAGAAGGGCGCTCGAAGCCATAGGCGTAGACACCTGCAAATTATCGTCGGTCAGCGCGAAAATTTTGTAGATGGTGGGTAGGTTGGCGCCACTTACCTCGAAGCAACTCAGGCTTCAGGTTCATCTCATCGAAAGAGTCGACGGTCTCGTCATAGTTGGACTCGATTTGAGATTGCTCGATATCCTCGAGCCCCTTGTCGGTAGCCATGATTACAAGTAATGGATCGATGCGACTCCTCGAATTCCAAGCACAGCTTAGAATTCAAGAAGACTTGAGGCGGCGATCTTTTGGTGGGGTAAATAGAAATGGGCGCACGACCTTCGCACAAAGGCAAGTCGTCCTGCGTAGAAATTAAATGTGTGAAAGTGTGAAGAAATGGACGGAATGCTCTCAACTATTGTGAGAACAAGGCTGTCCAAGTGAGGGGTGTTGTTTACGTTGTGTTGGTTGAATTGTGACGATTTGGAAAAATCGAAGGTGGGAGGAAAAGCCCGATTCAATGAAGTCGACGTACAGATGTAGTAAAAAAATTTGAGTGGGGTTAAACTTCGGTGAAACCCTGATGCGGGGCCTTGGTTGCTTGGGGGGAGCTAAGATTGTAACTTGGAAGGTTCTATGCGGCGAGTTATCTTAGATAACTCTTTTTGTTTTTATTTTTAAGAAAATTTTGAATTTTGACTTCTCGAATCCAGATTGCTTAATATTTAGGGCCCACAATACCGAGCATTACAGAGCAATACCAGTACCTTCGAGCATGGGCGAGGGTATAATGCATATAATTTTGTGACTCATTTAAGCTCAATCGTTAATATTGTGTGGCGAAGCCTCCTTCTATCCAGTATATGCTGCGAAGAGCTTGGCCTAAAAGGGGTAGTTGGCAGCCAATTCTAGCGAACATGCTACTAGCAAAAGACATCAGTCGAGGCGGCATTAGCGGAAATGCGACAGCGAATGGAGGCGAATTGGACGCAACATTCGCCGAGATATCGTCAGATTCGATTCCAGCTCACCCAATGGGCGTTAAACCACTTGGAAACCAGTACCTCGTATCTGGCCCAACCGCCCGTCATTCCCTTGGTTCGTTGGGTCGACTTCCGGATGAGATGATTTTACAGGTACTTGAATACCTTGATATTCCGTCTTTGAAGGGCATCGCGTTCACGTGCCGCTTTCTCTACGCCTTTTGCCATCTAGACGAGCTGTGGAAAGCATTGTTTCTTGAGTAAGTCATAAAATATGGCCATGTGAAGCAGGATGGTCATTAGTGACTCATTGACTAAAGCGCCAACATATTATGTGCCGTCTGACTGATTCGTCTATGAACTATCTAGGACTAGCCTCCAACCGCTCGCATGGAAAGGCTCATGGAGAAACACAGTCCTGAAGATCCCTACCGGTTGGCGAGCTAGGATTGACTGCAGCAACGTTTTTTCCGATGTCATACATAGACCATTTGCATGTGCCCACGTTACTCTTGGAAAATATTCACTTAGCATTCCTGAAGCGAATCAGATTCGCCGGTTTGAACGACTTGACTATGATGACTTTGCGCAGAACTGGAGTAGCAAGCCATTCATATTAACAGATTGCATTCAGCGATGGCCAGTGTACAGTGACTGGAACATCCGGGAATTAAAAAGGAGATACTCAAATGTCGAGTTCCGAGCTGAAGCTGTGGATTGGCCATTTTCGACGTATCATGAATACATGTCCAATAACGAGGACGAGAGCCCCCTGTATCTATTTGACAAGGCCTTCGCCGAGAAGATGAAGGTACAGATCGGACACGATACGGGCGCGGTATACTGGCCACCCGAGTGCTTTGGGCCCGACTTGTTTGAGGTACTTGGTGAGGAGCGACCTGCTCACCGCTGGCTTATCATCGGTCCTAAGCGTAGCGGCTCGACTTTCCACAAGGATCCGAATGGGACCAGCGCATGGAATGCCGTCCTGGAAGGGTCGAAATATTGGGTCATGTTTCCTCCGACAGCGCAGGTTCCTGGCGTCTATGTCTCAGAGGATAGCAGTGAAGTCACGAGTCCGCTTAGTATAGCTGAGTGGTTATTGGAGTTCCATGAAGAAGCACGTGCTGTGCCAGGTTGCGTTGAAGGTGTCTGCAAAGCAGGCGAAATCCTACACGTTCCTAGCGGCTGGTGGCATTTGGTTGTCAATCTTGAGGCTGGAATAGCTCTCACTCAGAATTTTGTGCCCAAATCACACCTTGCAGATGTACTCTCCTTCCTCAGAGACAAGCCCGATCAGGTTACCGGCTTTAAAAGGAACATCGAAAGCCCCTATGATCTTTTTATGGAGCGGCTAAGGGCTCATTATCCTCATCTTCTTGATAATGCTCTTGAAGAGCTAGACCGGAGGAATCTGACGAAGAAACGAAAATGGGAGGAGGCTATCGGGAAAAAGAATGAGGCTGAGAGTAATGCGGGTGGTTTTAGCTTCGGTTTCGGAGACGAGGACGAGGACGAGATACCTTAAAGAGTATACGATGGTTAGGAATACGTTGACCTCAGCTACGAACCTTACATGATATGCTACTCTAGAAAAGCCATGAGACTCATTGAGAGACGTGGGGGTAATACAGGAACTAGGTACTCTTGATATATAGACGAGAACAACTTATTCGGCTCCGACTAGCGTACTGTCTCGCTGGTAGGCTGCTGACTGGCGCTTTCAAAGAATGTAGGTGACTTGATCTCTGGTACAAGTTCTGTGGTGCACTACATGTTTCCGGCATAGCCATAGCCCTGGAGCAGTTTGGATCGGGGTGAAACACTCACCATCTATTGCCTCATTCCCGTCGAGGCTTACCGGGGATAGTGCCGTTAGTAGGGATTTGGTAAGCTAAAATAAAGTTTGAATTGATAGGAAGTTTGACTGTCCATGTAGGCTCGGACGTGGCATTTCGGTGTAGGAAGTGCTCAAATCAGACCAGCATTCGCCCGTATTGAGACAATATACTTTGTAAGTTGCCTATCAACGGGCGTACTACAGGCGTACTTACAGGTGTACTACGTGAAGTACGACGGAAGGTCTTAGTGGTACGGGGCGTCTTGAGACAGAGCCCGGCCCCCGACCAGAACTTTGAAATTCTGTACTTTATAGTCTAGTATATGTACTCGGCAGGGTGGCGCTTTATTAGCGTAGAACTGAGTACCATATACTGCCAAGCGTGGTAGTTACACTGGGTACCTTACTTTTCTTAGCAGTCGTTAATATTACCTTAGCTGAGCCCCCCCACATGATTGCATCAACCCGTCCAGGCCTTCTAACTTTACTGGATTCCCACGTCTCTCCTGTGAAGCCTCCTGTTCCCGCGACACGCAAGTGCAACTTCAAGGCAACCGGGCCTAATCTTGGGAGCTGAAATCCTAACGAGGCTTTCTGGTTTTCTAGGTCATACCTACATGTACTGTGCAAGAAGTCCTCCATCAGTCCTACTATACTCGGAGACACATTCGTTCCACCTGCTTTGTCAGGGCATTTCCTTCAATACACGAATCTTGTCTCACGGCATCTGCATAATGCGAATAGTCGCTTATTCTCTGTGGCACCCATCGTTTAGTTAACATTTCCGCCCTTTTTCGCGTTCTTGCGCCTATCTTTCGTTCTTTCTCTCATTCGCCTCGTATCTAGGCTATCTGGCTATATACATTGGTATGTACTACTTTCTTACCTACACGACAGCTAGGTTTGCTTATGCTTGGTATCGGCCGGCCTCGCCAAACATCCCTTACAAGCCGGCCGTCCTTGATATAGTCCATCATCGTCCCGACCCGTCCTTGCTTATTTTTCCCTGGTTCCCCTAACTTTGCTACCTGACTCAACGCTCTTACTAACATTCACTGTCCTGCCCAAGTCGCGTAATCATGGTCTCCGACGAAACGTTCGAAATATGCCTTCCTGTCCTGCAGGACCCGAACCTCGACGACGATGACAAAACAGATAAACTCGAAGAGCTGCTGAAAAAGGAAACCAGCTTGAATGGCTCGAGTCTCGAAAATGCAGTACTCGATGTATTATGGAGATACCGCGAAGGAGGAGGTAGTGCGACCTCACCTCCACCAATACGACAAACAATTCTTCGACGACCTTCTCCAGCCTCATGGCGGGGTTCTTCGACTCCCTTATCTGGTTCTCCTCGACTGGGAGTGAGTCCCTTGGCTCCTCCAGGCTTTGTTCCGACCAGCCTCAGTCGAACTAAATCCTCGACCGTATCTCCTTTCTCATCCCCGCGTCCGTCACCGCGACTCGCGTTTGCTGCTCCAGTGATACCCCATAGTCCGAATTTGAATGCCTATGAGTTTGCCAACGACACGAGTCCTTCCCAAGAGATATTTGGTGATCTGCAGACTGAGAATGTTGATTGGCTTGTGAGTGACGATGCACTCAGCGTTGCCTCCTCTGTAGGCACTTCTAGTGGCCTCAACGCTGCTGCCCCTGAGTATGTGTCTGCTCAACAGACGGACATGACTCCATATGACATGCTACGCTCCATCCTCGGACAGTCTAAGACCGACGAGGAGATTGAGATGGCCCTCTCCATGCATGGCTATGATCTTAGTGCTACCATTGCATCTATAATGGAAAACCAGGGCCAGGACTCTACGAATGCCTCGGGTCTTACACCTGAATCTAAAAGCGTTCTCATCGGGAAGTCTATGACACCGGACGGAAGACCTACAACACCTTCGACCCAGCAGAAGGCTGGTATCATCTGTAAATTCTATCTATCTACTGGTCAATGCCTCCGGGCGGACTGTCGGTTCAGCCACGATCTCAGCAATCACATTTGCAAGTGAGTTCCCTGCTTGCTATATTTAGGTTTGCTTTCCTATGTGCTAATTTATTAGGTACTGGGTTATGGGTAACTGCTTGGCCGGCGACACATGCATTTTCTCTCATGACCCGGCTCACCTTATGAACCGCCTCAACGTAGATGGCAGCAGTACGCCGCCACAGAAGAGTCAGAATCTGCAGGTCCAGGATTTTAATTCTTTTCCATCGCTTCGGCCAGGCACTCCAGAGCTGAATCCTTATGCTGCCAGCTTCAATTACCCAGCCTCTGGAGTTACTCCTCCACCCGGGCTGAAGCCACACGGCTACGCAGGCAGCGATGGATCTCGCCCACGTTCGCGGCCTGGGAGTCGACATCAAACAAAGGAAGGCGTGAGTGCACCATCAATAGATGATAATGATGCATTTCCTTCTCTCGGATCTGCATCAGCTAAACCTAATAAGAAACATCATGGCAAGCGTGGTGGCCATGGTCATGGTCACAAAGAAAATTTCACACCGAGCTCTCTGGCTGACATTGTGAAAATGTCCCCGTCTCCTGGGCCCGGATCCGGGTCTAGCCGGCAAGAGTCAAAGAAGATTGGTCGCAACGGAAGCACCACAAACGTAAAGAATGGGGAAAATAGCGCTGCTGCTCAGGCTATCCCTATGCCTAAACATATTCCGTGGCTGGAGACGGGAGATAGGGCCAACAAAGCCTACCTGAAGGCTCGCCAGGAGGCCATCAAGCACGGTGGCCTCCGAAATAAATTCCTACAAAGGTTTGTTATTCAGCGCTCTTTTGGAAGTACCTATGATTAATGTCTTTTTTCCAGTGCTGCCCAGGCATGGAATCGAAACGATGCTCGAGCGGCGAAGGCCCTTAGTCTTCGAGGCCAAAGTGAAAACGACCTCATGCGGAAAGCTCACCGCGAGGCCGCACGTGAGCTATACGAAGAACGAAATAAACACAACTCGTCTAATTCGGAAATCTTTGTGGATCTACACGGTCTACATCCGGACGAAGCTGTCGAGTATCTGGAGAGAGTTCTCTTGGAGAACAGCAAGGAGAGCAGGCCCGTGTATGCCATCACTGGAACCGGTCACCACAGTAAGAATGGTAAGGACAAAGTGGGCAAGGCTATCCGAAACTTCCTCAACGAGTGGAGATACGCTTATCGTGAGTTCTCGGTTCCCGGCGATCGCAATAACATGGGGGGTATCCTCGGAATCGACGCGCGAAGCTGGGATAAATCGTTGACAAGAGAAGGCTCGAAGGAGAAGGAGGAAGCTAAGGAGGACGTTGATATCTTGAGCCAGGGCGTTGAGATTGGCGACGGAAAAGTTAGACTCCTTGTTAGAGATCCTCCTAAGGGCCCGAGTGGTGGCAATAGAGGCCGGTGACTAGTAGTAGATAGTGCGGCTAATAAAGAAAGTTGAAATATTCTCTTAAAAAACGGTCCGGACGCTAATCTTTACCATGGTAGAGATTTGATCCATGTAATCCTGCTTGCTGTACCGTAGTGTTCCAGGGAACAAGCTCCAAGGGGTTGACGGGCCGGCGCGGGGCGATGCAGTGGTCCAGACCATGATGTAATACATTAATGGTACCTTAGGTAGGTACCTGTTCTAAGGTTGTGTAAGGTACATGTTAGGTACCCCGTTTAGAAACTGCCAAGTCGCGACGTCTCAGACGCCGACTTAGGAACTGCGTTTCATGCATTTATGGATTTGATTCTACAACTCCTTCCTACATGTAAACCATCTCCATCTGCGGAACAAACCAAGCAACCGGAGCAACTGCTGTGCATTACATCGTGGCTGAGTCTGCAGTCAGCGTGCTGGAATCACTACCTTACCTAGGTACACGCATATAGGTACTTAGCATCCCGTAATAGCTCCGGCAGGAACGGAAGTAGCCAAAGGATCGACCCCCTTCCAATTGGTCTCTTTTTCAGCTCCAGGTAGCAAGCAACATTGAACATTTGTCCCTGTCGTCTTGCGAACGTGGGAAACAACCTCTTGACTTCTTAACTCCCTAGTGCATAAGTCAAAATTATCAACCTCTACTAGAGATCTCTTAACGTCTACTTACCGTTTTATCTCAGCAGCTATGGATAGGTAGTGTTGACTGGAAGCAATTCACTACTGCTGATTTCCATCTCGGTCCGGAATACTGTCTACTTCTTGCTTCTACCCAGAGCTTCCGTTCGTACCGCCTACACCGGCGACCTACCGGTTCTGAGGATCACAACCGTCAGAGAATTCGATCCATACGCACACATATCTCACCAAAATGCCACCCGATTCCTCCGAGGCCCAAAGGCCTATGCTATCCACATCTCTCTCGCCCTCACGCTCTCCTCTACCATCTCCCTCGCCATCGCCCTCTCCGACTCCTCCGTCCCCTCAAACAGATGGCCCCGTCCCTCCATGGGTACGGCCAAACCTGCAACGCCCTACATCCGGCCTCAACGCCCGCCGCCTCTCAACGCCGTACTCCCGCTCCGCCGCCGCCAACGACGACTCCAGCGCACCCCTCGGCCGACGTATAATGCGCACCAGCGTCTCCGTGCTCAACAAGGTCCTCGAGCTCTTCTACAGCCTGTCGCCCGTGCAGCGCGTCCTCGCCGTCCTCGCGGCCGTCGTCGTCAATGTCCTGCTTATCGTCTTCCTCGTGTACTCCCACCGCATCTTCGCCGCTCTGGCGCCCGTCGCTGTCGGGTGGCGCGCCCTCCCCGGGGGCTGGGTGTTGGTCTTTCTCTTGACGTGCATCTCGGGCTTCCCGCCTGTGATCGGGTACAGCACCTGCGTTACTATCGCGGGCTTCGTGTACGGCTTTCCAGGCGGCTGGTGGATAGTCGCATCCGCCACTGTACTCGGGTCCCTCGCAGCGTTCATGACGAGTCGCACTATCTTCAGCGGATACGTGCACAACCTCGTCGGCGCCGACAAGCGCTTCGTAGCTCTAGGCCAGGTCCTACGGCGCGACGGGCTATTCGTCCTAGCCGCTATCCGGTTCTGCCCCTTACCCTTCAGCCTGAGCAACGGTTTCCTAGCTACGATCCCTAGTATCACGCCCCTGCGCTTCGCCCTCGCCACCGCCATGGCCACCCCGAAGCTCCTCGTGCATGTCTTCATCGGCAGCCGCTTAGCGCTCCTAGCCGAAACCGGCGATAAGATGAGCGTTGGCGACAAGGTCGTTAATTACATGAGCATGTTAATCGGCTCCGTCCTCGGCATAACGCTGAGCTTCTTCATCTACCGACGCACAATGGCGCGCGCGAAGGAACTCGCTAGGGAGGAAGCGGTCGAGAATGGAGTAATCGTCGACGGTGACGAGGAGCTGAACTATGGGGACCTAGAAGAGGGTGTGCTGAGCGGTATTGGTGGAAACGGAAGGACTGGGGAGGCGGATGAGGCGGCGTTGATGGACGATGATGATATTTCGCTGTGGGAGACTGATGGTGTGGAAGATGGGTATAGAGATGAGTCTGATGGCGAAGGGAATAAAGCTGAGAATGGGAAACACTGAGAAGGGAGGTATACAAACATTATAATATATTACAGCTTCAACGAGGTTTACGTACGGGGTCCATATGGCGTTTGGCGAGCGAGGTAAAGAGCACAAGACTCGCATTTTGGGACGAATAAGGTGTACGGCATACAGACTACACAAGTTTAGACGGCATAAGCAAAAGTTGTAAAATGCATCGTCATTATAATAAATCAAGCAAGTTCCTCAATTTCCTACTATGAAGGGTATCGTATCGTCCTATGTCCTGTCCAGTTCCTCAACGCCCAGCAATGCTATCATCATAAAGCAAGGAATAAAAATCATAGCGCCCCATACCTAACACCATTGCGTCACGCCAATATCCTTCCAACCTGTGTCAGACTGGCTCTTCCGGAACGCATCCATTTACGTGAAACTCCATTCGTGGGAGCATTAAGCCATATCTCCCGTGGCCAAGCTCCTAGCTTGGCTTTCCTAGCGGTCATTAAAAGCAATGCCGCAGCAAATTATGAAAGCAATAACTCCGATTCATAATTCGTAATCCGTATCTGAGTTCTTCACGTGAAATCACATGAAGGTAAAGAGCCATCACTGCTGCCCTTGGAAGCTCTGCATGAAGCGTATCGCATCCTCAATGGGATAACCGATGAAAACAGGGCCAGTGAAAAGCATCTGTGGCCTGTTATCTTGCTTGCGGCGATCCATCTCAGTCGGGTTGATGAAAGCAGGTTGAGACGGGTTGCCAGCTGCCTCATGCGCTGGGATGGATGTTTGACTGCTCATAGGGATATCAGCAATCCTCACAGAACTCTTGTCTTCCCGCTTGATAGGACTCGACCCATTCATCATTTCCGTCAACTTCGTATGGTCGAAGGGGCACTTCCCCGTCTTCTTTGCTGGTGTGCCTTGTGGCGATAACGATGAGGGAATTTTGACGGGAGCTGGTGGGGGCGACTCGGGACGATCTAAGCCATCACCACCAGGCGGAGCATCGAAGACCGGGACTGAAATTCCCCAGGGACGACTTGGAGATTCGCCTACTCGCACCTCCTTGAGGGGTCGGTCGAAGTGACTTTGTCTATCGAGACCTTCCTCATCATTTTCCAAAGCAGTACGTTCAGGATCATCCGAGGCAGTTGCGCTGACCGTCTGAGCCCAGTTC
Organism: Hypoxylon sp. FL0890; assembly: GCA_022497025.1. Taxonomy (NCBI): domain Eukaryota; kingdom Fungi; phylum Ascomycota; class Sordariomycetes; order Xylariales; family Hypoxylaceae; genus Hypoxylon; species Hypoxylon sp. FL0890. The sequence continues at coordinate 874,014 of MU386540.1, read as the reverse complement.
TCAACCCGCTCGTTCGAAGTCTTTTCGACGTCACTCTGAGGCCGTGTGTCCTGTTCAGGCAGCATGGGCTGGTGGATCCGACTAAGACCCTCAACCATGTTAGCAAGATTGCCATATTTGGCATCTAGTTTCCTGATATGCTCTTCATTCTTCTGGTATCTTCGCACGCAGACCTCATGACTTCTTGGTAGTTCATGCTTGTGCGTCTCCAAGTATTGCGCGATTTCTTCAGGGGAGTGCTGATCCATGTAGCGGATGGGGCATTTGGAGGCTGCAGGTTGTGAAGCTGGATCATCGTACATGGCTGCACAGATAGGATCTTGGGTATCGTGTGGTGCTTTGCCTCGTTGAGAATTCTGGGTGCCGTCTTGCTGCTCTCCCGTGTTGGGCGCAGGTTGCGAGAAAGGGCAGTTCAAATGACTCTTCTTCCCCTCGACGGTGAAGTCCTGCTCGAGAATTGTCGAAAGAGTGGTCATGGTTGTGGGAGGAAAGCTATCTCTACTAGACCGACTGCTCTTGCTAGTAGCTGTCAGGGACGAGGCGACGCGTCTCCCTTCCCTGATGATGACGGCAATCTGGTGTTTTGAGTCGGATGCTTTTCTTTTAGGCAAGGGAACGAAACTATTGTTTGCCAGGGATGGATTGTGCAGTTCAGGAGGAATTTGGAGATTCAGTAGCGTCTCCGAGATTTCGGTTGCCGCCGGGGCATATTTGTCGGCTAGATACTGGAACTATCGTGACCAACTATGTTAGCGTCCAACGAGTCGGAAAAGAGTGTCGTTATTTGTAATCGAGAAGTATTATTTTCCGCAATATATCAGAAACTTGAAGGAATTGTATCAAACAGCGCTACGACTAACGTAGCTCTTGATCTAGAGCTAATAATATCTCATCATAAAGGGCGGAGATGGCATAGACAGGCCGGGATAAATGCGAGGATAGAATAATGGAACATACCTGCTCGTGAGCATATCGGAGCTTATGCTCCAAGACAGTCTGCCTGTCGCTCAGATTCTGGACTTCATCAGCCAGGGCATTAAACGACTCGATTAATGTCTGAGTAAGATTTTGACAATTCATATCCTGCTGCATGAAGGAGTCGGCGTGGTCTATAAATACAGGAGAAGAAGGTTGAGATGGGAAGAGAAGAATGTGCAGAAAGTGGAATGGGAGCAAGTTCCGATCTGGCCGACACTTGACTGTTTTTTTCGTCAGCTCCGAAGCCCGATGTGGGGAGAGAACCTTTCCAGTGGTGCACACTAACCCTTTTAGTCATGTATGTGTGGGTCCATAACCATGTGATTATCCCTCTAACTCAATCCAGCCTTTTGAGTTTTCTCTTAGGTACATGTATTCATCGAGAATTGAGAATCGGTCAGTCCATCAACCAAGATACGATATCACTTATTTTCATATGTAAGTGAGTGAAGCTAGAGAATAGACGCACATGTAGGTATGTTTGCTCCTTTTGCCTTCTCATAATGACTTAAACTTCCCCATATCTTGAGCAACAATGGCGCCATTAAGGATACCAAAGTTCTTTAGTTACTCAAGGTACTAAAGGTTTCAAGGCGTCCTTCCGAGTTATAGAAAATTAAGCAACTATGTACCTATAGTTACCTGGAGTTTGCTCTACACGTTTCCAACAGATGTGTTTGCTACCTAGTATTTGAACGGCCGTTAACGAACGTATAATCAAAGCATTTCATTCTCAAGTGGTGTATGCATACAGCTTAACTCCAAGATAATAATAAAAGCTCCACCTCCCAACATTGAAATCATCCCTCTTCCCCGCTTAAGCCACCTTCGGTACAGGTTATCATAAGGCGAAAGCCCAGCCATAATAGAGGCCATTCACTGAAGACTAGGTCAGGCAAGATAGTCATGGCTCCAGTTGTCGCCCGTCTTGTTTCTGTAAGCAAGCCGTACCTAGTACCAGGTAAGAGTCTTCTGTTATATGTGCCTAGCCCCACATAGATTAAGATATACTGTGCCAGGCAAGCTGCTTGTAAAGGAATATTGGTTCGAGGTCCCGCTAGATCACGATGATCCCAAGTCCAAACCCATCAGACTCTTTGCAAGAAGTGCCATCAGGTACGAGCGGCCTATCGTCGAGTCATCCGAGGCCGTGCAAAAGCCGTATCTAGTGTATCTACAAGGTGGCCCTGGGGGAGGCAACCCTGCGCCGCAAGACTCCCCCTTATCAGGTTCGATGCTTGACAGAGGTTACGAGCTGCTCTTTTTAGACCAGCGAGGAACCGGGTTAAGCAGTACAGTCTCCGCCAACACGCTGGAGCTCATCGGCGGCCCGCAGGAGCAAGCCGACTATCTCAAGCACTTCCGAGCCGACACGCTCGTCAAAGATTACGAGGCAGTTCGTCTCTATCTAACGAAGGACTACCCACCCGAGAAGAAGAAATGGTCTACTTTCGGCCAATCCTTCGGTGGCATGATGACCCTGACTTATCTGTCATTCGCACCGGAAGGCCTCCGAGAATGTTTCATCACGGGAGGGCTCGCTACACTGGACAAGGGACCGGAAGAGGTGTACACGGCCACCTATCGAAAAGTCATAGAGCGGAACGAAGCCTACTACAAGAAATTCCCAGAAGATATTGCCACAGTTAAATTCATCGCGGAGAAGATCCGTGAGCTCGGTGGCGAGAAGGGTATTCCATTACCTGGCGGTGGTTTCCTGACAGTTCAACGGCTGATGACCGTTGGTCTGAACTTTGGTACCCACGGTGGCCTCGACCGAGTCCACAACTACATTGTGAGGATGAAAGGAGATCTGGATCAATTCAGCATGTTTACCCGCTGCACCCTGACCGAATTGGAACACGACAACAGTTGGGATACCGCTCCGATCTACACGGTGTTGCATGAGCCAATTTGGTGCTATGTCCCAGGCATAGCCAGTAGGTGGGCGGCGGAACGAGTTGGCAAGACATTAGATCAGTATCAATGGCTTCGAACGGACTGGGCCGGGCCCGCAAGCCTAGGCGACAAGCCACTATTCTTCTCCGGCGAGATGATCTATCCGTTCCATTTCGAGACGTGTGCCGAGCTCATCAAACTCAAGGAGACCGCCAACATACTCGCGGAATATGATCAATGGCCGCCTCTATATAACATACAGCAATTGGCGAAGAACGAAGTTCCCGTCTACGCGGCGAGTTACAACGATATGTACGTCGATCCCGATATGGCGCGGGAAACAGCTTCCAGGATCAAGGGCATCAAGGTATTCGAGACGAACGTTCTGTATCATAATGCTGTGCGTGTACGTACAGAAGACGTGATCCCGCAATTGCTCAAACTACGTGACGACACAATCGATTGAAGTGGTCTGTCTCGCGATTATCATAGGTATCAAGCTGGCCTGTTAATGAACACGAAGGAAGGAAAACAGCCGTAGACTTCATCAATGAGTACGAAACGTAACGCCGTAAAGCCACTAGACACACTGCAAGTCATCCACCATTATTGATATAAGCCCATTTCCCTTCCCTGTCCGATTTTCCACACATTCCTTTTATGAATTTTCAACCTCTTATGGGTAAGTTTTCAACGCCACCTCTGCGGCCTAATGAAAGCTCTGGGATCATTCGGCGGGAATGGAGGCATCCCTATCCCTGTTCCTGCGAAGACGGGTCGTTCCACTATAGTAATAAGAGTTAGCAACCCCATGTCTAAGTAAGGGCTTTAGAAGCTGTAAGCATGTCTTGGGAGGAATAACTCCTTAATGTGCTCGATTAGGAAGTCCTAACTCCCAAGACACCAAAAAGAGGGAAAATAGAGCTCCTTAAAACACATACTCGCTGGCAGTTCGCCGTGCTCCTCCTCCCTCCTAACAAGCGTCTCCTTGAACATGAGTGCCGAGACCTCAGGATGGGCATGAAAGAAATCGGACGTCTCGTCGGGGTACCGCCTCCACAGATACGTGTTCAGAAAGCCCACGCGCGCGAAAATCATGCGGAGCAGGCGATCGGACTCCGGGAGCCCCTCGTAGAGCTTGTAGCACAGTCGCAGGACCTCGACTTGGGCGGCGTCGGCTCCGGCTGTTTCCAGCATGTCGATGCAGACGCGGGCGATGGCGGCCTTGAAGTCATCGAGGAGGAACTTGTTGGCGCAGATGTAGACGTCGAGGTTGAGCTCGTAGGTCAGGAGCCAGGTGCGTAAGTCTTGGCCCTGGATGCGGATGTCGTCGTTATTACTGTTGGTGTTAGCGTTATTGCTGTTATTGGTGTCCGGTCCGGGAGGCGCGGGTGATAGTGGACGGTGATGATTAGGCCGGCGTCGCCGGGGGCGCTGTCGAGGGGGGTTTGTGTCCACTACTACAATTCCCCCGGGGATGTGGACAGGCATCGGACCCGGTGGCGGTGGAGGCAGGCGTGGTGCCATACAGTTCCAGCAAGGAGGCCCGCCTCTTGTTAAACATTGCCGACAAGCGCAGCCCGGCCGGTGCGTGCCTGGATGTTTTCGCCTCTCCCTCTCCCAATGACGATTCTCTCGTCTCCGTCTCCTCTCGCGTCGCCTCTGGCTACGGGCAGTGGAGGAGTCGCTCAAGATGCTAGCGCTGGAGTCCGATTCCGAGCCGGCATGCTCGTCTTCTCTTCGAGCATTTACTTGATCATCAGGATCTGGTCATCATTAGAACATTTGATTTTCGATCATGTGAGGTCAGACACCGTACTGAGCACCGTGGCAGCGGCTTGGATGGGTACATATTTATTCTCGTAGAGGAAGGCCACGACGAAGTGAAATATCGCGGGGTCTTCTTCCGGCAGTTCGATGGCCTGGGCCTCCGACTCCATGAATTCGCCGCATAGGGCCTTTTTGAAGAACTCTGCTTTTATGAGGACATGTTTATGCACCTGATACTATTCAGTGCCTATTCCTGCTTTAGTAACGATGCGACTTACGTAAAACGTCTGGCGTTCTGGTGCCGTGCCAACACGCAGGGGAATGATCGGAGAGTTGTATCGCCTGCGATATGTGACTTAGCCAAGCTAGACCTAGAATAGATTTGTTGGTAGAGGGTAGCGGTCGGCAATGTCTATATTAAGTTAAGCCGATCAAGTGAGAAAGCTGACGATATCTTGGGTACGCTTGGGACCGCGCCAGTCTTTGAACAGGCTCTTTTGCACCAACGCAGCTCAAGCTATCGTCGACAAGCCGTTATGGAAGGGGTCCTGAGCGTATCAAATTGAAACCCACCCATCCGCTGATGTCAGCCATAGGTCCTCCTTCGGGTCTATAACTTCTTCGCGTTCTCCAACGTGGTGCAATGTGTCCAATACGACGACTCCGGGTGGGTTGACGGATGGGGCTCTCATAGCGTCGCCGAGCGTCATTGTCCTTGCGCTTAATCTACTGGGCCCTTCGCCGGCGTTCTCTGCTCGAGACATTCTTGAAGCCATCGTGATGAGGTGAGGTGCCGCTACCCAGCGCGAAGAATCCCTTGAGAGGGCTGAGGCCTAAGTCAGATTACCGAAGAATACGTCGAGTGCAATAACCACCTTTGGAAGCGAATAAAATATACACATGAAGTGCTACGTTTAACCCGGTGGCTAGCAAGTCACTTGTAAGCCGTTTTAGACATAGAAATCGGTTATACCGAGACCTGGGCAACCAAAAGGGAAGGGTCTGGAACGAGGATGACGGTAAATGTATCACACCTCTCACTGCAGCCTAGCAAGCACTTTCGGCGGCCATGGCGCATATCCCACGCGGTTAACAGAATTATCTGCGCTAGCGGCAGGTGTGGTGGGAAACGCTCGCCATACCCAAAGAAGGGGGGTTGTAGTGTTCACTTAAGAACAAGGCCAGCCTGCAGCAACTTGTTGGTGACGGGATGAGACGTTCCCCTGTAAGTGGCTGAAGCAATCAAGGCAACCAACAAGCGGCAGCTGTACACCCGGACCAATCCTACAGGGCTCGGCGTTGAGAAGAAACATCAAGAAAATTTCTCGACTTGTCTTAGGGTTACGCCACAGCGACTTGCAGTTATATGTAACTCTATGATGCTTCAAGATCGGTTCCGACTAACCATTTAGTAGGATGCTCGAGATTCCCGAGTTGGAGCAGTAGGGCGGTTTATCGAATCATAGGCACACGCAGGCCCGGATACAGACTACTGCACCAGGCAAGGTACAGAGAAGTTGGGGTAACACGCAGGCACTGCCTATTCTTCATAAACCTGCTGCTGCATCTCGATTTCTGCGCCCACTGTTAGCTGCGGTGCCATAATGGGCGGGGTCATCTGCATACGCCACAACCGGTTCGCCGAGTCTGCGATTACTTTTGCTTTGGCTAGCAGCTTTTCCTCGTATTTCTGCTCATCTTTCGACTTGAGCCTCACCTTGCTCGGTTGCGCCTTTTGAAACTGAGTCAGCTTTCCTCTCCAGCGTACGATTTTCGTTATTCCCTTTACGGACCTGTATGAGAACTGGCACGAGCTCCTTAGGATCCGCATTCGCAATTGCTGCGACTGTTTTAAATCCATTTTCATAGAAGACTCTTGCTGTCCGGCTCTTGATGAAGGTAATTTTTGACAGTGCTAGCAAATCCGACTTTGCCCCTGCGTTTAACCTATCTGAGAAGTGGTCGAGAACAGCTGCCATTGCACTGTACCATGATTAGTCTCGAGATGAGCCGTAAAGTACGACCACGGAATTGGCCTAAATTCTTATCAAACCTACCCCCAACCCATTTGTTCGCAAAATTTAATCACTATATTGGCTGGAGTTAGTAATGCCAACCCACTCCAGGTAGCTAGGAAGACGACGTTTTTGAAGTCTACTCACTTCCAGCAGCGAATCCCTGGCACGTTTGGGAGAGTGTTTGTACGGCGCCTCGTGGCATGTCATATTTGTGAGAGACCACGTGGATAGGCATTTCGTTACATAGGTCCCTCAGTTGAAGCGCCAGGTAGAACCTGCGATAAATACGAGCGGTCTCCTTTTCTTGCGGTGTCGTTTCCTTAAGGGTTCCGCCTTGCGCCCTACGATTAATTAGTAACAGTTTCGTTGCAGCATTCATAACCTACATTTTATTGACCTGTGTCGGTTTCAGTCCTAGGAAGGTCATTACGCGGAGCCCGCTGTCATCGAGCCCTTCCATTTCTGACCTAAACGCTTTCCAGTTGATAGTAACCGACGAATCTTGCACCGGCGTAAACATGTATAGAACATCTATAATACTCTTGTGAGAAGATAGTACAGCGATGGAGTTGATGAATAGTTACTTACGCATTTCCCCATCCATCACGAAGGCTTGCAGTACGCGCTGCATTTCGCGATGGACGAATGCACCATCCTCCGGTTCGAGCGATGAAGCGACAACGGCCTTACCCAGCTGCGTCGCAGTATATAGGCCAGATTCGTCGAAGTGGACGAAACCCATTTCGGTGAGATCTCGTAAGCTAGAATCAACGTGAGTCCTTATGACATCAGGCTCCATAGATAGGCTCAAAAGAGTCTTTTGGATGTAATCATCAACAGTGTCCCTTGAATTAGCCAACCTGATGGCGATCACTTCTAGCAAAGCACGTTGTATGCGATGCCTATCTGTTGTCAAGCCACTCGAAATTTGGGGCATCTCGGCGTGCATGAGTTCGATGACTGCCTGGAGGTCGTCTTTGCGACAACATAAGTAAGTCTCCCCTATCTCGTCCTTCCCTTTTCTTCCTGCACGGCCGCGCATCTGACGGAGCATGGAGGGCCCGACTAGCTCTCGACCCATTCGCGCATTGTGGAGTATGACTCTCCGCGCTGGGAGATTGATACCAGCAGCAAGACTGCAAGTTGCTGCCAAAACTTTCAGCACGCCGCCGTCGTAAGCACTCGCTATTAAGTCTCGCTCCTCTGTTGTTAAGCCAGCGTGGTGAAAGGCGACCCCGAACATAACCGTATCTGCCAAGCAAGGGTCAAGTCCCGTACTAAGACTACGGAGATCTGCTAATAGGTCTAGCCTCTTCTCGATAATGGTAGGATCGAGTTGAGAGGTATCGCGTAGAGCACGACTGATAAGTCGCGCGTCATTTTCACAGCCATCTGCTACATGTTAGCTTACCTGAGCTCAGTCTGGAAGCCTTTCTTCTAAAGTAATTCCTCCCTGAGATGAACAAAAAGGGAGCACTGTAATGAGGAAAAAAACTCTTGAAACATACTGCGAGTAGGTTAGCTATCGTAAACCCCAAGGAAGATTAATAGAAGGTGCAATAGGGGACTCGATTCAGAAAATCATGGGCTCTCGGCTGGTGTGCTTCACTACTAACCGGCGACTGTTACAGAATACAAGGGCACCATAGCCTGACTTCGCTGTCTCCGTTGCTAATGCGACAACTGCATTTAATACCGGATCTTTGAGCTCCTTGTGCAGGCTAGGTTGAACAATTCTCACCGCATGATGCTGCAGTTGGCTTGCGCTGGAATTTGAAGCGAGCTGACTGGCGGTCTTCAGGAGGCCAATAGTCGACGAAGCCGGATAGATTTTGCCTTCGTGAACAAGGTGCTCTTCGATGGGTACCGGTCGATAGAATGTGCTGTAGATGTGCGCATTTAACCACCGTGACAATAGATCGATATTTTGCAATGTTGCGCTCATGCCAATAACTTGGACTTCATGCTCTAAGCTTAGAAGTTTTGTAGCGATGAGTTCCATGAGATAGCCACGATGGTCGTCGTCTAGCATATGCAGCTCATCTAGTACGACAGCTCTAAGATTAGTGATAGTGCAATCGTCAATGGCAGTATTTATAAGTGTATTTGCCTGTATTCCCGTCAGGCCTAAATCTCATGAACGTCACGGATAACGAACCTTCTCGAAAGTGCAGACTCCGATATCAAAATCTGACCATGTCGCCCTGACTTTACCGCCGCCGAAGAAGCCAATAACCCTGACAGCATCTTCGTCGGGTCGTCTTTGCCAAAGTGAACCGTCTTTCTTTTCAGGTGTATCTTTGCCAGGGGTTTGCCGCTTGATACCTTGGACTACGTTCCGTAGCCATCGAACCTTCTCTTGAACCAATGCAACGTAAGGAAGCACCAGCAAAGCTTTGGCATTGGGATCTTCAAGGACTCTTTTCAGCATTAGGATATCAGCTACTAGAGATTTACCGCCTCCCGTCGGCGCCGTGTAGACCAGGTTCTTTGAGCCATTTAAAAGGCCTGGACCCAAGAGACACTGCTTTTGCCAGGGATAGATCTCTTTGATACCCAGCGCATTCAAGTTAGTTACTAGCGAATCAGGTAAGCCGTATCTTGGAAAGGAGAGCAAAAGGGAACGATCGATGGTCGATCTAGGGGTAGCCAATATTGCCCGACGTTGAGAATATTCAGATGTTGATGCAGTAGCATCCGAATCGACACTAGTGATGATACTAGCAGTCAGTTCAGGTAGTTCTTTTCCGATAGCTGATGCTCTCTGAAATTGATTCAGCCTTTTTGGTGCAGAAGTCTGCTGTCCAGAATCGGCAGCATCATCTTGAGTTCTTTTGTGGCCGGCGAGGGTAGTTGTGTGGAACGACTTCTGCTGCGAAGTTATCGAATCCAATGTCGTCTTATGCAAAATGCCCCGTTGCGGCTCCATATTGAACTTCCTGGATAAGCAAGAAACCCTTGCGACCATGCGACGAACCCGGTTTGATAGACGCCGGCAAGACGCATCGGAGCTATTGATTGATATCCTGGTTTGTTCCTGGTCCGAAGTAAACGTCGTGATTCCAATTCACAATATGCAATGCTTATGCAAAGAAAAGCAAAATGCAGGTGACAAGTCTAACGCAGAAGCCCTAGTTCGTCTTCCATAATCTAGATATTAATAGACGTTCAAGCGCGGCGACAAACTGGCGCTGGGCACGAAAGGAACACCAAATCACGTGGCAGGGAAAGCGTTATTCTGCGGGATCCCCTTGCATATGCCAAGTTTAGTGGAGGATCAATCAAGGCAACCTGCGGAGACCCTCCCCAAGGCATCGGGAATGGCGCCTGGGCTCCGAGGTCCCACTCTTTTTGACATAATCAGGTACGGCATCGCGTAATCATTGTCGCCGTCATCCCCAAAAGGGAAGTCATATATCGAGCTAATCCCGCTGTCTCTCATTGGATCTCCGATTGACCTGGGAGGTGGCCCGTGCCGCTCTGCGAACCTCGTTACCTCGTGCGGTCGGGTCATTCCTCCAACGTCAAACTTCCAACTTAATAACCTCTAAAAGTACCTCGTACTAATGTAACGGGCCCAGGAACTAGCACGTCTACCAACAAATGGAAGTCTTGGTTTCTCCCTACGCCCCCGGCATCATATCTTAGGGTTATCTGGGAAGCTCAGTCATCCCTCCTTAGATATCGTTGGGAAATGCATCCGGCTATGTCAACGTCAAACCCTCTGATCGGCCTGCATTCACATCTGGTCTATGTTCATGTTTGCGACTAAGCGGCATTTTGTTCGGCTACCCGATTGAGTATTGGGGCAAGTAAGGTACATACATACTATTCGGTGGAGGATTTTCGGGCTTGCTTAGTGTCAATGGGTTCGCTTCCGAATTTACCAATATGTGGGTGGCGAAAAGAGACCGAGTTGCACGTATATGACATACATGTACGTATTGAAGCTAGTAACCTCCTATCACTTTGCTCCCAACTGGTCACCTTTTGCCCGATCAGTGCCCTTCAGGCATCTTCTAAGTTGCGGGGAGAGATGTCTGACCGGTGAGAATAAAAAGTAACATGATGGGGTTGTGAAGTGCTGATACTGAAATGGAAGTTGTCCTAGATGCCAAGCTTCCCCAATAGCCAACTATTATTGGGACCTCCCATCCTTGCGATTAGGAACTGTGGATCAACATCAATGGAGAGAGAACATATGCGTGATGTCTTTCGGGTAGCAAGTAGCAATTTCTCTTGGCCTCAAGCCAAGTTACCGGCTTGTAGATACCTAGGTTTTATGCCATTAGAGCCAGTTCGCCAACAGTCGATCGATCTTTTTCTTGGTAAAGAATCGCTTCACGATCCAATAATGTTCCCTCGCGCGGATGCAAGGCCATTTCCGCCGGTCTGCTCGCAAACAGCAAGGAGGCTAAAACATTCCTCCACACATGCACACCAGTCCCATTCCCTTAAAGACCCTGGATTTAGATCATTCACACCGAGTAGGGGCTATTCTTATGAGATTCAGGCTACATTTGGCTTCAAGGTGCATATTTGTGTGTTGGACGGGAAATAACAGGTAACAACGCCAAGAAGGTCATTGTTCTACTAGTAAGGATAGTGAACTTCTTATTGCGATGGAGACAACTCACTACAAAGTAATTCATCCTGCCGTACAGAATACTCCTCGCAGATTTATGAGCTCGGTTGTCTTGGGTATGTCTCTGGTAATTGCACAGCGGTGACGGCCGGGATCCCTGTTCCATGTGATCTGGTTGGATGATTGGAACCGCGAGGTGGGGGCCTTGCTTAATACCTGTCGTTTTTGTTCCGCTCGCCAGTAGTGCCCAGGCTTGCCAGATTGACTACCTCGTCTTCGAAGCGTCTCGAAGCTCAAGCCCGAATTGCCTCACACATGCTTATACACGTGCTCGCTGCAGTTAACAAAATTCTGTCAAATAACAATAAGACAGCTAGGGAAATGGAGTGCGGCTTATTTTAGTTGCCACAACGACATCTAAGTAAAAAGGGAGGCAGAGATGGACAACGGCGCTTGCTCGAGTTGAAAATCTCGGATGGACGGTGTTGACTCGCGGCCAATCTTAGCCAGATCCCCACCTAGAAAAGTGCGACAGGTGATAGGAATGCTGCCTGTCATCTCTCTGCACAGTTGCCCCGATGAGGTGAGCTCAAAAACTTCGGGACGCGCGGTACCTCTGTAAATAGGGAACAACAATGACGATGCGGCGATGATGGGTGTTGGTATAAAGGATAATTACTCTAGTTATTAGATAGGTAGGTCGCTCTTAAGCGAGAGCGCTTCAACGCACAAACGCATCACGGTGTCGGTATTAGCAAGCAAGCTAGGCAAAATGGAACGGATATGCAACTGGATCGAACAAAAGAGTATGTCGACGAATTCATTGAATTGGATAGGCTTATCTAACCCGGATAGGAAAAAGTTGGCTAAGAATACTGTCCCAATCATACGGCCGTGGATATACTTCTTTGTCGATGGGAGAAGTAACCTGGACACAGCGTAGATTTTAGATCGAAGAATGATGAGATGAAGTCGAATAGAATCATGCAGCCTTTAGCAGGAAGCATAAGTTGGTTGGACTGACAGGGGTATATGTGAGGTGTGGGCCAGTGGGCTCCAAGGCGAGACTTTTTAACCTCAGTCCTGCCCCACATTTACTAAGTGTATGTACAACACATGGCCCTTCAATCCTGCATGTTTAACCTTGTCTAGGGTCTCAAGTGGATGTATCAGTACCGCGGCGCTACCCTCTACTAATAATTGCAGCTGGTACAATATCAGAGTTTGAATGGCTGAAGATCCCAACTCCATCCTCTTTTTCCCCCATCCACATCCACTTCCACTTCCACTTTCACATCAAATATTCCCCGTGCCCTTTGTGTGTCTCTCATATTATAGGTATGCATGTACGTATTGAGATAGTAGATGCATGTACGTACGGGGGTTGTGCGCTGTACGTACCTCCTGCCATTTACACTACTAAAATTGCCGTTAACCATACATACAGCTAAATGTTGCATTTGCTGCACCTGGGCTTGCATCTCTTGATCTTTTTTTTCGCCCTCCTCTAATGTACCGACCAGTCAATATCAGCCCTTGTGAACCTCATTGCTCCTAGCTTTATTAGGGTACCCTGGTACCCCATGTATCTAGGTACCTATTCAGTCAGTCTAACGTTCGTCGAAAAAAGCGACCCTTCTACACTATTAATCCATTCCTCCATAAGGTAGGTCACCTTTTCAAAACCCAGCATCCCAAGTTTCGTTTCCCAATCTGCTTCATCTAAGTTAGAGCTTCCGTGTCATCAACTTCCCAAGCAGGACGTCGAATTCCGCCATTGACGTCTCGATATCATAGGCAGACCGTCGTATGCTTCTTGGCGACCCCTGCCTCGCAATATTTACATGCATACTTACAAAGCCTGGTAAGTTACTGGTCTCTGCTCATCTCATCCATACACATAACATCACCTCGCCTACCTTGTCAGTCCTGTGTGATCCTATGGCCCTATTGCCTGCCCGGCTAGTCGTGTGGATAGTGGACACCGATTTGATGGTCTGTCCCGCCGCCTCAAACCTCCCCGGTCTATCTTGGCCTTGCTTTACATAAACCTTCACTTCTATTTCTTCTTGTACATCTTTCCCGTCCCACATCGCCGTCACGTCTCTCCCACCTTCTTTCTACTCGCAAACTTCGCCATCCATTTCTGTACCTTGCGAGGAATACTGTATGTTTTGTTTCCTTTTTTTTTTTCTTATTTATACTTTTTCCTTCCTACCCTCCTATATCTCTAACTCACCAACCAGGCATTACAACGTAATCACTTCTCCCCCTTCACATTCTCCCTACCCTCTTTTATCATCGTGGGACATAATTCGGTAAGCTTCCCACGGACCCTTGTTTCCAGCTTGCCGTGGTACCACCGGCGAAACGCTCATATGGATTCCATGACCTCCAGCCCAGTTCTTGTCTGAAACATTCTGACTGCGAGGTTTGCACCTAGACTGCCAATCTTATGGCCACACCGATTTGCCTGCATCGACTAGCACGCCGTCAACTTTTCGGCGTTTCTCTGTGTCACATTGGATGCGCCGCCATTTAATCGCCCAGCATGGCGCAGAAGTCTACCGACCCCGATGACCACCAGTCAAATCCTTCGTCATCTTCAAATAATAAGGACATCCCAGAATTCGGCACCACGTCAAATAAATCCACACCTAACACATCCGCATCCGCACCTGCAATCCAACCACCAAAGTCCACCAACCCCAAGGTTTCCGTGGAAAATGCAGCTGATTCGCAACCCATGACAAAATCTACTTCCTCGGGATCCAACCCGTCAGTGAAGGATGCCATGACGGGTCCGTCACCCTACGGTACGCGCTCCCGCAATCGCGGTCAAGCGCGGCCGAATTACGCGGAAGACAAGGATGTAGACGTCGACGTGTATGATTCTTATCAGGACAAGAAGGACGAAGAATCCAAGAAATCTTCGCGACAAATCAGTGCATCCGCAAATGGCACCAGCGATGCATCGAAAGCTACGAATTCGACGTCACGTAAAGGCGCAGCAGTAGAAGATGGCAAGGCGGCGGGTGGATTGCACACGACAGCGAAGGATTCGCACCCGACGACCAACGCGACCTCGAATTCTACGACTACTGCCACCTCTTCTAGCACGTCCAAGAAGCGAAAAGCGCCCACGCAATCAGCAGGGAGCAATGCGCAGAGTCATGCGAATACTCCAGTGCCGACCAGTTCTAACGCGACCGCGACGAGACGGAATGCTGCACAGGGTGCACCAGCTGTACAGAATGGTTTAGGATACAAGATGACCAACATGCTCTCGTTTGAGAATTGTGGTGCAATCCCGAAGGATGGAAAGTTGGTGGCAGACGACGGGACTACGCTGCAAGCAAATGGTACGACCTGGCAAAGACCCAAAAATTTGCGTATTTTCTGGCTTGGTATTTTTGACTAACTCTGCTCTATTTAGACCATGTGTATCTTGTGTGTGAGCCTCCGGGGGAACCGTATTATCTTGGGCGCATAATGGAATTTCTCCACGTGCAGAATGATGTTACAAAGCCCGTGGAAGCGTTGCGGATCAATTGGTACTACCGGCCCAAGGACATTGGCAGGAAGGTCAATGACACGAGACTGGTCTTCGCCACAATGCACTCGGACATTAGTCCGTTAACAGCATTGCGCGGCAAGTGCCAAATCTGCCACAAAGCCGAAATTGACGACATGGACGCTTACCGAAAAACACCCGATTGCTTTTGGTACGAGAAGCTGTACGACCGATACATCCAGAAGAACTACGACGTGATTCCGTGTTCTCAGGTCGTCAACGTGCCCGAAAGAGTCAAGAAGGTATTGGATGAGCGTTGGAAGTACATCTTGGTGGAGCAGGGTCGGGGCAAGGAATTCACTGGTGCCGTCAAATCGTGTAAAAGATGCGGTGGGTACTGTGCTAAGTAAGTCTATCCGCTTACGTCATCAAGAACCCTTCCGGGAACCCTTCTACCCTTGCTGTGCAATGCAATGCAACGGAATGGGAACCCATGCATAACTAGTTAGCAACTAACCTGAGTGAACAGCACCGACTCTGTTGACTGCGCCGTGTGTAAGCAGACATATCATATGAACTGCGTCCGCCCGCCTTTATTGAAGAAGCCGTCACGTGGTTTTGCTTGGGCTTGTGCTGCATGCAGCCGTGCTCAGGAGAGGAAGATAGAAGCTAGGCATACTCCAAGCTTACTAGAGTCGCATGCAGAAGCAGAAGAAGAAGAGGCCTGGGAGGATGACGATGAAGTTATCGATACCAATCGTACCAGCCCCGCCGATGGCATTGATGATTCGCGCCAACCTCCCACGGCAGAACAAATCTACCACGCAAGCCTCTGGCCTTACCGTTACTTAGGTCAACACTGTAAACCGGAAGACGCGCTGGACTACGACGATCGAATATATCCTCGAGCAGGTTCGCGCCTGGGACCAAAGCATCAAGCGACTGTTCTCCCTTGGCCCGGTCGTCCGGTCAAGCTAGTGAAACCCCTGGAGATTAAGAAGACAGGCAAGAAAGACAGCAAACAATCAAAAGAAGCCCTTGCAGCCCTTGAGGCAGAGAAAGCCGCCCGAGAAAAACGTCCGGCATGGATTCAAGATGAACCTCCTGGATACGTAGCGAGAGGTGAGGACTACGATAGCGACGACCCAAATGGCACATCGCAATTGCTATGGAAGCCCGTAGATGCCGCAGGGGCTTCCATTACGGAGACTGAAGTAGACGACTACATGGAAAACTCCAAGGCGAAGCTGATCCCAATGTTCAATCTTCCAAAGGAGTCTACCAATGTTCGAGATGTAGCCATGAACACCCTCTTCAAAAATGGGTATGACATCCCCAAAGCCTCCAAGGCGGTGACCAAAGTGGATAAGCCGGTTTTCAAGGAGCCAGAGCTCAGCACTGCCGAACTAAAGAAATTCGAAGAGGGCATTACAAAGTTTGGTTCAGAGCTTCTTCTCGTCACAAGGCATGTCAAAACAGTTAAGCATTCAACAATAGTCCGATTTTATTACAAATGGAAGAAAACCGAGCGAGGAAAACAGATATGGGGCAACTTTTCCGGCAGGAAGGGTAAAAAGGAAGCCAAGAAGGCCGAGGCGACGGCAAACAAACTCCAGGACGATGTTGCTGATGATCAGGATGACTCAGCTTTTGACACTGAGAAGGCCGTCAAACTGAAGAGAAGTTTTGTTTGCAAATTCTGCTCGACCAAAACCTCACGGCAGTGGCGACGGGCGCCTAACAGCGCGTCGGGTCTAGTAAATGAGGGGGGCGGTAAGCATGCAAACAAGGACAAGGGAGTCCACTACATCACGGCATTATGTAGGCGATGCGCAGAGTTGTGGCGACGATACGCTATCCAGTGGGAAGACATGGAGGATCTTGCTAAGAAGGTTGCTGCAGCTGGTGGCCGTTCTTGGAAGCGAAGGGTTGACGAGGAGTTGTTAAAGGAGCTTATGGCTGCGGAAGAGATGATGAATATGACGGTCTACAACGCACCGAATGGAACGACATCGACGACACAAGCTTCTGCAACGTCTGCTCCACAACCTACTGGTACGGAGGCCCCACCGCGCAAGAAGCTCAAAACCATTGCCGACAAGGAGGCGGAGGTTAATGGCATAGATTCTGCTGGCGCTTCACACGGTACCCAGCAGAAGAAAAAGGAGAAGGCTGTTGAAAAAGCTGCGCCACCCCCGGCACCAGAACTACCAAAACCTCGCACACTGCCCTGTGCAATATGCCACCAAATGGCCCCCATGGGAGAATCGGCCCACCTTTCCTGCAAAGAATGTCGACTTACTGTTCATCGTAGGTGCTACGGCGTTATGGACAATCGTCTTCCCGGCAAATGGACTTGCGATATGTGTCTGAATGATAAAAATCCTCAGGTCTCGATCGTAAGTGTACCTGGTCTATCTCTGTTTTATCGGCTAACCTTTACTCCTAGGATTACAAGTGTGTGTTGTGTCCTGTAGAGTTCACGGAGCACGACTTCATAGAACCGCCAAAGACTACACACAAGAAAAAGACCGAGAAAGAAAAGGAAAAGGAGCGACAGGACCGTGAGCTCGCTCAGAAAGCTGCAGACTATTATCGCAAGAAACAGGAAGAGATGAATCGGCCTATAAATCCCCGGGAACCTCTAAAGAGGACAGCGGATAATAACTGGGTACATGTCACCTGTGCTGTTTGGATGCCTGAAGTCAAATTCGGCAACGCCCTAGCCCTGGGCCCTTCGGAAGGCATCCCTTCCATACAACGAAGCCGTTACGAGGAAGTCTGCAAAGTTTGCAAGCAGAAAGGAGGCGCTTGCGTGTCATGCCACCACTGTCGCGCCCCTGGTGAGTAATAATATTTTAACAGGTGAATTTCCAATGCTAACAGGAGTTAGTTCATGTGGAATGTGCCCACCAGAATGGGTATCTGCTTGGCTTCGAGATAACGCCGGTGAAAGTATCCCGGCGGGACCAGCACAATATTGTGACTATTGGAGGTGAAACGGGAATAATGTCAGCAGCCATTTGGTGTAAGGAGCATATCCCTCAGAAGAGCGTGGTGCATAGAATGCATGATCCTGTGCCTCAGCCGGACGGTCAGAACCAGGACTCTTTGCTTGTCAACGCACTCCAGCTCTACGTGCATAACTACAAGCAAGCTGATCTTGCTCTAACGGGCAACGTCCGAAAAGCCACTTTAGCCAATCTCGCCACCAGGATGCTTGCCTCTACAGCTCAAACGAACTCGAACCGGAGGCAATCAACTACTACGACTTTCAGTTCAGCACCGACGGGCCAGAGAGCAGGCTCAATCGACAACACCAACGACGTGGCCTCTAGTTGTTTCCAGCCTGGTGATAAAGTCTGTATCACTTGCGGCATTGACGTCAGCCCCAGGTGGTGGGCTATTGACAAGAGTCAACAGAACATCCTGACGAATGGATACCATCTTAGTAAGGAGGCCATGAAATTCGTCGCTCAAAGGAACGGGCAGTGCCATAAGTGTCACATGGAGAATCGCAAGCTACCACCTCACTCCCCACCAAAGTTAGATGGACCAACAAGTGAACCCTCAAGGGCTCCTTCTATTCCTAGTACTCTTACAACAAACCATCTACCGCATGTACCGCACTCTGTGAATAGAATTGCGGACCTCGGCACTTCATGGGCACCCCGAGGTCCTCCGGCACAAACAACAACACCTACGGCGACATCAGCTATCGCAGCGCCACCCTTACATCCCCCTTCAGCAAATATTCCTCCCCCGCTACCCCTGACCGCTCCTCATGTTAGCCCGATTGCTACCCCGGGTGTCCCACCTGTGCCTCCTCACCATTACCCACCCCCTAGCGCTACCTTTGGAGATTGGCATCGCAGCCCACCTCCGCATGTTCCAACTCTCCATCATGTTAATGGCAATTCCAGCGGGCCAGGCCCAATTCACCATAATCATCTCCGTGACCTGCGGCCACCGCCGATAGCCCCGATATCCCATCATCAGGGACCGTCGCTCCAGCACGGCCTCGGCCAGCCTATGCTCAACGGAATTCCTCCTTCTCCGCCAAGGCGAGGTCCTGCTTCGGTTCAGAATGGCGCTCCTTCGTACATGCCGCCGTATTCAGCGCATAGCGCACTTCTTCGTAGCCTTACAAATGGTAGCCCTCCGCCGCGAGCTTCGGAACATTCCTTCTCCCAGGGTTTACTTGGATCGCGCTCACCTTTCTTGAATCCGCACGGAAGCCCACCGGCTCGAGATGGAATCTCCATGAGTCGCGAATCAAGTCTAAACAATAATGTACCCCCACGAACGAACGACAGCCGGCCTGCGAGCGGTGCCAGCGCCAACGCGTCGCTACATAATCTCCTGTCATGAGCATTGAGGAGTTAACGGATTAAAGGGAGGTTTCAGAACTTGTGATTTGTATCAGCATAGCAATTTTCCCTTTCCAATTGTTGGGCGTTCACCCGGACTCGGTTGTTGTATAAGTAGAGGCATATGGTTATACCAAAGGCGTCACTACGGCTCATAGATGGAGGTTTGGTCAAGATCAAGATTTATGGCAAAAGGCAGATATCGTAAATTAGACGCGAAAGAAGCCATAATGTCTGAAGTGTACGACAGGCATAGTTCAGAAGAACCTATTCAGAAGTTCCATTGTCCTCGGTGTGTGCCCTATGCCTATGCCTCGAAAGTGGACAATTCGTGATCCGTTGAGAATGCCGATAAACCCCTGGTGCATGTTGCTTGACAATAACACATATACATATACCATATATGTCAAAAAGGAGATAGGTTAGATAGCACTAGGTTCTTGTTTGGTTTAGGCCCTCGATACCTTGATAATAATACATGAGGCGGAGACCGCCGCTTATCTCCAATATTCCATATCCCGACTTTATTGACCTAGGCGCTTTTTGTATTCCAAAGGATATAACAATTCCTAGCATACCTCTATAACAGAGGAAGTTGAAAGCTCGTAACTAATTATATCATTCGGGTTATTTTATAGATGACACAACAAAGCTGCTCCTTAGTTTAATCAAAATCCCGCTAAGATGGACGATTCAATGGGCCTCGCTCTGGCTATCGAAGAAGCTAAGATTGGATACCGGGAGGGCGGCGTTCCGGTATGTGTTCTAGAGTGATCGGACTATTGTGAGATATCATGTTGAGGCTTTTGCGGATAGATTGGCGCGGCGCTAGTCGCTGCCGATGGCAAAGTGCTGGGCCGCGGTCATAATATGAGAGTCCAGAACGGCAACCCAATCCTCCACGTACGTACCTATTATAATTGGTCTTATATAGCAGGATGTATCGACAGTCGACTAACGGTATCTACGCATCGCTCCAGGGTGAAACTTCTTGCCTCCAGAATGCGGGCCGTCTACCCTCTTCGGCGTACCGCGGCAGTACTATGTATACGACCTTGTCGCCTTGCGATATGTGTGAGTAAAGTCTCTGACTACCATAAGATTATATACCCTACCAGTCCCAAATCTTTGAGCACATGTCGAATCTATGGCTAAAGGTACTTGAACCATTTCGAGTAAGTAGGCACAGGCGCTTGTCTCCTCTACGGCATCTCCCGCGTAGTCATCGGCGAGAACAAGACGTTTCTGGGCGGAGAAGCGTATTTAAAGCAGCGCGGTGTCGAAGTTTTCGTGCTTGACTCGGCTGAGTGTAAGGAGTTGATGGATAAGTTTATTGCTGAGAAACCGGAAGTCTGGTAAGTCCTTCATTTTTCGTCTCAGCATGTGGAGTACGATCTATTGATGCTAATATGAATAACATTAAGGAATGAAGATATTGGTGTCGAGGAGAGGGTCTATTCTAAAGAGAGTGTTAAGGCACTGTCTAAAGCGTAAGGGCTCGTGACGCGCATTGCCAAACTGCTTAGGCGATGATAATTTAAATCAAGGTTCTTCACCTGTATGATATAGACAGGTGTTATAACTACCCAAGTCGATGATATTCGGTAACTAGAGACTTTATCGCTTATACGTGATCCATTTCCTTTAAGGCCAAAACTGTAGTATTAGGTTCTGAATAGGATACCTTGCAGCACGGATGCCATGTCCTATCAGTCATGATCTTCCTCCGTGAGCCCAGGACACCCTTCCATAGTCTCATCCGGGTAGGTGCATTTACACCAGAAGCAGTAATTGTGCCCCTTTCTGAGATACTCAACCAGCCTCCTTAACCTCTCCTCTACCTCTAGCGCGTTGAACTCTTCCAGCTCCGGATCTTCCTCTTCAAGGTCCTCAACAGGCATGTATGTTGTTTTTATCTTTCCCATTGCCTTCTTGTCGTCTTCATCTTCTAGGTCGTCCACATATGTAGGTAGCCGTGTTGAGCTTTGCTCTAGATCGTGTCGCATCCTTCGGTCCCGCTCTGCTTCCTCCCGGCTCCGGACTAATCCCCTCCAAACCACAGGGATGGATTTCAGAGGCCGTGTAGAAAGTGTCCTCCTTTTCTTCGTTGACCCCTCTGATTCATCTCCACTATTTTCCTGCGTAGAGTCTCCTTGCTTCTCATCATCCATCCTCTCGCATACCTTCATCCCGGCATAAAACTGCCTTTCCATCCTTGCCTGCTCTCTTTCCCTTCTGACGCGGTCACGGAACTCCGTCTCATCGACTTTCAGCTTCTTCTCGCTTTGGACCGCAGCCTCATTGAGCTTCCGCTTTCTCTCAGAATCAAGTCCGATACCACCACGATCCTCTTTCATTTCCGGGCGTATGGGCTCGAGTCTCGCATCAGCATTATCCTTACTTCCCAGCGCAGCGCCGGCCTTGAAGCCCATCTTGGCCATCATAGCGAAGCCCTTGCTCTTCTTGGCTCTGGCACTCTCTAGTAAGGATTGTGAGAGTGCTTCTTCGCGCGCCGCTTTTTCTTCGGCAGCTTGTTCCGCCTTGGATTTGACGCGCGCCTTGATCTCGCCCTCACGCTTAAGCCGCAGCCGTCGCTGGAGCGAGGTTTCTGTTACTTTTGGCTCCTCGCCGAAAGTCATGTTCATGTAGTCATCTTCATCTTCTTCCTCCGGAGCGTGGTTCGCTCCATTCCCTGGTGATGTCATATTGACGACTTGTGGTTCATATGGTCCTATAAAAAGATTGTTACAACCCGAAGAGCCGAATAGGTGAGACAATAAAAGCGTATGAGATTTGACGGGCGTAATTTGATTATGAATTCTCCAAGATAACAGTCCGGCTTCAAAGTTTGAATTGGCAGCCCTTGAAGCTTAAGAGGCCGTAGTTGAATAGGCATGAAGTTTTGACCAATCAGAGTCCTACAGTCAGACCAAGAAAGGTGGGGCTGGCTGGAAAATGCAATAATTAGACACGAATTGCAAGTTCTGATTGGTGGCAGCTATTCAACATAGTTCTCACCATAACAGTTGATTTTTCAATATTTTCATATGAAACTGACGGGCAAGCAAGCAAGACTCAAAGGCTTCGGGGGTATACTCATATCAATTATTAGCTCTCAGAGCAATATTCATCGTTGTCATTCCAATGTCCATGGCCTGTCCCTAGTCATCTAATACAGAAGGATATAATATACAGAAATAACGCTCTCCCAATCTCGCCTTCTATACATCGTCATCGGGTAGCTCTTCGATAACCTCTTCTACTTCGGTTATCAACTCGTCAATATCCGGACGTTCACTGGGCTCAACTTTCAAGCATTTTCTGACCACTTCCTTGATGGGCTCGCTAATCGCACCCTCTTCACGGCTTGCGCTAGAACCGGCTGCGGCTTTTCCTTTCTTCTGGCCCCTTGGGCTCTCATCCGGGAATCTCCAGTCCCCTCCTAATACACACATGCTCAGACTACCACCAGTCTCGTCGCTGCGCATCTCAAACGGTGACTTGCCCACCAAGCAAGCATATAAGGTGCATCCTAGAGACCAAATATCGACTTTAGTATCGATGATGGTACCGGTCTTAACGTCGAAGAGCTCGGGCGCCCTGTAAGGCATCGTGCTGTGCTCTGCCGCTATGTCCTGCGTGGCGATAGCGAGCGAGCGCGATGTTATAGCTATGGGTGACTCGGCGATAGAGCCTAGGTCCATGATGATAGGTTGCGAGCCAGAATCATCAATCATGATGTTACCTTCAAGAAATCTCTTATTAGTATACAGAACCTTAATCTTGAGAGGAGTTCATTCAAAGGTTTACCTGGCTTGATGTCTCTATGCGCATATGATCTCCGTTCGCCGGGCGCCACAACCTCTTCATTTACCATCAACGGCCTAGCCTGTTCTGTCTCGTCGTCTGCATCTGCTGCCGCAACAGCTTTATTCCGCTTTCGCCCTCCGCTTCGTCCTCCCTTATCGTCTTCGCCGGCTTTCGCATTACCCATCTCCATGCGCTCGCCGGCCGCTGGTCCTCTATATTGATGCATGTGCTTGAGTGCTTTGCACACACCAAGGAATAGGCGCATGAGCTCCTTTTCCGGGAATTTCGTGTGGTTCACCAGGTTCGCATTGATAATGTCTTGCAGGTTACCTCGTCTGTAATATGGCAATAGCACGTATACTGTCTTTGAATCCGCATCGTTCCGTTCGCTCGCGATGGAATAGTCGACGCTGTGGATGATGTTGGGCGTGTGGGAGAATGTCTTGTACGCTTCGACCTCTCGCATCGCTTGCTGGACGGACTCGGCGCCGAATGGACATCTTATCTTCTTGAGCGCGAAGAGCTCTGCCGTTGCTGTGTCTTGCACGAGGTATACGTAACTGAAGCCACCTTCTCCTAGTAGTCGCAATATCTTGAAGGATCGGCTGTTAATCTTAAGGGTCGGTGATCCGGGAAAGCAATTCAGACAATTGCCAAAGGAATAGACGAGGTCAAGTAGAAGTTGCGCCATGATGGGCGGCTATATATAGGATTGGGTATTTCTCTGGGAGTTGTTCTCCAGATGGAAGTACTTTGCGCACAGTCGCTGTCGAGCTCGAGCTATCGTCGAAGTCCGTGAGACGGATCCGTCGGTGTTTCTCAATTTGTAGATCCAATCCAGTTTTAACGGTTAGGCTCAAAGCTGGAGGGCGGAAATCTGGAGTAAAGACAATTGGCCCTAAATCCGCATTTATACGTATGATATCAATGTAAAATTAATGTTGAACTGTCTTTAAAGCTATCGTGAGACGTAAGACGAACGGATAAGTTGGTACGTAAAGGGTAGGAGGATCCACTCTGGACGTCGCGACCCGTGCTGCCGTGTAGGCTGCGCCACAATTCGCGGCTGAGGTGCGACACTAATTATAGATACCTAGATACGGGCTATTTGCATGTATATAACAATGAAGCAAGATCATACAACACTCACAAGAATTTAGATTTTAGAACTGTATACTCCAGTAAGTCACGCTCACCATAAATCAGCCGATATTACATACAACCTTTCGATAAAAAACAGAGATGCGATGATTCTACCATGAAGCTGGGTAACTATATGTACGTATCGAGGAAGTAGAAACCCGACTCGTACTATATACAGTACTGTATAAATGCATTTTTCAAAAATAGGTTTAAATTATTCAGTTAACCAGATAGCCTGGAATTTTCATCAAGGCCTCGAATCTCAAGTCTAGAGCAGCAAGTGGCACGCCTACTCGAATTTATCATATATAAAACAGTTACGAGATTCATGAAATATTGAAATCAAGAGGCCGATTGAGAGGTCCGAATTACCGGCATTGAGTTTCATTCGACTCTCAACACCATGAATCTCCCCTACCAATGTCTGACTAGACTTGGCCGGAGTTCCATTCTCTGCGCTGCAAAAGGAACCAGCCTTCACACATTTGATCTCGACTCTGGATCTTCGTTTCTCTCATCATGGACTCATCCCGCTACCAAGAAAGCTGAGAATAGTGAGGCTCAAGAAAAAGAAGCAGGCCAGGAAGGCCAGGAAGGTCAGGATCTCAATGAGCAGGAGAGTGGTCAGCCTCCATCGAAAAAGCGCAAGCTGGATTCGGATGATAAGCCGAATTCTGAGGGAAAGGATAGCCACGCTGACACTAAGATAGTGGAAGCAACGGCAAATGGCAATGGGAAGAACAAACAGAAGGCCGAGTCTCGAGGTCAGCAGCCAGAGTTCCCGTTCGTAAATCTACTGGCGGCAACTGAAGATGGAAGCCATTTGGTTGCCGTGACTGGGCAGGACAAGACGCTATGGGTATTCGAGCATGATGGGAAGGGTGTATTGAAGGAGTTGAGTCAAAGGTATGAGATATCTACTCAAATCATCCAGAAACATTTTCTCATTAGATACAGAGTCATGCCCAAGCGCCCCAGTTCCATCACTCTCACCGCGGATGGGGCCACCATCCTATCCGCTGACAAATTCGGGGACGTCTACTCAATCCCACTGATTCCCTCATCTGCACCAGAAGCTGCAGCTACTCCCACCTCTACCCCTTCCACCCCTTCATCAGCTCCAGCCCCATCTTTCAAACCAGCCGCCAACCGCTTCACCGTACACTCTAAGCGCAATCTCCGCGCCCTAGAAGAACAAGAGAGAATCCTAGCATCCCGTCAAGCCCAAGAGGCGCGCAAAGAAGGTCCAGCCTTCGAGCACGAGCTGATCCTAGGCCACGTCTCAATGCTCACAGCGCTCGTCCTCGGCACCGACAGCGACAGCGGCAAGTCGTACATCATCACAGCAGACAGGGACGAGCACATCCGCGTATCGCGGGGGATCCCGCAAGCCTACATCATCGAGAATTACTGTCTGGGCCACAAGTCCTTCGTCAACGCCTTATGTATACCCGGGTCTTCTCCGCAGCTTCTGGTATCGGGGGGTGGGGACAATGAGCTGTACCTCTGGAGCTGGAAGTCCGGGCTTCTGCGCGGAAAGACTGACCTTCTGGGGCCGGTCCAAACGGTAGTCCCCGACGCGAGTAAAATTGCCGTGTCACGATTATATTCGTATGTTGCAGACGGACGAGACTACGTATTAGCAATATGTGAACGGTAAGCCATCCCCTTATTTCCCTACCTACTACTACTACTTAGTTTGTGTACCTAAATCATTCACCGGAATCTAACCTTAATCCGCAACATCAACAGGGTCCCAGCACTCTTCATCTTCCAATTCGAGTCCAACGCTAGCCTTTCGCACGTGCAAACTCTAATATTAGACGGTAACCCGCTCGACGCTATCGTTGTTACCAAAACCGAGGGAAGCCCGAGACTAGTCGTCGCAATTGACCCTCACCAGTCTAGTACCAATAACATCGAGACACCGAGAGAAGCGCAATCGCTCCTGTTATTTGAACGAGATGAGGCAGGCCTCATCTGGGGTCGCCACGGAGCTATTCAGGGTGTCGCTGATGGGAATCTGGACCTTTCCCGGAAGGAGCTGGAAAATATCTTATACCCAGTCGGGAATTTGCGAAAGACGGAATTAGAAGACGGAGCAGAGGGAGATACTCCCACAGGTGGAGATGCCCCTTAGTCTGAGTCTGCAGGTTCTTCATTGGACTACTTTTTTCACTAGCAATATAAGCCGCTCAAGGCTACTAACTTCCTGGTAGCCATGGAAATACTAAAAACGGTTAAAGCCACATAAAAAACGTCATCATTGTCAACACAGTCAGGTGCTAATTATTTAAAATGCAATCAATACCGGAATAGCAACTGTATAAAGCACATCTGTCCTAGTACCTCTCTATTTCCATCTAACGCCAACGCGCAAGAAGCGTCACGGGAGTGTAAGATGACGCGCCTGAGTGTGTAATCGACTTGAGAAAGGGAGCCTGCAAAGGAAGAAAAAAAGGCGAACCTGCCCTCCAAGCAAATAGCGGACCGTTCATATCAAGTGTATAGCAGCCTCCTTCCCTCGTTTCTCGAATCCCTTAGCATGCAAAACATTCGTGTCTTTCAACCCATCGTTAACGTTACGCCGTAAATGTAGTCTTCTACTACCAACGCAACCGGAAGAATATCCCTGAAGAGGTCGGTATGTGATGCGTGTCACGAAACTTCATGTAGTCGGTTGATCCCATGTTGAGAATTAAGGTGCCTGTTCAATAGGCAGGTCGTTTATTGGGATGCGCACTGCACACGTTCGGCGTGAGGATGGCCGTCCTCGTCCTCATCTTCCATGGCATTCGCGCCGCCGAACGCTCGGGCTTGTCCTTGGTTGTCTAGATCCTCCAGATCTACATTATCCGTCATAGCATCTGCAGGGGGGATGTTCTGTAATGCTGGAGCCGGGAGAATCTTGCGTAAGGCATCAAAGGCGGCAGGGTCATCTGTCCAGCCACGTTCGGGGAACTTGACGGAGAACTCGATGTACATGTTACCAAAGTCGTGATGTCTGTGCGAGGGCATACCCTGTCCCCGTAGCATCTTTACAGTGCCTACACAAAACATGTTAGCGCTAGTAATAATATAGATCTACAGCATATACATACCTGGTGAGATAGCTTCGCCGGGCAGAATCTCAACGCTCAGCCATCTGTCATCTAGATGCTCGATGTAGATTGTGCCACCAGCCAAAGCTGTGACAAGGTCGATTTCGGCGCGGTAGAGGAGGTCGTCTTCTTTTCGGGTGAACCGAGGGTGGGGCTTCTGTTCAATCTCGAAGACGACATCACCAGCTTGAACACCGGGAGCTTGGTCACCCTCGCCCCTGAACTCGACCTTCGTGCCGCTTCTTACACCACGGTCGACGTGGACGTGAAGCACTTTCCTGTCGACAATGGTCTTCTTACCATTGCAAGACTTGCATCGATCCTTCTCCTTGATAATCTCACCCTCACCATTGCAGTCAGGGCATACGGTTTGGAAACGCTGGATCATTGGTCCCATTTGTCGCATCATGGTCTTCATACCGTGGCCATCACACCCAGGGCAGCGTCGGACCGCACCTTCTTTACCACCTCGGCCTTCACACTTCGGGCAGATGACGGAACGTTGTAAGGCAAGCTTGGAGATCTTACCCCGGTAAATGTCCTCCAGGGATACTTTGTGTGTGTGGTGAATAGTCCGAGCTTTCGGGGGACCACGAGGTGCTCCACCCATTCCACTGAACATACCACCTAGACCGCCGCCGAACGAACCGGAGCCGAAGAACTGAGCGAAGAGATCCTCGGCGGCCATGCCGCCGCCTCCAGCACCTCCCTCGAGGCCAGCCTCGCCATATTGGTCATATATTTGGCGCTTCTGGGGGTCAGATAGGATTTCGTAGGCATGTGAGATCTCCTTGAACTTTTCCTCGGCGGCAGGGTTGTGCGCATTCTTATCTACAGGGCTAGAGTTAGTAATCCTACATTCGTAAAGCCTCGATTAGATCTAGGCTAGAACATACCAGGATGCCACTTCAAAGCGCCCGTCTTGTATGCCTTCTTGAGCTCTTGGTCCGTTGCATTCGGCGAGACCTAAACAAAGGTCAGAACATGTTCACGTAGATATAGCGTATAAATATCAAGGAGTAAAACATACGCCAAGAGCATCGTAGAATTTGGTTTCTTTGACCATCTTGTCGTCCGATTTCGCAAGTCAGACAGGAGAGTTACGAAGGGTGATATCTGAGAAGTGACGGGGTATTTGGGTCAAGATTAGGTTGGGTCTTTAAGTATAGATCAGTATCAGTCAATAATACAACTTCAAGATTAATCAGGTCCTCAGAGGTTGGGGAGTGTGAGAGGGAGTCTTGTAATATCGAAGAGGGAAAAAGAGTCAGATAGCGGCCCCACAAATGCGCGAATGGGTGGACACAAAGTTTTGGTGGGAATGGTAGAAAATTGTAGAAAAGGGATCCAAAGTGAATATGTATTTTTTTTGGTAGGAAACTTACCAGTATTATTAAGTCGAAGAAAGTTGTGGGAATAAAAAGAGGTAGAGCTGGAGGCGATGGTAGAATGTTCAATGGCCCTTTGCGTTGATGTTTTGGTACGGATTGACCAGGTTGCGGATGCACAAGATTGGTAGTTGCGTTCCGTAAGTAGGTACTTGATTTGGAGTTGCTGGAAGGTTCTGGCTACGTTCCTGCTGAAAATAGCCCGCCCCGATTCGAGAAGGCTCTGGTTCCGACTGCAACCAATGATACCCAGGTATTTCCTTAGAGGAATGATGGATGGAGATAGAAGAGGGGAAGAGTCGCAAAGAAGAAACTTGAGAAATAACTCGGGTTAGCTACCAGTTAAGCAAGCAAGCAACTTTAAGGGACATCGATGGATAGAAAAATAAGCAATACGAACCTTCTGTTAGGTATCCCCCCCTCTGTACCAGTTACCAACATTCACTTACCGTACACTCTCAGTTCGAGGCTGATATTTTTCTTAGTGCGCCACGATTCCGTCGTGGAATCTGATGGAATCGTGGCTTCGACTTCATGTACTCGATTGTAGTTGGAGGCTGGAATGCGGGACCCCTCCAGCCCTTTCTGTAAATCAAGGTGTGCACTTGTGACTTAGCCTCATTAGCCTCAAATTTAGGTACCTCGGGCTACTTGGTCCCTGGTCCCCTACCTTTCTCTTTTTGGCATTCAATTTGGCTTGTGCTGCATCAATATGGAGAAAGATCCACGGACCGCACCTCATTCAATGTTACCGTACACAGGTACCTCTTGAGGGTCCATGCACCTGGGCACTCTCCAATTCAGAACATCAATGAATTCAGAAAGTCAACGGTGTTGTAGCCTAAGAGTACCGAACTGACGCAAACAGATGCGGAAAGATGTAATCAAGTCCGACAAACCTCGGCCCCTCCGGCAGCAAATGACGGCCGGCTTTTGGATTCCCCTTCAGAGGGCCTAATTGCCCCCAAGTACGTGGGGAGTCATCATTCTGAGCCTTACCACTATTAGGCATCTTGGATATAGGCACCTAACCACCAATTGTCCCCAGTGCGGTGTGCCTTTCCTCACCGCAATGTAGAATCTGCAACATAGTTAGCTTCGTGGTGCCACGGCTTTCATATGTAGTGGCGCAAAGATGTAAGCAGACTAGAATTTGCGTTACTATTAATGTTGTACTTGTGCTTCGATTGTTTTATCCAATACAGCAGAAGTCTTGAAAGAAGTTGAGAAGCTCTTGTTCAAGCTCAAGTACCAAGACTCCAAGTATAGGATTCCACCATCGCACGACAACTTATGAGGAGGGCCGAGTGAAAAGAATTTAGGTATTGTTGCCGGCTTATGTAGGTATGTACCAGGTATGTATGAGAGGCCTCTTGTATTCTTAAGTGGTACAGAATATCCATTCTTACCTACTAACATGCTGACTACCTAGGTAGGTCAGACGCTACGCGATTTCTGACATGTTGCAGCGCGAATATTTTCTCAAGTTATTCTCCTCTTGCACTAGGAATTGGCTAAAGAAAAGGCGGAAAACGCCAAGATACCTTAATAAGAACCAACATAGTCCCTACATACCTGAGGCTATCAGTTCTTTTCATATTACTAAACATGAAGCCCACTCACGGTGTTTCCCTTGATGAATTGCATAGCTACCCTTAATACATATCGGATGCAATCTAGCTCGAGGCAGCCCGGTCAGGGCCCTGAAGTTGATAAGCTTCCCCTCGTATCATATTCGTCCAATCAGATAGACCCTGGCATGTCAGCCGCAGTACAATTCTGCCAAGTCCACTAGGGCTCTCTTGTAACTATATACAGTATCATCGCGCCAGAACGCACAAGGGAGAGTAAAAGGACATCTCCACTACTATTATCTAAGTGTCCTTACTAAGGACCTCCACTAGTTCTCGATAGTATACTTACCCATATAGCAAATCTTTGCTTTGTTTATCTTTTTTTCTGCGGAAAATGTGAATACTAATAAAAAATTAACAGCTTTTTCTAACTCAAGCGCTGTCCTGGCTCCGCTATGCTCTGAAGGAGCTAAGGTTAGGTAGGAATAAAAATAAGGCTGAGAGCTGAGGAATCCTACCGAGCGGGCAGGCGGGTTAGGGCGGATGTATGTGGGCCATTGCCCCTGGACGGCCTGGGAAGCTTACTATTAATATATACAGAGGGCCTATCGCCGAACTCGAACACCTGGTTCATGGTTCATCGCCGGTGTCGACACCTGCTTCACTCGGCTAGGTAGCTCCTATATTGAATATAGCATCGTTTACTTTTCCAGGTATCGTGAGGCTGGAACGTTTACTCCTCCTTGTCATGACAACCATGTTATCGCCGAATCCTCTCATTTTACCTAAAATACCCAGCATAAGATGAGATTAGACCTTTAACGCACCCCACAACTTCTAGAATATATTGCAGTGCTCGATATCATGAAGTGGATATCCCAAGTCGGTGAAGCATTCTCTTTCGGTATGCTTGCTTAGAGTCGTTTGCAATATACGTGAAGTGATTGTGAAACTACTCGAGTATAATGGATGGGCATAAGTGAGCCATGTAGCAAAGCTAGGAGTGTATACAGCACTGCCCCAGAAACTCACTAGAACTTGCCGAAATGTCGTCACTTGATGAGCCGCATAGCAAGCTTAGAATGTGATATACCACAGCCCTACGAGGCCAAAAATGAGGCCATTGTAGGCCTTGCTATCCTTGCGTAGCGCCGAGTATAGCGACGAAATTTGAAGAACGGGGACAACTCTTCTACACTAAACTCATTAGGATGTGCATGGTGCATGAGTAGGTGCTGAGGTGAGCCCAGAGAATCCGAATCCGAGTTCCGGAGAAGAGAAATAGTTAGTCTCTATTGGTTGTCACTAGCTTCCAAGCTTGCTTAGATGCTTGGTAACAGGATGACTAAGGGTAGCCAATTATAGGGCCCTGTCTTGGACCCCTGGCCATGATGATCTCGCGTGGTGTTCTATTTTCAAATCCTCCCCATTATCGACCCATATCACTTGTGCCTAAGAAGATAAGTGCAATAAGGTTAACCAGGACATAGGCAGCTAAATTGGAATTATTAGTTACGCTCTTACCAATCGGCTTGCGCGAATGGAGACGCATCGAGCTGGGGGAGATTAACCAGCATCTGTCAATGTGTAGTATTCTTAAATCTTAAGCTTAAAGACGGTGGTCCACATCGTGATCGTCGTGTCTGAGAACAGGTACACTGTTACCCAAGAGCAAAGCCCTAGCGTGGAGGCAAGACGGTTACTGATGTCGGCACGCTTAACGAGTGCTACTAGCTCGAAATGGTTGAAGGTGATAGGGCTGTTCGTATTTTGACTGTATCTGGCTACCAAAACACCTATCTCCTAACGCCATCTTATATAACCAGTCGCTTCATTCCCGCTGTGTTCGCATTATGCTGTTTAGTAGACTCGTACATAATCTTCAAATCAATAAAGGTACCTATAATACATCTGCTGCATCACCGCTGGCGTTATGGATAAGGCTACTACCAATACTTCTACTACAAACGGGCGGGCGAAGGTCCCGAAGAAGAGAAATAGCGACATACGCAAAGAGCAGAACAGAATCGCATCTCGTGCATACCGTGGGTTACTCCGAACAGCCATATCACGGGTATACTCCCACCACTGAATATCTCGCTGACGCCAACCTATTAGGAGAGAAGCGCAAACAAAAACTAGCGTTACTCGACGAAATTCTGAAAACTGATTCTCAAACTGATTCCATGAGTTCAGTATCTGATGATAACGAGGGATATACAACTTCATGGTCATTAAGCCGACACGCCTCAAACAGTCCAGTTCCAGCAGCACTTCCTCCGGTGCCTGTCAGCTCACCGTGGCCCGTTATGAGTCCACCACTATCTTCATCGGTGCCGGGCTATGGGCATGAAGCCTATGACGGCTGGATGAACTCTTTCGACCAGCAGAATAATGGGTATCCTACAAGCAACGACTACGTTCACCCGTTCATTCCTCATGAAGTCGGAGACAACCACCTAAACACCTCTGCTTCATACAACGTACAGTCTATCACGTCCATAACGTCGACGCCTTCGACACCTCCCGTGGCTCCTATCCCGTTAGATCCTATGCTTGTTAGCAACCATTTCACTCAACAGCATCGACACCTACAACCGGGACAGCACCCAAATATGCCAAATTCGACGTATGGTGACGAAGAGACTCAAAGACAACTATGGGTTGGCTCTCTAGAGGACAACGCGATGGTAGCGCTTGAAAGATTTGCAGGATTTAGTTACGTCCAGCAACAACATATCTTAGCGATGATACGGAAGAGGAGGAACTTGTCACAAAACACATCTAGTCACCAAACTATGGAGTACAGATATCCGACCTGCCAGGCTACGCCTCCACCAACATGTAAGTAAACCAATTTCCCCATCTCGCCACGGTTACTTAAAGATGCTAACTGGATGCCTAGCCCAGTTTGTTAACAGCGACTACCGCAAGTACCAGTCCATGCGACAGGCTTCCGGATCACCTATCCCAAGCGGCCATCACTAGGCCGATCCCGAGTGCGGTAGAGTAGGACCGCCTACTCAGCCGATGTACTCAATATACGATTAAGGTCTACGAAATAGTGCCTCCAGAACGTTTCGAACTGGACAAACTACATCGGGCCTGGATCCCTTCTAAGGCCTGCTCGGGCGTATCAATTTCGTTTCATCGCCCTCTACACTACGTACGTACTCAACCACCTCACTTTTTTCCGGTGTCAAATAGAGACGCCGAACGGGAAAGTCCAACGAACAAGTCCCAACAAGAAAGGGAGATTTGATGAGAGACTCGTGAGAGACATAACTCCATACCGGAGTTTCTCCTCAGCAAGACACGAATAGCCTATGAGGAGATATCATGAATGAAATGTGATATGACCAAAGAATAGGAAGGGAAAATATCGATCAGTGCGCGGGTGTACGATGGGGTTTAGACAAGGATATCAAGACGTACGGTGGGAAAACTTGAACGGGATGGCACTCTTTAGCTCTGAAAAATGGGCTTAAAGGAAGACAAACGTTAAGGGCGCCGTACTTGCCGCCGATACATCGCCCATCATTGTGATGGAGTCGATGAGCCCGGAGCAAAAACTAGTCTCCCGAGTCAACAGCTACACAAATTTACTCCTGACGTCCCCGGGACTGTCTGCATCTACCATACCTACACCCTAACGCCGATATTTACTCTTTAGCTACCTGACGTACTTTTGTCATGTAAAAAAAGAAACATCTAAAGACAATGAATAGCAATATCAACCAAAAATATAGACTGATACCCACAAATACCTCATAATCTTGAAAGCCAAAACGCCGAATTGTGACCATAGCTACCAACTTCGAGCTATAAACGGCTACAAAATCCTCCATCTGATGAAGCCTATTAGGTGGACCATCGTGCACTGCAAAAGGCTACTACTCATTTCAACCCGAATCAGGCAAGAAAATAGTGAATTTTGGTCAGCGACAGCATAGTTGCGACACATGACGTTCGATCGATGGAAATTGCTGACATTTCCCCTTTTCCTTCGGTCTCTATAATAAGGATTCACACGCTTGCTCTTACGATACCCCTAACGTCAGAACCGTTACTCAGGGATTGCAGCAGACCGACTAGACTAGGATAGGACTACCCAGGATGAGGATCGATTGGGTCGCTCGTTAACTAGGCACTATGCAACTTTAAATCCCAAATGCCAAATACAGGTCTTGGTGGAACCTCCCTATATGATTCGGTGACAGGTAGGTATGATGGTTGCTTAATCACGCCAACAGATAATTTAAAATCCATGACTATAAAACACCTGGGGTCCTTATTATGTGGTTGCAGCAATGTGCTACTATTCTCATAAGTCCCTGTGGGGACGTTCACTAATCAACGACCCCATATATTACCTCTTGGCGGCCCGCTTCCTCATCTGCTTCTCCCTCTCGTATGCGTTCGCCTCCCTGCCTTCCTCGCCCTGGATCTCTGCCACAAGTCTCTTATACTTCTTCTCGTATGCGGCATCCTTCGCCTTCTTGATCCTTAGCTGCTCCCGAGCCATGAAGTTGGCATCCTTCCTTAGCTCTCTCATGGCACCCTTGCGCTCCTTCTTGTGTTCGGCCTTGAGCTTGGCTAGCTCGGCCCTGTCGCGGTCTGGGTCGTAGTGCTTATTGGGGTCGAACGAGTCTTCGAACTTGGGGATAGCCGTCTTGATGGGGAGGGGCTTATGATGGTGGAGCTCCAGGGGTCGTCGAGCCATGTGAGCGAGCCTGAGCATCCTGTCTAGCTTTGACTGTAGTTTTTCAACTCGTTCATTCAAAGCGGCTGGAAGCCTGGTCTTACATGGCTTACTAGCCAGGTGAGCAAGTACATTCTTGACCGGCTCAAACGTTTCGAAGAAGGCAGATTTGCCACTAAATAGGTCTGCCGCTGCGTCCAATAATTGAACCGCGGTAGCCAAGACTGCAACCTTGGTCGAGACAGCCTCTTCATCGGATAGATCGTCCTTAACACAGTCCGTAGGAGTTAACTTCCTTAAAACGGTTGACTGAGCTTGGGAAATGCGAGTTCCCGGAGTAGGTTCATGGATCGGGAAACACCCCAGATTTCCAGTGGCTTTCTCCGGTGCAAGGGCGCACAATGTGTTGAGACAGAAGTTCATCACTTCAGGAATATAGCGTTTCGAAACTTGCTGGTACTGTAGAGCTAATGTCGACAGATAAGCCCCTTGAGCATAATCTATTATTCCCTTCGGAACTTTCTCGAGATTTCGTGCAATGAGAAGCCCCGCTGGAGTCGCTACTTGATGAAAGTGGTCTGACGTGGGGAATATTGTCCCAATCGCAGTCAAAATAACCAAGTCACCTAAGTTAGGAGCAAGTGGTCTTAATCGACCAAAACTCTCGAGTTGCGAACGGAACTCATTTGCGGTTTCAATAGGATATGACTTGGCGAGGGAGTGGATATGTCGGACCAGGCTCTCAAGTATAGAGAATGGTGGTAATTTCGTAAGGTTGGCCGAATATGCCAGGTACTGAATAAGGGTCGCCACAAAGTTAGCGAGCTTTGACTTGTTGTCGCTGTCTAACTTCGGGTGATATAGCACCCTAATCCTTTGCACCACGGTTGGAAGGTGCTCTATAGGAACCTTTCGTGTTATTTCGACAAACTCATCTAGAGTCTGTGGACAAGGAAAGGTGTAAGGTAGTCCGTTTGAATCTTCCTTGGTATCAGTTGATACATCAGCGCCTGTAAGCCGACTACTGAATACCGGGTTTTGAGCCTCTTCCTCAGTCAACAACCCCTTCGTAAATTCGTCGTCTTCTTCAGCGTCTGATTCTTCTTCGTCTGAAGAAACATCGCTCTCGACGGGTTCTAGATCCGAGTCGCTGGTTATTAAGTCGTCTTCTATGATAAAATCGTCCTCGTCGTCAAATCCGAGTTCTGTCGCAGTTGGCCGAGTTTTGATCCCCTTCCCTAATCCAAAGTCGTCTTCTTCTGTTTCCCTGAATAAAGGCGGACCATTAATCGGCTCTTTTTCTGGCTGAATATCAGCAACATCTTCCTCATCTTCACTCTCGCTAACTTCCTCCCCACGCATCCGTTTTAGTCTCTTCTCCTCAAGCTCTTTAAGCCTCTCGGACTCTTCTTGGGCCCTCTCCTCGTCGGTCTTGGTCCGATCCGTCGGCTGAGCTCTCCTGTCTTGCGCTAATTGCCTGAGTCGTATATCGTAGTCGCGTTCCATCCTTTCTTTAGCCGCCGCAGCAGATTCTGCCTCTTTGGTCTCTGCGCCATTGGCTGCCTTTTTTCTGTTGAATAGTAGATCATGAAGGCCTGGGAGCTCCATGTCAAGCTCCTCTCGTAGATCCTCGTCAGCCTCCTTAGCCGCTTGCCGTTCAGCCTTGTAGAATTTCGATTTCGCAATGACTTCCTTCATAACTTCTTGCTTTGACTTCTTCTTCTCTGGCTGTCCTTCAACTTGGTCACCATCTTGGTCTTCAGTATCGAAGGGTCGCAGGCGCTTTGAGCCACGCTGCTCGTCGTCTGCGTCCGATTCGGCTGAAAGGTCATCCTCTTCGAAATCATCGACCAAATCTGGACCGTTAAATGACAATGATTTCCCAAGATGGGTCAAACCCTCGCTAGGCTCGTCGTCTTCGAGATCAAACATGGAGCCTTTATGACTCTGCTTCTCCCTCACGAATCTTTCCCGCATCTTCTCCTCGGGTGCCATGTGCGGATCATTCTCGCCGAACCGTCGGTCGAGTATACCGCCTACTTTATGACGCCGGTTGAGTTCCACAAGAAGAGTTTGACGACGCTATATGGAATTGTCAGCCGGGAAAATGCGCGATACCTAGTCGAAGGGACCTTACCCTTTCCTCTCCAAGCGATTTCGCCTCGCTTGGCCTCCCTTTAGCAGCATTGCTAGGTGGTGGTTTATTGGTAGTGACCTGAAACTTGGGACCTCGGGCATTATGCTTTAAATCGAAAGGATTGAATTCCTCCCGGATGCCCTCTAACTCTGCCGCTCTTTGAAACCTTCGATTGTTCGCCTTGCCATCTTGCGCATTTCTCTTCTTCTGCTTCTTAGATAGCTGCGGGCCTATGACGCCTTTCTCCCTGAGGGAGGCCTTAAGCCGCTTAAGCTGAGACCCCGGCATTATGAAACTCTCAATTGCGAGAGACCTTATATTGTCGCGGTAGAGGGGTTCGACGAGGATAGCGAGTGTAGGTGGTTGTATGGGACTTCGGTTTTAGTCGTCGAACTTTTTTTTCTGTTGGAGCTGGGTTCTCTTATCTTATCGCCCCACTATGCAGGTCCCTTGACCCATCTGCGGAACTATGTAGGTGGCCCGGCTTATCGATAAGGTGCCGCTTGATAGCCGCTGCTGAACATGCGCTATCATTCGCATTATATTACTTGGTAACTCCTACTCGTCTTGTTCCTCTCTGGTTGCCGTCATCTTCTATTTGTATCGCCACGGTTCACGAATGACCTCTATTGTTATGGATGTTTTGTATTGATCTCAAGATGGGATTGCCTTCGTTTCTGAAGGATGACCGGCTTATTGCCGCTGGTCTTGGCTTGACTACCGTTGGCTTCCTCTTTGCCATGCGCACGATTCTAGAATACTACCGAGATGAGGCTGAGATCAAACCGACACCGCCGAAAACCCAATATATCACCCAAGATACCGAAGATTCGCTCAAGCTAAGCACTCTCGAGAGTCTTCTCGGCCACTATAATTTCGCGATACGAGACACGGCCTTGAAGATTGTTGCTGGGCGGGCTGTTAATGACAGCTCAGCCATCTATCACCTTCTATGGGGAATCACTCGTAAAGACTACGAGGAACGCATGGAGGCATTGAGAGCGCTCGCATTTGCGATGGAAGATAGTGCGTACTTGAGTTATTTGCGTTTTGCGATCAATGGTCAACTAATCAACTGCAGAAGATACCTTCCAGGAGCCTTTGAGCGTTCTTAACAACCCGAAAGCCTACAGCGCCCTTGTTAGGTCGCTCGAATTATGCCTTGGCGACGTAGAGCACGAAAAGCTTGACGACCCGTTATATGACGAATATTATCTCCGAGACATCGGCGAGCGGCGCTGTCTTATGCTGGTTTCTCAACTTGTTCACAGATATGGTGTCGACAAACTGGTTGAAGCTGGATTTGTTGAGAAATGGCTAGCGAAACAACCATGGGGTGATGACGACGAAGAAAGGCAGAACAATTTCGCCATGTACTTGGACCGACGTAAAAACCGGATCAGTGATATTTGCTTCCACCTCAAGGCAACCAAGGCGGGCCGGAAGGCCTTGGTCAAGGCGAAGCTGACTACCAAAACGAGGAAGAAGCGAGACAGGTCCGATCACATTAAAGTTGTATTGGAAATTAGTATGACGAACGAAGAGGATCTTGATGGGACATCACGGGCCGAACTTGTTCCTCGTGTGAATGACCAGAGTGCCGAGGAGCAACGCCTACGCAGAAGGCATCGAGAGGCTATGGTATTAAATGACGGAACGCATTCTCTGGGTCGTGGCGACATTATCGAGCGGGAGCATGACTCTAACAGTTGAGCACCGTCTGCTCTTTACTGCTTGATCAGAACTCTTTCTAGCAGCGCCCGGCACGACTTAGCAATTATAGTATTGCTATACACTTACTGGTGCCGGTATACGACACATAGATATCATGATCCCGGATCGAGAGAGATTCTGGCTAGTTTCGATACTCAAAGGCCGAGTTCTTGTACTACGCAAGGCTTTTGCCTTTGAGAAACTAGTATCATGATTATATATCGCGAGGTTCCAGCCCTCATCATTGGTGCGGACGTGCGTCGGTTATGTCATGCGACTTATTCCAGCAAGCTAACCGACGTTCGAAGGAACCCCGCTAAGCCCATCAATGCGCCATGGTCTATTGTGTTATACCTTTACGCGATGCTTAAATGCAATGGCATCAAGGACCTCTCGGATTAGCAATCACCATTTCCGCAAAGAGGATACATGTATTATACCAAAAGAAAGTCATTTAGGTACTATCCTGTTAAATGAAAAGGACGCCTACCATCAATTTAAATATACCTACTGTCTGCTTCAACCCAAGTACCCTGCTCCCATGGGTTAGAGTTGTATTGACGTCCCGAGCTATATTAGTTTCCGAAGCCATGCCGAGACCACTAGGATAATTGGGGGGAAATAAGTCCTAATTAAGGTGACGCAAAACCGTTGGAGTTTGTCTTAGAGGTCAGGGGTACCGGCATGTGGTAATTCATTCTGAGCTTAGGCGCATTATCTGCTTTGTATTCTGGAGACATCGAGAATTCTACATAGATTAAAGTCCAAGCGCCTAACTGAGAGCTGACAAAGTCTTCTGAGAATAGTCTTGGACGTTTTGCGATATTCGTAGTATCATTCGCGCGTTGCTAATGTAAATAGACACCTTACATGCCCCCGTCATTTGGGGATAATGTGTGAGAAGCCAATAATATCCGCTCTCCTGCAAATGCTCATGTGTTGCAGCATGTAATGTTGCAGCAGAGTCCCCTTAGGTACAGTAGCGCAGATCTAATTAGGGATGATTCGAATGAATTAGAGGAATCATCGGCGTTGCTGCGTCAAGAACTTCCAAAAACGATAAGTCTCACCGCTAAAGCGCGTGTTAATTCTGATATGTCATTGGCACAGCTCTTGACTCTTGTTTATAGACTCATGGCACTGGAACCCCCCACGGAATTCCCGCGAGATAATCTGTATTCCGTAAGGTACTCACGATAGAATGCTTACGACCCTGAGCCAGGTATTTACAAGTCTTGCTCTTTAATACTTGATTTTGATAATTCCCACCACCACACCACCATCACTACGCGCCGCCGCCACCATCCTCTACATA
The DNA here is from genome assembly GCA_022497025.1 of Hypoxylon sp. FL0890. NCBI lineage: Eukaryota > Fungi > Ascomycota > Sordariomycetes > Xylariales > Hypoxylaceae > Hypoxylon > Hypoxylon sp. FL0890. Next base: position 833,997 of record MU386540.1, on the reverse strand, counting down.
GTTGGTGTTACCACAGTACTACAAGGTTGTCAGAAGTCAGTCACCATCGCAACAGGCCATTGCGATTCCCGTCAAACTTCTGTATCGCCAGCAGCCATTGCACTTCAATTCTGGTTGCGCTGGACCTACATTGGACGGTAAGATATCCTCGAACACCTACCTCCTTCCTAGATAGATGCGCTTTGTTTTCCACAGAATCCGACCGCATCATCTTGCAGCTTCTATGTTGTGCTTCCGAGATACGGAGTGTCTCCTCAGTTTCTCTTCATACGTGTATTAAACACAACCGCTGCAATTTCGCCTCTGTTTTTAAGACCCGTTGTGCTCAGACTTCATACCTCTTATACTTGTTACCTGACTTACCTAACTTCAGGTTTCGCTTTGATTACTTATTGGTATTTGCAAATCCCAATGTTTTGTTTTTCTTAGAATCTTTGGTTGCTGGGCACTGTACCTCATACTTCCCTTATTAGTATCTAATCGTCTTTGTTCTAGCGCACCAGCTTGTTGGGCTTCCGCAGTCATTCATTGGTCAAAGACGTTCCCCCCCTTCCCGCACGCGACCGCGACGGCCACCAGCAGCGCTGAGCCGGCCGCCTTTTTTAGTGGACATTTTATAGGAGTGCCCCCCATCATTGGCAGGAGTGGGACTATTGGATTGGACGAGAGCCTAGGGTCCCCGCCCCGGACAATCAATAGCGGGTAAAAATCAACAACTACTACACACCAAGGAGTGGGAAAACAAAGCCGAAGGGAGATTGCCCACCATGACTTCGACGTCAACAACTCTTTCTCTGCCACAGAGATACAACACTCTGTCTCGGACCCCTAGAAAATCTGGCATCGCTACAAACTCAACGCCGAATCTAAACAGCCTCTATTCTGCACATTCAAGACTTACTCCGAGCTCGAGCGCTCTTGCGCGCAAAGCCTCTTTTGCGGCTCTCACCCCTGGTTCGCTCGCCGCGATTCCTGATGACAGCGAGAGCTACGCCATAGACAGTGTCTTAACCGATTCATCGCGCAACATGCCTCCCTTGACGCCGGGCAAAGGCATCGGGGCTGGCGATGATTTTGTCCTGGGCGACAATGTCGAGGTTCCTGGAAATATGTCGGGAACCGTTCGGTTTGTAGGTTCGGTCGCCGGGAGGAAAGGCACATTCGCTGGCGTGGAGCTGCACCCGGATTTTGCTGCACGCGGCAAAAATAGCGGCGACGTTGACGGGTAAGTAACCAACGCCCGTATAAATCTATCCGTCTTATCTAGCCGCACCTGCGTTTGCTTCTGTTTCATTTGGTTCCGTATTGATGTACCCTGCTTACCATTGTTTTCCTCCTATAGTGTTTCCTACTTTACTACCTCCATTCCTGGTTCCGGCATCTTCGTACCAATCAACAAACTCTACAAACAACGCGATGCGCCGCCTACACCCTCTAGTACATATTCGCTCACGCCTGGATTGAAGGTTGCAAATCAGAACGCCACGAACCATACGCCTCCACCTCCTACCCCATCGCTACCAACATTCAGCAAATCTCTCGGGGCAAATAGAGCCCCAAGTCCACAAGGGAAGCGACCTAGAACGTCCTTACCACGGCCAGATTCGCCTGTTCGCAAACTACAGTTAACACCTGCGCCCCGACCGTCGATAGCAACACCAGCCTCGAAGGTGCCTCCTCGATATGGAACTCCTAGCATTTCTAGATTTGCGTCAAGTGTGCGAGGCACCTCTGGCGATCCAAACAAGATGTCGAGACTGGAAAGGAAACCAAGCATACTGCCTAGAAGCGCATCAGCGTTAGGCCAGATTTCCAGTTACGATGAAGATGACACTACGCCTGTTGGTACGCGTGTCAAAACTAATGGAAGTATTGGCTCGGCCTCGTCATTATCTTTTAAGCGCCCTATATCTCGGGCGGCCGACGTGAATGAGAAGGAGGTCGAGCGACTCAGAGCTCAACTCGAAGATCGAGATCGTCAATTGAAAGACCAGGCGTCTACTCTAGCCGAGATGGAGAGCAGTCTCTCGGAGCTTACGATGTTAATAGATCAGTCAGATACTGGAAGAATGCGAGCGGGCAGCTTAGACGACAAAGATACTTCACAACTTCGAATGATGCTAAGAGAAAAGAACGAGAAGATTGCTATGCTGACTGCCGAATTCGATGCTCATCGGGCGGACTTCCGCAGCACGATCGATACGCTGGAGATGGCCAGCACTGAGACCCAGAGAGTTTACGACGCCAGGATTCGCGAGTTAGAACAAGAACTTCGAGACGCGCAGGAACGTCATGACGACGTCGACAGTGTAGCGCGCCAGCTTAAGCAGCTCGAAGAACTAGTCCAAGAGCTCGAGGAAGGCTTAGAAGACGCTCGTCGAGGAGAAGCAGAGGCTCGTGGCGAAGTTGAATTCTTGCGAGGTGAAGTTGAGAGGACGAGGACAGAATTAAGGAGGGAACGTGAGAAAGCCGCTGCCGCCCTGAATGGGGGTGAAAATGGAGAAGATAAGCTATCCATGTCGAAAGAACTTGAGCAGAAAGAAGATGAGATTAGAGGTCTCAAGGCTATCATCCACTCCCTCAGTAGGGATTCCATTCCTAGCTCGGATTCTCCAGAGAAGACGCCTACACAACCACAACGAAACAATTCTCTAATCAAGTCCCGTCCGGATTCTATCTCAACAAGAGAAAAGTTGGAGCGAGAACTCTTCGAGTTACGCAGTCTCATCGACAACAAGAATCTCCGAGAGGAGGAACTTGAGCGCGAGATCGAGGCTCTCCGACGTAGTAACGCGTCGACTAACCGTGTTAGCTCCACTACTATTGGTAGTGCTCACCGATCATCGTATCGTGATTCTAAAGGAACGGTTATTCTTGCCCGCGAGCCACATTCACCCGAGATCACTCATAAGCGCGTGAAAACTCTAGATACGATGCCCGAGAGCGATGCGTACTCGTCGGTTACCGAGACTAGCACGCTCTGGTGTGAAATATGCGAGACTGGTGGACATGATATTCTCATGTGCACCAACATGTTTGGACCCCAGAAAGATCAAGGCAAGCCTGGCGATCAGGCTCCTGGAAAGACAGGCAGGGATGTCGTTCGAGAAGGTCTTAAGAACTTATCGGTTCCTGCTGATGCCAGTGAAGAGGACACACCTCGTCCTCTCTCCCCGATGAAGCCCAAAGTAGCGCCGGCGCCTACCCCAGCTTCCGCTCCAGTACCTGCTACGGTTAACATTCTGCCTAACCCGCAAGATTCTGCGCCGTTGGCCGGTAAGGATAGCGGAGTGGTAGATCCGGAGAAGTGGTGTGCTCTGTGTGAACGCGACGGACACGACAGCATCGACTGCCCCTTGGAAGATGCATTCTAAGCGGCGTCCTTGCGGCATTCGACACGAGTCAATGACTAGAACACGGGAGAATTTGCAAAGGGACACATGCAAACTCTTAAGTGTCCATTAGAAAGGACGTTACGACATGCACCTTACTCGTATCCTTTTCTTCTGTCCACTTTTGGAGTTTCATTTCTAAGGGAGACGCAATACCATTAACGACTACTCCGGAACCATGATACCACAAGATTTCACCTTATTACTCCTTCTAATTCGACTCTGCCCTATCTTCTTCTTCGCATTATTGCATGTATGTGTACTGGTGGTGGCTCGGGAAAAGCTCTAGGGTCAAGGTGTCGCTAAAAAGAATGGGCTGGAAGACACGTAGTGAGACCAGATGTACAGGCTAGTGCTGACTGCCTCGACTGCTACTTGAGTAGATGTATTATAATTCAGCACGACTTCGTGTCTCTTCCGATAATTGGCCCTTAAAGTGCCATGAAACTGTAAATCCTCTTCTTTTCGATCTCTAATTTGTTGATACCCTGGTTTAATATGATGGTTACTTGCCACCTGAGGTAGGAATGACTGATTGATTCCATGTGTAAAGCCGTCATTGAGTTTGGAATCGCCTATACAATCGACGGGGCATCTCGAGGTCTGACTGCATGTGAATTAGATGTTTTATCTTGAATGAGCCCACCCCTTTCCATAAATAATATTTGGTCGGACTTGCCTCATTTCTGCTTAACCTTTAAGTCTCCTTTCTACCTAACGTACCAGAAGTTTAATATTATGCTCTTAGCTCATCTTCACATTCTTTCGTTTTGACATACCAACTTCGCTTCTCTTCGACCCTAGAGTATCTATCTCCGATCCTATTCTTATCCACCTACCTATCCGAGCTTTATATATGTCTCTTCATTAATCCTAAATTTTAATTCAACTGACATTCACCTACCGGAAGACGACGCTTGCTTGCGAAAATTGATTCGGCCACTTACCTAACAATCAGCTACCTAAGCTACCTACGCAATAAGGCGGATAAGCTGCTAGCATCCAGTGGGGTAAGTGCGGGCTACTCGGCCCATGATTTGTTCTCGAGACTCGACTTGGAGGCGCCGAGGCCTTCCCCGCAAAGACTATAAACAAGCTGGCAGTCAGCTGGCCCCTCCATTCCTAGCCCCTCAGCCCCCTGCGTCTCAGGAACACTCGGCACCTACTGCAAGCTTACCTAGCTCACAACCCAAACCAATTCACAGCGGTGCATTCTATCTCCTGTTGGCCACATTAACCCTACTGATCTAGACAATTGCACCTCTATATTATCATACTACGTTTCACTACGAAGCTTCAGCTCGTCGTGGCACAATTGCCTCTTCATTTATATATAAGCATCTCATTTGACACCCTGTCGTAGCCAATCTTGTCATCTTTCACAGTCTGTTTGAACACTCTTCGTTTCATTTTCAGAAGATAGCTGTATCTACCATTGTTATCTAACACATAGTTAGCTCATCCAGAGACGACATAGTAGCAGGACTACAACAAATCATCGCAGTTATTCATCGTATCAATTGCCATGGGCGGCGAAACTACAAAGCCTAAGGTCGCTACGACCGAATACCCTATCCGGGCATCCACCCCGGTTGGGAAACGCATAGCACACATATACAAGGAACGCATCACCCAATTCTACTCTAAGGGACAATGGGAGAAGCGAAACCTCCTCGCTATGATGTATGAGGGCATTGCATCTGGGCCCCCTAATGTCAAGCTCTGGACATGGCCAGCTCCGGGTCTCTCAAGACCGACATTCAAGGAAGCCGTAGCTGGTGAGTACACGCCAGCTGCTGTCGGCCAATCCTTCGGTCCCTCTTGGTCTACCCACTGGTTCAAAGTTGTGCTCCAAGTTCCCGCCGATCTCCGGAATAAGGAGCACTTGGAATTTCAATGGGACTCCAACAGTGAAGGCATGGTCTGGACTGAAGACGGAAAGCCCTTGCAAGGTCTGACCGGCGGAGGCGAACGTGTTGAGTGGATCCTTCCAGACTCCTTTAGAGACGGCAAGGAGCATACTATCTACATTGAGATGGCCTGCAATGGTATGTTCGGCAATCCAACAGGAGGTGATACCATTCAGCCCCCGGATCCCAATAGGTATTTCCAGCTTGTCAAGGCTGATATCTGCGCTGTCAATCTGGATGCCCGACAGCTCTGGATTGACACTTGGATCATTGGTGACGCCGCGAGAGAATTCCCCGAAGATTCGTGGGAACAACATAAGGCCTTGAACGTTGTCACTAACATTATTGATTCCTACGTCCTTGGTGACAAGGAGTCTCTCAAAAAGTGCCGTAAGATTGCACAGGAATACATTGGATCCAATGTCGATTCTTCCAAGGTCTACGACAGTGGGCATGTTTCCCAAGTCTTTGGTATCGGTCATTGCCATATCGACACTTGTTGGCTCTGGCCCTGGGCTGAGACAAAAAGAAAGGTCGCAAGGTCCTGGTCGAACCAGTGTGACCTGATGGACCGATACCCGGAACTCAACTTCGCTTGCTCCCAAGCACAGCAGTACAAATGGCTAAAGGCCCTTTATCCATATGCTTTCGACCGAGTCAAGCAAAAGGTCAAGGAACATCGGTTTCATCCCATTGGCGGCAGCTGGGTTGAGCATGATACCAATATGCCCAGCGGCGAATCCCTCGTCCGACAATTTCTTTATGGCCAGCGATTCTTCCAAAGCAACTTCGGAGAGCGTTGCCGGACGTTTTGGCTACCAGATACGTTTGGGTACTCCAGTCAACTTCCTCAAATCTGTCGGCTTGCTGGCATGAGCCGTTTCCTCACACAGAAGCTGAGTTGGAATAACATTAATAACTTTCCCCACACAACTTTCAATTGGGTTGCTCTTGATGGGAGTCAGGTCATATGCCACATGCCGCCCTCTGAGACCTACACTGCGGAGGCCGAGTTTGGAGATGTCAAACGCAGTGTCACGCAGCACAAGTCAATGGACCAAGATGACACTTCACTATTAGTCTTCGGCAAAGGTGACGGAGGCGGTGGTCCTACCTGGCAGCACATAGAAAAGCTGCGACGTTGCCGTGGTATCAGCGACCAGATTGGCCGTTTGCCTAGAGTGCATCTGGGCAATAGCGTTGATGACTTCTTCGACAAGCTTGAGGAGAAAGGCAGCACCTTGGTTACTTGGTACGGCGAACTCTACTTCGAACTTCACCGTGGTACATACACCACCCAAGCGAACAATAAACGCAATAACCGAAAATCAGAATTCATGCTTCGAGAGCTCGAATTACTAGCTACTATTGCGTCCCTGAAGTTCAGTTCTTACAAATATCCAAAGGCAGAGTTTGACGAAATGTGGGAGGCGACACTTCTTTGTCAGTTCCACGATTGCCTTCCCGGAAGTGCCATTGAGATGTGCTACGACGACTCTGATGAGGTAAGTCTATTCAAAACACAATGCTAATTCAACACGCTAATTTAGATCAGTTATATGCCAAGGTATTCGATATTGGAAAGGCTATATACAAAGACATCTACAAGCTCTTCGGTGTCACTGAAGTGGGACCTAGTAGCTCCAGCGGCGAACTCTTTGCTCTGAATACCCTCCCGTGGCATAGAAAGGAAATTGTCGAATTACCACAGGCTGCAATTGGTATCGCTTGCGGTTCTGAAAATATCATTAACATCGAGCCATTCACGACGAAGGCAGCTAAAGCTGTTACGATCGAGGAAATCCGTGAGGGCGTCTTCCTCATGCAGAACGACCAACTTACTGTTAAAGTTGAGGACGGCACCGTTACCTCTCTCATCGACCGCAGAGAAGGGCGCGAAATTATCTCAAAGGGAGGAAAAGCAAACCAGCTTGTCATCTTCGACGACAAACCTTTGTACTGGCAAGCATGGGATGTTGAAGTTTACCACCTCGATACGCGCAAAGTAGTACCCTACGGAAGGACAAAAATCCTTGAAAACAAGGAACATCGAGTTAGCGTCGTGACCGAGGCTAAGATTAGTGAAAACAGCTCGATTAAGACAGTTCTGAGCTTGTCCGCCGCCTTAGAGGGTCAGCAGTCGTATGTTGAATGCACTGCTCACGTGGACTGGCACGAGACCATGAAGTTCCTCAAGGTCGAGTTCCCTGTAGATATCAGGAACACTGAAGCCTCCTACGAGACCCAGTACGGTATAGTAAAGCGGCCCACGCATTACAATACCAGCTGGGATATGGCGAAGTTCGAGGTGTGCTGCCACAAGTTTGCTGACTTGTCGGAACACGGTTACGGCGTCTCGATTCTCAATGACAGCAAATACGGCTTCGCTACTTGCGGAAGCCTGATGCGACTTTCTCTTTTGCGATCTCCAAAGGCGCCCGATGCCCACGCAGATATGGGGAAGCATACAATTCGTTGGGCCATTTTACCACACCAGGGCGAACTAGGTCCCACAACCGTCCGCGCCGGATATAACTTCAACCACCCGTTGACGGTACTCTCAGCTACACCCAAGACTTCCGATATCTCCGCGCTCAAGAGATATCCTATTAGACTGACTGGCGACGACTCGTTGATTCTAGATTGCGTAAAGCGTGGCGAGGATGACGAAGACGTTTCTCGCGATACAACGATTCCTCCCCGCAAGGGACGAAGTGTTATCATCCGTATTTACGACAGTCTTGGCGGCCGCAGCACAGGGACACTCAAGACTTATTGGCATGTTAAGAAGGTGTTCAAGACGAACGTCTTGGAGGACGATCTGGAGGAGATCAAGTTAAATAAGGATGGTACTTTCTCGATCATCCTCAAACCCTTCGAAGTTGCAACATACAGACTGCAGCTGTGATTACGCTACCAGTTGCTTGAGGTGTATTCTGCTGGGTAGATGGTTGAAAGGTAGAGCGCTTTGGGAATTAACACAGATTGAAGTGAGAAATGTTTGACCTGGGCGACAGTTTGACGTTCGTCTTTGGCGCTTGTAGTTTTTATATATAGAAATAGGAACGGAACACACTGGTTAGATAGCGGACTCTACCAACAGATTGCTTGTTACCATACTACACGAGAGTTTGATGAATGATTTCCTGGTTGGACCTTACCAAGCGTACGACTTCACCCTAAAGAATACCAGTTCTCAGCTGTCCGCATAAAAATTATAAAACCATGGCCGTAAGACATCGAATAATGAGGTATGGTGATCTTCTTTTAAAGTCATCAATTTAATCCACTGATATATTTTTAGGTATCGTGAGATGTGATGTAGTCGTAGCCGTCAACGGTATATTTTAGGTCAATATAACTTAATTCTTCCGCAGCAGTCATCTCACCCAGCGATGAACCTAAGAATGTCCCAAGAAGATCTGAACACTCATTTCAGTATAGGGAAGCCATATAAGCTTAAAATTTGAACCCATGCTCATGCTCATCTCCATTATTCATTCGCTTATAATGTCGAAATCTGGTGTTTTAAATATTATCATATTCGGTCAATTCTTCGTAGTATATGGGCTTATCCAGCGACTTCCTAGGAAGTCGACACACAGTGTGTATTCTTCGGAATTAAACACAATGAACTGTGTCTTGTACTATGATTGGTCGAGAATATAGTGGAATCGTTTAATTACCTATAGAACGACCGTTTGTTAGCGAGCCAATCAATACCTACCTTATAAACTGTACCCGCATCTTAAACTTCGAATAACCTCGTATAAGAGAAACCGGAGAGAGTAACTGCCACAGCTTATACTATCACGTAACACATATCCTGGACTCACCTAGTACTAGGATTGTGGTCAGATGAGCGGCCCAACATGCTCGCTTGCCGCGCCCGAGGCATTGCTGGCCGGCGGGTCAAGCACTCTTTTCCACGATGGCAGGGCCTCATATTATCGCCATTGGCCCCTATCTCCCAGAAAACACTTATTTGGGGACTCCAGCAATCACGGGGTAAAAAGACGACATCATCCGTGAGGTTGGAGGATCTTCCACAAGGACTTATCGGATTGGACGGCCCTCTACCCCCAGCTAAGCCTGAGGAGGAGGAAGGGCCGGCGTATCCCACCGTGGTTCTGCAGGCCCGCCAGAATATGCAGAGATTCGAGAACTGCGTGCTGCTTACACGTGTCGGAGGCTTCTATGAGCTGTATTTCGGGCAGGCTGAGGAGTACGGCCCGCTGCTGAACCTCAAGGTCGCGCAGAAGAAGACTAATGCTGGGCCGGTGCCGATGGTATTTTTTCTCCTTCTTTTCTCATTCTTGCTTTATAATATTATGGACTCATCAATATACACTACTTAAGAGATTACGGTTCTGATATCTTCTAGGCTGGCTTCCCGTTCTTCCAATTGGACAGGTTCCTCAAGACCTTGGTTCTGGACTTAAACTGTTACGTCGCGATAGCAGAGGAGTTTCCCAACGACCCGGGAGATAAGATCAAGTCGAACGGCTTGATGCACGACCGGAGAGTCACGCGTGTCATAACGCCGGGGACGCTTATCGATGAGAATTTCATCGACCCGTATGCTAATAACTATGTTATGGCTATCCATGTCAACCATCATGAGGAGGACTCTGCTTCTGGCTTGGCTGAACCTGACAGTAGCACGCACATTAGTAACATAGTAGATTCTGGAGGTCTAGCAGCATTACAGGCCAGCGGTACGACTCCTATAGGCCTAGCATGGATCGATGTCTCAACAGGCCAGTTTTACACGCAATCGACGACACTTACATCGCTGGGATCCATCCTTTCCCGCGTCGGTCCGCGGGAAGTAGTTGTAGAAGAACTCCTCGAATCCCAAAGAGACCATCAGATCTTCTCGGTCCTGGCCGAAGACAAGCATCTAATCACGTTTGCGCCGCATACTGAACATCTACCCCTATCGGCCTGGACTCCGATGCTCGAATCGGATATCCCAGCTCAAACGGTGCAAAGTTTCGCCTCGGACGAGATAAAGGCTGGGAGTCTGCTCCTGCAGTACGTCCGTGACCGTCTGCAAGGCCTGAGCATGAAACTGCAGCCACCGTTGCGGTACGAGAATATGAGCGTTATGACCATCGACAAGAGCACGATGCGATCATTCGAGATCAAGCAGACGATACGGGACGGCACGTTCAGGGGGAGCCTGCTGCACGCCATTAGAAGAACAGTCACTAAGGGAGGCGCTCGGCTACTGAATTCCTGGCTTAGCGCTCCTTCGACATCTTTGGAGACGATTAGGGCTAGACAGGATCTCGTAGAGTACTTTATCCAGTACCCGGATCTACGCGATGAGATCGTGTTGCTCTTGAGAAGGAGCCATGATTCCCAGCGCTTGGTGCAGAAGTTTGCTCTGGGGCGAGGTGATCCGGACGACCTTATTGCCCTTGCTAATACCATCCGAGCTACGCAGGACATTGTCTCCCTCCTGGAGACTTCAAAGGAACTTGATCATACTTCGTCTGAGCCAGATAGCCTAATTATATCAGAGGAGCAGCATCCTTTGGGTAAAGGAGCGCCTTGCTTCACCTCTCTCCTCGCGCGCATAAACCTGTCCGAGCCAGCTAACCTAGCAAACCGCATCAAGAGTTCCATCGACGAAGAAGGTCTAGTCCAACAGCACCGGAACGAAGACAACGAAGCAAGCCAGCTCATTTCCCTCGCCGAAAACGTTGTAGCCTCCGAGGGCACACAGAGCGACGCATCGGTCCTTCCAAAGACTGCTAAGAAAAAGAAGCAATCAGTCTCAATCAGAGACCACTATTCTGCCGCCGCTGACGATACTACAACCTTCATCATGAAACCCGGCGCCAGCCGCGGTCTTCGCTCACTCCACAACAAGCTCTCCTCCCTCGTAGAAGAAAAGGCCCTCCTCGCAGAAACTCTGCGTACACGTTACGACGCAGCCAGCCTAACACTCCGGTGGACGCCGAACCTGGGGCACGTATGCCACGTCAAGGGCGTGAAGGACATGCGTAAGATCATCACGGATTCCGATAATAACAACGAGGCTGTAACGGTAGTCAGTTCGAGCCGTAGCACGCGAGCGTTCCACGCACCCGAGTGGACGGCGCTGGGCCGACGCATACACCAAACGCGGTTCGAGGTCGGCGTCGAAGAACAGAGACTCTTCGCGGATTTGCGAGCGCTCGTTGTCGCTAATCTTGTCAAATTGCGACGCAATGCCGCTGTGCTCGATGAACTCGATGTTGCTGCCTCATTTGCTCGGTTGGCTGCTGAGCATGGCTGGACACGGCCTATTCTCCATGACACTATTGCCCCCAATAATCCTACGACTACGGCATCTACGTCCACTGCTCAAACCCAGCACATCGTCATCGGCGGCCGGCACCCCACCGTCGAAGCCGGGCTCCGCGAGCAAGGCCGGTCCTTCACCAAGAATGACTGCCTCCTCTCTACCATCCCCAACATCAACCCCTCTACCTCTACCTCCGCGTCCTCTCAAAACCAGAACCAACACGGCAGCTTCCACCTAATAACCGGTCCCAACATGGCCGGCAAATCCACCTACCTACGGCAAAACGCACTCATAACCATCCTCTCGCAAATCGGGTCCTGGGTCCCCGCATCCTACGCCTCTTTGCCTATAACCGACGCCGTATACTCGCGCGTCGGATCCGCAGACAATCTCTACGCGGACCAGAGCACATTTATGGTGGAAATGCTAGAAACAGCGTCCATCCTACGCTCCGCTACGTCCCGCTCCTTCGTCATCATGGATGAGATCGGGCGCGGCACTACGCCGGAAGATGGGACGGCCGTCGCTTTCGCCGCGTTGCATCATTTAGTTACGATTAACAAGTGTCGCGCGCTCTTCGCTACGCATTACCATGGTCTCGCGGACCTGGTCGAGGAGCGTGGTATGCACGTGAGTCAAGGCGGAGCTGTGGAATGCTACTGCACGGATGTGGAAGAGGACGGGACTGGAGGGTTCGTCTACGTGCACAAGCTACGGCAGGGAGTCAACCGACAGAGTCACGCCCTCAAGGTCGCACGCCTGGCCAACTTACCCGAAGCTGCGATTACGGTTGCGAGGGAGGTTCTCTCGAGGACTAAGAATCACCAGGGCCAGGGCCGGGACCAAGATATGAGTTTACATCATGATACCCATACGAAGCGGCAGTCGGCCGACGCAGGATGAGGCAGCTTAATAGTTTACGGTTCGTAAAATCAGAGGTCTGTATTTCTAGAAGCTGGTTAACCCCCACTCTTGTACAAATTGTATGAACAAGTTGTTTGTAGGATATGTGTCTCATAGGGTGGTGATGAAGTGTGTCATCAATGAAGATCAGGGTTAAAAAGCTCTTGAAATTCTGGATATAATCATAGAACACTGAGCAGGAAAATTGAAAAATAGAATGAGACTCACCATTTTACAAGGAAGCGAGGGTTCGTATGCGCAGTGCAACCGTCATATCATGATTTAGAAGACTTGGTTCTTCAGTAACGTTCCTCAATTGATCGTTAAAAGACCTATGTACCGTCGACCTTTGGACGTCTAGGTCTCGCAAACCCAACCGAAGCCCAGTTTCATGCCATTCCGACAACACCGTGATCATGCTATGAAATTTAGTCACTGCAAAGCTTGATGTTAGCAAGGTCACAACGTTCGTGGCGTGGAGGAAGGGGAATTCATACAAGAGACCACCGAAACCCTCATCACCAGACTCCTCTTCCTCCTCTTCCTTCTTCTCCTCCTCAGCAGCGGCCGCAGTCGTGGTCTCGGCAGCAGCGGCAGCCGGGGCAGCCGCGGCGTAGGCGTCGGGGTTGGCAATGCGGTCCTTGAGTTGCTCAATCTCAGGCCAGCTGTACTCGGTCTCAATGGCAACAGCCAAGACCTTCTTGTAGCCGTTGACCAGAGAGTGGATGACGGAGGGCAGAGTAGGGAAGTTCAAGGCGAGCGACAAGGCGGCAATAGTCGTGATGGCGCTCGTGAAAGACTTGAGAAGCTGCTCCTCGCTGATATCCAACACGCTGGGAGGGAAAGTGTTGCCCTGGTCGTAGACTTGCGCAACACCCAGACCGTAGGTGAAGGGAGAGATGTTCAGCATGTTGAGAAGGGTGGCCTCGGAAGGACCGACCTTGTGGCCGGCCTCGACGAGCTTGAGATCGGTCGTGATTTCAATGGTACCACGAGCAATCTTGGTGGGGACACCGAGAGCCTGGAAGAAAGAAGTCTTACCAGGCTCCATACCGGTGTTGCCAGCGGGGACCCAGACATCGGCCGGGGCAACAGCACCAGCACGAGCAGGGGCCGCGACCTTGTTGGCAAGGATCTTGTCTCGGATGTTCTTGAGGTCACCATTAGTGAAGACAAAACCGATGTTGCCCTTGACGTGAGGAAGGAGTCGCTCGTATTCCGGCGCATCGGGAATGAAGGTCTTGAGAGCTCGGCGGACCTAGATATCGCGAAAGCGCGCAGTTAGCTTGCGAATTGGTCGCATTGTACAAATTGTATTTTATTACTCACCATGGTGTTCTTGCCCATCAAGACGACAGCCTCACCACGGAGGGCCTGTCGGATCTCGTGCATCTGCTGCGAGCTGACATTGTCGACGGTGACGAGGAAAACGGAGCGGTACTCCTCCAACAAGCCCTTGAGCTTGGGGAACTGCGCAGCTGAAAGTCAATAATTGCGGCCATTGGAGTTTGAGCGCGAGATGTTGACTTACGTATTCCGCCTTCTTTTGCTTGCTGGCTCCCATATCTTCTTATTTCTGAAGTTAGGATTTTTAAAGCCGAGTGTTGTTGAGTGATGGAGATTGGGAGGGTTGTTTTGGAAGCGGAAAAAGTTCCCTAGAAGTTGAGCACTCTGGTGGAATTTCGGCTAATTGATTTTTTCGATGTCCGAATATGTGTGCAGGGCCCACACTCCAAACTTCCCCCGCTAGGGCTTAAGTTCTGTCTGCGACTTACGTAACCTTTACTTATGACCATTCCGGGTTTAACGCAGAACGAACTTTATCCCTTTATCGTGAACTTGTTCATTTTTAGAGGTAATTAGGTACACCGTACTCACATAATTGCCCGCTGGAACAGACTTATAAACCTATCAAAACAAACATGATTTAAAGGTGAACTATTTCCCAAAAGCGCATGTCCCTTAAAGGTACAATGGATATAAATGGTAGCTTTATGAAGAATTTCTGTAGTAGAGGAATAAGTAACGCCCGCTGCTGCTTACTTGGCAGCCTCCTGATTATCAAAAAGAGTATGGGCACTAGTTGAGGCCAATAACTTCGACAAGAAGGGATTGGGAAAAGCCCAACAGCAAAAAATTAAGAGGAAAATGGGGTATATTTGCCGATGGTTCTAATGGTATAGTTACTGCAACTGGTAGACATCTAACTAAGTTTTATACACCACCGCATCCAGCAAATTTACTAAACACTCAATATCGAATCTTATACATATATTCGTTATAAATGTTCATATATCAGAAGGATGGCTCGAAGCTCGTTACCTCACCGTGTAAGCCCATCTCTATGGCAGCTTGTGCGAGGAGCTGCCCTGTACTCTCATTTTCCGTGATTCGGCTCTGAAGCAATGCTTCGAGGAAGTCCTCTAATTCTTTCTGTTTCACGTCGTCCGGCATATTATCAGCTGCGCCGAGTTGTCCCGATGCGATGAGTTCCTGGTGCCTTTGCTTCATATAACCTTCGATCTGCTTCCCAGCGTGCATTAATCGGTTACCGCTTCTACCCTTCCCTGTCCTTTCCAAGTCCATAGATCCTACATGCAATTCGAGCACGATGATATCTGGGGTTTTGAACTTAAATATCTGCCGCAATGCTCGATAGGCCAAAAGAAGACCATGTTTATCGTCCAATTTGCGGAATGAGTGCAGGACATACCTTGCTAGCTGGGCATCAATACCGCTTGTAGCAAAGATGTGGGCCGACTTGACCATCTCGGCAAATAGTGATCGAGTCCTTGAGATCTCCTCAAGGAGCTGCCCTGGTGGTATCTGAACAAGACGATTGACCGGCAAAGCCTGCCAGAGGACCAAAAAGGTCCAGGAGTCCGGCTCAACTTGATATTGGTTGGCTAGATCCCTGGAGAGGGCAGCAACGTGTTTACCCTGCCCGTCTTGAAGGTAGGAGAATAGAAGCTGGTTCAATATGAATGAATCAGGGGCAATCTCCGCTTGCCTGAATGCCGTCCAGAGTTCTTCCATCTTATTATGTATTCCGCGGTTTCTATAGTTCTCCGCAAGTAACGAGAACGTTTCCAAGTTCGCTCTAGGCCAACCCTCTCCGTACTGTCGTAACCTGACGAAAGCAGCGAGATTCTGCATATCTTTTCTAATGCCTAGAAACTGCATTCGGGCATTTATCATAGCCCAAGCCACTTCTTCAGCTTTTTGTATGTTATCAGCGGTACCTGACCTCAGCCACGCACCAATCAGGCCATTGACAACAATGGCTTGGGGCATGACACCCCTGGACTTCATATGGAGGAGGACGTTATACGCGCCCTGGAGATCGCCAGCCGCTATTAACCGCCTAAGCCATTTGCCGTAGAAAAAGGGACTAGCGACACTGGCAGGGAGTTTGTGGGTTCCACGAAGGTCGACAGTCTTGGACGTCATCATTTCGACAAATATGTAAAACGCAAACTCGGTCTGGCTTGAGGCCAAGAAATAGGAAATGACTTGGTCGTAGTCCTCGATGGTAATCGAGTCGCCTAGAGCGGAACGCAATCGCTGATATAACTCAAACCCCTTTTCTGCCGTCGCAGGGTTCTCGGCACACATCCGGATAAATGGTATCAAGAACCGGGCATCCGTCTCGTGAGGAGATCCGAGGAGAGTGTTAACGACTCGCTCAGCTCTAGCCATATCACCCACCAAGCAGTACATTCGAAGGCCCAGCTGCCAAAATTCCACGAATGTCTCTGGGGCGGCCCCGAGTGTAGTGACAAGTTTCTTGTGGGTTGTGATAGCCTCTTCCCTAAAACCGTTTATGAAGGTAGCCTCGATAGCAAGCAACCGCTGGTCGCCGCGTAGTGATATACCAGCTTTCTGCATGTCCTTCGCTAGGGTGTAGATATGGGACATACGATTGGGATTGTTCTCATGGTCTGCGGCAAGGATCTGCCAAAGGAGATCCCATATATCTGCGTGAACTGACTCCCACCTCTTGGATAAAGTTATTCGCGCCGCAGAATAGTACTTCCATAACGAACTGATCCGTTTCGGAGCGAGAACTCCACTGTGGACTTTCCTGCCAACAGTCCGTATCATATTATTTAATTGGACGATATAGATTCGGCCTTGAGGCGGCCAGTCCTCCTCGTGTAGTAATAGCGCAGGCTTAGGCAAGGATTCGTCTTGGGACGCAACTCGTTTTCGCAGCTTCTCGGCGCCGTGCTTTCCCCAAATCTCCTCGACGATCTTTGTGAACTGGGTTGCTTGTTCCAGCTCTTGTTCCATCTCTTTCAAGCGTGTTTCCATTTCACCATCTGGATCCATCAAACGCTGGCCAAACTCATCTTCGTCCCGCAGACGACGCAGCTTCCCCCCCTTCCCTTGCTCGAAATAATTAACCGAAACGGCTTCATTTTTCCTTCCTTTTAAGAGGCCCAAGGTTTCCAAAGTTTTCTGACGTTCGAGTTCCTGGTCGCGAGATACGTGGGACGGTGACTCCGAGGCGAGGGGTTGTGTGGCTTGCGACAAAGAGCGCCGAAGCGCCCATTGCGCTGCTGGGGCTTGCTTCCGTAGAGTCGATAGACAGGATCTACAAATAAAATTTTCTACCAGAAGCGTTCTCGGAGGCATGGCAATAGGATCTGGTGAATTATATCCTATTCATCAGGATGCATGAGCGGCGAAATGCTGCTTGAGAGATCAGAATCTTTATCGTGAAATTTTATGGACGATAAGGTTGATATCACTGTTAGCGTTGCCTAGCGCCTCCCGAATTCCGACTTCCGGGTTCATCTCCCACTGCCCCCCACTTTGAAATGTTAAGCGTACCTGCGAAGCTGCTCTACTGGGTGCATAGACCGAATACCTTAAGTAAATACTACAGTTTCTATGACTAGTCGCTTTCATATACTCTTAGTGATTTTCATACATAAAATTCATGATCTTATATTGAATGATAACGAATCAGTCAGTACTTATATTCAGTGCTTCCCTATGTACCTGGGCCAGTCTTTGGTACCCCACGGCTGTAACCTTAATTAGCTGCATGGCCGACAGGGAACAGGCAGGGATGGAATAACGCTTAGGCAAGACCCTGTCTTGCCTGTCTAATCGCGGTCGCATCCACTATAAAGACGCGTACGAACCTCGAGTTACATAGCTACTTCTAGTGATAAAAGTTACATCTCACCATGGCTATCGATGACTCTCTCAAAGAGACATATGAAGAGAAACAGCACCAGGTAGTAATGGCCATATTGAAGTAAATTGAGCCTTCACTAATAGTCCCTAGGCCGCCTACGTGTTCGACCCGTCAGAAGAGGCCGATCGCGCAAGTCGACCTACTAAACGGAGAAAAGTGTCGAAAAAGCCAAGCAAACCAGAAATTGAAGATACAGACGCTTGGCTGACCTTCCAGCCCCTTTTTGGTGGCGCCGAAGGCGAACGCTGTGTTCGACTTCGCCAGCAATTGTTTGAGAAGTCTTGGGCTCAGATCGATGAGAGGATCCAAGTCAGTCACCAGTACTATACACAATTGATATAGAATAATGGCTCACGAACAGGTATAGCGCATACTTCGAATGACAAATCAGTCTACATTGAATGAAGTGATCTCCTTCCTACAAAAGACACCCGATCATGCATCTACGGGCAAAATTCCGTCCGCCTTCATTATCACTGGTCCGAACCTCGCTTCTCAAGACCTCTTATTTGAGCAGCTCTCGGAGGCTTTACAACTTCAAGTGGATGCAAAGGTAGTAAGGCTGAGGTCCGGCGACGCATCTAACTTGAAAGCTGCCTTAAAGAAGATCATACATGATGTTACGGCAAGGGAGACGGACGATGAAAATGACTTAGAGTTATCTACCGGTAGAGATGTAAGCGAGCGTAATCGGCTTAAATATTTTCATGTTTCGACTAACGTTCTAGGGTCGTAAATACCTGAACTACGATCTTGAAGCTCTCTACGCCCATCTGAAGTCTAATCCTCGTCGCCATATCGTTATTGCTTTTCAAGACAGCGAAGCCTTCGAGAGCGGTCTATTATCAGATCTAATTTCACTTTTTAAGTTAGTATATCCGAAATTATTCGCTTCTCACAATTGACTGAACCTTTAGCTCATGGCTTGATCGTATCCCATTCGCCCTACTCTTCGGAGT
Organism: Hypoxylon sp. FL0890; assembly: GCA_022497025.1. NCBI lineage: Eukaryota > Fungi > Ascomycota > Sordariomycetes > Xylariales > Hypoxylaceae > Hypoxylon > Hypoxylon sp. FL0890. Next base: position 815,326 of record MU386540.1, on the reverse strand, counting down.
GGCTACCTCAGTAGAGCTGTTCCAGGCGCGGCTTCTCAAGTCTACTTGCCAATGCCTCTACGGAGATCAATTTGATGTCGAGCAATCGACGTCAATCATTGAAAAGATTTTCAAAGCGGCTATCGCTCACTCGGAGGTCCCGTTACGCCTAGGTGCTTCGCTTGTACACAGCCTCCTGGACCGCCAGCGAGATCAAGTATCGAGTATTCCGGTCTTTGTGAGTTCCTTGAAAGTAAGTCATATGCTCATAAGGTGACTACCTCTATGTATGTAATATTAACGCTTTTCAGTATGCTTACATGTGCCACTTTTACGCAAACCCTCTGACGGTCTTCTTATCTGAGGACATAGAGACGGAGATACTCCAGGAAGAACATCTAGAAGCAGTGCGATGCCTACCATCTTTTCGTCGATTTGTGGAAGCAGTCATTGAGAAGGGTGAAATAAGCCAAGCTAGATTGCTTCTCGATGACGATGAGCACGTCAGATCCCTTCTACGAGGTTGCCTTCAGGACTCACGTCGATGGTCATTAAATATTTTACGCAAGCTAAAAATCTTGACCTCTTGCAAGACTTTGTCGTCCGATTTTACTGGACTCTATTTGGACGCCATATCACGCGGAATCGACATTGATCAAACCACCGAGTTTACAGAATCGATAAAGCGGATGCAGCCTAGTGATACGGAAGCGTTTCTAAATCAGGTGTTAGATGACGCCAAGAACGGTGACCCGAGTCTTGGTTTAGAACAATGGGCTAGTGAAACCGAGGAATCAGTTTCACTACTCACCGACATGCTGGCTGAAGTCAAAACATTGCAAGCTGATGCAGAAGAGCAAGGCAATGTTCTCCGGAGCAAATATAGCGGACAGACCAAAGTGTTGAGGACTACTGTTATTGCTCAGAAGGTCCAGCTCAGTCATGACACTGCGGCTCTTACGAAAGAAGATAAGGCATATACCGACTTGATGGACAAACTGGTAAATCACCTAAAGGGAATGCTTCAATGCGACAATGCAAAGGACCTGTGTTTTAATGAGCTATGGTTCTTTGACTCGAAAGCGCCCTATAGAGACGTGTTTATCCCACGGCCAAGAGGAGTTATTGAACGGGCATTGTCACGCCCACATGACTATCTCAATTGTTCTTGTTGCGAGACAAAGGAGGACAGCGTCATTCCATCCTTACCAGCAACATCAATTCTATATCAACTATATCTTGAGACCGGCTCTCTCATCAATGTTGCAGACCTTTGGTCTGCTTATTACGGAATTGTTGGTGAAGAAAATGAAGAGGGACTAGATGAGCGTGCGGCGCTTGTCTTGTTCTATCGTGGTTTGGCCGAAATGAGGGCGATGGGCTTTGTCAAGCAAAGCAGGAAAAAGGCAGACCACATTGCAAAACTTGCTTGGAAGGGCCTCTAGAAAAAAGGGACATACAAATTAGGGCCCTCGAGGAAGAGTCACAAAAATAGCCATGTGTTTGTTCGGATACCTCACGGGAAACTCATCCTGACACAATGACGGTTGTAGGAAGAATGAGCCAATAGTTTGCTCTTCAATCCGAAATGGAGAGGCTCGCTAGCACTTTTAAATATTTCTTTGGTTGCCGTTAATATGTGAAAGACCTCGAAGTCTCAGACAAGGCTCCCATTAAACCCATGACGGCACTAAGGAACAAAGAACTAATATCTGGGAATACACTATTCAGAAACGTCGAGCGCATGACAAAGAGAGCTGTAGCGATCCTCGTACCTACAAGAAGAAACACCAGCCGCCCTCGAACCAGTCAGTCGACTCCGACGCCTTCACCCAGCAGCTATCGTAGTTGAGTCTAGAATTCCAAGTGCTCGTTTCTCTCCTAACGTCCCATCATACATAAATTATCATTCACCCAGCTGCTGGCGGCTAGACACCATTGTCGAAGGCCACTTGAAGGAAAAATTTAAAAATAGCAAACAAGAGCGGATCACGGACAAGCCTTCTCTCATTTTTTTTTTTATTGATTATTGAAGCTATTCACTCGCATTTTCGTTGATTTGCAAAACACCTCGACTCAGACTTCAGTACACGCCGAACAGACTCAGAAAAGTACAAGAATTTGAGCTCGCCTTCATTCATTTTACACATAACCATACGCAATTCGATTACCAGAACGAATCGTACGCTCGACAGTGTCTAGCCGCCATGGAGAACCAAACACACAACCAGAAGCAGCCCATGCTCGGGGACCGCCGGTCAGCCCAGAACGCCGCATTCAGGGAAAAGTTACGACAAATGGCATTACCTCTCGCGCCTCTAGTCCAACTCACAACCGGCGAGATACACCCAGCGTTCCCCGGAACGCTCCTCAACTTTTGGCTGCTGACGGACGCACAACTGGAAGAGCTGGCACATTTCTACCACCAGCGGACGCCCTGCCGATGGACATTCCACTACCCGTGCCCAATAGCGTGGAACTCCGAGATGCCACTGGAAGAGAAGAGGCGTCGAATAGGACGATTCATTGGGTTGAGGGGCTGCGAGACACCGATCAGGGTAAAGACCGAGGAGGAGATCATGGAGGAGGCGAGGCAGGCGAGGATATCGGAAGAGGAAGATGTCATGAGGAGGAAACTATATTGGTACAGGTGATGTTGCCCAACTAGGGTAGCAAGGAAAATAGGGAAAAGAAAGGGGGTAAACCCATAGGTTAATGGGGAATATGGTTCTGTTCTTGACATTCCTTGATAATGTTTAATAATATGAGCACTTGAAACTCACTGTCCCCTCTCCGCCATTGGCGTATAGCATCCACGAAGTTTGATACTGAGAACCCACTTAAAATACTATGCCAGGAATCCCTCGAGCGTTGTCTTCAAAAGTATACGAATTCTCTACTGCCGCTACGCCTATAGTATATAGGATCTCTGTTATAATATCACGGTCGAAGGCTGAAAGGAAAGCGGGCAAAAGGGCGAACGAAGAAATGAACTGTCTTAACACACGAAGGGCATGTATGTGCATCTGTTAACTGCTTAATAGCCCATCAAAACAGGATGTAGTCTATTCACTTCTCCTGAACGCTTTTCTTAACTCCTTCGACAAATGCCTCCACGGCATCTCCACCACCTAGAGGCATCTGGCCTCCCCTCATATACCCTCCATTCTCAACCCTGATGGAGAGCGCATCAGCAATGCTGGGTAATCCACCATCTCTAATCGCCATCGTCAAGCTAGTCAGACTCTGGTGGAACTGTGGACTTCGTAGGACCTTCTCCAGCAGCGCTTTCTTCTGACCAAGGCTCATCGCCTCCTTAGCGGCTTGGATAGCACTAGCGGTAGGTTCCGCCGTAGTATCCCCTTGGTCGGGTTCTTGAGAGAGTACGAGGACCGAAGGGGGTAAAAAGCTAAGTAGCTCATCGACTTGCTCCTCTGAAGCTAACTGGACCATGGGGACGGTAGTGGGGGGTGTAAGGAGATCTGACAGTAACGGATAGAGCTTCCCTTCCCCTTGATTTCCTCCGCTAGCACCTCCTTTCAGCGAGTCAAGGAAATTTCTTACTGCCGTAGCAGCATCGGTTGAGCCCGAGGCAGCACTAACATCGCATTAGCACTGATTCTGGCTCAATAGGTTCAAAGCAACACGTTGGAGAAACGCATCATTTCTCTTTCTTGAGGATTTCATATCTAGTCTACATGGCAGCTTAGCAGGCTTAAAACTCCATGCGCTTTGCCTGGTATTTTGCTTCTTTTGTCAAGGGTATGTAATACTCTCATCCCAAGCAAATCCTCTTCCAAAACGCCGCGAACGAATAATAAGGGATAACCTACGCTCTAGCACCGTCGGCACCGCCCTCCCGCGCACTCTCGCCCTCTTCCCGTATGTCGCCGCCAGTCGCACCCGGATCAGCACCTCCAGCGCCAGCGCCACCATGGGGATCGTTGGGATCACCGTGACCTTCGACATCCTCCATGGGTTCGTCGTTATCGTCACCACGTCGGTCGTCGTTGTCACTATTGTTGATGGAAGCTAATTCGCGCGCAACATCGACCTCCTCACCCTGCAGGAGCTTATCGACGATCTCTCCGATCTTTAGATCGCGAGGGCTGAACCAGCGCGGATCACCAGTCCGGCCTTGGGGTTTGGACTGGAGGTAGAATAGGTGGCGCTGGGATGAAGAAAGGAACTTGAGGACGAAGACGCGGGCGTTGGGCTTCGTGGCGTCGTTGGGTTGGCTTTTCGGGTCGTAGGGTACGAAATGGCCATCCGTAGGGACCATGACGAGGTCTAGCTCGGGTTGGTCGATGGGAGCGCTTCGCTCCCGCCAGCAGAAGTGAAGCAGGTCTAGAAAGTGTTAGGAACTACGATATCCACATGTTGACTGGCGTACAGCCATAGCTAATCCTTACCATCTTCAGAGTAGAGGTAGATATAACCTGGCCGCGGCGAAGCATGGACCTTATAAGGTCTTGAAGAGCTCTACAGTTGCGATTAGCGTTTGACGTTAGAGAACAACAAGTTCAAGCTAGGGAACACGTACGTCGACTTCGCATATACCAGCCTTGAACGTTATAATGGGTGTTATAGACATCGTGAATAGTGACTCTGTGTGGTTGAGGGAAGTATGGTTATGACCCGTTTCAATAGAATGAGGAAGTTGTTGTGACTATGATTGAGTGACGTTCGTTTCGAAGCTGGATGCAAGGCTGCAGGAGCTTCGTCAAGTATCTAGAAAGCAAAGAGCTCCGAGCTTACCTAAGAGCTACGTCGAGGTACTGTGCATGCGTTGTATTTACACGGTGAACTACCAGGTACCCTCGTACCTTCCGTTTCTATCCAGGTTGTGGCTTACTTCCCGGCGCGCCGAAAGTTCCGCTGAACTTACCAGCCACATTAGGACCCACCAGACTGTGCAGGTGGCACCAGGGCTTCGCCTAAGCCCACAACTGAATTGATCTTTTTGCGCAAAGTGGAATTTCAGACCTCGCATCACCAACGTTAACAACCGAGGAACCTCAGCCAATTTCCTTTCACCACCACAACAACGCCTCCGACAACCGTCACGATGTCGCAGCCGAGCATTCAGAAAACGTTCGGAAAGTCGACCCGGGAGGTCCCGCACCCTTCCCAGAAGGCCCAGAAGTGGTACCCTGCCGACGATGAGCCCAAGCCTAAGACTGTAAGTTGCAATAAAAATTCGAATCCCGAACTTGATAGTGCCATGGAATTGCGAGAATGCATTGGCTTGGAAATTGGAAGAGATGGAGGAAAATAACGTGGCCACTGCGAAATTCGTCTCGATCTCAATCCCGCTGAAGTCATATGTGAATTCCAATTGTTTGGCTGAGCAGATGGATATGGACGATTGCTTGAACGCACTGGATGCAATCTCTCGGAATCGCTTGCTAACGGTCACTTTCTTTGCAGGTCCGCAAGGCCCTCCGTCCCTGGGCTCCGCGCAAGTCTCTCCAGCCCGGCACCGTCCTCATTCTCCTCGCTGGCCGCTTCCGAGGCAAGCGTGTAGTCCTCCTCAAGACCCTCGACCAGGGTGTCCTCCTCGTCACCGGCCCCTTCAAGATCAACGGCGTTCCCCTGCGACGAGTCAACTCGCGATATGTCATCGCCACCTCCTACAAGATCGACCTTAGCGGCCTAGACACCAGCAAGGTTGACGAGGTCGCGCAAGCCTCCTACTTCGCCCGAGACAAGGCCAAGGACAAGGCTAGCGAGGAAGCGTTCTTCAAGCAGGGCGAGAAGCCTCAGGTAGGATTTACCGGAAGCTACTTAGGACGACGGACGTGAACTAATGCGATATGCTACAGAAGAAGGAAATCAGCAGCACCCGAGCGGAGGACCAGAAGATCATCGACAAGGCTCTGATCGCCAACATCAAGAAGGTAGACATGCTCGCCAGCTACCTTGCCAGCTCTTTCAGCCTCCGAAAGGGCGACAAGCCCCACGAGATGAAGTGGTAGATACGTGTGGGGGCATTAGGGGGAAACGTTTCTAGAGAAAATTATTACATGACTTTGCGGACGGCGGATCGCGGAACTGGGCTGGCTTTGCCAATTGCATCTGGAAGTTGAGGCATCGGTCACATTGATTCTGGCGTCTGTAATCGAGGTTCTAGTCAATAAACGACTATCAAGGCAAATTGCATTGGATTGTATCGCATCGCGTGGATGAGAATGACGTGTTACTGATATCCACCGAAGCTTGGCGGTTGACATTCTCGAGACGTTTCTTGTTAATATTACCAAACGTCTCGTTAATATTACCGTAGGTGGAGTCTTTGGAAGGTTACGATTACAAGACATTCCTTTGATTTCTAGGATTCTTCGCTCACCGAAGTGTGACTTCGATCACGATCTTCTTGCTGGCACATAGAAACTTATCTTGCAAGTCGTCTATTTCATGTGAAATGGGCTATGCAGATAACCCCGAACACCCCTCGCCCTCTGTGCTAAATGCTCACAACAGACTCTTTTCCTGTTCTACACGCGTCTTCTCCAGTCAGACCTCTCGTTCCGCCCAGCTCTGGATCATGCCCTCAGGAGTTGCGTCATAATGCTTCAGTGTGACCTTGCCAGTCGCCTCATCTATATAAGTGTTGGCCTGGATGAAGACCTTGCGAGGTTGCTTGTTGCGCAATACCTCATCTCTAACCTTCTTACCCCAGAAGTCTGGGTCGACATGTGTCATGTCGGCATAGAACTTTGTTCCGGTCTCGACATCAGCAGTAGATTTGTAGATGTGTAGTTTCTGTAGATATTCGCCCACCGCTTTCCGGCCTGCCGTGAGAATCTTCGAGCGGTCTAGACTGATCTTCAAGTCCGTAAGATCATCTCCCGTATAGTCCAGCTTACAGAAGTTATCACCAGCCTCAAGGAAGCACTTAAGGATGGAGAATCGGGCTTGCGAGTGAGCCTGTCCCCATTTCCCGCTCTTGGGATCCCACATCTCGAGTGCTGTGAGACCAGCCCGGGCCATAGACAGATAGGAGGCATAGAGTACGTCTCCAGCTTCGCCGTCGATGTCGATTGAACCGTCGCCAAAGCCGAAGATCTTCAAAACAGGGAATTCACAGCTTAGGTACATCGCCACAAGCTCTGCGCGACATTCCTCGTAAGAACCCGACCAGCTGCCGAACACAGAGCTCCATGTTTGACCGGGCTTATACCAAGTCGTCACAGGCTTTCCGGTTAAAGGAGAAATGGGTGGATTCTTCTTATCGAAGTTAAACTCCCCTGGGGACGTCTCTTGCAGTAATTTGCCGCAGCCGTGGCCTGTAAGCTCGTGCAAGCCGACTTGAACCTCGAAGGCGCCATCCTGGTAACGTTTGTAGACATCAAGGTCCTTCTCAGCAATAAATGGAATCTTCTCGTCTGGTGCCTTCGCGCTCAATACATTCCCGAGAGACACATTTTTGAAGCCTTCTGTTTGGCGAATGTCATCATAATTGGGTATGTTGATTCCAAGAGGGATTCCTGAGCCGGCGAACGTCAATACTTCGAGAGAAGTGAAATCGGGCGATAAGAATTTGTCTTTCTCGAAGTCCTTGTCCCACGGCAGATGCGGGATTAGGGAAGGAGCAGCTTCCACCAGGGCTCCAAAAGCTCGCGTTCGTTCGAGGTTAACGACAGCAGCGAAGCCTTCCCATTCGGCTCGGATGCCAGCAGGGTCGCGGTACGTCTCAATAAAACCGACGTTGGACTCGACCATGGGGCCCTTGTCTCGAATCCAGAATCTCTGACTATCCTTGAAGGCGAGTAATGATCCTTCTTCAAAGGACTTTGCATAGGCATCGTGCATCTTTTTCTGGTTTTCGTTGTCTGCATTTTCCGCGGCCTTTCGTATGCTTGCCGTAACGGCCGCCAGCTCTTTGAAGTAATCGCCGTAGACCAAGTTAATAGTCTTTCCCGCCAAAACGCCATCCTCGATTTTGAATGTGGTCTCCTTCCCAATATCACCACCTTCACTGGGAATTGTGGTATTTGCGGAGGCAATCCATATTTCAAACAGACCATCCTTCTTTTTAGCAAGACGAGTATTTTCAGGCAGCAGTCCCTTTTTCGCCATCCATGCTGAAACAGCATCTATTTCAGCTTTGGTGATATCACGCGAGTCTGGGTAGTACGTAGTCATATGTCCTTGCTCTGGGTAGCCAAGATGCAATAGTGAAGGGTTGTCAGCGGAGAAGATGGCGCCAGAAGTAGTATTGTAAAATTTCTGGGCGTCCGGTGACGTTGCTGCAAGTGCGGCAAAGGCGGATTCAGGACATCGCGGGATAAACTTGGAGTCGCCGAAGCTCTTGTAGTTGCCATTGTTTCCTAAGAATTGCGCGGCATATTGCAGGAAGTGACCCAAATCCTCATCTGATATGCCAGCCTTGGCTTGCAACGCTTTCCAATCACCGCCGCTGCTTTTATGAAGGGCTAGTATGAAGTCGAACTGAATATGAATGAGTATTTAGTGGGGTAATTAAAACGCTGGCTGACCTACTATTGGTTCAGATTCGGGTGAGATCTGTCTCGCCACGATCCTACTGCCTTGGAATGATGCTCTATTGGAAAATGTTAGTGTCCGGCGGTTTCTGCATCTCATAAATTTTTGAACAGATACCTGCTGATGAAGTGTGCGTATCTCTTCTGCCGGTCTGTTAAAGCGTCAAAATGCTTCTCTATCTCGAGCCTCACGACACTAGGGGGTGCGTCGGCAAGATATTGCTTGAGCTCTTGAGCATCCATCTTGGAAACGATGGTTCGGATCGGAAATTGGTAAGGTGAAAAGCTCGACAGGGTGGGACTGGGTGGATTGGAAGGCTTCAAGGAGTATATAGGGAGCTGCCTTGAAGTTCGGAGTATCGAAGAAGCACTTCGGGTAAAGAAAGAGAGTAAGGTCATTTGAAGATGAGGAGGCGGCTGCTTGCATTCGTCACCTTCCAAGTAAGGCAAAGCAATCGCCCGGGCTATGTAGGCAAAACTGTCCTTAACATGCGTAGGTACCTAACATTAGCTGCCGTAGCTGCAGATTTACATGTACCTATAGGCCTAATGATGAAAGCGCTTTCCAGTTATAGATTGAGAGTGGTCTGCTTAGAAATTCCCCCGCAATTTCTGCATTTCCAGATGCGCCACAGCCCTAAGTAGGGCGTCAGGGCGTGTTAGCCACATGGCGGCTTCGCCCTGGCTAAGTGGATATAAGATACCGATATCCTATCATCATTATCTCGCCTCGTTAGGGGAACGAGTCCTACATAGGTGGTGGAACCTCAGCTATATATCTTACGCGGGCAAATATAGTAACACCTGTTTGCAGGAGTTGTCGTTGAAGTTTTTGAAACTTCTTGGACTTATTACTTGCTCAGGCTAATTATGCTTGAAACGAGTATGACTTCCTTATACCAAGCACAACCACTGAAGATGATATCGGCATAGATCATGACCGTTCAGGGGTAGATATACCGAGGGGTTTATTCTAAGTCTCGAAGGTAGCAAGAAGTGTGGCTTGAAAACTCCAGATAATTAGCACTACCTGGTGCTTGAGATTGGAAGTTCTGAAGGCAATGCCAATTCGTAGGAAAGAAAACATGAGATTAGAATTCGGTCGACTAATCGGGCATTGATGGTATTAGATAAATTACTGATCACGTAGGAAATACGTAACAGCAGAAGAGCCCTTCGCTTCTTTAAACAGACGCATAACTTATAGTAACACAGCGTTAGTTTGAACCAAACCTTCTAGCTGCTGTACATGCAGGAGAAGGCTTGATCTTGTTACACCGGGAGGAGCCCCATTCATAAAAATGGACCTCATGACCTTCATCTGCATGCTGGGTTCCCCGGCTTTCATGACTTCACGCTCAAGATCCGAATGACCCGAAGAGGCCTTATCATGGCTTCTCGCAATTGGGACTCACGAAGCCGTTGGGGTCTCTCCCCATTATCTCAACCTATCTTCTTGCGCTCACTGCAGTTGCAGGAGAAAGTCCTAATCGATACTGGCGAATATAAGATCTAGCAATTGTGGGATCACCCGAATTAGGGAGTCGGAATGGCCTGCGATATCTGGTCTGTCAACTGCAGACTGCAAGTGCCATAAGAAATCATGCAGACGCGGCCTTGGCACTTCTTAGTATTTCACCTTGGTATCCGACCCGAGCGCTTGATCACAACGGCGTATTATGCTACATGATTGGTGAGAAAAGTGCCATTGAGCGGTGAAGAACAATAGTTAGTTCGTCGTACCGTTCTCCCCGTCTTCCCCGGCTCCACCTGATACCGATAGCGACCCTGTTATAACTACGGATGTTCTGAAGTAGAAAGCAGTTCGGCGACAATTTCTATACACTAGATGCACAGGAGTGGGCTTACCGGAACTAGTACCCGGGCGGTGAGGAGAGGGTGAGTTGAATTTAGCTAGCACGCATATAGCTAGCTGTACGAACGCCTAATAACCATCAATGCCGGCGTGAAAAAGGCCTAACCTGAGGGTATGAGAAATGCTACCCACTCATGTAGGTACGTACAATCGGGAAGTAGGCTTGCCTGATGTAGGCAATTCCGTGTAGCTGGGCTGACCTCTGCTCAAATGGGTAATAAGATAGCAAGCCTATAATTGATCAGCCGTTGTTGCACAAGGTACGGCCACATCATGTTGGAGTAGATCTATGGTATATACCGGTCAGTACCTACGATGACAGGTAACCTATTCGTTGGCCCAAGATCCTTGGCCAATTGCTTACGAGGAGGTAATAAGTTGCGAAGGGAAAGTGCTTTTCTTTTTTTTCCTTCGCCTTTTCCAGGCTTGGGGAACAGAACATGTCCTGTAACAACCGAAATATAGTATAGGCAGCGTCAAAGATCCGGTCCCGTGCGATGGCTCATCATTGGCCCTGGCTGATATGCCTGGACAGGATCCAGGGTTCTGATACGTCACAAGTTTTCGTGGTCAATTTGTTGTTGATTTTGACGACAATGAACCGCAGCTCCTGAGATACCGATATAGGAGTAGGATATTCTTTTTGTATAGTGCTTGAAGGTGCCGTCATGATTCATCATACCGACTTGAGCTCGCTTCAAGCGCTTGGCGGCCTATATTGAATATTAGGGATAGCATTAGGATAATCGGACATGGGAGAGATCATCTCGTGACCCGGTTTGCTTTTCTTTGTCCAAACCACGTTTTCCTCCACAATTTTTCATTATCACATTAGGGCGAGCTTGGTGTCGGCTAGCTCAGGCTTCGATGCTTTGTTCGATAAAATTTCCATCAGCCTAATGTAAAAGAGTGGAATTCAAGTACGTACAAGTACGTACCCACCCCCACGTTACGTATGTACATGTACTGTAGTACATCGAATGCTTTTGCACCGAGATGGGAGCACTTGACCAGAAATCTGTGACTATGTACATGGGGGAGCTCGGTGCTCAGGTCCCGATGAAATGCGGCCGCAACCATTATAAAGAATTATTAAATATCGAAAATTAACGGAGGGAAAGGAAAGAAAGGCGAGAGAAGTAAACCAAGAACAATAAAAATAACCGGAGAAAAAAGATGGGGGAAAATTACCCAAGTAGGCAAGGGCGAGGAAAAGAAAGGGGGAAATTTCAATGTTCTTAGTGGCTCATGCCGGGTGTCGGTGTGGTCTACTCCTTCTCCAAACTCAAAAATTAGGACCGCGAACTCCAAATGTTAAGGTACTTAGGATTAGGTACGATATCCTTAAACTTTTCCTGTACATGTAATTTCCAAGTTCAGCCTGTTCTCGAATGCCCCAAGAATGGCAGCTCAATTTGTTTCATTAACTACTAAACCCCGACCAAACCTGTTCCCGGCTGTTGTATGTACATCAAGATTGTTGGCTCCTATCAGAAGGCCTCCTTTTTCAGCTTCCCTTCTCGAGTTCGGGTGACTCTTGGTTCTAGCCGTGCTATCTGGCACCGTGGGTTGGGTAACCTTGGTGAAAGCCACACGTCTGTGATCCTTGATGATGGGGGAACATTTACAGTTCGAGAGTAATTCTCGTTGATCGTGGGGAAACACGATGAACACGACGCAGATCCTCGATAATGGGCAACACTGCTCGGTCTAGTGAATACCGTCGCTTGTTGGTTTGTCTTCAACTACATACTCCATACATTTCAACTCGGCCCTATTTATCGGTTCTCGCGTCGACGATGCTGTCCCCCACTCAAGTGTGTCTGCTATTTTATTATTTCGATGGAGAAATACTTCTGGAGCATCCCGAGGTCCTAAAACAGGTCCGTGTAGGTACCTCTTGGCCCTTTACCCGCATCCACCCCTCCCTGACGTCGAGTCAAGTCCGGAGCCCCAAGGAGACCGGGATGCCATAGCTCTGATTGGCTCATCGCCCTCAGGAATTGCCTTCTTTGACGTTCTCTTGGACTTCTTTTTAGCGTCTAGCCCAGGACCAATCCCTGATCCCGCCTCGGGAATCTCAGGTACTAGACTTCGCTGATTTTTTCTACTTTTTGTCAGCGACCTTCGGCACTGCGGTGTGGTACAGGCAGATTTTGCTTACTTCGTCATTCCACGTCTGAAGTCGCAAGGCCTGCTAACCAAGGTGCTGACACCCACTTTATAAAACCAACCGCTTCGCCGGCGGTCCTGAGGGTCCACAGCTATCTGCCCTAGTTCTACCATATTGCGCTGCTTTAATTACCCCCGATTTCCTGTATTTTGAATCTCGATCTTTCTATCTTTTGAAGCCTGTCGCTAAGTTTGCTGCGTTTTGGTCCTCTTAAATACCAATTCGCCGTTCGTGCAGGTTGCTTGTTACTATATACACCTTAGCTCGACTCTTCTAAGTGGAAGCTACTCTCATTCTGCCTCAGGTTCTTGCAACCAAATAAGATCAATTACTCCTGTTTTCCAAAAAGAAAAGACACAGGTTTATCACGATGTTAACCTACGATAGTCCTGTTTCCATGAATGGAAAACATTCATCCGGGGCTAACATAGCTGCGACTATGAATACCATGGCCTCGAACCCAAACCCCAAGCCGATCAACGCTACTATGGTACCCGTGACATCGAACAATACTATTGCGAAAGTTAATGGTCACTCGGCACCTAAGCAGCATCATATCTGGCTAGTCACTGGCCCCGCTGGTTGCGGGAAGAGCACGGTTGCTAAGCACTTATCAGAGGCTCTCAATCTACCTTACATCGAGGGTGACGAGGTACGACTATCATCCATACATAACTTTAGCGTCCGTGCAACCTACTAACTTCCAAATGTCCAGTTTCACCCAAAGGCAAATATTGAAAAGATGGCCAATGGCATACCGTTGACGGATGCTGATCGATGGGATTGGCTTACAGCCTTACGAGAAGAGTCCCTTCGGCAACTGGCTGCTGGCGCTGAAGGAGTGGTGCTTACATGCTCAGCTCTTAAGCGCAAGTACCGAGACGTCATTAGAGTAGCCCCTTACTACTCGCATGATGTTGTCCTTCATTTCATCTATCTCCACGCTCCCGAATCTGTTCTCCAGGAGCGCGTCGGACGGAGACAGGGCCATTACATGGGGGCCAACATGGTTCATAGCCAGTTCTCCATACTGGAGCCACCAACGGCAGAAGAGACAGATGTGATCAGTCTTGATGTGAGCGGATCGATGGATGAGGTTCTCAAGGAAACTTTAGAAAAGGTCTTTCAGAAGATGGACGAGACTGCATCAAGCTGACATGACATGAATATCACGCGACGGCATTGCAAGGAATAGCGGGCGCAAGTACAGTGGCAGATATGACTGAAATTAGCGTTGTTTTTCTACGTGAGCTCAGGAGTTGGTTCCGTCATTCACTTCGGCGCATCTAGACAGGCATTGGGGTGACGGTGTTGCTTTCAAGTAAATCGCATTACGCAAGCAGTGTGAGCTGCCATATAGGAGTTTCGGGTATTCATATTATCGGTACATAGAGCAAATATAGACAGACCGCGTGTCCTATTCAAGGCACCTGCAGAAGCAAGCCAAGCCATGCTTAAGAGACGAATTTATACATACAGGGAGCGAAAAGCGACTTTTACGAGGAAAGTGTCGAACTTCGGATCGAAGCCGGATACTAGCAAGGATTCCCCAGGGATCCGACCAAGTTGAGAGGCCTCCCGCCGCCGTCCTCCTAGGGGCTGAAGCATCTGCATTCGCATTTACCCTGCAATGTTACGCCATATTGTGATGTGCTCGAGTCAAAAGACAAGGCCACCGCTGACCTACTGACCTAAGTAGTTACCCGTTATGGGTTCCACTGTGGGACGTGGGATCATCACCCCTAAGATCCACCAGATGCTGCAGCTTGGGAGCGTCTAACATTAGGACGAACCCTGACGAACCCTGCGCTTCTCGTTAGGTCTTATTACTTCAACATGCATATAAGTGAGAGAGAAATAAGACAAACCCTTTCCCTGAGGGCCCTTGGTTGCCTTAGAAATGGTCGAACGTCTGTTGATGACGGTGTTGCTTAGCAGCGTTTCCACATCCAGCCTCATGCATCAACCGCATTGTACGTGGCTGATTCTCGTTTCTTCGCGCGTGATCCTCAATCCATCACATCCCGCGAATGGATTTCCTATCCAGCGGGATTTTAGGGCCGAACACAAACCCCGGATAGGATCTATGCGGAACACGGGTAGGCGGACAGCTATCATGTATAAGTGACAAGTCTCAAAGCCTGTCAGCTTTATCGCTTATACGCATGAGGAACTGCATGCACGAGCACTGGGAAGAAAGCAATGAGGCTGTCGAGGCAAGGGGGTCGGACCCAGAATGTGTCTAAGGGCAGGGGAACTATGCTACGCTATGTCGTGCCATGCTAGCCTTGCGACTAAGGATGCTCCGGTTTAGTTTATATGACATATCATCTTCAAATCAGATAATACCCTATCACATTCCTCCGCACATTTAGCTGCTTCCCATTATGCAGGTGACGTCCCGTGCTTTCCATACCGCTGCGGCGGCGGCTCTCTTGGGCATCAACATTAACATCGAGGTGGCCGTACAATCATCGCAGATGCAGAATCATCGCGTCCGGTTCCTCTACGATCTTGCGCACTACCTCAGCAGCTCTTGCCATGGTTGCGCCGTCTATGACGCGGTGATCGGCGCTCCAGCTGAAGTTGCAGACCTGCTTCTTAACGACCTTATCGTGGTTGTCATTATCGAAGGCCGGGATGGTACGCATACGGCCGATACCCAGAATTGCCACCTCCTTCTCGACGATCACCGGCGATACGTATGTACCCCCGATATTACCGATGTTGGACACGGTGATAGTGCCACCGCTCAGGTCCTGCGGTGACAGTTTCCCAGTCGCAGCTTGCGATTGCAGACGCGATAGCTCTGCAGCTATAGAGAGCACGCTCCTCGCTCCTACGTTCTTGATGACAGGTACGAGAAGACCTGAAGGCGTGTCCATCGCGATGCCAATATTGTGTTGGCTGCGGTGGACGAGCGTCGGTTTCGAGGTCTCGGAGTTCACGTCCACGCGCGCATTCAGTATGGGATACTGATTTAGCGCTATCGAGACGGCTTTTATGATGAAAGGTAAATAAGATAACTTTGTTAGTTCTCCTTCCTTCGCAGACTGTGAAACAACTTTATTGAGCCGCCGGCGCAAGTCATGTAATTGGGAGAAGTCGATCTCGTCGGCATAGAGGAAATGCGGTATCGTCAGAGAACGAGTCATGGTCTTGAACATCTGAAGTTGCGTATTCGATAGTTGCACTGTCGTCTCGGTCTGTTTGTCCGTATCTAGTGGTATACTAGGCAACGGACTCGTTTGTTGGGCGGACTGGGTGGCTGATTTCCTCTGCTCAACAAATCTATAGATATCTTCCTTTAAGACTCGTCCGTCCTTCCCTGTTCCCTCGATCTCCAATATATCGATATTAAGTTCCTTAGATAGATGCCGGACTGCAGGAGTCGCTAGAGATGCACACTTGCCCTTCTTCACCAGAGGTGGTTGGGGCTGCGGTTCCGCTTGCGCAGCAGACTCGGTCGCTTCACCTGTAGCATCCTGGGCTTGTGGAGGGTTACTTAACGACTCCTTATTCAGGGGCTCCGAAGATCCCTCCGTTGCAGGCTCAGGTGCGGTGAGCGCGTCCAAAGCTTCCTGGCTTGCGCCGCCCTGTATGTCAATGTCCACGAACGGCTTGCCAACCTTTGCCATTTCACCGGCCTCGTAGTGCAATTTCTTCACAACACCCGAAAATCGGCTAGTGATCTCGACGGACGCTTTGTCGCTCTGGACCTCGCACAATGGCGAGAACTCCTCGACTCGAGCACCGGGTTCGACGAACCATTGTATTATTTCGCATTCCACGATGCCTATATACGAATTAGATCTGACAGCAGAAACATTGAGTCTCTATATAGTATTACTTACCTTCACCAATGTCAGCAAGAAGAACGGGCTTTACCACTTGCAAATTTCTGGTCGATTGGAATCCTCTTATTAGAGCGGAACGGACTTGGAACTCGGCAGTACGATTTAGACCGTGGCAGAGTCGCCATTGTCGCTGAAGAACACGAGAACTACGCTGAAGAAACATTGTATATATAAACAAAATATCTAGTAAATTAAGGAATAAAATTACATTTTGAAGTTCGAAATCTAAGGTAAGGGAGACTCAGCTCGTGGAAGAAGAGGGGAGAGTGACTATCCGTGCTGACCTTCCCGGCCCAAGTGACGATTATTCCCCCACATTGAACCGTCGCTATCCGGAATCTGGGGAAGCCGACTGTGGCCGCGCCCGGGCGCCCATTGGCCTTGCCCCACTACAATTGGATAACCATGCAATTGGGATCCATGCCATAGTGCCGGGAACCTTGGTGAGCGATAAAGCATCTTTTTATCTTAACTCCGACGGCCTCGACGAATTTTTGCGACGTAACGTGCCGAACTTCTACGGCTGTACCCGCTGAACGTCACCCCGCGGTCTTCTAATTGAATGTATTATTAGCTTCATAGATCCTTGAATTATGTCCTTGGCCGCCAGACCCAGGCTTCTATGCCTGCTCTGTCAATCAAGAGCTTTTAGTACCTCTTACCGACTTCTGGCAGAGCAAGGCGCCTCTGCTCAAAAGGCGACTACCACCAAGAACCAGACAGCTAATACGGCGACAACAACTACGACTACGACTAAGACGACGCCAGTAACGCCTAAGATAGCTCCCGATTCTCCGTTGGCAGATGCGCCCCGAGGCTATGGAAAGCGAGTCGAGGAATTCACGCCCAAGCCGCTCAGTCGGCCGATAGGCATGCACTCACCCCCGCAACCAGGCGAGAATACAGGTATAGACCGCCGAACACTGAAGCAACGCCGCGACGACTTTGTCAACTATGAGAAGCACCTGCAAAGACGGCAGGAGCTGAAGAGCAAGATGTCGCGGCCTTACTTCCGCGATTGGGGCAACCTGAAGTTTCACAAGGGAAAGACGTTTATTGCACCTCCGCGCCCCTTCAAGGGCGACTTGTCGCTCTTCTTCCCGAACTTATACGGTCAGACGCTGTTAAAGAGCGACCGCAACCCCCGTGACACGACGCCGACACTGCAGGGCAAGATTTCGGTCGTTAGCGTGTTCAGTAGCGTGTGGGCCGAGAACCAGGCGAAGACATTCGTATCTCAAGAGAGCAATCCCGAGCTCGAATGTGTCCTGGAGCAAAATAAGGATGTAGCCCAGCGTATATGGATAAACATCGAGGAGAACACGATGAAGTTTTGGCTGATAAAGCTATTCATAGGTGGTATCAGGAGTCGGATCGGCGAGCCGAATTGGGGCCGGTATTTCGTCGTGCGAAAGGGAGTCTCAGATGAGATCCGGGAGAGCATCGGCCTTCTGAATAGCAGTGTCGGCTACGTATACCTCGTCGATAGCCACTGCAAGATACGATGGGCCGGTAGCGGTCCTAGCGAAGATCACGAACGAGAGGGATTGGTTAGGGGTGTCCAACGACTTCTGGACGAAGCGAAGGACTTGAAGAGAAGTTGAATAAGCTGTGTATCACTATGTGCGATAATTCAAAATGATACCCGCCTCTCCCTAAAAGTAAATTAGATGGAGAGCAAAAGCTCAACACCAAGACCTTCTCCTAACATCCATATTGGAATACTGATACCAGCCGTCATGTCAATCATCACCCTCTGACTGCGACCAATTCGTTCAAACCTTGTTTGCACATATTATACAGCGTACTCTGAGTCCCTCAAAATCACCGGAACGCCTTGCAGGACTGTAATGCAACCAAGGAGCCAAGATATTTTCCCATCGCGGTTCAATTAGAACCACGGATGCCAAGCTTCTCTGCCATCATCTACAAGAAAAAGAAGAAAATCACGAAGCAGAACGCGATGAAGCCGCCCATAATGATGCTATCCCGTCGCTTTCGTGCCGAGATCTTGCCGATTATCGTGTTCAGACCGGGGACTTGGCTCGCAGCCATGGTGATCCTCCTGTTGATACTAGCTAGCGTTTCTCGTTGCACGATAAAGCTCTCGTTGGTGGCATATGCCTGACTAAGGACACTATCCACCATGTTATGGCTGTTGTCGATGCGGTTTCGCTCGTCCAACATGTACTCGGCCTCCGCAGCTTCGGGATTGTTCGCCCGGTACGTCTGGATGTCGTCACGGACGTTCGATAGTAGGTTTGCGCGGTTTCTCGCTTCCTGTAGACTAGATCGTAATCGCCCAAGGTCTCGTCTGTGCTCGGCGAGTTTCTCGCGGAGGAGAGACAGGTTATTTTGCTTAAGGGCAGAAGATGTGAGGCTCGCTTCCGAGTCTAGGAGGCGCCCTAGCTGGCTGACGACATGCTCCCTCTTTAAAACTAGTTAGTCGATAGAACTGACGTAGTCTAATTGTCCATAGGTCCTTCAGACAAGATAGTCCTACCTTATCGAGTATTTCCTCCAACTTCGCTTCTGTTTCTCGCTCCTCCTTAGTCGGCTTGGGCGGAATGTTGGTGACGGTGGAGAATTGCGAGTATGTGTGAAATAACGTCTCCGTCTGAGAGTTGCAAAGTCAGTATGAGGCCATTCAGCCTTGCGCATATGAATTGTGCTTATTACCTGGGACTCCAAGCTCCGAGCTTGCTGGCGTAACTGAGCCCAACCTTGGTTTCCTGTTGACGCTGCCATGGCTATGTTTAATATATCTGAATTGGGTATAAATGCCGACTTCCAGAGTCACTGAGCATCCCCGAAATGTGCTTTGGGAGAGGTTGCGCAAAGGCTATCGTTCAATACCTATGGACGACCATACAAGGGTTCGTATTGCTGGTGGTTGGAAACCAGGGAAAACAAGTATTACTTCTCCCAATAGGAAGTCAATAGTCCCCAAGTAGTAATCGTGATAACACCTCGTATCGGTCGTAAGATAGCTCGATGTAGGAAATCGTCTGTAGGTAACACGATGATGAATAGGATTGGGCTTGGTGCTTCCGCTGCGCCCACTACTTGACATTCAATACGTAAAGTGCCTTACATGTAGGTACTCGGTACCTTCACTAAATTAATGGGGCCATCCCGGAATTACGGAATACGGTAGCTCCAAATTCCGATACAAACCTCTGCCACATTGTGGCTAGTGCAGTACGTACCCGGCGCTCGTTTAGCTGCGCAAAAGCGGGACTTCGGGAACAAATTACACTAATCACCTGACTAAAGTTTCCAGCCCACAAACCCTACTGCAAGAATTGAATTCTTTTGGCTCTCCAAAAAACTCGGGCGGAAATTTAACGACAACAAGAAAAGATTCCCGGAAACCGACCTCACCCTCGTCGCAACCACAGCCATTCAAGATGGTAAGTTGAAATCGATCATGCCAATGCGACCGACGCATTTATCGAAAGCATCGAATGTTACGGCTAATTTTTGCTGTAGTCGACTGCCAAGGTTAAGACCGGTCAGCTCTGGAACAAGAGCAAGGAGGACTTGCTGAAGACGCTCGAGGAGCTCAAGACGGAGCTAGGCCAGCTTCGCATCCAGAAGGTCGTTTCGTCCGGCAGCAAGCTCAACAAGATGTACGTTTGCACAATTGCAGCTCAGCCAGCCGTATCTGCATTATTTCCCCCACTATCACGAACTTCGAAGTCCCCGCGACAGTCACGCGATATGGAAGATGGAATATCATATGGAATATTCATAACTGACCATGCTTCTCATTCTACAGCCACGACCTCCGAAAGTCTATCGCCCGTGTCCTCACCGTTGTCAACCTTAAGCAACGATCGCAACTACGCCTCTTCTACAAGAACAAGAAGTACCTTCCTCTCGACCTCCGACCCAAGCAGACCCGTGCCATCCGCCGCCGCCTGTCACCCGAAGAGAAAGCCAGAACCCTCGAGAAGACGAAGAAGCGTAGCTCGCATTTCCCGCAGCGAAAGTACGCCGTCAAGGTACGCTGAGCCTTATTATACTTCAACTTGCTGTCACTTCTGTGACTCGGAGGGAGGTCTTTGAGCTAACATTGTTGATGTAACAGGCTGCTTAGATGAAAGTTGGGCTGTAGCAGAGGGGAACTCGGACGCTTTTTGTGTGGTAGACGGGCGTCGTGGTCATTCCAAAAACAGGAATCGTGATATTTGCATGGCATCACAAGGCTTTTTCGGTTCATAGGTGTTTAACGAGGTCACACTACGCAGCCAATGTCGCTGCCCAATGCAAAAAGATTTGCCTTCGGGCGCTGAACAATCCTTGACGTCTGTCTTCCCAACCGTACGTGTTCTGCTAAATCAGAAATAGAATCCGCGACTATCCTACGCTAATGGAATATACAACTTAAATCCCATCGTAATTACCTCCGGTCCGATCTGAGTAAAAGAGCGCGAGTAGAGTGTTAGATGATTGGCTTCTATGTCCATGCGACAATCTGCTCAGCAGGTACCGAGGGGACGTGAGCAACTAAGCTTCATAATTACCCTCGTGAGCATCCCCTTCTCGAGTTTAAGTAGCTTCACTTTAACTTTAATTACGCCAGAAATAGGGTCATTTGCCAGAAAGTTACACGATCAAGAATGAGCTGATTATTAAATGTACGCATGACTGGGCCGCATGATAAACAATATATGAGGTATATATCTAGGGGCAATGGTCAGCCGTGAGTTATGTTTTGAATTCATGAATCTTATTTACAGACACTCAGCTTAAGACAATCATCCTTGCAACAATGGTCCGGTTTGATGATAGGCTCTTACACTTCCTATATATTGTCTTCGAGATCCCTCGACTCCTAGACTTGGTCTGGTTGGATGACAACTGACAACACTGCGAATTGGTATTGTGGAAAGCAACGCTTCCACTTATTCCAATCGGAGATGTATGAACTATCGTCGTTCACGGGCCCCTAGGGGCAGCTCACACAGCACGGAAAGACACCGTGATAGACTACACCGACTAGTCAGGGACATGATATCCACCTTTGCGGCATAAGAGACCAGCTCGCACAACCTCATCTGTGCCTTCACATTCAACGCAGGATATAAGCAAGACATAGGCCAAACCCAATCCTATTTATTTACGACAGCTTAGCCTAGAACATGATGAGAGATTCCAACAAGCATTCAGAGTCTAAAAGAATTACAGTCTTCGAACATGTCGCCAGAACCCTCTCTTCCACCACGAGGATGAAGACGTAGTCCTCGATGATCCAACTGTCTTTATTGGAAATGAAATACAGACGCAACGATTCTTTTCAACCTTCGGCCAGTTCTTATGAGACACTACGACATGGCCTAGACCTGCCCTCGACGTTCCTCTCCGGGAAACCTTTGGGGAGAATATATGGGCATCAGCCCCTATGGGATTCGAACAACGCATGGGATACCATGGAATCCAAGAATCTGCCGGCTATCACAACAAGGCCAGACAGGCCCTCCAGGAGCTAAAGACAATAGTTAGTCTAAGTACACGGTTAGCAGGATAAGGTCCTCCACAAAGCAGACCAATTCAAACAACTCGGATGAAGTGCCGAGAAAAGATATCGAAGGAGGGACGCAACAGTAGAAGGTGCGAGGCACTGTATCTTGTATTTAAGCCCACACACCCAAGGGGCTCCCACATCTAGAAACGTTTCCTAATACAACATCACTACTCCCACTAAGGTTATCTGAGAAGGCTAACCTAGACTCATGTGGGTCCGGGAACTTCTACCTGCCTCAGACGGAAGGAAGGGAGTTAGTTGATGTTAGTGGTCGACGCCTATTCTAGAAGGAGGACTAAAAGGTGTTTCAATCCCCGCGAATTCGCACACACAGCTCGTTGATAGGGGGAAAGGCTCGATGTATAATCTTATAAAGACATACACGTATGACGTCGTTATTTATAAGTGGTATCGGGTAAGGATATTTGACAACTGGAGATGTTAAGTTGATAGATAATTTTATTGAAATATCCAGTCCTGGCATAGCGCTCGCAGACCCTGTTATCTCAACTACGAAGAAGGCTGTCCTATAAAAGTGCCGACTCTTTCCTTGTTTTCTTGTTCCTCTTCTTCCCCTACTTTGCCCACTTATCCTCCTTCCTCCTTCTCTTCAGTAAGAGATCATTGCGCTAAGGAGTCAATAGATACCTTGTACCTAAGTAATTTGTTTTATTGTCGCTGAAATTCCTTTAAATTCAAATATCGCTGTCGCTTTTGTCCGCTCCTGAGGTATGCACTCCGAAACCCGCTACCTATAAAACCAAGCCTCCCTTAAGATCGTTACACCTGAAACCCCTGTCGCTATGGAACATGATATAATTGTAAACCGCTGACCAAAGATGACTCAATCCGCTGTTTTCGTCGCTTCCGCTGTTATATTTAGAATTGTCGGGCCTCCGATCGGCTTTTCCGCCATATCTCCGACTTCAAGGGCCGCTACAAAAGCCGATTGGAGGCCCGGAGTATTCGCTGCCCGCCTAGAATTTAATAAGGCCGAGGAGGATACATAAAAGTCCGTGGATCTGGATTTGGACTTGCTGTTGGCTGTTCAAAGGATCTATTCTGGATTCCTGGACCCGGATTCGGACTCTGCACCTGCCATGAGTTGACCCTGTTGACCGGAGGACACATCCAAGGCTCCTAACCTTGCGTTTGAGCCGGCTGCTCATTAACCTGGGGGTACATCCAAGGCCCCTAGCCTCGGATTTGAGTTTGCTGCTCGGTATCCAACAAGATATTGTCCTGCGGTGTCTCTGGCGATATGGGAGATAAAGCAGACGGGCCTGCCGCTGTCCGGGCCTTCTGTTTCTTCTTCGGCCTCTCATGTCTCGCTTGGTGTCTCCTAAGTTGATCAATCCGTATGAACTGGCTGTTACAGCCCGGCTCTTCGCACTTGAACTTAAAGTCCGGATTGTGCGTCTTGCGATGTTTCGATAGGTTGGACGATTCGCAGAAGCGCTTGCCGCATATATCGCATTCTAGGGGCTTTTCGCCGGTATGGGTGCGTTTATGCATTGCTGCTTTATATTAGTTTGCCGCTTAGGTATATGGCTATTGGTCAAGTACGTACTTAAAGCGCTCTTCTGCTTGAAAGCCTTGCCGCAACCTTCGTAGTCGCACTTGTACGGTGTTTCACCCGTATGTGTCCTCACATGTTGGTCGAGGGCCTGTTGCGCCGAGAATCCCTCACCACATATCTCACACTTATGCGGTTTGTCTTTGTTATTGTCAGTACTGTTTCTTGTTTGGGTTTAGTTTCGTCTGACTTACAGGCAGTGTGAGTTGCAAGGTGGCGCCGTAGCTTGTTCCGCGATGCGAAGACTTGGTCGCCCCGACGTGTGCATCCCTTCCAAAGACAAAGATACTTCGTCTTGTTTGTCAACGAAGCAATATGTTCATTGCATAAGTGTTCGTGAAGTGAGTGCGGGTCATTGCAAATATGTCCGCAAACGCTTCCTTGGGTCTCTGGTCCTCCTGGGGCAACGACCCATTGACAGACATGTTGGCTTGTGTTGCTCGTTCCCGTTAAGGGTACTTCCAGACCAGGCGTTACTGAATCTAAGTCAGGGGTAGATGAGAGGCTTGAATGATGATGGACAGGCAAGGAGAGTGTTCGCGTAGGATTTATGGGATGGTCGGAAGGGTCGAGAAGAGGACATTCAAACTGCGCGAGCCCATGTTGTTGTTGTTGCTGTTGCTGTTGTTGTTGCTGTTGCGTATTTGAGGTGCCCGGCGCCCTTAAGTCTCGCAAAGTAATGGCGACGTCGTGCTCTGTGTTCGTGTGGTTGCAAGGCTGGTTGTGTAAGGTCGCGTTCATCTCTGGCTGCATTGAGCTCTGCCAGCCTTGGTTCAAAGCCCACATGTCATCGAAAGGTTGCGAGACATTTTCGAAGCAATGCAGGTCATCACATGGCGTTCCATCTCCAGAGCATGCCTCCTCTTGACAGACCTGGGTTGAGCAGCAATCGCTTGAGCACGAATATTTACTGCAATTCACAGACGCGCAATCGTCAGCGAGTGGGCGCTGCGACGAAATGCCGAGATCTGAAGCGTTGAAATGGTTTCCGATGAGCGACTCGCTATTAGAAGCATGATGACCTGGCTTTATGTCTTGGTTTAGGCCAAATTTAAGGCCCATGTCCGAGAAGGCGTCCGGATATACCGGGACAAATGTCTGTGCCGGGAGCTGGAAGGTATCATTCTCGGGTAGTTGGTAAGGATAGGGGAAGGATGAATGGGTAAATCTTGATCTGGGGGGATAAGTCGGCATAAAGGTGTTACGGTGTAAAGCTTGGGGGTTATAAGTGCCCAAGCACTTGTCGAGACAAGAATCATCGTGTGAGGTATGAAAGAGTTCAAGAGATGAGGGTTCTATGGTGTCGAAAGATGAAGGAGAAAAGGAAAAGGCGTTGTCGAAATTGTGGCTGCTAGGCGCAACCGAACTGGTGAGCCGGTCCACCGAAGGTGAAGAGGTGAGAGAGGGAATGCCGGCATAATTCGCGTCATTGGGATCGACAGATTCGTCCATCCTCCCATAGATAGTCATGCTGGCTGTTCAGCTGGAGCATGGCCTGGGAAAGGAGATAGATGGACAGGTTTCTGCTAAGTTGAAAAGAGGCGCTATTCGGGAGAAGGGATGAAGTTCGAGTTGTCCGGTATCAAGTCAGTAGTATATTGGCCAGTGCGTCAACTGATGAGAGAAGATCTGGGATCGGAATAGATCGACACCGGCCGCACGAAATTGTTATGGGATTGAGGCTCTTCTCGTCTGGTTTGCAAGAGGGAAAAAAAAAGTTAAGAGGCAGAGGGTGGGTGTGGGCAAATGGGCGGGTTTCCAGGTCTGCAGTTGAGAACCTTGATGGACCTCGATGGTCGTGAGCAGTTATGGCACTGGCAGTTGACAGGACTAAAAAGTACATGTAACTGCAGCACCGTAGCCTGTCCATTAAAAATGCCAACCAACGCTGAGTCGTTACCGCGTCCCTCGTCCTCGTGCCTCCCCGTTCGAAACGCAAACAGGCCGGGCCTGTGCCTCTTTGTGTTTGTTCCCCTTGGTGTTGTTACTGTGCTTAAACTTTGTTTAATCGTATGCCGCCTAAGCACGGGATCCGGGTATGCGCTTTGCTTTGACGCTGACGTTGATTTTCACCAATGAATGGGCGTGGATTTGTTAGAAAATAACCCATGTGGGGGTGCAACTTTCCCTCGTACAGTAGTCAGCAAGGCCGTACCTAACTGTCGCAAAATGCCAATGTGGCCATCAAGGTTCTTGTTCAGAGTGGGCCTTTCCCGCTACGTGCACATGCAGCGCGCAGACGAAGCTGGAACGTTGAGGGGCCGACTTGGTACCTGCTCATTACATGTTGAAGGAGACACATAAAGTTAACGTGATACAATTCAGATTTTAGTGATCAATATTTATAGATTAGTAACTGTAAAACTTCTTATTTAGTCGCCTATCTCGTAAGGTTGTACTCTTTATTTATTTATTTCTTTCTTCCTGAGTTGTTCGGGAGGTGAGTCAATCGTCGGTTTGTATAAGTAGGCAGGTAAGCTAGGTAAGGACATGGAATTGATATATGAGTAAATCTTGTATCGTAACGAATCACAAGATGTACAGGGCATGTACCAGCTTACCCCTCCGGCCCCCGCATCAATATTCAGGGTCCCTGATTCATTCGGTAAGGACATTCGACATCGCGTAAAATCTCCCAGCTTACCTAACCTCTTGCATTAGAGATCTTTGAGCCTCAACATCATTGGGAACGGCCCTGCATCAAACGTCACATGGGAAACTGGTCCCGTCCCGCCTTTTCCAGTACCACCAGCAAACGGATACCACTTGACAAATAAACCCGAGGCATAGCAGCTTAAACCCTGTTCCAACCATTAGATTTAACGCACCATAAGATTACAGCGCAACCTTACGATTCAAGTTAAGTTGTAGAACCTTACTGGCCCGGCCCACGCCCACCTCTCACGGCCCGAAAGCAAACCTGATAATAAAAAATGGGAAATATCTGCGGCAAGTCGGATAGCGACAACTTCTCCCAGCCGGGTCGCGTCCTCGGCTCCGCACCGCCTCAGCCTGAGCGCGCGTCCGTACCAGCTAAGATCGGCGGACCGCCTCGGACCTTAGGCGGAAGCGCACCGAACCCGCAAGAAAGTAGCAACGCGGACGAGGTTAGGAGACGAGCCGCAGAAGCTGCAGAGGTAACGTCTATATTTTACTAACCTCTGGCTTATTTCAAATTATCATTTATTCTAAGTATTCGTATACAGGCGAGAGCGCAAGCTGCGACGTCAAAGACTCCGGGGAAGCTAGGCACGCAGTTGGCTGCGCAGAAGAAACAGACTCGCAATGATACGCTCAAGGAGATTGCCAATAACGAGATAAGGCAACGGGATGCTGATGAGGCGGCACAAGCAAGAACTCATAATTAGCCTACGCAAGTTGGGACGCGAGGAGATTGGTGAATCTTATCTCTAGATTCCTAATTGGTGATTATGTCTACCTAATCAATCCTCTGGTTGAAGATTACCCTTCGCCCAGGTTCGTCTGTGTACGTTCTGCCCGGCTCGTCGCCCCTACTGGACACCGACACCATTTTTTTTGTAAATAGAAAGCACCAGTCCATCATGCCTTGTTAATCTACCAATTTACAACTTATGCCCACATAACTCTGATTCTTCTACGTGACGGTATATCTACCACCAATAGGAGCTCTGCTGTCCGCATCAGCAGCAGCTATGGTGCCCTCCTTGAGTAAGCGAGTGAGTTCAGCCATGGCATTAGCTACCATTAACTCGGTATCACCCTCCACCAAGACGTAAAGCTTGGGTTCACCACCAGGCGGCACCTCTTTTCCAGGTGGATAAAAGGTACCCTTGTTGGTGATAGACGTCCCTGTGGCCTCGAGGATTTTCGCGACATTGGTCCGGTTGGTGACGGCCCATCGAGCTTTCTGCGGGAAATCATTGATCTCGAGGGTTGCATGGAATGCACCAGCATCCGGGCCCTTGTTGTCGATCGGTTGGCCTGGCCTCAGTTGACCAGCACGGCCCAAGCGAGCATTGATCGCATTGATTGCAGAAGAGACCTTGTCCAAGGGATTATTGCTACTCGAGGACGGCGCGGCGTCTTCCCTTTTGTGGATGGTGAACTTCGGCTCGAGATCAACCTTAGGAGCAGAATCCCGAGAGATGATGCCTGATGCAGCCGTTTGGATGGCCGACAAGGCTTTGTCTCCTTTCTTATCCTCACCGGTTTTCTCCTCCTTCTTTTCCTCCTCTTCGTCACCCTCCGTCCTATGAGACTTCCGTTCTCTTAAGCGGGCTGCCTCTCTCTCCTGATCGAGACGCTCCAGTCCTTTACCGCCAAAGCCCGACTGATCCTTGGCCTTGCCGGACTTAACCTTGTCCTTGAAGGCTTTGCGCATTTCATCTAATTGTGGCGGTACTGGTTGGCCACTCTGTTCGAGGGCCCTTGCAATGCCTGGAGCACAGTTCTCTTGATCTCCTGTTACAAAAGTGACAGCCGTACCCTTATTACCCGCACGTCCCGTACGGCCGGCACGGTGCACATAATCTTCAAGATGGTTAGGTGCGTCGTAGTTGACGACCAATTTTAGCTGCTTGACGTCGAGTCCACGAGCTGCCACAGACGTCGCGATGAGAATCGGAACGACACCATGCTTGAAATCTTGGATGGTAGAATCTCTGTCAATCTGATCTTTCCCACCATGAATTGACATGCAGGGGTAACCTTTGCGCAATAGCTCCTTTAGCAAGTCGTCTGCCTTCTCCTGGCGTTCCACAAATACTAGAGTTCGAGCATCTTCATCCTTGTCATAAAGCTCACCTAGAAGTTCAAGCAAGCGAACAAACTTGGTATTCTCTTCTCGAATCTCGACAACTTGGGTGATCTCGGGAGCAACAACACTCCTTCCTCCTACGGTGATCTCTACCGGGCTGTTCAATACTTTCTTAGCCAGAGCGTCCATGATACGTGGCATCGTGGCGGAGAAGAGAATGGTCTGGCGATCTGGCCGCATGTTCGCGAAGATCTTCATCACCTGAGGTTCGAATCCCATGTCGAACATTCTATCCGCCTCGTCGAGAACAACGTAAGTGACTCTCTTTAAGTTCGTCACACGGCCCTGATTAGCCGCCAAGAGGTCGATCATGCGTCCTGGGGTGCAGACTACAATTTCTGCACCTCTCTTTAACTCGGCAATGTGGTCTTTGATCGGCGCACCGCCATACGCACAAACTGCCCGAAGGTTCATGGACTTGAGGAATGGTTTGCAATCTCGATGTATTTGGGTTGCCAACTCACGCGTAGGGGTCATAATCAGGCCAATGGGGCCTTCGTTTTCTTTAAGAGGTCGTTGATCCTTGATGTGCCTGAACATAGGCAATAAGAAAGCGAGGGTTTTTCCCGAACCAGTTTTGGCAACCCCAATAACATCCCGACCAGACATGATGGCTGGGAATGCTTGCATTTGGATCGGTGTAGGCTTCTCATATCCCAAGCTGTCAATGATATCGAGCGTTTTCCTTGATAGAGCGCACTGCGACCATTTCTGGACTGGCTTCGGCATATCCTTACCAGACACCTTGATCCCATCTAGTTCAATGCGTAGATCTGCCAATTCGGCTTCGGTCATCTCTGATAGCTCAGCTGGTTCGACCCAGAAGTTCTTTCGAATAGGTTCTAATTCAATCTTGCTATAGTCAACCGATGGAATGTCTTTCTTCTTGCGTGCTTTCGCCGCGATGGCCAAGAATGAATCAGGGTCCACATTCTCATTCCGATAATCGTACTCATCGTCACTAAAGTATGCTTCAGGTTCTTGCGAAGTTTTACTTTGGTTAACGCTTGCCTTGATAGGTTTATCCGCGACAGGCTTGGTCTCAAGATCGTTCATGAATGCGTCCAGAGGATCAACATCATCCTCGTCGACTTCCATGGCCTCGCTCGATTGAGCGGGTTGAGTAATGCCGTTCGTCGCTAGTGCCGTCTCCTCTTCGGCTTGGTCAACTTGCATTTCTATTGCTTGCTGAGCATTCTCTTGCGCGATACGTTCCTCTCGCCTCTCTTGGGCAGCTCGAGCGGCGGCGGCCTCTTCTGCTTCATCTCCGGCGAAATGATCTGCGTCATCGTCGTCCTCTTCATCCTGGTACTCATACGGCGTATTATCAACGTCGTCAAGGGGCAGGGATGGTAGCTTAGCAAGTTTTCTGTCTGATGCCTCGTCTTCATCAAGCATTAATTTTCGCTTTTGCGTAACCTTCTCGGTTTCCGCATTCTGCTTGTGAAAGCCAAAACCACTCGTTTTAGCCCTACTTTGAGGAAGAGCGGATACTTCGGGAATCCGGTTAGCAAGATCTATAATAACATGTTGGCAGAAGTTCTCACCACTTGGAGGTTTGGTTGAGGAATTGACGCTGGTGGACGGTTGGCCTGCAACGACACCTAGTTTGGGAGCGGCACTAGGGGAATGCGGCTTGGTAGCAGACTTCTTAGCGATCGCCTTAGGGTCGAATTTACCAGTATATGGAGCTGCTGGTGAGGTAACCTGCGTCTCAGCAGGTGAAATCGGCGCCGGAGAAGCTCCTGTGGGTGTTGAATTAGAGGGAGCAGTGTTAGCCTTTTCGTCCATTTCAGCAAGAAGCTTCCGAGTTCCACCTGGAGTGGCATCTTTCTGTTTCTCCTTCTCCTCCTGCTTCTTCTTCCATGCCGCCAATTTTGCAAGGCGTTCCGCCTTCTTATCAGCATCAGATTGTGCCGTCGCAGGTTTTGGTTTTGATTCCGCCTGCAACCTCAAATCAGTATCTGTAGTTGTAGTAAAGTAGGACAGCTTAGCACAACATACCTCAGATGTTTTCGCCTTGGTGGTATCACTAGGCGCGGCGCCTCGCTCGCGACTATCACCTCGCCTACTGCGCGGATGAGAGTCAGCAGTACCTTCGCGTCGTCCTCTAGCTCGATCACGGGAGTCGTCTCGCCTGTTTCTGTGATCTCTATCACTATCACGGTCACGGCTTCTACGCCGGCGAGGCTCAGGAGAACGGTCCCTTTCCCTATCTACGGGGCGATCACGCGACCGCCTACGGTCTCTTCCGCCTCGATAGTAGTCATCATCTCGACGGTCTGTGGAACGGTCACGTCGGCGGAAATCATGGTCCCTGTCCCGGTCACGATCGCGATTTCGGCGCTGCACAATGGAGCTGTTAGAGAAGTAGAAATTGCTAGATCTGTCGCGTCGCCTTACATCATGCGGGCTCCGAGAGCGGCTCCGACGCCTTGGATCTCGGCCAAAATCTCGACGGTCACGATCCCGATAGCGGTCACGATCCCTTCTGTCGTCATCTCTACGGTGTCTTCTGGAGGATTGCTGGCTTCCTGCTGGAGTTGGTGAGCGTGAGTCTCTGAGCCGAGCCATGGTTTTATAAAGATAGTACGGCTCGGTCGCACTACAATGGTGAGAGCTACCAGAAGACTCGAGGGAGGCTTCAGTTAGACGACCAAACTTAACAGAAAGATCACCTAGTAGATAGAAGCTTGAATATTATAGCGCGCTTTGATTATGCCGGCAGATTGATTCAGTGGTCGAGGATTCTCCCCAATATGGCGAGAGTTGAATGAAGTGACTTTGTTACCTGCCTACTACCGTACGCCGTAAGTATGTAAGTACATAATATATTTTAGCTCTACATGTAGACCAGGACGGGGCTCAGAGGCTCAAATTTCTCAAATGTGGCTAGTGGGGCTGAGCACTGAAATGATTGGAACATGTGGCTGGAGTATGGGGAGTAGGCAGCTGGTATGTGCATCAAACTTGCATGACGCCACCAGCTCGTTAATTTAACTTAGATAGGTATGGCACACAGGAGCTAAAGTGGGTCGGATAAATGGCACGCACAACCCGAAGCTCTAGCTCATTAGGAGGTTGGTTTTAATGTCGCGTGTTTGAACACCTACACTAAACATGGGCCCAGCCCGCGACAATTCCAGAAGCCCCTCCTCTCGCATCAGCGAGCTACTCTAGCGCCCCCAAAAACTCTTCAATTTCATCAAAACATCCCCCAAACACCAATTGACCATCATGCTGTCCCTTATAGGACGCGCCGCGACCAGGCGGCTGATCTCAGCGCCTGCTCCTACGTCATCCTACCGTATTGTAGTCTCTCGCCTGGCTGCAGTCACTCTGGGACCCAATCGCGATTTCGTTAGGAGCTTGACGCAAGGAACTAAGAAGAGTTCAACTGCAACTACAACCAAGAGTGCGACGAAGCCGACGGCCACTAAGGGACGAACGAAGACATCGACTAAGGCGACAGCGTCCAAGCCCAAGTCTAAGGCCAAGGCCAAGGCTAAGTCGAAGTCTAAGACTAAATCCGCGAAATCCAAGCCTGCCTTAAGGAAGAAGAAGGTTTTGACCCCGGAGCAGAAGGCCGCTCTTGAAAGAAAGATACTCAGGGAGACGGCACTATTCACTGAGCCGAAGCCTCTTCCTGATAATGCATGGAGGGTCTTCGTGGCCGAACAGACCACGAACAAGCCGAATAACCCACTAGAGCTTGGTACCAGAATGTCGCAGCTGTCCCAGCAAATGAAGGGACTTCCAGCCTCTGAGCAACAGGTCAGCACTTTTTATAGTTGTAATTGTATCCTATCAAATGCACTAACATTTACCAGCGGCTCGCCACTACTGCCCAGCAGAACAGACTCAGCAATGCAGCAGCATACAAGGCATGGGTAGAAAGCCACACTCCTGTGCAAATCAACAGTGCTATCAAGGCCCGTCAACTGTTGAAGAGGAAATACGGTATTCCTAAGTCGAGTCTGAAGACCATCCGTGATGAACGCCTTCCCAAGAAGCCCACCAGTGCATACAGCTTGTTCACCAAGGCAAGATGGGCATCTGGAGAGTTGGCGGGCCTCAAAGTCACTGAGGCCGCCAAGGAAATCGGCCGACAGTGGAAGGCCTTGCCCGAGACGGAACGCCACGTAAGACAACACCTCCACCCCTTTCACCTCTATCATGAAAGCTGACTAGCCTGTAGGCGTACGAGGATCTTTCTAAGTCCAATTCTGAACATTACGACAAGGAAGTCCAATCGGTTCTGCATCGTGAGGTGCGCCGAAGACCCTCACGTGTACCAGACTCGCCCTGAACTTAGCTTTCTTTAAGGCTGAGGAGGAAAGGGACGGCCCAGGAATCGGATGTTCTTTTCATAGTTACGCGGGTAATGAGAACTCTGGAAGGACGAGCCGGTTCGTCTAATCAGTCTCATTATGCCATCCAGTAACGCGTGGCTTTGTCTCGCACTTATCGGAATTGATTGAAGGACTCGATTATGGTTCGCTAGTGGAACGCGATGTACTATAAATCCTTTGTCACGCAGTCTTCGCTTACATTTCCTTGCCAAAATGGTCCATCTAGATATCCTCCGCTGTCAACAAGGACGCTAGCAATAGCGAAGGAGGCATTAGACTAGACCGGTACCAAACAAAAAAGCTTGCTTATGAATAATGTTCATATTTTAAATTCATGTCCCGTTACCATCTTAGGGTATCTATAGTGATAAAAGCCCATCCCATGCGCCATGTCCTAAATGCGTCGCGTATGTCTCCCATCCAACCTCCAAATGCAACTAGTCTCTAGTCTCCATCACAATGACTGGAATACCCTCAGCATCAACCCAGGAGGCATCAGTATAGAGGATTCTGCGCTGACTAGCCAAGTACAGCAGCAAATAGATATGTGCTGTCACCGAGCCCCAACAATAGACCCTGAGCCAACGGAAATCCAAATCTCGTTTACACCAAATACCCCATCCGGCGACCCCGGTGCCGACGTAGTTAGCAAGGTAAGCCCAAGCATCCCGCTTAAGCTGCGAATTCCAGGGAGAGCAATCTACAAGCCAATACCCGCGTTCGGTTGGACGAAGGTCCCTTGTTTGCTCTTTCGGCTTGTATCGTTTCGGTGTATTCAAGTCCTGGGCCATCCTTTCCAGTCCTGGGGTGATGAAGCTTGTCGAGTCTATTTCCGTCATTGCAACCGGGGGTTCTGGCGCGTGGAGCTCTAAGCTATCGTATGTGTATCCATGCTCGCTTAGAAACGTGACGGTCAGGACCGCCTTCTGCTCATTAGATCCTCTCGGGCCAATGTCGCTGGCTGATCTCGACATGGCTCGTGGGCTCGTACCATCCGAACCAAATTGATGTCGCTTGGTAGGTGCTGGTTCAGAATCGGCTCTGGCAACAGATGGGGGATCTGGTGATTCTATCATTGTCTCCTCAATGATGTTGTCACTGGAGATCTCGGTTTGTGATAGTGCAAGCTGGGCTTCTTTTCTTTGCTCCTCCTGGTGCTCCATTGCAGAGTCCCTCACGGATGATACTTTTGGAGAAGGAGGGTTGCGTGGCGTGCAAGGCACAACTGGTGGCGTGCATGGAATTACGAGTGCTGCCAGTCTATCTCCGGAACTGGGGGTTGTACGATTCTGGGAAGAATTTCCACGAGTCAGGTTATCGTCACTACGTTGAGAAGTTGTTCTTTGAGATGCCGAAGGAGAATCAAACCGTTGAAGGTAGTGCTCTAGAATTCTTGTAGGTGAGGTAAGGGTGGCGGAAAGGTCGATTCGATTCCCTAGGTATGAATCCTGTACCACGCTGGACGGTGTCTGCCATGGTGATCCAGTCATTGGCATTGTGGTCTCCTCAACTGGGCTGCTCGAATCTTCCCTAGGCGCATATCTCGCAAGGAGGCGAGGAGAGCCTGCATTGTCAAGCACACTCTGGAATGAGGCTTGAGGTGATCTGAAAGAACCGAGAGACTCATTGGAGGGTTGACTCGCGGAGAAATTTTCTATAGGATTTCGGTAAGTCCCTTGGCCATCCAATTCGTACCTGCCATTGTTGGCGTGTGGACCTGAGGAGATCGGACTAAGAAAATCGTTGCGGGAAGCTGGCTGAAATTCTATATAGGAGGTTGCAAGAGACCGATACCAAGCATCATCGACTGCTCTGCTTGGAGCTCCAATATGGACCAAGATTTCCACCTCTGGCTGTCGCTCCATCTATCACGATCATATTCGAGCGCCAGGTAAACGTTCCAGCGGGTAAGTGAGGTGGCCTGGTGGAGTATATCCGGGTTGGAGATGCGGGTGGTATGCGTATGTTTGATAACGGTTTGCGAAATAACAAAAATGAAGATTATAAATAACGCGTCTGGACGGGCAAGAAGCAAACAGCAAGCAAGATGTGCATCAAAATATGTCAAGTTTCGACGGTTGCTGTGATACAAGTTGTTACCTGAAATGGTCTCTAAAATAGCACTGGTCTTTGCAACTGATAGGATGCATCTGTTACCAGCAACGCACAACTCAGAATTAAATGGAAAACATAAAATCTTTGGAAAATGAAGTATCAAACATCATATGTATAACAGTCTCCCTTTCCTTTATTTGGTAATGGATTGATTCTTTTCAAGGCAATTCCAATGGTTGAAATTAATACATTCATCAAATCAGAGTGATTGATCATGACTGCATTGTGGACTTCAAACATGAACCATTGGATCAATAGAAAGTACCTTGGTACAAGTAATTCCGTACCAAAGCGATTCAACGTTCACGTGATCGACCCTATCATGTACCCATGTTTCGTGGGGTCATATCATCGATGAAGCACTGGTTGACTTGACCCGGAGCTAAAATTGGCACTAAATGTTACCTTTAATGAGATTGCAGGTGGCCCATTACCCTGGTCTCCCACCTAAGTCCTCCTAGGATTCTGCCTCCTAGAGAAGAACACATTAGGGGCAAAGCAATAAGTCAGCACTCAGCTCTAATCTCAAACCGAGGGCTGCGGTCACGCTGGCCGATGGCATAATTGGAATTGTTTATCGTCGGTTGTTATTATTCTGATATACCGCGATAATTTTCCTCATACTCGACTAGCCCCTCGATACCCAAGCAACAGGAGGGACATCCGACTTTCGCTAAAAGCCTACTAACTACATACCTAACTAACCTACATGCTACCTACGTGTAGGATATCCCTTTGTCTTGCATTGCCTTCGATTCCCACACCCCTGTTCTTCTCCCCCCCCCTTCTATTGCAGCTCCCGCTTCTTAGCTCTCTGCTTCCTTGAAGGTTGCACCTAGCCGGGAACGAGCATACTCCCACTTCCTTACTCTTCCGCTATAAGCTGATTACGGCGTTACATGCTTCATGCCGTGCTATCACATACTCCACGATCGTTCTCCCTCTCAGCGCATGTTTCGATACTATCGACGCTCTCGAGATCCTCGACAATTTGACGCGGCCTAGCATAGTCCTCGTAGCCCTCGTACCGAGACCTCCAAACAACGCCCAAAACAATCGTCAACCCAATCCAACTAACCCAATCAACCAACCATCCGCCATTTTCCAGCGCGAACCCCAATTCTATCCGGATTTCGTCGCATCGTTGAAAAATACCCATCACTTACCTCGACCAACCGTCAGCTGCAGTGCCCTCACTGCCACACTCGTTCACCATTAGATATTAATCTGATCCCGACAATTTCCTGCGCCGCCATAACGTCTCCTGCCTGCATAACGCCAAATAATTCTTTCCGGTTCCTGCATCCGCAACTAAGTCGCACACGCTGCTGGAGGACGACGAAATAAACTGTCTGATGCCAATGTCTGACGTTGGACAACGCTACAGCAACCGTACAATTGTCGCTTCGTTTTGTGCTTTGCTCAATTCAACGGTGAATTTTAGTACAGGTGTCATTC
The DNA here is from genome assembly GCA_022497025.1 of Hypoxylon sp. FL0890. Classification (NCBI taxonomy): domain Eukaryota; kingdom Fungi; phylum Ascomycota; class Sordariomycetes; order Xylariales; family Hypoxylaceae; genus Hypoxylon; species Hypoxylon sp. FL0890. Next base: position 779,105 of record MU386540.1, on the reverse strand, counting down.
ATTTTTAACCAGCCAGGCTGAGGTAGGGCCTCATTTTGGTCGCCATGATGGGCCCCGACTACGAAGGCGGTCTGGCTGGTGACCGGATTCATGGGCACCCACCGCCGATGCCCAACGATCATAGCTATCAGCTTGACCACGACCGCCCGAATTTGACCCCGAGTCCCTCCTATCCCAACGGAGCCTACCCCCCACCTAGTCTACCACCTGCTTCACCAGCTCTCAGTGCTCACAGCGACCCGAGGCCGAGCGGTGAGCGCAACCGATCTCGAGGGCGAGGTCCAAGAACAGCAAGTGGGCAGGTTCGTGTCTGCGCCAAATGCGGCGAGTCTTTAACAGGTCAATTTGTGCGGGCACTGGAAGGGACATATCATCTTGACTGCTTCAGGTGTCGTGTAAGTGCTTTCATTGCACCGAGAATACCCAGCGTCTCTAATTAATCAAATACAGGATTGCGGTCAGATCGTGGCTTCCAAGTTTTTCCCCGCCGATGATGAAGAGACCGGCGGCCAATATCCACTTTGCGAGACAGACTACTTCCGCCGGCTAGGTCTTCTATGTCATCAATGTGGTGGCGCTTTGCGTGGATCTTATATCACAGCTCTCGACCGCAAGTACCATGTTGATCACTTCACCTGCTCACTCTGTTCAACCGTCTTCGGAGCCCAGGATAGCTACTACGAGCATGATGGAAATGTGTATTGCCACTACCACTACTCGACGCAATTTGCCCAGCGGTGCAATGGCTGTCAAACGGCCATCCTCAAACAATTTGTCGAGATATTTCGTAATGGACAGAATCAGCACTGGCACCCAGAATGTTATATGATACACAAATTTTGGAACGTCCGTTTAACACCACCGCAAGAGTCTAATGAGCCTCGCCCCGAACCAGTAGACGCAGAGAGCCGCGAATTAGTTCGCCAAGAAGAAGAGGACATGGAGAACAAGGTTTATCGAATTTGGAGTGTTCTATCAACCTTTGAGGAATCATCAGCGGCGTGTATTTCGGACATGCTTCTTCATGTTAGCAATGGCGCATACATGGATGGCGTTTTCGTGGCCAAAAAGTTCATCATCCATGTGGACATATTATTCCGGTCTGCAGATAGGCTTGATCTAACTATGAAGAAGTTCGAGATGAACGGTATGAGACACCATACTCCCACTATTCAGCTAACCTACTAAACTTGGAAACTATAGATTTGTCCTACGCCAGAGAGGCGAAGCTTCTCTGCAAGAAGATCGTGGCCTTTTTCTCATTATTATCCAAGATGCAGGATAGCAGTACGCGGAAACTTGGCGTGACCCAGGAACTGCTGTCTCTGGTGACGGGTTTGGCGCATTACTTGAAGCTTCTCATCCGCATTTGCCTTCAAGGAGCGCTCAAGGTTGAAAAAGAACACCGTTCCACAGAAGCATTATACCAATTCCTTGACGATCTTAGTGTGCTCGAGTCTATCAAAAGCGATGATGAGTCTTTACAGATCACATTAGGTATGTCGAGGCTTTCTGCGAATGACTCGGATCACTGCACCTTGTGCCGGAAACCCATAGAAGACGAATGCGCCATTTGCGGGGATAAAAGATGGCATCTATTCTGCGTAAAATGCGCACGGTGCAACAGGGAGTTGGGCAAGAGCTTGGATCAGGCTCGCCTATACAGGGACCAAAATATCTACTGCACGAGCTGCGAAGCTCAAGTTGAAGGGTGGGGCCAGCCACTAGAACGAATAACGAAGCTTCAGCAGTATATTTTCCTGTTGAAAGTTGCCTTGGCCAGATTATTGGAAATCCTTCGAACTAGTGGTGCTCTGCCACCAGCTTCAGATGATCCGAACCTTAATGGCGCTATTGATGGTCAACGAACTCCCGGAGATGGTGGTCCTGGGATGCTAAGATCCGACTCTCGCTCCAAATCTTTCGGGGGCGAGAGAGAACGGCACCAAAGAGAGTCGTCCTATGAAAATACTCTCAATGATGTGCGCAGGCTCAGGAGTACACGTCTCGACAAACATCTATCGTCCAGTCTTAGGAAGGCTCGCACGTCGAGGATCATGGATGGGCCTGAGGGGCGTAGCGTTCGTCCCGGGTCTGCGGGCGCAGATTCTAGTTCGCAAAACAAGATCATGCAGATTGAGGAGGATCGAGAACCAGGTGGAGGAGGTACCACGGAGCAGTATTTTGGACACCAGGATGCGCTGACCCTCGACGATATTCCTCGAATTGTTGCGGCTGAACAAGCACGAGAGCAGCAACCCAACTCGTATAGAGCCTCGCGTCAAGACCTGTTCAGATCAGCCACCACAGATCCCTCTTATGGCAGCAGTAACGAGCGGAGTCTTTCTACTGGACGAGATGCGGAACGAAGGTTACTGGGCGATCAAATTCCTCAAAGAGACGGGAGGAAGTTCTTTTCGGAGCTTTCTGGGCTTGAATACTTCATCGTCCGTCATGTTGCAGTTCTCACGATGCAACCGATGCTCGAACCAGAATTTACTCTTGAGGAATTACTTAGCCTAATTGAGGCAAGAAAGGCGCCGACATTCTGGAATAAATTCGGCAAGGCTTTTGGCAAGAACGAAAAAGGCAAAGTCAATAAGAAGAAAGGCGTCTTTGGTGTCCCATTGGAGGTAATCGTTGAGCGAGACGGTGCCGACTCTACAGATGGCGTGGGGCCAGGCGCTCTACGCATTCCCGCCATTATCGAGGATACAATTACTGCTTTAAAGAATAAGGATCTTTCAGTCGAAGGTGTCTTCCGTAAAAATGGCAATATCAAGAAACTCACTGAGCAGGTTGCTGCCGTTGACAGGGAAGGCTGTGACGCCATCCGATGGAACGATGAGACTCCTCACCAACTCGCTGCTCTTCTTAAGCGTTATCTCCGTGAACTACCGGATCCATTGATGACGCAAAAGCTATACAAGGTTTGGATAGCAGCAACGAAGATCAAGGATACCGACAAGAGGCGGCATTGTCTGCATTTGACGTGTTGCTTACTCCCACAAATCCACCGAGACACGTTAGAAGTTCTGTTCAGCTTTTTGAAATGGGTGGCTACTTTCCACCAGGTTGATGAGGATACTGGATCGAGGATGGATGTCCACAACCTCGCTCGAGTGATCGCCCCGAACATCCTTTACACCAATGAGAAGAGCCCGAGCTTCTCAGACGAGCCTATGGTTGCTGTGGCGTGCGTCGAAGAGTTAATACAATTCAACGAGGAAATGTGCATGGTATGTAGAATGCCTTCTATCTCTTTCCGGACCTTGCTAACACATTCTATTAGGTTCCTGCTGAACTTATGGATATTTTAAGTGACTCAACTTTGTTCATGAACAATGGCGAGATCACCACCAAGGAAATCTTGAAGCGGATTGAATCTCGAGCTGTTAACGGACTCCCAAGACAATATGATGGCACCGAGTTCGTTAAACAGCAAGAGAGCAGGAGACCCTTAACTACCAGAGTTGCTACAGATCCCGCCGCGTGGCATCAGGAAAGCAGTGTGCGTCCGGTGCAAGAGCCAACAATCCCGTTTACGACACCCCAAGGTACACCGCCAGCACAAAATTGGCGGAGACCTGATAATGGGCAATCGCCTCATCCAGCCCAATATGATACGCAACACCCCGAAAACGGCCAGCGCCGAGAATGGCGTAACTCGGGCTGGGGCAAACCAAACAGTTCTGTCCCAACTGGTACGGGGTAAATCATATTTGGTCTCTAGGTATATATTCTTCGACTGCATGTTTATTCGACTTCGATGGAAGTGTTCAGGCGGGAAGAAGCCTCTTATTCACATTCGCAAGCCTTGATTTTCTCTAGGACATAGCATGAGGCAGGTGTAGAGAGATTAAACAGCATTTCGGTCGGCGTTGCGCATCTCTCCCTTTTCCCTAAAATGGACCTTTACGACTTTTTGATTCGCTTTTTGTCATCTTCGGGATTCACCTGGGTGAGGCGGTCTTCTGGTGTGTCTATATTCTGTTCTAGAAGCATATTTGCTTTGGGAAGTGGTATGCCATTTCCGAGCGGTTTGGCAGCGTAGCTTGGAGTAGTAGGGGGATATATCATCTTTGCCTTCTTTCTGGGTTGCCCCATAACGGGTTGAATTTATTTCGCGCACCCCAACTTTGCGTCAAATCGGAATATTAGATTATTGCCGGGTTTAGCAGATGGGAGATTCCAACGGGTGGAAGGGGAAAAAGGGACCAAGACAGAGCTATGGTGCCCAAATATATCCCAAGCAGATAGGCTACACGCCTCCAGCTTTTCTTTTGTGAGGAGTGTCAGCTAGTCGAAGAGTGGTCGAGACGACTGATGCGAAGATCTCTGCGCGGGTGGCTGTACCCACCGAAGACGAGTCAGACCCATCATATCGTGACCACTACAGAGACAAAGAGAAGCATTTCAGGCCTACAATATTCAATGGACAAATCTGAATGCAATTGCACGACCCCAGGTGACCTGTGATGCTTGTGGAGACCCTGTGTACGAAGTCTGACTGCGTGATTCCCTGTATACTTGCATCCGATGATCGGGGGGTTTCCTGCCTAGATGAATGGCTTGTCTGCGTAGGTAGGCAGTTGAGCGCCCCTTTGAAAGTACATCAAGCGAATTTGAATGTGACGAGATAGCTGCATGAATGATAGAGAAACGAGTATGGACTCTAAACATCATTATTTTAACTAATTCGCTCGTATGTTATTATTATATGGGGATCCAACACTCCGAGAGATAAATATTAAGTCCTCCGCCACAAAAGTTTCATAGGATTACACGTATCATGTTATCATTCTTCTACTTATACAATTTTATAGGTAGATTGTAGGAGACGCCTCGTCATTTCTTGTTCTTCTCTTGCTCCATAGTCCACTTGACCGTTCTCTTCACACCGTCGCTCAGGCTTACCAGAGGGCGGTAGCCGAGACGCCGCTTCGCTTTCGTGATATCGTAGTACCTCGTCATGGAGCTGTAGATAATGCGCTGGCGGTTTAAGGTCGGGGTCTTCCCTATCATCCAAAAGAAGATCTCGCTCAGGGCTCCTAGAAGGATGCCCACGTCCCGGCTCATGACCCACACGTGGTCAGTCCCCTTCTGCGACCCGGCCTCACGCCATATAGCCCGCATCAAGTCCCAGAAGTATATGGGGCTGTCGTTTGTGATGATAAAGGCTTCGCCGTCCACTTTCTCGTAGTCGAGGGGATCGGTTTTCGCGGCGTGCGTGACTAGCAGGGCGCGGGCGGCGAGGAGATGGGCGTGCGCTACGTTCTCGACGTAGGTGAAGTCGAATAGGTTCTCGTTCAAGCCAACCTGGACCCTGTCTTTTCCCTCCTCGAGGACTTTGATGGTATGGTGAACTAGTTGAACGTCGCCTTCGCCGAAGATACCCGATGGTCGGATGGCAGTAGTCAATAAATCTGTCCCTTCGGCGCGGTTTGCTTCTAGGACAAGCTTCTCTGCATGTGCCTGGTCAATGGGATTAGCAAGGTACGTACAATGCGTATTCAATGGTCGTAAAGAGTAGTACCTTTGTCTCGGAGTAGTATTCGGTTTGCATTTTACCCCTGATGACAGGGTACTCCTCGTTCGCATTTATGAGATCGTTCCTGTTGTCACTCATAACACTGGCGGAACTCGTATATACCAATGCCTTCACGTCGTTCTTCTGGCAAGCGGTGATCACGGCGCGTGTCCCATCCACATTGACCTTCCGAAAGACTTCATTGGCAACGGCGCCGAGACCCTGCGCGGGCGGTGAGGCCGTGTGGATGACAACGTCGGGCTTCAGTTTCCCGACGACCTTGGTCAGGTTGTCGGCATCGGTGATGTCGGCTTCGACGTACTCAACGCCATCCGAGTCGGGTCTCCGATTACGCTGGCACTTCAGGTCGATGACGGAGACGGTGCAGGTCCAGTCGCGTAGGAGCAGGTTCACGACATGATGGCCGAGAAAGCCACAGCCGCCGATGACGAGAACTCGGCCCAGCAGGGGCTGCGTTATGCTTTCCTTAGACATGACGTAGGATTATTTGGACTATGGTGCCGATTGAACCTAATTGAACCCCTGGGGAACGCGAAGAGAGTTAGCTACGGACGAACTTGTAATTTGCTCCCTTCACCGCCTGGCAATATTGGCTACTAGGTATCAGGGGATGGGCTCAATGCTCGGGGCCCTGGAACACCGAATTGTTGAAGAAAATCAAATCCCAAGGAAGATTAGAGTGGGGCCGCGTTCCTGGTCTGGATCTCCCCACGATGGAGGCAAGGGGGAAGCTCTAGGGTAGGTACATAGTTCGGTATACTACCTCCCTTTATTATTGACGTTAGTACAGTGTCTATACCGTATTTGGTTAGATAGATACAGTACCCTTCTAGAAGTTTGAATGTCTTAGAGGTGATCTAATATCCATATGGATGCATAATGGCAAGAACGTAACATGTAATCAGAGAATGAATTTAAACTGCACGCTACAAAGGTCCGCTCTCGAAGAAACCTAGTATTAGGCAGGTAGACACATGCGCACCTTCCATGGCAACCTATCTGCCTGACTTGACTTCACTGAGGTACAATGAGTTAGGTTCTCAGCCCCGCGGGCTTAAAGGCTTCTAGTGGGACCCCGCCTTTGCTGCCTTGGGGACCCCCACCCGCATGCACCTCCGAGCCGCTGCAAGTGCTACCTATTCCCAACCTTAATACATGTCTACTCCTGCGCTGTGACCCAAAAAGCCACGAGACGCGTTGTAAACTTTCTACATTAGCCTTATCTAACACTGTTCTGCCGCCCCCAGGTCCGTGAGCAAGTCATTCGCCCTCCAAGCCTTACATCACTTGCCGACCTATGAGTAGCCGGTAGAAAGCATGGCGGACCAGTCTATCATCCGCATTACCAAGGTATGTTAATTCGTCTCAGGTTCCTGGAGGGGTAGCAAGGCTGACGAGTTTCTCACACCTTACAGGAAATCGGCGAACTCCAGAAGAACACGAACCTCTGTATGCGAAATGTCCCCTCGTATACGTATTCTGCCCCGGTACTAATGCTTTCACGCCCCGCTCTCTAGCACTGGCCGTAGCCTTTCGAGACCGCGACGTCCGCAACGTCAAGGCCTTAATCGTTGGCCCTCACGAGACCCCCTATGAATTTGGATTCTTCGAGGTTGGTTTGCTCTAAAGATGGGTTAAGTTATCCATGAGCGAGTATACTGACATTCCCAAGTTTTCGGTGAAGTTCAATAAGGGTTAGCTCACAGTGTTGACATCTCCAAGCAAACATATCTAACAGGCACTCCTAGAGTACCCCCGCAAATCGCCGTCTGTCACGGGGACAACTACGAATAGCGGACGTTGTCGATTCAATCCGAATATCTATGCTTCCGGCAAAGTGTGCTTGTAAGCGAGATGGATCTAGTCTGAAAAACCTGCTATGCGCTCACTAACCCACTCTCTAGGTCAATCCTTGGGTATACAACCTTCGCTATTATCTACTGTGTGTCGTCGAGCCTAATATGGTATTAGAACATGGCGCGGAGAGCGAGGAGAGGAGTGGTCCCCTGCTCAGGGTCTAGAATCCATTCTGGTCTCGATACAGAGCCTTATGTCCTCGAATCCTTACGAGAACGAACCGGGTTTTGAAGATGCGAATGAATCGCAGGATAAGAAGAATCAGAAGGATTACGTTGCGAAGGTAGCCATATTGAGAAATGAGCTACTGAAGACCATTCTGACAATAAATACTGTAGATCCGTCACGAGACATTACGCATTTCCGTTATTCAAAGATTGGAAGAATACTTAGGAATCCCGGCAAGCAACGTCGCGCAACCAGCTCCATCAGGACAATATGATTACGAACTTGATATGGACGATGATATCGAAATTGACGATGCGAGTGTTCCCTGGGAGCCATTCAAGGACTTATGCAAGCATCGCTTCCTCTGGTACTACGACTCCTACCTAGAGGCTATCAAGAAGGCGAAGGAGGAGGTCAGGGACGGTCAGCCTTTCGAGCGTATGCCTTTTGAAGGAACATCTAACACTATGGATGGAAAGTTCAACTACACCGAACTCGAATCAAGAATACGTCGGGTCAAAGCCGCTTTAGATGCCGAGCCGGAGAAGTGGGCGTTAGAGGGTGCATCTTCCAAGATGAAAGACAGCACAGTTGCAGTCAACCTTGCGCGGCAATTTGAGCAGATCAGGGAGTCATTCAAGTGCAGCGAGGAACCTCACAATGTTGAGTTGGTGGACGGAAATCCATTCGTATGGAATCTCACCTATTTCGGACGACCTATGACCAACTTGGATGGCGGCATGTTCCGCATCAAGCTCAATTTCAGTCCTCGCTTCCCTGAAGAACAGCCAAGGATCAAGTTCTTGACACCAGTATTCCACCACCGGATTGCGGTGGATGGCACACCATGTTATTTCCCCAACCCTACTCGCCGAGAGGATGTTAAGCAGCACATTGACGCAATCATCGCGGCTCTAGAAGACGAACATCCCAAATACGATCCTAGAACGCTCGTCAATTTGGAAGCACACAAGTTGTATTGGGGTGGTGACGACGGAAGAAAGCTGTACAACCGACAATTACGAAGATCGGTACAGAGAAGTATGGAGGACTTCTAACATGGTCATGATTAACGACTATGAATGACTGGCCTTCTCCAGTTATTCCAACGAAGTTATGGGTAACAGGTTAACGAGTTCGGTTCAGCATGGCAGGGTGTATTTAAGGAAGTTTTACTATCACGTCCTCCCTCCTTGGCATTCCAGGTCGGAGCGTGGGCATGTAACGAATGATGGCGGTCTCAAGGCATAAGATTTGGCGCGCCATTTGAAGATTGATGGGCATCTAGACTAGGATTGATACCTCTTTTGCTTTTATGGAGCTACATGGCATTCGCGATGAATTCGATGAATATAATGAATACAATGAGTTTGACACACAGGCCATAAGCGTTCCGGATTAGGTGCTTTGAAGAGCTCTACGCTGATGTATTGTGGTTGTCCAAATTCACTTCGTAGTATACAATGGCCTCCAAGTCATTCCACAATGCAGGTAATTAGAATGTTAGGGCGGAAATTTTTTATTGATATCCATGGGTATTGAATTGTAATAGCCAATAAACATCAAAACCGCCAGGTTTCAGGCTCTACTTTTGAGGCCTCGAGGGTCTCTATAAAGGTCATATGCCGCCCTTAACACCATACTCTCACATAAACTACAACACCTTGCTTCGTCATTACCCGTAACTTCATTCAAGAGACTAGCTCCAACTTAGGAGCTGCCAGCTCTGGCTACCCCTAGCCAACAATCTAACTAAGCGAGGACACGGATCTCAGCGTTTCGGCCCCTTAGACTTTCGATCGATCTTGTCCTTGCCCGGGGCATACGGCGCCGCGATGCCCACGAGCTTCTCCTGCTTCCCCGCGCCGCTGAACTCGTACCGGCCGTCGGGTGTCAGTGTGGCGGGAGCACCTTGGTTCGGCCGCGCTTGCTGCTCTGCGTGCAGCTTGTCGAGCGACTCGCCTACTACGGCGTACTGCGACCAGTTGATCGGCGGACACCGGACTATGTTCTGCGGTTTGGGGAGCTTGGCCCATGGTCTGGGTTGGGATTGTTGGGGAGGTTGTTGGGATTGCGGTTGTGGTTGTTCCATGTCCATGACGTCCGGGTCGGTTTTAACGGCCGAACTTGGGCCTGGGCCTGGACCGGCTGGTTGAGCTTGTGGTTGGCTGCTCAGCGGTTGGGTCTGGGTGGGAACAGGTTGCTGACCAGCAGCACTTGTACCCGCGTCTGCCATATCCTCACCCTCATCTTCATCTGAACTGGAGTCTTCGTGCTCACCACTTCCACCGCCGATTAATAGCCCCTCACCCTCAACAGCGACGCGCCCAGTGGACAGATCCCGCACGAAGGCTTCAGGATCAGCGAGCGCGGCCGCCTTGGCCCGGCTCAACACGGCCATGTCGGCCTCGGCCTTGCGGCGCTGCAACTGCAGAATCGAAATGGCGGACTTAAGCGCCAGGACGTCTGGGTTCGTGTCAAAGTCAATGGGCTCGGGGGGCGGTGGTGGAATGGCAGTTTGCGTCTTTTGCGAGCTGTGCGTGTACGTCGGGCGCGATGGGAAGGCAACCGGGTTGAGTGGCGGCGTTATGGGGCTGTATGTTGGTCTTTGTGGTGATGAGGAGCGCGCAGGCGTTTGCTGGGCGTTTGTGTTTGTGTTTGTATTTTGATTTGTATTTGTGGTTGCGCTCATGTTAGACGCTTGGCTGGTAGGATTGGGGGGAGGGTATATGGGCGTGTTGCGGGGGGCCGCGGCCCCGTCTGTGTTGAGGGTGAGGCCTGGCATCGTGGTGGCGAGGAGTGGGCCACGATGCTGGGAGTCGGTGATGAGCTGCGCTCCTTTGACGCTCTCGCCACGTAACGACTCTATTGTTATATGGTGATGAGGAATATAGCTGTAATACCCAGTACAAGAAGTTCCGCGTAGCTAGTGAGGTATGTGCGAGGAAGCATTAGTATAATCTCAGGCGGTTGGTTGTATGAGTTGAAGGTTCAACTTGAGTGAGATTACACGAAGTAAGCTTCCCCAGATGATGTAGGTACAATGCTGTGGGGTACCTGACTAATAGGGTATAACGCGCTTACCTTTTTTGTTTAAGCTTGGACTAGTGTACCATAGCAGTCAACTTATCTTGCACTAGCCAAGATAGGAAGGATACGAGAGTGGCATGTACAATTGAGTAACAACTGCATTCACGACAGGAAGAAAACGTATCCGAAGAGACAAATATGAATTCGGCTTTCAACCAAACTGTAGCTTGTCAAATGACACACATGATTGCCCAGTGCGGTATTTGGCACCGGTCCAAACTGATACTCTTACAGGTGTTGTTCGAAGCGCATAAATATTGCACTTGCACTGGCCTTTCAATTGTTGATGGTTTCGTGGGATTGTAATCATCAAGCACCACGGACATGGAGTCACAGGCACTTATACATAAAGTGTAAAAGAATATTCCAGTCACTATTCCTCTGCAATTCTAAGGACGCTATTCGTTCCGGCGGACAGGATATACGCACAAGTATCACTCTTCGATTCAGTGCCAGCCCGAAGAATCATGAAGGGATACAGCTATTTGGCGACGCATCCAAATGAGCAGAAGCCCTCGATACCATACAAAATCGGAAAAACGTTTCAAGCGCAGATTTATCATCCACCACGTCCGCCGAGTTACTTCTATAAGACAGCTTCTGGTGATGTTGAAGACGGAATCAGGCAATTGCATCCGGTACAGCTCTGCTTGCGTCATCCGCCGGCTCCTGGGAAAGCCGGCAACGAGGAGCTGCAACTGAGGGTTATTCACCAGATCAGGGTTGGAGACCACACGAGTTCGCAAATCGTGGTGGCCCAGCCCTCAGTTCCTCAAGGAAACGTCGTGCTGTCGGCCATATTTGCTCGACCTACGAACGTTGTTGCTAAAATATATGATCCCCTATACTATGACTTCGATGAATATCATCCAGATCCGTTCGCAAATTGCGATACGGCTTTTGCACACGAGACATTAGCATACAAATACTTGCTGCCGATCTCGGGAATGGCAGTGCCTTACTTCTACGGATCATATTGCATCAGTGTCCCTTTGTCTAAAGATGCCACAAAGACAAGAAACGTCATGGCTGTCTTATATGAGTACATCCATGGTATTCCTCTGCAAGATATCGCGGTCCGCGATTACACTCAACAGCAACGACAAGCAATCATGAGGGCCGTTATCAAAGCTGACAACCGGATGTGGCAGCTAGATGTCAACAATCTTGACCTTCACCCGCGAAATGTGATTGTCGTGTCAGCTGAAGAAGGCGAGGAAGCACGTATTCGAATAATTGATTTTGATCATTGTCAATGCGGCACACGCACGGAAAGCGGCGACTTGGAACGACCAACACTCGAACCATTACCAAGGGAGCAAGTCCTCACGCGATGGCTAAACAACGACTTGGAGCGCAGTAGGATTGATTTTGACTGGTTAGTGGATTGGCCTTGGGATGAGTGGTTGAAGGAATATGCCAGCAATACGCCACGAACTATACCGTACGGAATCAGTCTCCTGGAATAAACCGGGCGCACTCGACTCCTGGATTGTTCTTGGTGGCCAGTTGGTACTGTTCCCCTGAACAACACCTTGATAACAACGAATACATGACGAAGAGAATAACGAAACCAGTCCAGTCCGCCGTGAAGGATGGTGAGCAGATAGCCGCCGTCCCGCGGAATTCCTTGAATAAAATGAGATTGGTAAGTACCTCCTAGGTATGCTTAAAGCTAACGTTCCGACGCTAAATAAGCGGATAGGTAGCGGCTCCACGGCGGGGATAATAGTAGCCAATAAATGAGGTAGACAAAGTGGAAGAAACTCGTCTGCCCGCCTGTCAGCCTGTCAGCTCAGCCCCAGCCAGATCTAGGGAGCACCCGGGCCCAGATTCCCTGCAGATCCCAGATGGTGTATCGTATTCCTGTCAGCTATAGTTGCCTTATCAACTTGGTTTTGTATTCACATCTAGCTTTTGCTGCTTCGTATACGCATGCACTGTATTCATATGCGTTCATACATCCACCAACGAGGCCCATTCATTACTGCTAATACGCGCTGACTTGATACGTACCTAGGAAAGCGCAATTCTAGGCGAATGCTTCGTGGTGGCGAGACATTTAGTCTATAAGTAGTGCCGTGAGATGATTGGATGCAGCTTGAAAGAAGAAAAAGGGAAAGCCGAGCCCTCAGTACAGTTTAGTAATGTGGGCAAGTCTAGGCCGCAGCCTCTAGCTGACTTCCGCCTTACCTCGTATCTTGGCCGTCGATGGTCACTACCTAGGTAATAAGGTGGTCATATAGGTAGAGGATGGAAGCAGGTGCTATAAGGCATGTCAGGTAAGCAAGTTCGACGTTTAACGGACGCCATTGCTGGTAGGTCACCTACCTGCATATTCTAGTGGTGTGCCTACCACAAGTTCAGAGTATACATGTATCTTAAGTAATAGGGCAACTTTGAGTTTCAGATACGAATAAATCACGCTGCAATCCCCATCGATAATAATGGACTCGCTCTTACTTCCACCGGCTCATCGGGTTCTCCCATTTTTGTATTACCCAAGCATGTAGCCGTCTGAGCCCATAGCCAACTGGCATCCATTCTATACCTTAGCCAATTCACTTTCCGAGGCCACCCGAGGCCACTCTTTTATATCACCCTGTGCTCCGTTCGGCTTCTTACGACCAAGTTAAACTATCCGCAAATGAAACGAGTCTCTCTACCACATATTAGTCTTTTTAAAACATCAAGCTTCAAACTTCTACAAATTTACTTCGACAGTTTCAAGTCAAAGCGAGGATACTGTACTCACACACTTCTTCAATTATACCCTCTCCATTAAACTCGCATGTAGCACCCCGACGTTCACTGGCTGTAGTATCTTGTTTTCCCGACGTACAATGGTAGGGTTCGTTGGACGTTTCCGGAAGCCCAAGTTACCAGTTGCTCTTGGATCTCCCCACGAAGACAATATAGCACTATCACAGAGACCAACTACGCCGCGGCACTTCTCGCCACCCGTCCTGCGAAATTTCTCATATCCATTCAACGTCGGCAATCCGGAGCCGCCGCCGTTTCCATCCGGACCTAAAGCCGGGCAAACATCCTGGGATCAACTGGGCGAGATTTGTAGCTTCTCTCCCGACGGTACATCCCGAATAGGTCAGGCAAGATTGCTTGGACTAGATAATCCTTTCTTGTTCAAGTCTGAGTCCGAGCGTTATACTCGCCTAGATGACAGTGAGAGCGAAACACTTGATGTTGGAATTGCATCTGAACAGCTTATCGACCGAGACTCACCGTCGCCAGAAGAGCCCAAGGCAAGAAAGAGGCAACGTCGAAGTACATTGCTCGGGCTGCCTTCATCTCAAGCTCAAAGTTCTTCACGCCTCTAGAAAAGTGCCGAGAAGAATGTGCTGAAGGGTAAGGCGCGGAAGTTGTCCAAGAGCCAGTCATTGGGAGATCGTATTTTTACTCCGAACTCCACCATTACTTCTCGTCTCAAGCGTACCTCATTGGGCCAGCATAAGTCAGCTGCATCATTCGATACGTCCCATATCTTACTCCTACCTTCCACTGACCCTGATCGTCCTGCATCGAGTTCGGGGGTTACTATTGTTGATACGAAGTTCAAGTCTCCAAGCCGAACTGCAGGATCTGGACCTTCACCATTGCTCCTTCCACAGGGAAGCATTGATGATATCCTGGCAAACACCAACGAAGAAAGGTTAGTGTCAGAAGCAACAACAGCAATAAAATCTCTCGAGATGGGCTCTTCTCATCACAGGAAAACATCGTACGGCCAACCAGGATTGAGCACCAATGCTGTCCAGGATAACGGTAGCAGAAAACGCAATGATTCAGTAACAGAGTCAGCCAAGCATAAGGGAAAGGAAGGAAAACAAGGCTGGTTGTCTCAGCTCAAGGACTGGGTCTCTGTTTCAGAGCCGTCGACTCAGGCCTTGAAACAATACAAGAAGGATACCTATAGCAAGGCCCAAATTGCACTTGACGACCCTGAAGCTAACGCTAAGCTCCATTCACCGATTGGCACTCTGCCACCAGATGTCATAAAGCCAGCCGGCCGCGGACCTGATCCAGAGGAGATCGCCATGAAACAAATGGAACAGAAGAGGAAGATCAGACTCTCAGGCAGTCGAACAGGGGGGACGTCACAGGGCTCCCGGTCGAGCAGTAGCCGCTATTCGTCTTCCAGCAGCATCGCCTTCGGTGCCACGACAGGAGAGATCTCACCATAATAACTTGAAGGGCACAAGAAGGCGTGTGGCTCATATGAGTCTACTGCAGACTGGTCACCGCTAGATATTGCACTGTCTTACCTGTTGCTTAATTGCTCGTTTCTCAGTTTGTAATTTCCTGGTACGACATCTTCGTAACGGGAACTTCACACAATTTTGTACCTGTCAGCTAAACATAATCTTGGTAGATGAAAGTCAAGCTCGAAATAGATCAAATAAACAAATTCACCAACGCTCACAGACGAGGAAAAGTAACAAGGGCCACTAGATATATGACTTTGCCCACCAAGTATGTCTCTATCGGCGGTTGCCTATGGAAACGTATAGGTCTAGGTAAACAAAGTGAAATATGCCGCGCTGTCCGGAAGAGGCAATCGAATCGGCACCTCGCCGCCGCACAGTTACAGATACGTCAAGCAAAGGACCGGCTCATATCCGCAGCCTGCATATTCGAGAGCAAAACTGGGTAGGACTGTTTCATCAGATGTAAGTTGCCATGCTATGGCGGCGATGGATCGCGATCATAAGCTCCATAGATGTGTGATCCAGAATGAGGGGCAATGGGCACTGGAGAATTGGAGAATCCCACGAAGCTGCTCCTCGCCTTTGTGAAAATACTGCGTAGTAATGATTCTATGGAAAAGTTTCGATACAACCTTTCAAAGCCCAGGTGACTGGGTTGGCAGACATGATTCGATCCCAATTCGAGACTAGATGGTTAGACTGAAGCTTGATCGAGCTTCGTCGTTACTTTAATTTATGTTTGCAGCGGAAATTCCAGCTTTGCTCAAGCTCGGTGCGGGGGGGAAGAGAGCTAGGGGTGAGCTAATAGTCATGACGTAGGTGTCGATGGGCTTATTCACTATGGTTCGACAAGCCGGGACAAACACTCCTGATCTTGTGAGCGGGAGAGTGTCGATATATGTAACACTCTATTTCTTGCAAATTGGAGGCAAGGGTTGTTTTATTCTTCAATCTTACAATTATTCCTAGATACCCCCAGTTAATACCACGAGTTGCGACAGGGCGCTTTGGGCGTAGTTAGTTTGTTCACAGAGCCTCCATTAATATACCTGTATCTGTATCAAGGGTTTGAGCAAGAGAAATCTTGAAATCGCAAAATGAATCGGCTTTGGGGCGGAGGGCCCAAGAGGCACGATGATAGTCCGCGGGATTCGCTGGACCAGGACCAGGACCAAGAAAGTGCGGCAAACGAGCATACTCGCTTGCTGCCGAACAGAGTCGAGAGCGCGACTTACTTGAGCCCAGATGATCCTGCGGTTGGTATTCTCTTTTGCCTTTCCAGTACACGACACTCATATAGCATAGGTTTCGCCGTATAACCTCTGGAGCGTGCGAATTGTTAGATACGTTACTATCCTTTTCACGATAATTACCTTTATATGGTGGACCATCTTACTCGTCTCGACGTTCGTTACGCCCCCGGGTTTTCATACACGAGGATCTGGCTTCTTCTCATTTAGCTATGCTAGCTTGGCGCTCGCAAACCTGCTGTTTACCCTGATATTCTTCGCTATTCCATCGAAAGCGGTCCGGATATTGAGCATAGTTATGGGTGCATTGTTGTTGGTGGATGCGGTCTTGTTGATCTCGGTGGAGAAGACGAGACATGAAGAAGGCTGGGTGGGAATGGTTAGCGTGCTATGTAAGTGAATGGCCGCTGAAATTTGACGTCTTGAGACTAACAGTCATGACCCAGGGGCACTTGTAATGGCCATCTGGACCCTCCTAACCGATCGCCTTGTTGAATGGGGTAAGACCGAGGAGGAAGAACGACTGACAGGCCGGGCCGAGACACGTCGCACCCTAGGCGAATGGACTGCTGTTCTGCTGTCTATTCTCTTCATGGTCATATTTACTCTCGTTGTCTTACTTACAACTTGCACCCTCATTATTCGAGCCCTCGATGCTGGGCTTGCGCCGCCCGGCGAGTTGTATTGGGTAGATGGAGACAAATACCAGATCCACGTTTACTGTCACGAGGACACGACAGGTCCTAGAGGGAATAAGTTACCCACGGTATTGTTGGAAGGAGGAGAGAGTCCAGTGGAATACGGCCTCTGGCAGTTTGCCGGCAATGCGGTCAATAATGGGTCGATCAGTCGATATT
The DNA here is from genome assembly GCA_022497025.1 of Hypoxylon sp. FL0890. Classification (NCBI taxonomy): domain Eukaryota; kingdom Fungi; phylum Ascomycota; class Sordariomycetes; order Xylariales; family Hypoxylaceae; genus Hypoxylon; species Hypoxylon sp. FL0890. Next base: position 762,106 of record MU386540.1, on the reverse strand, counting down.
GTTTCGTCGATCGCCCTGGACTTGCCTGGGTACGTGGAATGATGCCCGTGGATGTCGTTCGAGTGTAGCCACTGATGAGTATTAGAGTGATACTGCCCCATCGCCTCTATCCGCCGGAATGACAGTTGAGGCTGTCAGCGAAGCACTAGCCAGAGCTGGAGAAGATGGCCCCTGGGGTAAGATCTTGCGCAGAGCCTCCTCTAATTCAGAAAATTTGTTAACAAGTCGAGTAGTCCTTGCGAGTGCTGGCATTGGCTCCGTCTACTCACGAATCTTCTCCGCTCGCCGTGGCAGGGATATAAAGGGACTCCTCCTTATCGACCCGCTCCACGAAGACGATCTCGATGATATCGGTTCGGCAGGTCGAGGTTTCTGGCTTTGGATCCGTGGTATATTCTCACCTCTTGGTCTTGATCGTATCCCAGGCGCTCTTTTCAAAGGCCGGACCAAGGAAGATCGCGTATGGGGTCAATCCTCATACCAGACGGGAAAATACCTGTGGGCAAAGTTACAAGAGAATCTCGTGGCAGATACGTTGTCGAAACGCGATCTGGCTAGCAGCTCGGCTATTCAGAATCCGGATGTCCCGCTCAATCTCATTAGCTCGGGCGTCCATATCCGGCGAGATAGTGGATGGGAAGACAAGCAGAGAGATCTTAGTCATCTCACGCGCAATCTGAAGCACTGGGATATCGTCGACGAGGCACCTCACCGAGTTTGGGATACCTGGCAAGGGCGCGAGGCCATGGAGAAGAGACTCCGTGAACTGGTGCACGCCGCATAAATTGATGATCATGTATTGAATTCCTAATGTATACCTACCAGGTAGTATTTTGCATTTTAAGAGAGCGTAGCGTGGGATTCCGGACAGGGCGAGATTCGGTAATATGAGATTGACACATTTGGTCTATTAGCTATATGCAGGTATATAAATAATGATCAACAAGTTATGTTTCAATATTTGCTCGTACATAGGCATGGATCTCCGTAATTCGTGAATACTGCGTTAATAAAAGGGTTTATGGTGAGCTATAGTTTGCAAGGCTTGCATTCATCAGCATCTTTCTAGAATAGCCCCTACAGCGCCGAGTAGCTTCGTGACGTCCGCATCATACCCAAAAGTCATAACCCGAGCATCTGGTAAATATTTGCTGATGAAGTCCCTCGGCCAATATACCTCCGACGAGGGATGGGACCATGTGCGAATGAAAAGAGTCGCCAGTGAGGCCGTAGATAAGCAACACATCGACAATGGGCCTATTCCTAGCATGCCTTGGATCATGAATGTCATTAAGGCCGCGGGTAGAGCCACCTGGAAATAGCAGTAACTGGAGATATTGGCTGGTCGGTGACAGCTTATCCTGGTTGTTTTTAAGGGAAGCATAATCTCCTCTGCGTGGTATCAATCCTTGTACCATTTCTTCAACTCCATTAGAGTTGCTTGGTCTCTGTTTGTCGATGTCCTCATTGGGAGTTGAGAAGCTCATCCGAAAGCGTACACTGCTCTTAGTTCTAACAGCATTCTGCAGTGAATATGGTCCTGAGGCGCCAGAGAGCGACGCAGCCTGCTTCTTATGCCCTCTACTCAAATGATTGGCCTCCTCATTGGTAGGGAGGCATATCAATTAAGTTATGAGAACCATGTTGTCTGTATTGAACAGGAGCCCATTATCGAAGCCCTAATTACCTAGGTATGCATACCTACCAGGTAGGTATCTAGGTAGGAGGTAGGTAAGGCTGCGGTATATTAATAATCATTAAGTTGTTAGCAAATACATAATATATAACATATTAATCACCAGTCGCTTTCACTATAGCTTTCAGACCGAGGCCGTTTTCTTGGGGGATCAACCAGTGACCCATCAGGGTCGATATAGGAACTGCAGTGACTAAAGACGTCATCGAAGACCGAATCGTAGAAGCCAGGTTCAAAGGTATCTACAGACAATGCGTCGTCCGGATCAGCTTCTCCGTCTTCCTCGGGAGGCGGCCCAGCTCTGACGTCCTTACTGCCAGGCTTGTTGCGAGTCCCAGACCGCGGTTTAGGGAATTTTCTCTTGCATTCCCGCTCGGTCCGTTTGAGGTTGCCATCCTCGCCATCCTCGGCAAGAGAAAGCAAGAAACCCTCGTTGTCGTTCGTTTCCTTGTCGTTGAATATTAACATAATAGTATCGTTGAAAAAGGACCAAGCAAAACGAGCAAACAAATACTCGACGGGTACCCTAGGCATAGGACGACACTCTAGATTGTGAAAGGAAACTATCATCTCAAGGTTGGCTTCTTCTGATTTGCCAGGTGGTCGCAGCACTTGGGTCAGTACTGAATACGACTCGCAAGCTTTATGACGGATAGGATAATTGGGCTTTGGGACTATTGTGATGTTGCTATAGTCGAAGAAACGGTGAAACTTTATATCCAGAGGTATCAAGTTGGGGCTATCGTTGATCGGATCGTTATATGCTAAGTCAGTCGAAGAGTATTCACGCATGAAATTAGACGTGAACCACTTATCGCAAGTGATAGGGATAACATGAGCAAGATCGATCCCGATTCGTGTCCCAGTGATACGGCAAGGTTCATTAGGTAGTGAGATAGCAGGAGGAACGTCTTCTTTGGCGTCAGCGCCAAGAGGCTCTTCATTGGGGTTGGCCGTCGACGCTTGGTGTAGAGGCTGTTCCTGCTGTTCCTCATGCTCATCCTCGCTGCTGTGCTCGTCCGTATCTTCCTGGGCCTTTTTCTTACCTTTATCATTGCCTGCGTTCTCCTCGACAGATTCGTCGTCGGTAATATTATCATCGTCGAAATATTGTACTAAAGACCGCCAAGGCAGTGGCATCTTTTTGGGGAATATCCATTGGTTGAAGTTAGGGACAATAGGCCACCGGTCTATAAATAAACGCAATTGGCAGTGTGAAAATTGGTGATATTAGGACATACTTACTGTTCGGATACCCCGGAACGTGAAAATAATATCGCTTTGCACGCATGATATTATCCCTAGGTATTGCAATAGGTTTCGGCGCGGCTGATCTAGATAGGAAAGCATCGTTTTCACCTCGATCGGCTTTCCTTCCTTCAGCTTCGGACCACTTATTACCAGCTACGATGCAACATGCGTAATACGCCACGGTGTAGTCTACGCCGCCATCGTCAGAAGCATGTAGACTTAGTAACGGTTTAGTGCCGGGATAGCCTGGATGATAGATATCGATACGCCTAAGAAGTGACCTGCGCTGTTGGCCCGTCGGAAGTTGCGGAGGGTTTGCGGAACGCTTCGTCGGCATGATTATCAAGATTATATGTATCGGATCACCCGAGAAGACGTAATTTGACTGGCAGTTCTACATGTTTTCTAGGTTGTTGAGAAATGGTAATTTGACGCTTTGTACAGCCTGATCGATGACATCGTTGCCTACATGAAGGTACCTACCTCGAGGCATCGGAATATATATTTATCTAGTCCCGACCCACCAATTAGGTACCTAAACTACGGCCCCGCAACCGAGCAATAAGGTTGAATATGACCTCAATACAGGATAAATTTAGCTGTAAGCGCGGGAACAGTTTAATTAGATCACGGCATCGCGGTTACTTTGCCAATAGATATCTTTGGCATTCATTTTACTTAGAGAAAAGGTGGGCTGTCGATGTACATAGTATGCGTCACCTTGAGCAAAGTTTACTAAATGCACTGTGCTTACCACGAACAGGTGAAGATATAACGGTAGCCGTTATATTACCTAATCCGCTATAAACAGGGTACCCAGGTACTCCCGCCATGCCGCCTTCCTAATTGGTTCTTTAATGGACGGCAGAATCAAGGCATGAAAGCGCGACCTTCACGCGTCAGTGGGGAACTCTTTTATGCTTGCCGACCCGAATTCGTTGAATTGACATAGTGTTCTGCGTAATGCTTTGAGAATACGCATACTCTCGTACATATTTCCACTGAGTATTCCATCCTCGATTTGAAGTCCTTCGAGAAGTGCGTAGATTTGGCCATGGCAAGTTTCTTCGATTTGAAGGCGCGCAAAGCGGCGGCTGCGAATGGCGCATCAACGTCCAAGGCAGCGGACTCGAAGCAGAACGCAAGAAAGCAGCCATGGGTCGAAAAATAGTATGCTCTATATTTTATGATACCGGGGAACGGGATAAGGAAGATGGCTAACTTCTTGGTTAAGTCGACCCAAGACCCTTAGTGATGTTACAGCTCAGGATCATACGGTGAACGTCCTTCAAAGGACACTTCAAGCCTCTAATGTAAGCTGTTTTCTTGGACTACACGGGGCCAATGCTGCTATATTCAAAATACTAATTGTTACATTCCAGCTACCTCACATGCTTTTCTATGGCCCCCCGGGAACCGGTAAAACTTCCACCATACTCGCGCTCGCGAAGGAGCTTTACGGCCCAGACATGATTAAATCGCGCGTCCTTGAACTCAACGCCTCCGACGAACGTGGTATCTCTATCGTACGAGAGAAGGTGAAGGATTTCGCACGCATGCAGTTGACAAACCCGCCTGCTGGATACAAGGCTCGTTATCCATGTCCGCCCTTCAAGATCATCATTCTCGACGAGGCGGATAGCATGACGCAAGATGCCCAGAGCGCTCTCAGACGAACAATGGAGACATACAGCAAGATAACACGATTCTGCCTGATTTGCAACTACGTCACTAGAATCATTGATCCTCTAGCAAGTCGATGCAGCAAGTTCAGGTTCAAGAGTCTGGATCAAGGGAATGCGAAGAAGCGTTTAGAGGAGATCGCTGAAAAAGAGGGCGTTACACTTGAGGAAGGGGCTGTCAATGCGCTCATTAAGTGCAGCGAGGGAGACCTGAGAAAGGCCATCACTTTCCTACAGAGCGGAGCGAGACTAGTTGGTGCCATCGAGAAAGAGGACGATGCAGACAAGATGGATGTGGATGGCGAAGGGAAAGTCGTCACAGTTAAGGTCGTGGAGGAGATCGCTGGTGTTATACCGGACGAAACTATTGAGAGGCTACAGAAAGCCATGCAACCCAAATCTGCAGGCGCCACATACCGGGCGATCGCGAAAGTCGTGGAGGAGATGGTTGCGGACGGATGGAGTGCCGGACAAGTCCTCTCACAGGTATGTTATTTGCGGATGTTATCCGAGTGATGCCTTCGTGAACTAACGGGGCTTTTGCAGTTATATCAAGCAGTCATCCAAGATGAGATGATTCGGGATGTTTACAAGAATAAAATAACCCTTATATTCTCAGAGGTCGACAAGCGATTAGTGGATGGCGCAGACGAGCACTTATCTATACTGGATCTGGCTCTGAGAATATCGAATATATTAGCCGGGAAGGGCTAATTGCAACAGAAAGTCTTCGAGGATTTATAATATCGACTTCCTCTAGGTACTCTACAGGAACCTAATACAGCAAATGATTGGTGTCATAGAATACGGCGTTTGGGCTGGTAAAATTTGGGTGCGTCCTATTATTGATGATCTTCAAAGCGGCCATCAAGTCAGCTCTAGGGCGAGTAGCTGGAATTTACTTCCACCTGAAGGGTGAAGCCTAATAGATCCTACCTAGCTGTAAATAAACTCCTGTGGCTCCTTACTCGTTGATCAATCCGAGATTACCGTCTAATTTCGCATAGATGCTCTGCCCCTTCTGCTTCTCTCCCTTCTTCTCCCTATTCTTCCTGACACGTGTTCCAGCATTTCCGTCATCCTCTCCTATCCACATGTCATGTTCTGGACTCTCCTGCTTTTCGTGAGACTCCTCCGGTTGAATTTCCTCCTTATTCAGAAGCTTGCGGACTTCGTCTAGAGCCTGCATAGCATCTTCAGCTGCTACCTGGCCCTCTTCGACCTTTTCGAAGACAGCCTCAAGAGTGGCAATCTGGGCTGAGTGCGCAGCGGAAATCCAGGGCTCAACCTGAGTCGTCACGTTGGATCTGCTTATTCCTTTCGTGGCTTCACCAAAGCTCGGTTTGGGCTTATCGGCTTTGTTGGCTGCGTACTTTGGAAGTAGATGGCTTTCCTCCACAAGGTGGCTTAGGATCTGGTTGAGGTCTTGCTGCTGCTTTGCGAGAGCCGAGTTGATGTGGGATTTTTCTTGAATTAAGCCCTTCTGCTCACGCGAAATGGCTTGCAATTTCTCGAGGTATGGTGTGAGTAGGAAAGCTTCTGCGTCTGCGCTGCTGGGCTTAGCCTTAGAGCGCTTTTCTTGCGATTGTTCTTGCTCTTGATTATGTTGTGGCTCGAACTTTAGCTGTTTTAATTGAGCCAGCGAAGTGATGATATCTTTGCGGAGGTCAACGTGGTGTTGGTACTCCCTCTGAATCTCTGCCATATGTGCGTCACGATCAAATTTCTCCTGCCCTCCTTGCCGCGACTTGACTGGGGACTCAAAAACTGATTCGTCCTCGTCACCGCCGGCTTTGGCTAACATGTTCTCGATCCAGTTGATCAGACTGTCCTTTACAGCGTTGAGGGCGTGTAATTGCGCTTCCGGAGGAAGGCTACTGGGATCAACCGAGCTCTCGGCCTTCAATTTCTCAAAGTTTTGCTTTTCTCGTTGAGCCAGCAGCTTATTACGTAAAACGGCTTTCTGAAGGCGTGAAAGCAACTCCTGTATCTCGCGATTTGGCGCATCTCGGTCTTCCGTGAAGCCTTCCATCAGTTCCTTAGGTAGTTCGGGGAGTGGCGCACAATTTTTGAACATGATCTCAGAGTCTAAGAAGTCGGGAGCTGCTGCGGGTTGCTTATCTAGCTCTGCTAGATATTTGTCGACTACATTAAGCCTTTCATGTTCCTGCTCAAGCGCGTTGACCTCTAGCTGAAGCTCGAGAAGTCTCGCCTGTTGATCTTCCTCAGGTGGGGATGAGAGGGAAGCAGTAGCCAAGTCATGTTCCTCCTGGAGCTTGGCGAACTCAGCTCGGATCTCGATGTTTCGCTGAACTGCCTCAATGTATTCTCGATAGCTACCCTGTAACGCTTCAGACGCGGTTACAGTAGCGTCTAAGTCAATGAGGGACAAGGGGCTACTGAGCTGGTCGGTCCCCAAGCTTCGAGCGAGATCTTGAACTAGATGGCGTCTCACGGCAGTAACCTCTTCCCGGGGACGTATTCGGTGCTCAAGGACTTGGCGAACTCGCTCGCGCAACTCCTTATCCGTGGTGTCCATTTAGAATGAGTTGCGCTGGGTGTTGATACTGGATACTAGAAAGACACATGGACTGGTTTTAAAAGTCGTCCGAATTTATAAGACTAGCCTTTTGGAATAAGTCAAGTGGAGATGCAGATATTACCAGGCGGTAAAACAAATAACCACTCTTATACGAATTGGAATATGAGTATGAATATAAATGTTTATGAATTTCTTCAATGGGATAAATGTATGGTCGTAGGTACGCATAAGGTACTTGACCGTAGGTTGCAGCCAATCATAACGCTTCGTCGTTCAGGGTGCGGTGTAAAAGTGGGCCGCATCCTGACCTTCTAAGCTACAGGTACAGTATTAAATTACCGTCTATCATTCGCCGCACTGTCTCGAAGTTTTGCCTAGCCGTCAAGCTAAGGTATCCCAGAACGTGAACAGCTCCAGCTTCATAAATTTCCTATTGGAAGCAAATACCGGCGCTTTTCACTACAATTACTGAATAAAGGTCGCGCGACAGTGCAGAGGGTTACTGAAACGAAATCAAAATTCATTTGTCTCGCGCAGCGTTCTCTAAATGGTATATCTGCAGACAATCACGGCACCCTCGTCCATTTGATTAACCTGGACGTGCCGACGGTCGTCTTCCCGCCACTTCACAGTCCCACCGTCGACGAGCAAGTTGTCAAACGCGAAATACCGCGAAGATGGCGGACCATCATCGAGATGTGTCGCAGTACAAGTACTCGGCAATGTCCAACCTGGTTCTCCAGGCGGACAGACGATTCGTTACGCGACGAACCGACGAGGCTACTGGCGACCCTGAATCCCTTGCCGGCCGCCTGAAGATCACTGACATGGGGTCTAGAGTTGCGCGCGACACGGCGCCCAAGCAGAAGAAGGCCACAGGTCTACCAGATGTCGAAAGGGGAGATGTGCAAGAGGGAAAAGATATCCTAGCCCGTGAGCAAAGAAAACGAAAGGGCGACCCGTCACAGATGCGAGCGACAGGAATTCTTGGACAGACAGACCTGCTGGTTGAGGGCCTCAGATACCGGCCGCGCATACCAGCTACCCGTGCCACCTACGACCTCATACTGAATGTTGTGAGGAGCAACCTTGGCGACGTGTCCCATGAGATCGTGCTAAGCGCAGCAGATGCTGTCCTGGAATATCTTAAGGATGAGGATATGAAGGACCTTGACAAGAAGAAGGAGATCGACGACTTGTTAGGCGTCACACTGAGCCCTAAGCAGTTCAATGAGTTGGTCAACCTCGGAAAGAAGATTACAGATTATGATACCCAAAATGACGATGAGGAAATGGACACAGGAGCTGGAGCAGCTGAGGGCGACCAGGAACTTGACGAACGCCAGGGTGTTGCTGTTGTCTTTGACGATGAAGAAGACGATAGAGAAGCCTTGGTAGACGAAGTCAGAGACGAGTCATCAGATGAGGAAGCAGTCTTTGATAAAGACGAGGAGGATCTAACTGGTCTAGAAGAGCGGGCAACAGCTGGAGGAGCCGCAGAAGACCGGACGGAGGAAAGCGCCGGTTTAGCAGACGGGGAAGAGATGGTGATCGACTCCGGATTGCCAGACGGCAAGCGTGCGGGAGCTTCCAAGGAGACCAATTACATCCCTGCGCGCCAGATCGATGCCTATTGGCTTCAAAGAGAAATCGGTAACATATACACTGACGATCACATCCGACATGAGAAAACCACGCAGGCCTTGCACATACTTTCGGGGGATCCTGATGAACCCGGCGGAGACGAGAAACAGCTGAGAGAGATTGAAAACGAGTTAATGGAACTTCTTGACTACGAACATCATGAGGTCGTACAAAAGTTCATCGCGAATCGCGAGAAGATTGTATGGCTTACGCGTCTAGCCAGGGCGGAAGGTGATGAAGAAAAGGGGGCGATTGAGCGGGAAATGGCTTCTGAAGGTGTCAAATGGATCCTGGATGAGCTTCGTGGCAGAAAACCTGCTGATGGCGCAAAGAAGATGGAGATAAAGATGGATATTGACGTACCAGCATCTTTCAGCACAGCACCAAAAGTCGAGCGAGCGGAAGGTCAACTAGTCGGCGGTCTCCAACCAAAGAAGTTTATCAACCTCGAAAACCTCGTCTTCGATCAAGGCAACCATCTTATGACAAACCCGAAAGTTAGACTTCCCGAGGGCTCTACGAAGCGTACTTTCAAAGGCTATGAAGAGTTCCATATTCCTCCACCTACGAGACGCAACCAAGTAGATGAAACTAATATCCCCATCACCGACCTGCCTGAATGGGCACGCGTGCCTTTCAGCTCGGCCAAGTCCCTAAACAAAATTCAGACAAAGTGCTACCCCTCAGCATTCGAAGATGATGGGAATATGCTCATCTGTGCTCCGACAGGCAGTGGTAAGACGAATGTAGCCATGCTTACTATTCTACGAGAGCTTGGGAAGCACAGAGATCCGAAAACGGGAGAGATTGACTTGGACGCCTTTAAGATCGTGTACATTGCACCTCTAAAGGCTCTAGTCCAAGAGCAAGTTGGAAACTTTGGTGCCCGCCTAAAGCCATATGGCATAACGGTATCTGAACTCACTGGTGACCGCCAACTTACCAAGCAGCAAATATCTGAAACACAGATAATCGTCACGACACCTGAAAAATGGGATGTCATCACGCGCAAAGCTACAGATCTAACGTATACAAATCTCGTACGATTAATTATTATCGACGAAATTCACCTTCTGCACGATGAGCGAGGGCCCGTTATCGAGAGCATCGTCAGCAGGACAATCAGGAAGACAGAGCAAAGCGGTGATCCAGTCAGGCTCATCGGCTTGTCTGCTACCTTGCCCAATTATAGAGATGTGGCTAGCTTCCTTCGTGTGGATCCTTTGAAGGGGCTTTTCCATTTTGATGGCTCTTATCGACCTTGTCCTTTGAGACAAGAGTTCATCGGAGTTACTGAGAAGAAAGCCATCAAACAGCTCAAGACGATGAACGATATTACATACAATAAGGTCATCGAGCATGTGGGTACTCACCGAAATCAGATGCTCATTTTCGTTCACTCTCGAAAGGAAACTGCGAAAACTGCAAGGTATATTCGAGATAAAGCCCTGGAGATGGAGACAATCAATCAAATTCTGAAGCATGATTCAGGCTCCAGGGAAGCTCTTAATGAGATCGTCAACGACATAACGGATGCTGACCTTAAGGATCTTCTTCCCTACGGATTTGGTATCCATCATGCTGGTATGAGCCGTATTGATCGATCCGAGGTTGAGGGTCTCTTTGCCTCCGGCTTGATCCAGGTCCTTGTCTGTACAGCTACTCTTGCTTGGGGTGTCAACCTGCCGGCGCATACCGTTATCATCAAGGGTACCCAGGTCTACTCGCCAGAGAAAGGTAGTTGGGTGGAGTTGAGTCCACAAGACGTCCTGCAGATGCTGGGTCGTGCTGGGCGTCCCCAGTACGATACATATGGTGAAGGCATCATTATTACCTCCCAAGGAGAGGTGAACTACTATCTATCGCTGCTCAACCAGCAACTGCCAATTGAGAGTCAGTTTGCCAGTAAGCTCGTGGATAATCTCAATGCAGAAATTGTTTTGGGTAACGTCCGAACCCGGGATGAAGGAGTCGAATGGCTTGGCTACACATATCTCTTCGTCCGGATGCTAAGGTCACCTGGCCTCTATAGCGTCGGAGCCGACTATGAGGATGACGAAGCCTTGGAGCAGAAGAGAGTCGACCTCATACACTCGGCAGCCACCGTGTTGAAGAAATCTAACCTGATCACTTATGACGAAAAGACTGGGAAGGTCAAGGGAACTGAGCTTGGAAGAATAGCCTCCCACTACTACATTACATATGGGTCCATGGATACCTACAATAAGTTGATCCAGCCCTCAATTACAGAAACCGAGCTCTTCAGAGTTTTTGCTCTCAGCGCCGAATTCAAGTACATACCTGTTCGCCAGGACGAGAAATTGGAACTCGCAAAGATTCTGGCTCGAGTACCAATTCCCGTGAAGGAGAGCATCGAAGAGCCACACTGCAAGATCAATGTCCTTCTACAGGCGTACATCAGCCGCCTCAAACTCGAAGGCTTAGCTCTCATGGCTGATATGGTCTATGTCACACAATCTGCGGGTCGTATCCTTCGTGCCATCTTTGAAATTACACTACAAAAGGGGTGGTCTAATGTTGCCAAGACGGCCCTGGATTTGTGCAAGATGGCAGAGAAGCGAATGTGGCGAACCATGACACCACTGCGACAGTTTCCTCGTTGTCCTCGGGATATTATAGCGAAGGCCGACAGTTTGGACGTTCCATGGAGTAGTTATTTCGACCTAGACCCTCCTCGGATGGGTGAGCTGCTTGGAAAACCAAAGGCCGGTCGTCTCGTTTGTGATTTAGTGGCTAAATTCCCTAGAGTTGAGATCCAGGCTCAGGCTCAGCCGATGACCCGCTCTATGCTTCGAGTTGAGTTGTCTATTACACCAAATTTCCAGTGGGATGATGAATTGCATGCCTCGGCGGAAAGTTTCTGGATTGTCGTTGAAGACTGTGATGGCGAAGATATTCTCTATCACGATCAGTTCCTCCTGCGCAAGGACTACGCAGTATCTGAAGACAATGAGCACCTGGTCGACTTCACAGTCCCTATCACCGAACCTATGCCCCCTAACTATTTCATTTCAGTCATTTCCGATAGATGGTTACGTTCAGAGACGAAGCTAGCCGTCCCGTTCCAGAAGCTCATCCTGCCCGAAAAATTCCCACCCCATACCCAACTCCTAGATCTGCAACCTCTCCCCATTGCCGCATTGAAAGCGAAGGACTTCTCTAATCTCTACGAGTCTTGGAACTATTTCAATAAAATCCAAACTCAGACCTTTAATTCCCTTTACACGACGGATGACAACGTCTTGATTGGGGCTCCGACCGGTAGTGGAAAGACCGTCTGTGCGGAGTTCGCCATCTTGCGACTTTGGTCTAAACCGGAGATTGGCCGTGCTGTCTATATCGCGCCGTTCCAAGAGCTGGTTGATATCAGATACCAAGACTGGAATAAGCGACTTAGTCACCTACGTGGCGGCAAGGAAATAGTTAAGCTTACCGGGGAAACAGCAACAGATCTCAAATTGCTGGAGAAGGGAGATCTCATCTTGGCTACACCGACGCAGTGGGATGTTCTCTCTCGGCAGTGGCAGAGACGCAAGAATATCCTCACAGTCGAGCTGTTCATTGCCGATGAGCTACACCTCCTTGGTGGCCCGATGGGGTACATCTACGAGATCATAGTATCTCGGATGCACTATATCCGCACCACTGCCAGTCTGGCGATGAGAATCATCGGCTTGAGTGTTTCGCTTGCGAATGCTCGGGATATTGGTGAATGGATCGATGCTAAGAAGAAGGATATTTACAACTTCAGCCCCCACGTCCGCCCTGTCCCACTAGAGCTCCGCATCCAGTCCTTCTCTATCCCTCATTTCCCATCACTCATGCTTGCTATGGCTAAGCCAACGTATGTTGCGATTACTGAACTGTCACCCGACCAGCCTGCTCTGGTTTTTGTTCCGAACAGGAAACAAACGAGGTTGACCGCTCGTGATATTCTTGCTGCTTGCCTAGCGGAAGATGACGAGGACAGGTTCTTACATGTAGACGTTGATCAGCTTCGCCCCCTTCTAGAACGCGTTCACGAAGAAGCTTTAGCCGAAGCTCTCTCACATGGTGTTGGCTATTATCACGAGGCGTTAAGCCAGAGCGACAAGCGTATTGTTCTTCACCTTTACAAACAAGGAGCAATTCAAGTTTTAGTCGCATCTCGTGACGTATGCTGGGAGCTTGATTGCACCGCGCATCTAGTAGTGGTGATGGGCACTCAATATTTCGAGGGCCGCGAACACCGGTATGTCGACTACCAGCTGAGCGAGGTGCTCCAGATGTTTGGAAAGGCTCTACGCCCATCGCGAGATGGCCGCAGTCGCGGAGTCCTGATGGTCCCAGGCGTCAAGCGAGAATACTTCAAGAAGTTCTTAAATGAAGCCCTTCCAGTCGAGTCGCATCTGCACAATTTTGTACACGATGCTTTCGTCACCGAAGTCAGCACGAAGATGATAGAGTCTGCGGATGATGCCATCAACTGGACAACGTTTACGTATTTCTACCGTCGACTCCTCGCCAATCCAAGCTACTACAGCTTGACGAGTCCAACTCACGATGGATTAAGCAATTACCTCTCTGACCTGGTTGAAACCACCTTGAAAGAGCTCACGGAGTCTAAGATCATTGATTTCGATGAAGATGATGGATCGGTTGCTCCGCAGAACGCGGCTATGATTGCAGCGTACTACAACATCTCTTACATTACAATGCAGACTTTCTTGCTATCATTGTCGGCCAAAACGAAGCTCAAGGGAATCCTGGAGATTGTAACATCGGCTACAGAGTTCGAATCCATTCAAATCCGACGTCACGAAGATAACTTGCTTCGACGCATATATGACAGAGTCCCAGTCAAAATGTCTGAAGTATCATACGACTCGCCACACTTTAGGGCGTTTGTACTGCTACAGGCTCACTTCTCTCGAATGCAACTCCCTATTGATCTTGCAAAGGATCAAGAGTTTGTCGTTTCAAAAGTGCTGAGTCTCTTGAGCGCGACAGTCGACGTCCTATCTTCAGACGGGCATCTGAACGCCATGAACGCCATGGAGATGTCACAGATGGTGGTCCAAGCGATGTGGGACCGTGACAGTCCTTTGAAGCAGATCCCTCATTTCACGCCCGAGGTCATAAAGGTGGCAAATGAGTTCGGGTACGTACTACAGGACAATCTCAGCGATGAAGATACTAACATAATACGTCACAGAATTAACGATATCTTCGATTTCATGGAAGCAATGAATCCTGAGGAAAATAAGAACTACGCTACTCTTGTCAAACGCCTCGGCCTGTCGCAAGCCCAGTTAGCTCAAGCAGCAGCTTTCACGAATAATAAGTATCCTGATATCTCCCTCGAATTTGACCTTGTAGATGAGGACAACATTCGTGCCGGAGAGCCGGCATACATCAACGTCCAAATCGAGCGCGAAGTTGAAGATGAGGACGGAGAAGTTGACACGACAGTTCACGCTCCATTCTACCCCGCTAAGAAGGTGGAGAACTGGTGGCTGGTCGTTGGAGAGGAGAGTACGAAGACACTGCTGGCAATCAAACGGGTCACGATTGGCCGGCAACTCAAGGTTAAGTTGGAGTACACGGTCCCGACACCCGGCAAGCATGACTTGAAGTTATTCTTGATGAGTGACAGTTACGTCGGCGTGGACCAGGAACCAGCCTTTTCAGTTACGGTCGCGGAGGGTATGGATGTTGACTCTGATGAGGAGGAAGAGGATGATGAGTAGACCCGTCAACGTATCCTTGCGGGACTCTACAGGTGGGCTTACATCCATCCGCTGTACCAAATGCTTACTGTACATATAGAAAGTGATTCAGAGGGCGATACAGGTTGTCTAGGAGACTATTAGGGAAAAAGGAATAGGTCGAAAATTCTATTATTTGTTCTAGATATCACCAACGGCTGCAATAGGGCCTTGTCGGTTTTCTTGTTCGAAGTGTGACTTGTGTGGAGGTACCATTGGGGGTGCTGGGCCTCTAGGGAAGGGTGCTGTTGCCGAGGCTGACTGGATCGTCATGATTCAACCGGCTGGGTCTGGGGATAGATGCAAACGAAGGTTGATGGAGGGAGAGGTGGACAGATGTCAGGAATGAATAAAGAAGGCCGTGTTGATGAATGCCGATGGGCTCTTGGGGTGTGTTCCTCAGGTGGGTTGGCGTTACCTTACGTTGGCTCCTTACCTCTAGGTACCTCCCTACTGCGTATCTCCGTAGGGCTACAGGACGGGCAGGCATGTAAACAGTAAGAAAAGGAGACCCACGTACCGGCGCCAATCTGAACCAGAACGTACCAAGAAGTACCGGGACCACCAAGACCAACCAAGTCCACCTACAGCCAACCTAGGAAATAACCTACCTTGTCCTCGTTGCCCACTCTTACATAGTCCGCAACACGAGACGCCATCATCAAAAAGTCACGTGCGATTGTCAAGAGCTACCGGCGTACATCCTTTACTCGGATGAGCACAGGCTTTCCATCTCGATCCCTGGGAATTTTCTTGTCGCTATCTCATTCATCAACCTTCTGCCTTCATCTTTTTTTCTTCCCCTTCCGCGATTTTCCCAACCACAACAACGCCATCTGATCGCGCCTTTCAATTGCAGCGGTTCATCGACAGCAGTGACTAGCTGTTAGCTCCGTCAACTTCTCCAGTTTTACGAAGTTGACCGGACGCGTTTTTCACTGTCCAACCGTTGGTCAACAACTTTCGCCGCCAACCCTTTACCCTTTTTCTCTAATTTCCTTTGATTTCGACTTGTCATCCTACCTGCACTCACTGCATCCTCGTCGCGCACATTCTCTAATTCATCCCATCAACTTCGCCGCGGATTGCCACCATGTCTGAAGAGGCCGCGCAACCTGCCGTCGCGCAGCCCCAAGAAGCGACCACTGCTACGAATGCAGAGGGAACTACGTCAGAACCTGTCGCCCCTACCACCGACGCGAAGTCAATTGACAAAGAGTCCGCACCTACCGCCGACGCCGACCAGGCTAAGGAGGACAGCTCAGCTGAAAAGGCAGCCAAAGCTGAAGGTAAGTTCCGTCCTACAAAACAATGTCGCCGTACCTTCCCCAGCGCAACTGTATCAGTCGCCCCTGTAAACACGTCACCCCCCCAAACCATGTCTGCAGCGTGTTATACACTACCAAGTTCCACTATCTTCTACAATCTCCCTCTTTACACTATGCTGAAGCAGTCTACTAACATTATATCTTTAGAAGCCACCGAGACAGCTTCAGCTCCCGTAGAGACAGACGAGAAGACGACTAACCCTGACGTCGAGATGACTGACCAACCTGCCGATGCCGACGCCGACAAGTCTGCGGCCGATGCCAAGGTTGACTCGGAGAAGGCCGCTGAAGAGCAGGATACTGCTGCCGGCACTGCTGAGGGTGCTGCTGAAGGTTCTGCTGAAGGTGCTGTCGCCGAGACGGAATCAGCTGCAACTGGAGACAAGTCCAAGGCGCGTCGCAAGTCTGCCGGCACTGCCCAGACCAAGAAGTTGAACAAGAAGCAATCGAAGGCCAAGATTCTACATGTCGATGCGAAGCCTGGCGAGCATTATTTCGCCAAGCTGAAGGGCTTCCCCCCCTGGCCAGTTATCATTGCCGACGAGTCTATGCTGCCGGCGAGCATGCTGAACTCGCGACCAGTCACGGCTGCTCGCCCTGACGGGACTTACCGCGAGGATTTCGCCGACGGTGGTAAGAGGATTGCAGATCGTACGTTCCCGGTCATGTATCTTCACACCAATGAATTGTAAGACGACCCTATATGACTTTGCTACTTGGCAATTGAAAGCTAATAATGGTTCTAGCTCGTGGACGGCCAACACTGATCTCAGTGAACTCGACCATTCGACAGTCGCTAGCATGATCACAACCAAGATGCGCAAGGATCTGCAGAACGCCCATCTCTTGGCTGCTGAGCAGAATTCTCTGGAGTACTATAAGAACGTTCTCCGCGAATTCGAGGAACAGCGCCTGGCGAAGCTGGAAGCCAAGAAGGCTAAAGCCAGCAAGACTCCCAAGAAGGCCAAAGCAGCTGAAGTGGCTGCTGCTGACGAAGATGAAGATGTCGAGATGGCTGACGCCGAGGAAGGTGACGAGGCGGAACCCGTTGAGAAGAAGCCCAAGTCCAAGAAGCGCAAGGCTGAAGACGATGCTAACGTAAGAGAATGCTTTTTAAAATTATTGAGCTATCTGCTAATCTACCTAGACTCTTCAACGTGCTGAATCTGTCAAGAAGCCTAAGATCAAGTTGACGAATTCGTCTACCCCGAAGGCAGCTAACGGCGTCCAATCACCCACCGAGAAGGATTCGACCAAGCCTGTTAAGGTCAAGGCCAAGTCTAAGGGTGGTAAGGATAAGGCAGAGAGTAAGAAGGAGAAAGAGGCGCCTGCTCCCAAGGAACCTGAACTTAGTGCTGAAGAGAAGCGTATGCGCAAGGAGGTAAGGCAGCCTGGTTCACGGTCATTGGGCTGATTAGTGCTAACTACTTTGCAGAAGGAGGTCTTGTTCTTGCGACACCGACTCCAGAAAGGGTTACTCAACCGGGATCACGAGCCGAAGGAAGAGGAGATGAAGGGAATGTCGGAGTTTCTCGCCAAGCTCGAAACCTTCCCCGACCTCGAGGCCAGCATCATCCGCGTAACCAAGATCAACAAGGTCCTCAAGGCTATCTTGAAGCTAGACGAGATCCCGAAAGAGGAAGAATTCCAGTTCAAGCCCCGATCGCAGACCCTCCTAGACAAGTGGACTAAGACCCTGGCCGCTGATACAGGAGCCGCTGGTCCTGCTAATGGCGTTAATGGCGATGCCGCGAAGAGTGGAAAGGGGGCCGCTAATGGTGTGAAGGAGTCATCAGCTGACCACAAGACGGAGGTCGAGAAGGAAGACACCAAGGCCGATGTTCCGGAAAATGATGCGAACGACAAGCCGGAAGCTAAGGCAGAGGTTACGAGTGAGGACAAGTCAGATTCGGTTAAGGTACGTCCATGCAATTGCTTGGGATCACTGTTCCAGGGTTTCTGGCGACTGTTGACTTCGAACCCTACTCTCTAGAAATGGTAAAGTGAGGCTAACTACCAACAGAATGCAAAGATCTCCACCGATGAGGCAGCGGCAGAAGTCGAATCTACAGCATGAAGCAACGAAGGCTGAATTCGACGAGACGACGATTATTTCTTTTTGTGCCTAAGAGTCGCGGACAACTTCAGGCGTTTAGGGGTATCAGGAAGATATATCGCTGAGCATGGCTGCCATTCGAAGGGTAGCCAGTGCGGATTATGCGTACAACATCCGAGTAGTTTGGCTCGGGGTTGCGTGCATTCTATGTAAACTAGGCAGGACTCGAGTGTTACTTTCAAAGCAGATGATGCGTGGTCCTGGAACAGTCGATATTTGATCAGGAAGGGCATCTGGCGAAGGGGAGGCTGATAAAAGTCTGGCTGCCACTAGGTTATTGGTACCCCTAATAAGTTCGTCGGCTGGTTGAGAAGATGGACAAGACACGGGATGTCACTAGTGGTTGCGTTTTCCAAGTTTAAAGAGGGATAGTGATACTTTTGATACTTTCCAAAGGGATTCTGCAATCAAAAAAGCTCCGTTGCGTTTGTTATAACAGCATTGTCAAAGCGCGTCATGACTTCCAACAACATTGAAGCATGAGCGGGTATGTAAAGCGAGTTTGCCGAGTACGTACTCTGCGTATATGAAAATTGCCTATTGATGTATGTACCTACATGTACGCTTATGAAGGCGGGAGCTCGGGCCAATTAAACCCACTTAGCGAGGTTACAAGGTTACAAGGTTGCAAGGGCCACCCCCACCGTGACCTGTCTTACATAGTACAAAGCTCCAAGGCGCGCGTCATCAGCGGTCAGTGCCTGACATTCGCAACTTTTGGAGGGAAAGCTCCATCTCATTCATCAATTTAATTCATCCATCCGAATCTCATATCTTCTTCACTATTCTCCGCCACCTGGCCTACCGTTATTACTCTACGGCCAGTACGCATCCAGCACCATCTTTTCTCCTCATATCAAACTTCGAGAAGTGGCATATAAGCATTATCCCATGAACGACATCCATCCCCGCCTCATCATCGTTCTTCTATTGTGACACCCCAGTATAAAACCACCGATTCTACAGCTTCACGATGCTGCTCCGCCTACGAGGTCCGGATGGCATGGTCCGGATCAATATCGAGAAAAATGACACTTTCGCGGAGCTTGGTCGTCAGGTATGCGCCTCTACTTCATTTCTTCGGTCGAGTACCTCTAACTCCAAGCATAGCTCGTGGCGCAATTGCCGCAAACCGTAGACCCCAATAGCATCTCCATGTCCCCGGATCCCCAGGCCCGAGACTCGAAGAAGCTCAAGGATATTGCCAAATTCAAGTTGGCGCAGATTGGACTGAAGTATTATATTCTTACAAGCTTGCCCGTATCCTGCAGAGATGCTGACTTGTATGTAGCCACGGGGATTTGATCTTCATCAACTACCAACATCAGAATGCCACTAACGGCCACACAAATGGCGCGCCTGCGTCGTCCACTACTTTGTCATCCACGAACAGACTGAACGGGAAGCCTATCTTACCCACAGAAGATCGACCGGTCGACCCGCCGCCACTAACATCACCTACTAAAATCATCAAGAATCCTTGGGAAGTGGTGAAACAGTCACCCCTCGATGATCGGTTAGACAAGCAGGACGGGAAGATCCCTCGAGGTCGAGACCGCATGTGCAAGCATGGCCCCAAAGGCATGTGCGACTACTGCATGCCCCTCGACCCTTTCAACCCCCAGTACCTTGCCGATAAGAAGATCAAGTACCTATCATTTCACTCATACCTCCGAAAGATCAACTCGGCTACCAACAAACCCGAGCTAGGAAGCTCGTTCATTCCACCGCTTAAGGAGCCATACTTCAGAGTTAAGCGGGACTGCCCTTCAGGACATCCGCAGTGGCCCGAAGGCATTTGCACAAAATGCCAGCCCAGCGCCATTACCCTCCAGCCACAGCCCTTCCGTATGGTTGACCACGTCGAGTTTGCTTCATTTGAACTCGTCAATACCTTCATAGAAGCGTGGCGGAAGACTGGTACGCAGCGGATTGGCTACCTCTACGGTCGCTACGCAGAATATTCCGAAGTACCCCTCGGTATCAAAGCCGTCGTCGAGGCTATATACGAGGTACCACAGGTAGACGAAGTTGACGGAGTCTCGTTGAACCCTTGGGAGAATGAGGCTGCCGTGAATGAAGTCGCTAAGCTATGCGGACTCGAGCAAGTTGGAGTGATCTTCACCGACTTGCTCGATGCGGGTACCGGCGACGGGAAGGTTATTTGTAAGCGACATGCCGATTCATACTACCTAAGTTCTCTAGAGGTTTGCTTCGCAGCACGTCTTCAAGCCCAACATCCCAAGCCTTCCAAATGGAGCGATACAGGGAGATTTGGTTCCAACTTCGTCACATGCATCATCTCGGGAGATGAAACAGGTCAGATTGCCATCTCATCTTACCAGGCCTCGAATGACGCGGTGGAAATGGTACGATCAGACCTTATTGAGCCATCTGCCGACCCGACCGTCATGCTTGTGCGGGAAGAGGAGGAAGATGACGGCACGACTAGCAGGACAAGATATATTCCCGAAGTGTTCTATCGGAAGATCAATGAATACGGCGCAAACGTGCAAGAGAATGCCAAACCCGCCTTTCCGGTTGAGTATCTCTTCGTGACATTAACCCATGGTTTCCCTGCACAACCGAAACCCCTCTTTCATACCCCCAATTTCCCTATTGAGAATCGCGAGATCATGGGAGAGATACAGGGACCCACGCCTGTTTTGAAGGCTCTCGATACCAGCGATGGCAAGCAGCTTGGCTCGCTCTCAGATTTCCACCTTCTCAACCACATACACCAAATGGGCATTCTGTCGAAGGTACGCTATTACAAATGTCAAAAGAAATATAATCTCTCCCCCCTCTTTCCTTTTTCTTGGCCTGACTGAAATACTAAATTCTAAATAGGAAGAGGAAGCGCTCCTCTGCCGCGCGGCAACGACACACGATCTCGCCGAGACGTACCAACTCTTTTCTATGCCAGGCTGGCAGACGCTGGAAACCGTTCTAACAGCACAGACTGGTGAGAAAACCCCCAGAAGAAGAACAAAGCGCTCTTTTAGTTCGATGAGCGAGGGGGATGGATCAGCAGATGGGGAAGCATCATCCTCTTCAGCTGCATCGTCCGCCCCCAAAGCCATCAAAAAATCCGGTGGACCGCTTACTAAGCGTTTTGCTGCCTTCAGGCTGAACGAGCGAAACTCGAACCCGAACAAACCCTTCTTCGACCGCGCCAAGTTCGAGAAGCCATAGTCAGGTCTTCGCTAGGCTTGGATTGGCGAAGAAGAAGGGGAAGACGGAGAAACAAGCATACGTGTACCTATAGATGAGGCAACTTACCTAGGTTCGGAAGCGAAAGAAGCCAGAGGTCAACGGGCGGCGGGTGGATGGGAAAGGGGAAGTAAAAAGGTGACTTCTTTTTCACCGACGGTGGTAGACAGGTTTCTATCGGGCAGACCGACCTTGCTATTGAGCTTTCGACGTTTCTTCCGCCCATTTAGAAGGGACCGAGGACACGCTTTTTCGTACCGTGCTGCACAAAAAGAGGAGAGCCTTGAGATATGGCTCTGTGTTACTACTTCTTTCGTAGGTAGTAAGTAACCTAGGCCTTTGCAATAATGAAGTAAAAAAGGAGAATTAAGACTGCGGTATTCTTCCTAGAGGGTACTGCTGCTATTCTAAAGCTCTTATCGTATAGTGCACGTTACGTGACTAGATTCCAATGCGAAGATCATTTTATACCTACCTAATCGACCAACTTAGACCCGTACTCGTTTCAAGTATAGAAGACTTGAGCAAATAGTTCTTGATGGAACTCATAGAAATGAAAACGAACCCGCATCACTACAATACGTTGAAGGGATCTTATCTTTCGAATACACACTTCACGATAGACATGTATTCGCATTTGTTAATTTTAACATTTAATTTTGATTCAGCAGGTAGTCGACGATATGTATCTACCTAACCTATCCACCTACCTACCTACCAGAAGCTAGATCCGATCGTGAGAAACCTACTCCCACCACGAAAGAAATAGCCCATTTTATTCTCACCTTTTTTTTGCACCTAAACATCACCGACTGGAGAAATAGGGGGAAAAGTACAGACGTGAGATACATGATATTCATTCATCGCTTCGCCTCCTCCTACTCCCGGCTATCCGCCTCCAAGATAGAGCATAAAGCCTGAGTAAACGCCAACCGTAGATAGATAGCAGTAGTAGTATATCGCGAAGACAGTTGCGATATTTATTTTATTTTATGTTTTAGTTGTAGAATAGATGAGAGGGGGGAAATGGCGGTGGAACTTGGGAACTTGGAAGAACCGGGTATATGGTACTCTACAACGGCTTGCCGCCGAGGAACTCGGACCATCGGCGGACCTCGGGTGGGATGCCTTCTTTTCGGGGCAGCTTCTCGCTCATACATTGAGCGAAGAGCATCGCGGTCTGGAAATAATGTCAGCATGGTAATACAAGATAGAGCGCATTATGCAAATGAGAAAGACTTACCTGAGGCTCCATGAACAACGGGACGCCGAAGTCAACAGCGTTTCGGCGCATGACGTAGTCGACATCCATAGTCGTCTTGCCCCGGGCCAGGGCCAGGTTGAAGACACCTCGGATATCGTACTTCTGGAAGACTTCTCGAAGCGCTCGCTTGTCTTCCTTAGGGAACTCAATTACCTCCACAGTGACATTGTCCTTGGCAGTCGACTCGATGAATCGCTTGACGTCTTCACTGGCGGCGTAGAATTTGTAGCCGAGAGGAGCGATGTAGTCAACAACCTTGGTGAGCCAAGGCTTGGAGAGCTCGCCACCAAGGAGGATACCCTCACCAGGCTCGGGGACGCGGAAGTTCATGGCTGACTGGACAGATGTCCAGTACGCCTCAACGAGGTCCTTGCCGAAGCAGGCCATTTCTCCCGTGCTAGCCATTTCGACGCCCAGGAACGGATCCGCACCAGCTAGACGAGTCCACGAGAATTGAGGGATCTTAGTAGCAAGGTAGTCTCTCTTGACAGTCATAAGATCAGTAGGCTCGGGGACATTCTTGCCAACAAGCGCCTTGGTTGCAACATCAATGAAGTTGGTGCCGAGGACCTTGCTAACGAAGGGGAAAGATCGAGATGCTCGGAGGTTGCACTCGATGACCTTGAGTTCTGGCTCTCCACCTTCAGGGTTGTCGGCCTTGATAATTTGCATGTTAAAGGGTCCAGTGATGCTCCAGGCCTTGGCAACCTTCTGAGCAATTTCCTTGAGTCTCTCCATAATTCTTTCATCCAAGTTTACCGGAGGCAGAATTA
Organism: Hypoxylon sp. FL0890; assembly: GCA_022497025.1. Lineage (NCBI taxonomy): Eukaryota > Fungi > Ascomycota > Sordariomycetes > Xylariales > Hypoxylaceae > Hypoxylon > Hypoxylon sp. FL0890. The sequence goes on along the minus strand of MU386540.1, from coordinate 738,829 downwards.
GCGTGGCATCACCAGAGTGAACACCAGCTTGTTCAACGTGCTCGCTCACAGCATGGAGGATCAACTTGCCTTGGTGAGCAACACCGTCGACGTCGATCTCTTGCGCGCCCTCAATAAACTTAGTTATTACAACAGGGTGGTCGGGTGAGACGCTACTCGCGGCCTCTAGCTTGTCTTTCAGGTCCTCTTGACTTCGAATGACAGTCATAGCAGCTCCGGAAAGAACGTAACTGGGACGAACTAGGACAGGATAGCCAACCTGCTCAGCAAACTTCTCGGCATCGGCGACAGAGGTCAGTTCCTTCCAAGCGGGTTGATCGACTCCAATGCTGTCTAAAATCTCGGAAAACTTCTGTCTGTCTTCAGCCTTGTCGATATCCTTAGGATCAGTTCCCAAGACGTTTGCTTTGCCGGCCTCTTGAAGTTTGAGGGCTATGTTCTGTGGAAGTTGTCCACCCACAGAGACGACAACGCCAGACGCATTTTCTAACTCATAGATGTCCATTACTCGCTCGTAGCTCAGCTCTTCGAAGTATAGTCTATCAGCCATGTCGAAATCGGTCGACTGGGTCTCCGGATTGTACTGCCCGTCAAAACCCAAGTTAGTGACTGCTCTAAAAGATCAATGAAGAGGAGGAAACCGTGGAAGGGGAAAAAAGGAAGGATATAGTAAAAAGGGGGGAAGGTGGAAATAAAAAGTGAAGAAATCTCAACGTTCAACTTACATTGATCATGACGGTCTTCTCGCCCATGTTTCTCAAAGCAAGAGCAGCGCTGACGGCACACCAGTCGAATTCGACCGAGCTACCAATCCTGTACACACCACTGCCGAGGACCACAGTACCCTTATCCTCAAACGTAACATCGTGGGAGCTGGCGTTGTAAGTAGTATACAGGTAGTTGGTGTCAGCTGGGAACTCGGCGGCCAGGGTATCGATCTTCTTAACCCAAGGTCGGATACCCATGCTTAATCGGAGAGCACGGACGGAGTCCTCGTTGCTCTTAACTGCCTTTGCAATTTGCTTGTCAGAGAAGCCCATCTTCTTAGCCTTAAGAACGAGGTCTCGTTTCAGCCCATCCAAGCTGCCAACAGCTTCCATTTCCCTGGTGCAGTCGACAAGGTTTTGAAGCTTGTGCAAGAACCACTTGTCAATTTTGCTTAATTCGTGGATTCTGTCAACAGTGTAGCCTTCATGAAGCATTGCCTGGCCAACTGCCAACCAACGACGATCTGTTGGGTGTGAGAGTTCATAGTCAAGATCTTCGAACTTGTCTCCCTGGAATCCGAGGTACTTAGGGTCGACTTGGCGAATAGCCTTTTGGAAGGATTCTTCGAAAGTACGTCCAATTGCCATCACCTCACCCACGGACTTCATAGCACTACCAATGTCGCGCTTCACGTGCTGGAACTTGGACAAGTCCCAACGGGGTATCTTTGTCACAATGTAATCCAAGGAAGGTTCGAAGTTAGCGGTGGTAGTTTTGGTGACGGCATTTGGTAGCTCAGGCAGGCTGTGTCCCAGCCCAATCTTTGCTGCAGTGTAAGCTAAGGGATACCCAGTAGCTTTCGAGGCAAGAGCTGATGAGCGGGACAGACGGGCATTGACCTCAATCACCCTGTAGTCAAGGCCGTCTGGTTGCAGAGCATATTGGACGTTACACTCGCCGACGACACCAAGGTGACGGACGATCTTGATAGCGGCAGATCGAAGCATGTGATATTCCTCGTCGCTAAGAGTTTGACTTGGCGCAACGACAATTGAGTCACCCGTGTGGGTTCCTAAGGGGTCGAAGTTCTCCATGTTGCAGACAGTGATACAGTTGTTGTTTGCATCACGGACAACTTCATACTCGACTTCCTTCCAACCCTTCAACGATTTCTCGACGAGGATTTGTGGCGAGAGGGTTAGAGATCGGGCGGCCATGTTGCGCAACTCCTCCTCATTATTGGCAAAGCCGGAGCCTAGACCTCCCAGCGCATACGCAGCGCGGACGATAATAGGATATCCAACCTTCGAGGCAGCGTCAAGAGCATCATCAACAGTACCGACAGCAATTGACTTGGCAATCGGAATGTCAATCTCGTTAAGAGCCTTGGCAAAGAGATCTCGGTCCTCACTCAGTTCCAAGGTGTGAACGCTCGTGCCGAGGACCTTTACGCCATACCTCTCAAAAATACCCATGCGCTGCATTTGCACACCCAGGTTCAGCGCTGTCTGTCCACCAAAAGACAAGAAGATGCCATCAGGTCGTTCCCTCTCAATAACGTAGGTAACGTACTCCGGCGTGACGGGGAGGTAGTAGACCTCGTCGGCGAGGACATGGTTGGTTTGAATGGTGGCGATGTTTGGGTTGATGAGCACAGAGGACACACCGGCCTCCTTCAATGCTTTGAGTGCTTGCGAGCCTATACAAGCATAGGTGTTAGTATGAGTTGGTGACTCAATTGGGTTATGAGTCACCCTTGACCGCCAGGCTCGTGAAGGGCGACTCTGCAATACCAACCTGAATAGTCAAACTCTCCAGCCTGTCCAATGGCCAGACCACCACTACCAATAACCAGCACCTTCTTAACATCCACAACATCTCTAGGTTTTATCACGCCGCTCTCCAGGTAGGCCTTCGGGTTTGGTGCCTCTTGAGTAGTAGCTACACTGCCGGTAGAGCAGAGGGCGGTGACAGAAAAGTTCCTTTCCTGTGTAAAACCAGCTTTTCGGTTCGAAGCGAGGAGCTGAGATGGAGCTCGAAAACTCGTCGTGGTAAGCTGTCTTCGAGTAATTGGTAGTCGTCGACCATGTCGCAACAGCACAGGTGCTCTACCTGCAAGCTTGGTGGAGAGAGCCATGACAAAGCTAGGGAGCTGGAATGTGGGAGGTATAGAAGGGGCAAGGTCTCACGAGACCAGAGTCTGGGGCTCCCTGCTCCCAATTGAAGTCAATTGAGCTCCTAGGAAAAGGATCCTCGGCGTCCTTGAGTCTTGAGTATATGTGAACCTAAATAATTTACAAGTCTTGAACGGTCGGTCCGGTGTCTAAGTAGATAAATTTCAAAGGCATGCGCCTATAGAGGCATAGATAAGCTGATAAGGTAAAAAAAATCCACCAAGGGCTGCAAGGCTCCACTAAAAAGATTTGCTGCGATTTACGGAGGCGGGAGGGGAGTCATCTCTTGGCGAACCCGACCATATGGGGTCAGGGGAGTACGGTACTGGGAACCTTATCTCTCTGCCGTTACATGGTACGTGCTTGCTCTACTTCCGCTTTTAGCAAAGCACCAGGTACGGAATCTCGTTAAAAACGAACTACGTACTTTACGGAGTAGCTTGGCAGTGATGACGTCGTTGGTAAAATAGTATGGCAGTATGGTCAAGTCCGAAAAGTGTACATTTACCTTCTTATATATCTAATAATGCCGTGACATTTTCTTCATGTTCCATTTTTAATTCCGAATTGAGCGGGTTACTTCAAAATGTCCTCGGAATTACTCGTTTCTTTCCTTGGCGCTGTACAGGCGTCGTTATCTGTGCTGTTGACCATCAGTTGCGGTGTTGTTGCAGCTCAATTTGGTCTGGTCACCACAGAGGCTGCCGAACAAGTGTCACGTCTCTGCGTCAAAATCCTTTTACCTTGCTTGTTAATCGTAAAATTGGGGTCCGAGTTACATCTTAATACGGCAGTGAACTACCTTCCCATAGTCAGTACGTTCATCTTTTAGCATCCGATACCGTTTACTTACACGGGTATCGCTGACACCGCAAACCTCATTCTAAGTCTGGGCTACTATTTTCACCGTCACATCCATCGCCATTGGAAAAGCGGCCGTGGCCTTTTTCCGACTACCAAAATGGGCAGTCCCTGCTATAGCTTTCAACAACACTGAGTCGCTTCCCTTGCTGCTGCTTCAGTCGCTGGAAGCTACTGGAGTGTTGGCCGATTTAGTTGGTGCTGCTCAAGGATCTGACGGAATCGAGCGAGCACGCACGTATTTCCTGGCTTGCTCTGTCATCAGCAACACTATTACTTTCAGCCAAGGGGAGAAGTGGATAGCTGACGGCCAGGACTCATCTGAGCAGGATAATTCAACAGATCCAGAAAGCCAACGGCATCAAGAGAACGGGCAGAGACCTGAAGATTCCGGACAGCAGCAGCCGCCGAGAGACTCTGACGATGGCGGCGATTCGAGTGATCCTGATGAGCGTACATCGCTCCTCCCCAGCAAAGTCTTACACTGGGAACGCAGGATGGGAAACGACCTTACTTCGACATTCAGAGGTTATTTCAATGCCGCTCCTAAACCTGTCCAGAAGACATTTGCAGCTATAGCAACATTCTTCAACTCACCGTTTATTGGCGCAGTCATTGGCTTGATAATAGGCCTTTCGCCACCCTTGCACCGAGCGTTTTTCAATGATATGAAAGATGGCGGTTATTTCAAAGCGGTGCGTATGAAAATCTCCCACAGCAGGCCTTTACTTAGACGATCTCTCCATTTCCAAGTCCCCTTGCGTACTATATAGCTCCTTTGGAAGATAGCCTACCCCGAATATAAAAGTCGAAGTTTCGAATGGGATATTAACATATATGTAGTGGCTTACCTCTAGTATAAAGAATGTTGGGGAACTGTTCGTATCCCTTCAAGTTATTGTCGTTGGTGTCAAGCTTAGCTTGAGCTTGCGGCTTATGAAGGATGGTGAGGACGCTGGTAAACTACCTCTAGGCACTATCCTCTGTGTGATATTTGTTAGATTCATACTATGGCCAGCGTAAGCTCGACGCCCAGCTCCCAATATTTATTTCTAACCTGTGCCCGACAGAATTAGCATCCCTCTCATCTGGGCCTTGGCAGCTCGTACAAACATTCTTCCCGATGACCCTATGTTATGGTGGGCTCTAATGATGATGCCCATTGGCCCTACTGCCATGAAGGTCCTTGCATTGGCAGATGTCAGTGGAACGAACCAGACGGTCCGAATGTCGATAGCCAAATTCCTTACGGTAAGAAAAATATACCATAATAGTTAAGAAGTTCCCAGGCTCATAATTAGCATTATAGCTCTCCTATATCATTACTCCTATCGTTTCCTTCGCGGTCGTAGGAGCTTTGGAGGCGGCGAAAGCTGCAAAGGAATAAAACTCGCTTTCAATATAGGTAACTTAAATATACCGTATAATTTGCTCAGTTATAAAGCATAATGCGTAAAGACTGAGATTTTCCCCCTATATACGTAAAACATCCAAATGTTGAGAGTTCGGACTGAAGGAATCGTATACAGTAAGACAGTCGATTAATTGGCCGGCTGAGAGACAGTACACACGGTGAGATATACTGTATACTCGCATCTAGGTACCGTACCTTTTTGGTGGTCAGCTCAGCCGACATCATCCTCAGCTTCCGTTCTCGTCATTAAACCAACGCCGCAAACTAACGCGCTCCTTGCCTTGTCGCCCCCGTCCTTCCCAATATCAACTGCGCAATAGGCGACCACTCTACACATTTATGACGGCCTCACAGCATGTAAAGACAACTCATCCGGTGGCTTCTCACGTCGATTGAGGTGGAGCTATGAACAATGTTTCCACCCCGACCACGCCGGCGGACTCTCATCGAACTTCCCATGGTCGTCAAGAGGACGACGCCGACGGCCCAGCGCACTCCACCGTGTCCGACCAAAGCCATGACGATGGCAGCGCCACTACGCAAAATCCATCACTCTCCGAGGCGGCGAAGGAGGGCCTCAAAAGGAAGCTGCAATTCATGATACACCTGAGCATTAACCTGGATACTCTAGTGTATGCTGAGCTATGTGCGCTGTACTATATGGAGTACGACGAGCTTCCCCTATTCTATCTATGTTATTATAGGGCAGTGCTGACATATCGTCTCTAGCTGTTCCTTCTTCCGATTGATGATACGCTGGGTCTCTCAAGCCCTTTTCATTAGCCCCAAGGCTGAGGACACCATCCTCATAATACCCAACTACCATGTTTCCGCCATCATCGGCCCGAACTTCTTTTGTGCCTTGATGCATCTAATTTCGTCGCTACCGCAAGCCGGCGAAGCTTCCCGGGGCTATCTCCATGGTGGCATACTATTCGACTTCATCGGACAGAAAGCGCCGTCTTCTAAGTTATCGCTCATCCTGCTAGATATCCTAGTATTCGGGCTACAGTGTTTCATGTTAACCGTGAATATGGAGAAGGAGAGAGTACGCAAGGTGGTGAGACCTATGAGACAGCTCGATACCCCCGAAGGCACCACGCCTGAGAACACTACAGGCCAGGATCACGATGCAGAGGAGCGTGGGGTTTTGCGGGATGCGCCCATAGTACACGGCCCCGACGATATTGAAATGCAACCATTAGGACAGGAAAGTACTGCTGGTGATACTGAGAGGGCCGGCCTACTGAGACGGATAACCCCTCCTACGGGTGATCTTGAAAACCTGGCTGACACATTGAGATCTGGGAATGCTGTTCTGGCCACATTCAATGTTCGGCAATCACTTCGAACTGCCTGGCATAATCGGGGGAATTCACCGGAAAGCGCAGCAGCCTACGCTATACAAAATGTCGGATATAATGCGACCCTTGCAGCCTTAGCAGCGCAGAGGAGAGCAAGATTGGCTGCGGCACAGCCGAGGCAGCCATAAATAGCCACGAAAGATTCATTGTACAAAATTAAATGGATATCATATTACGCAATCTTCCTACCCACGTTACCGACTCCAGTCCCCTTCACCGAGACTATGATGTCGCCCGTGTCATCGTCTTCAACGTCCCGCAATCCCCAACTACTAGCCCCAAATTTCCTGAGATCCCGTGCGAGCCCTATAATCTGTTCTGTGCCCATGACGTCTCTTCCGAGACGTAAACGCCCAACATCCTCGGATCCCATAGCCATCAATGTAAGGACAGTCGGAGTCGCCGCGGCGCTTACACAGCCTCCTTGGCTTACGGTTTCTAGAAGCTGGTATGCGCACCTCTTTCCAATATCTTCCGGAATTACGCCTCCTTTTGGCGGTACCACAACGTCAGCTGAATATAGGACACCCACGGCGCTCGACTCTGCCACTAAGCTCAGCCCAAACCCGATACCCATCCTTTTCTTGCCTCCTGACTTTTCATCCGGAACTAAAGGTGCCTGGTCGTATTGCGCCGCAATGTGTATATCCGACACGAGAGGGTTGAGGACTTCGCGTGCAGAATGTATCATTCGCGCATTATTGGACGCAGATACGCCCGTCGCATAAGCAACACCACGTATCCTTTTTATCCTCCCGGGACTTCTGTTTAGGTGTAACGTCTTTGGTAACCGAACCTGACTCGCAAATCTGAGTTCGACCACGCCTGCTCCACCGCTGCCGTGAGGCCCGACGCATGATCTTTGGAGAACGCGCAGCTCGATCCTGGCTGCGGGAATGCCGAAAAGGTTGTATAATGGGAGAATGGCTGTGCGGAAGGAGTCAACTGAGAGGTCGCCTGTCTCCGTTGCCGATGTGATAACTCCTGGTCCTGAGAATCGAACATTCATATGCGACTTTGAGAACGGAGCAAGTAGGCATAGAGGGAGGAGGAAGTAGGTGACGCCTCGCGTGCAAGTTGCGGGTAGATGATGTTCGAGGATATCGCCATCCGTGGCGCCAAAGCCCGGGGCGGCACCCGTGATGAGACCGGGCTGATATGTTATGGTCGTACCAGTGTACGAGATTTGCATAGAACTGCCATTGGTAACAGCTTCGAGTAAACGAAGGAAGGAGATTTCATGCGGGGCGAGACCGGGATTAGTGGGGGAATTGGAGCGGATCTTGGAGATGTATACAGGCCGACCTGTTAATGTTGCAAGTACTAGGCGCTGCGTGAATGATTTGTGGCCTGTAAACTTTAAGAACTCTGGTCTTGGTGTCGACATCGTTAAATGGGCTAGGATGAAGTTGCGCAGAATACTGTCGACCGCCCGGATATGTATGGACCTTAATGGTCAAAGATTGAAGAAATTCTGCCGTATTGAAGGCGGAAAAAAATTGGCTAGGCAAGGCGGTGAAAGACCAAGTACCAAATTTAGTAGCTGTGGCTCGTTCCTTCAATCGTTTTAGCGTGGAAGTACACAGGTACATGCACGTTCAAAGCCAGTGGTGTGGGTTAAGCTACGTGAAAAGTGTCAAGATCCCGACTTCCCAAAAAGGGCACATAATATCGACCCAAGTAATTCAGCTGTCGTGACCTATTCCTCCCACATTTCCTTTCCACACACACATTCAGTCTACACGAGTGAACACGCAAGATGTTCGACATAGACTGGATGAGCCTCGCGCTCCCATTTGCGTATATTACAGTTCTTGGGGGCTCCTTGTACACCTTTTCCACGATTTATCGAAAGCGAAAGGCCTGTATGTGATGCCCTATCGAGTCCAAGACACTGCGCCGAAACTGACAGCTCAGCAGCACAAAATGCCAACCTCGAACCATGGTTTCCGCCGCACTTACAACGAAATATCTACCTGACTCTCCTCCACATGGAACCCGAAGCTGGTCAAGAGAAAGCACCGAAAGTACCTGATAGTGTCATCCGGGCTGCACTACTGCGAAGAGCTGTTGAGGACATTCGTCGCATCGTCCAGATTCGGACCTCGAAGCAAGCGCTCAACGTCTTGTTACAAAGAGGCAGTGTGGGCGAGGATCTGAACCAGCGATTTATAAGAGCTGAGAAGGAGATTGAGGAAGAGCTGCGAGATGTGGTTGCAGAGGTAGGAGCGGCTCGTATTAATCAACTTGCAAAGTGCATAATACTGATCTCTATCTAGGCCAATGCTCTCGCGCCCGGCTGGGGCCAGACCATCTTCCAATCTGCGAACGAGATCGCCGCGAACACTATGCTACGTACCCGCCTCGAGGAGATCGAGAGCCGAGCCGCTACGGACAAGGAATGGTGGGAGAAGCGACGCGAGGCTATTAAGAAGGACTTCCTGAAGGAGCTGGAGGAGGAGTCATCGACCAAGGGCTCTACGAAAACCGCTAGTGACGACGAGGGTGTGTTGGTCGACTCGGGTACCCCTGCTGCTACGCATAGCGGCTCCAAGAAGAAGAAGGGCGGCAAGAAATGAGTTTCCTCTTGTGGTTCGAGGAATAGGGAGAGTTAGAGTTACCTGTTAGGCCATCTTGCACCATTGTTATTAATAGGTGGCATATTTGCATCTCGCATCCGGCGTTCAGGTGTAGGGATAGGGGTAACATGCGAGAACACACCGTACTTATATCGGCTGACAGGTAAACTACGTGGCCTGCGTAATGCCTTGTATTGGTATGTAGGGAATTGTACCAAAATTCGATTACTAGAGCTTGATATTGACTTCCTACGTGTTATCGTGACTACAAGTGAATTTCCCTTCATTATTTGCTGGCTGGCATAAGCCTGAAGTAGAGATTTCTATTTGCTAAGTTATATGACCTACAATAGGTAAGGTAGTCAAGGTTGACTACAGAAAGTAGTCCAGGCATCTTATTCTCTACTAAGTTGTATTATATCGCTATGAGATTCCATGGTTATCATGGCAAAGATACGATAACCCGGCTAGCCAAATCTAAGATGCTTTACGCTAATACTAATCGGGTAATACGAGGTTTAGCGTGGCTTGTGCAAAGGATGTACCTACTGAGCGAATTTAAAGCTAGGTATACAGAGTACCAGTGTATCTGACGTAAGAAGTACATGTATCTGCAGGCTGCCGCAGCATGAACTCAAAGGTGGAAGGTACATACCCTTTGCTCATGAATTGCAATTGAAGCTTTCACGCGCCGCAAACACCCCATCCTACGTGCCTGCCTACTTCAAAGATCATTATCTAAGCCAGGTATTACACTCATCTTTCGCCGACAATCACCATTTCATGCCAATTATTAAATCAAGTTGATACCCACCGAACACGATGGCAGACCTGCAATCTGCACCCGGTCTCTCATTCCCCACCGACCCTCAAGAGTTCGAGCAAGATGAACGCATCTCTTTCTCCAAGCTCGACAACAAGTACATCGCAGTGCAAGACGACGGCAGCGAATTCGAGTGGGATGCCCAATTGAAGCGATGGATTCCAGTGGTCGACGAGGAGCTCCTCGCGCAACAGCAATCGGCTTACGGCGGCAACGCACCCCCCGATGAAAGCAACGAGGTTCCCAATAAGAAGCGCAAGAAAGGCCAAGCAAACGGAGGACAGCAGCAGAACCGCCCGCAGAAGAAGCAGAAGCAGAAGCAGCCCCCGCAGCCGCGCCAGAACACCGCCATCTATGTTACTGGCCTCCCGCTGGACGTGACGGTCGACGAGGTGCACGAGGTGTTCTCGCGCAAGTGCGGCGTGATTGCCGAGGAGATCGACAGCGGCCGCCCGCGCATCAAGCTGTACACGGACGACAAGGGCAACTTCAAAGGCGACGCCTTGATCGTCTTTTTCAAGCCCCAGAGCGTGGAGATGGCCATCATGCTGCTCGACGACACCGACTTCCGCTTCACGCCCTCGGGGCTAGCCAGCGGTCGCATGCGCGTCCAGGCCGCGGACTCGAGCTACAAGAAGACGCACTACGAGCGGGAAGGGGAAAACGAGGAGGGCAGTGGGAATGGCGGTGGTAATGGACAATCAGCTGGTGCTGAAGACGAGAAGAGCAACCACATCACGGGCGCGGGCAAGCAGCGCGACAAGACCCGCGAGCAGGAGAAGCAGAAGATCATCAAGCGGACACAGAAGCTCTCCGCCAAGCTCGCGGATTGGGACGATGATGACCCATATGGCGGACAATTGGAAACGGGTGCACGCAAGGATAGAGTGGTTATCTTACGACACATGTTCACCCTGAAGGAGCTGGAGGAGGACCCGGCGGCTATGCTAGAGATTAAGGAGGATATCCGCGAGGAGTGCTCCAAGCTAGGTCCTGTGACCAACGTCGTGCTGTACGACCTAGAGGAAGAAGGCATTGCCAGCGTCAAGTTCAAGACACCCGAAGCCGCAGAGGCATGTGTGAATCTGATGGATGGTCGAGCGTTCGACGGCCGGACTGTGCGAGCGACAATTGCAACGGGAAGGGAGAGATATAGGAAATCTGGCAAGAAGCAGGGTGAAGATGTCGATGAAGATAGTGACAGCTAAAGGGGGAGCTTGAGATACCTCTGTGTATTATGGGTGTAAGATACCCAAAGACTACGTTTCGCGGGAGAGTCACGATGTACCATGATGCATTTGGCGCTGGAGGCGAGTGTCAGTTACTTGCGATGCCTTAATTCTGCAGAACTGCTAGGTCAGGGAGATCTCAAAACATGTTTATTATGGACCGAGATTTAGGGGACATATCTCGATAATGAATCACACTAGTCAAAAGGGACCTAGAAGTATTTAATCTGTGTTCGTAGGTGATCTTATTAAGGCTTACTAACCTATCAAGTAGATGAGGACTTCGTGCTATTTTCCAGGATGCTCGTGAGATGCACATGATCACTCAGACGCCAGGCAGACACTTAATTAATAATTATATAGTGTTTTTTGGTCTTTCTTTTACCACCAGTTCACAGAGATTCTCCTTGTTGCGTAACTCGTCCAGCTCACAATTCCTCTTCATGGGATAACCCAAGCGATAAGTCACCGCTGGACGTCCCGTGTTTTGCACTGTGAGGTTTTTGTCCTATCCACGTCCGATGCGCCAGCCTCTCCATATAACGATTCACATATCCAACATGTCCAACTTCATCTCTTTTGCGCTAACCCACCAGCCAGCCGCCTCAATGATCTGGCACACAACTTTCAGCTCATCCATCGATCGAGGGGCATACACCATCGTAAACTGCTTAGGGACGGGCATCTTCAGCAGACACTGACTAGTCAAGGGGTGGCGTTGACCCCAGCCCTTCTCGATAACTTCCTTCACATCATCGGGGTGTAGATTCAAATGCATCGAATAATCCGAGTTGTGGACATGGCAGATCTCCCCTTGGCAAGTCTTGTTGAAGGGATATCGAGCAAATAGCCCCAAGCCGTGCTTCTCAAAGCAGGAAGTGCCGACGCCCACCTCCTCCGAGTTCCTGCTACCGTGGTTCTCTATGATGCGCCGCAGAGCGAGGTAGCATTCTCGAGATCCGAATTGATCGACCTGTCGTTGCGGTGCTATTCCGACGACTTTCGGGCGTAGACCGCAGCGGTAAGGAAGACGCTTCTTGCGGAGGATACCGGTAGCTGGTTGTACGTCTGGATCCGCTGGCAGAGGGTTGAAGGGGTCTCGACAGGCCCAGAGTTTGAGCCAATTGATGCGAACATAGCCGGGAAATGTTGCCGGCGTGCCACCAGGTCCGAGTTTCAGATAGTTCTGATAGTCATTGTGGATGAAGACAAGAACAGTGGCCAAGCCAATGAGTGAAGCCACAATAGTTGGCTGGAGCACATGTATACTGAGGATGAGTAAGATGGCAATAGCGAAGATAGCAGGCCCATCCAACGTTACAGAAAGGGGATCTTGTCTGATGGTCACGTTGATGCCTATGTTGTCGCCATCGCGGTTGGGGCAGACATCGATGGGAGAGGAATGTGTCAAGGTATTGGTCCGTGTAAGTGTACCGGACATGATGTCAGAGCTACGACGTGGGGAACTGGCTGAACCATAAAAGTAGAATGAAGCCTGTGTGCTATAAGAGAAGGTTTTTGCACAAAGGGCAAGTATATAAGAGGTTATTTTCGAGAACAAGCCGAAGGGCCTAGAAGCACTAGTGAGGTCTTACCACTGTATAGTTTACGATTGAGGTGAGAAATAGGACGAAGAGGGGCACTTTATACATTTTGAGGGAAGAAAGAACAGACATTGGAGATCAAAGTTGACTGGCTACTTCCCATCCAGAAGTCAAGTGATGGCAGCAGACGGCAGCAAGCCAAGTTGCGAGGCACCTGGACGTAGGTTAGGCTAGCCACAGCTGACAGCGGAATCGGGATGTAAACCTTGAACCTTGACATAACCATAACCTAGGGAAACCAGGACGGACTATGGACAGGAATGGCCACTTGGACTTCCGCACGTCGACGTACGGCCCAGCGTCCACACATTTATAGCATTTGATCCACAATTAGGTGGATTGGAGTAGGAAACCTGACATAACCACAGCCGGATCGTTACGAAAAAGTGATGTATTAGATCTGGAGCAGGGTAAATCGACTCAATTGAAATCCCAATTCGGACACAGCAATATAAGGCGAATGTTCGTGTGACTTCACAATGGGAAAAAAGTTTGTAGTCTGTGTGATCGGACCTGCATATCTGCAGATGCATGGTATATAATGTCCATAGTGGCAGACGGGAGACCGCAGTCGGAGCCGGCGTCGCAACACGGTCCCAAAACTGCAAAGGTGAGGTGTTCACAAGTGCTTCCAGATGTATTGTTGCCCAGTCAGAGTGAGTATACAAATACGGATGGACCCTATCGGCGCCCCGACTGCATGCAAGCAAATGCAAGTCGATGCGCCTCTGAAGTGCCGGATGCGCACCTAGGTTTGTAGGTGTAGACCTCGCTCATTCGACTGGGCAGGTTTCAAGTGGGACATCAGCCCATAGCGCTCACTTTTCACCAACAACTTGTTAGCTTTGCAGTCCTCGTGACCACGTAGACGATTTGCTGTCAAGAGTTGAAAGGGCTGGGCCTGGCAGAGGATTATTTCCTTTGACATCTCTGCCACGGTAGATTAGCCAAAGGAGACATATCATCAGGAGACCCGCCAGAGAGCTTCTGGAAGCCAGAAAAGGACCTCGAGTCGCCAGGTGGGTGCGTAGGTTCGTTCCCGGGTTACAGGATGTTACTGAACTTTGCTGATGTTATAAAATGTTGAACATGCAGACATGGAGCCAGCCCAGCTATATAACAGCGAGCCGGTAAGAGTAAGGTTTGCCCCGTATCCATCGAATGTAACAGTGAATTGGATTGGCAGTAAGAAGTGACAGAAAATGGCACTCTATCTACTAAACCCACCTTAACTCTTTCGAATACAATAACCTAAATAACAACGACGAGAATAGCTAATCAATTATAATTTATATTAAATTAATCGCAGAGAGTTAATCTAGTTATTTCTTATTTTTATTGATTTTTTTACGTTATGCGTCGTACTTAATACGAAGGTGCCCTTTTATATAATACCCCTCGTAACTTTTTATAAAGTTAAAATACGCGATATAATTACATTCCTCGAATTCTATACAGTGCTAAATTAATATGAGGGATAATAAAGGCCGTAGAATTAATATATGATTTTTTCGTATTTTTTACGATTTTTTTCAATTAGTTATTAAATATAATAGATGATATTGCGAGAGGAGGTGGAATGCCAAGACTGTGCCATTTTCTGTTACCACAGGCTGATTGGCCAACCCAGCCAACCTTACTTTGCCTAGACGGTAATTGGGCGCTCGGACGCCGAGAAGAATAATGCAATTTGATTGGTTTAAAGTTGACAATTACGTAGTTCGCACTCATGAAGTACCTTGTGCCTCTTGCCGTTGCCAGGTCGCCAGAATGCGACAGGGGTATCAGCAAGGATAAGGGGCAGTAGCCATTGACAGAAGAGGGTGAAACCTGTACACCCAAAACAACCACCATCGAATCGCGTATCGATTACGATTCGCTTTCGATTTGGAGTTTTCATACAATACCACCGTTGTGAACCCAAACCACTGTAGAGAAGTTGATCATCTGCCCCGGAATATTCTCAAATATTTGTGTATCTGTTACTAGCATCTCCCAAGCTGGGTATACAGAGACCAATCAACAACTTAGATCAAGTTGGTCCACAAGTTTGTAACCTCCTTAAAGCAGACGAACGTTTACCAAACATCGCAACGCTGACACCTTCACCAGTAATCCTCCGCCCATCTAGTATGGGAGTTTCCTCCTGGAACCCGTTGCGTTCGCGCGACGGTCGACAATCAAAATTGCCACTGTACGAAAACCTAAACACTCCAAGTAAAGAGCGAGACTCAAACGATTCCTACGACTCCGACGATGATGAATACTCCGACACTTCTTCCTCCCCAGGCACCAGCAACTCGCGAGTTACAAGTGCCTCCATATCCACTGCCACGCCTATAATGCCCAAAAGGAACTTTATGGTCTCTGGCAGGCCGCGCCAACCCCTTGGCTATCGTCTACCGAACAAAGTTATTCGCTACCTCTGCTTTGGCTTAACGTCATTCATAATTCTAATGATCCTCACCCTCATCCGAGCGAGTCATAACGAGAATAAAGCACTCGCCGAAGGCAGGATCGATAGGCCACCGTCCGCTCCTCCTTTATGGGAATCTTACCCATTCCTTACCAGGTACTATGGGGGCATTAGGAACTTAGTACCCTTCTCCAAGAATGTGCCCGAGTATCCACGCTTGCAAGGCGAACCACCCGTAGACAAGCTGTCTTATGTCAACAATACCAACTGGAAGCCTGATGTTGAGGAGCGGAACTTGCCTACTAGCAAAGAGTATATCAAGTACCCTCAAAGCGTTTTCCAAGGTGCCCCTGAGCAGTTCCAGGAATGTTTTCTCGACAAGGCCAACAAGGTGCGTGTGCCTCCTATTCGCTACTATGATGGACGGCCCAACGGTTTCCCTGAGGCTATTCTCGGCTCCTATGAGCTCTTGGGGCTTCCCGAGGATATCTGCTTCGAGCGCTATGGCCGGTATGGACCATATGGCTTTGGCTACTCCGTCAGGTCTGGTGGTCTGGGCACCGGAGAGCATGGTGAGAAGGAAGGCTTTGAAGCGACTTGGGAAAAGGTGCCTCAAGTCGACTGGAAGGGAATGGACTGGGCCGATATCCAACGACGCTGTTATCAATCTAATGCTGCTCGCTACAAGGAACAGCCCCCTCGCCATGCTGCTCCTCATGGCTTCTACGTTAATGAAGGCACTGCTGCCATGAAGGTTCAGACACGTGATACTCTGCCTGATGAATCACCCAAGTCCCCAACCAAAGAATCCGGGAAGGAAAAGAACCCGGCGTCAGCCTCCGAAGGAGACTCTGTTGCGAAAAAGCTGCCAAGAACTGCTGTCGTCATCCGATGCTGGGATGAATATTTCTGGAAGGAAGAGGATGTTATGAACATCCGCTCCCTAATCAGTGAACTCGTCCTTGCATCCGGTGGTCGGTACGATGTCCACTTGCTCGTTCAGGTCAAGAATGATGCTGCGCACCCGATCTGGGCAGACGCAGCCACTTATCAAAAGCGAATCGAGGAGACCATCCCTGAGGAATTCCGAGGTCTCGTCACGTTCTGGACAGAAACACAGATGTTATCGCTCTACCAGGGAATCTTCGACCTCTTCGCTCGTGGCCCTGACCTGCCTGTGCATGGTGTCTATCGCGGTTTGCAAATGGCTATGCAATATTTTGCCTACCAGCACCCAGAATACGACTACTTCTGGCAGTGGGAAATGGATATTCGTTATATCGGCCATTACTACGACCTGTTTACCAAGATAGAGAACTGGGCTAAGGAGCAGCCGAGAAAAGGTCTTTGGGAACGAAACGGGCGGTTTTACCTCCCATCCGTTCATGGAACCTGGGAGGATTTCAAGCAGATGGCACGAGTCCAAAGCGAAATGGGTACCACAGGAGCTGACAACATCTGGGACGGTCTCCCAGGTGCCGACAAGCAATCGCATGCATCGGGTCGTGGCGACAGGCCTATCTGGGGACCTGAGAGACCTAAGGACCCTAAGGACTGGTTTGAGCCTGACGATGACCCTGTGCCTGAGACAACCTACGAAAAAGATAAGTATGTTTGGGGAGTGGGCGAAGAGGCTGAATACATTACATTCAACCCTATGTTCGATCCCCAAGGAACGACTTGGGGTTTGGCAGACGACATTACTGGCTACAACACGACGGAGGGAATGCCGCCACGTAGAGCCCAAATCATCACCGCGTCGCGCATGTCACGCCGCCTGCTCATGAAAATGCACAAGGAGACTGCCTTTTTGAAGCACCACGCTTTCCCGGAAATGTGGCCTGGTACCGTCGCCCTGCAACACGGCTATAAAGCTGTATTCGTACCGCACCCTCTGTACGTGGACCGTGAGTGGCCCCCAGAGATATTCGCCCATACCCTCAATAACGGTAGAAACGGAGCTACCGGGGGCTCCCGCACCTCCGTCTTCGGCCAACGCGAGCATAACCTCATCGGTCTCACGTGGTTCTACAACTCGGGCTTCGCTCCCAACTTGTACCGAAGGTGGCTTGGACTGAAGGTGAACAACGATGGCGGCGAGGAGTTCGAGATGACTGTGGATGAGAGTAAGAATGGCACGAGTGTCAATGAAATGCGCGGCGGTGAGGGCAGAATGTGTCTGCCGCCTATGCTGCTTCACCCAGTCAAGGATGTTGACTTGCCTGTTGAGGCCAACCCGGAGGATACGCTCGACATACCCGAGTCAGATCCCGGGGCTTGAAGGAAGTATACCCGGTGGGACAGAGAGTCATGAATATTGAATGGATGCATAGGTCAGGGGTTATGTAATGGGCTGTTACTATATATGGATTCAAGTACTTATGGGGGCGTTGGCTATTGAAGATTTTCCGTATTTTCAGATCAGCTTTGAATCGACGATGCGGAGCAAGCGTTCAGCGTCGGGAAATTGGTGTACCATACCTACCTATGTTTTGTACACAGTTGAAAAGAGGGCATGATCTGATAGAACGGAATGATAGGCGCCTGCTTAGAAAGTAGGCTATAATCTGGTGAAATGATATAACTGACTTGCCGAGTATCTGACGTGGACAAGACTAGAGAGAACCAAATGACGGTCTCAAGCGTATGACTACCTGGTGGGACTCTGAATAGGCTACCAGCGTATTTAACGGTCTAGGCCTGCCCAGAATTTATATCATCAGAAAGTAACAAGGCGTACTTATTTAAAGTGTATTGGCATGAAGCTCCTTACCTGAGAATGTACTCGCTTCTGGGGCCTTTACATAAGCCAAAGAGACGTGAGCGAAGAAATGAAGGATACTTCCAAGTAATTTCCCGTACAAGAGGGACTCGAAGAGCCGTAGAGACATACCAGTCCACTTAGATCTGCACGAGATTAGAACCTCCCGGGTTTGAAAGGCTACCCGTTTGTATCTCCAGGCAGAAATTGTTAAAAGTGTCAGAATAGGCCTAGCCTCGGATCGAGACCGTGTCTAAGACAATTTGCGCCCCTGAATACGTCAGCGGCGTAAGTCGTTGGGATAGCCTTCCATCCTTCGAGTTCTTCGAACTGCGTCGTGCCCTAGCCTTCAAGGCTCGAGAGCATGGCACAACGAATACATGGACAATACATTCAAGTACGTATTACAGGTGTATGAGTATAAGGTGACAGGCTATAGGAAGATACAAGGTGATGGGTGCTGGAGCCTAAAGAGCAAGCCGAAACTCAGCTCTCTGAGTGGCTTCTCGCTAAAATTACCTATCACATTCAACGGAGTCACACAAATTCACATGAATACAAAGTATTAAGCTTCACAATTTACCAGCAGTCGTCCTGGTGCTTAGAAACCTCATCTTGTTAGACGGGCTATACCACCCTTTTCGCTAAATGGATAGCAGTGGCCCGATATGTTCCCTGGCGTTGCAGTGCCAGGAATTTTTCATATCATATGGACATGTGGACCGTAAGATCTTTGGAGATTATCACCTGCGCTTCAACACTTGGGTTGTTACCCTAAGGATATCGTATTCAGAACAGCGTTATTCTCTTGACTATCGGTTGAAGGATGCGAGAGAAGTGAGAGACTTTGTGCTTCGGATATTAAATTCAATAAAGAGTAACCTTCAATTATGTGAGTTCTAGTATCTATTCTAGGCTCTTTTGATTAACACGATATAGTACTGGATCTACTACAAGGCAACCTTCTAATATCAGATCCAGCGAAGAGTCCAACAACTTCCCCGGAATATCGGTGGAAATCAAATCTAAAATATGCACAGAAGGCTCTTCAACGTTCGTTTGTCCACCTGGAAAACCTAGGGGTTGCAATACGACGATCATCTACGACCAATATTCCACAAAGCGTCGAGGTTTTTACCAGCGAAAATGCCAAAACGTCATTCGAGGAGCTATCAAGGAAGATTGTTCAATCCAAGTATCCAGAAGCCAATCATAAATCAGTTGCTTACTTACGATGCTCAGTATTTTTCCGATATGCGAGGTTAAGATATAAAAATGAGTACCTGAGAGATCTTACACCTCGTCAAGAATTCTTCAGGAATGATTACTTTGACGAGCCCTCAACATCGGAGCTTGGGCCGGTTACGACTAAGGCCGGCATACGCGCAGATCAAAATTTGATACTTACATCAAACTATCCCGCAGAGATTACTGTGGCACTTCCGGACACAGGAGATCCAGAATCGACCAAGGTGCCTTGCCAGAGGACTCCATCGATGTCGGCCCCTGGCCGGAACTACCCGAAACCGCCTGTGGAAGAATATGCCCCAGGATTCAAGGCATGCGAATGGTGCTTCGAACATTATAGAACGGCTCAATTTGAAGACGCAGAGTGGTGGAGGTATGTCGTCGACTGCTTGCCATTTACTAAAAGGATCGTGTCCTAATCCTCTCAGAGCTCATGTTGATAGAGACTTACTCCCCTACTTATGCCTATCGAGGGCATGTGCCGACTACATGCCTCATTTCACGAACATCGAAACATGGAAAAGACACATGGAAAAAAATCATTCTGAAGAATGGGCAAAGGAGGTGCATACTAGGTCATGGGTCTGCGATATCGACCACCCAGAGCCCCTTATTTTCGGAAATCCCAAGCTACTTGAGGACCACATTCACGGCTCCCACGGTCATCTTTTCGACGGTGCAAAAATCAAAGTCATGGTAGAGCAAAGCGAGATTCATACATCGCGGCGCGTAGGGATATGTCCCCTATGCTCTCTTGTTATTGATGAAGACAATCGAGCCACGCATGGGAATCGGCAATTTGAGGGCGAATATTTGCTAGTTAAAGGGGCCGAACCAGGTGCTCAAGAGGATAACAAGATACAGATGAAATAAGGGGAAGAAGAAGAAGAGAAGGAGGAGGATGCAGCAAATGAACAAGGAAAAAAGCATACTATGACACAAAAAGAGCCACCAAGAGAAGCGGTGAAGTTCGGTGTCCCAGCAGAACCCTCACAGTCCGCTGCTTCATCATTCACCTGCAAGACGAGCGACTCTACCACAACCCAGCACGAGCAATCATCAGATGATTCAATTCAAACAAGGATCGCCGTCCATATTGCCAAACACCTTCAAACCCTTTCTCTCCTTTCTCTGCGTCTCAAGGCACTAGATGAACAAGAACGCTTCGACCTAGAAGCTCGAGATTACGGATCACAGGGCGCAGCAAGCACCACTAGCGACTCGGGAATCGACGCTATGCGGGATATCGAAGACCAAGAGCCATTGGTCTTCGCTGATGTCGGGTCCTCGAATGATCGTGAAGACCTCTTGGTACCTTGGGACGACACGTGCCGGGAAGCCCTCAAACCTCATGTGCCAGACTGCTCCGGGATTCGACAATTCTCAGGAGGCAACAAGTGGCGGACTAGAATCTCGAGCCTACTCCAATACACGGACCGCCACAGTCTTCCGGAGCGGTAGAAACGCTCGGGGTGAGGTTCATTCCAGGCATGGTCCATACAGTAGGCAGTGATCATTTACCATTCAATACCTTTCTAGCAAGAGACCCAGGCAGGCACTTATCTAGTTGACACGGATACTCACAGACCGGTGTTTCCAGCATGAGCCAGCCCCAATCCCTAGAGAGAGACGAGAATGGCGGTGGATAGAGTATAATCTCCTCGCTTGAAGGCACCATGAAATCTAACACAAAACCTTATTAGCTAGGTACTCATCTTACGAAGAAATATAAGTCAGCTAGCTCTAGACACCCAGCTTAACTTAGACCGTTCCAATGACTCAAACTGTTATTACCAGCTGGAGTAATGAGCTTATCAGCAATATGACGATGTACTCATGTTAATATTCCTCGTACTAGTTGAAAAAGGGGAAGAAAATAGGCGAGATATACAGTTTATTATAACCATAGTAATTTACACGATGTATCTGTTATCGTAGTCTACTCTCACACACAGACACGAAACCTAGCAACAGCATATTCTCATCTTACATTGCCCTCGCCTTCTCTCCTAGCAAAGCAAAGTATCGAGCCAGCAATAATGCCTAGAATACATAAGATAGGTTGTGGGGATTTCAAACACAGCAGTTCCGTAAGGAGGGAGATGAGATGCTGGATTTCGAGGCAGAAAATCACAAAGAGAACCTCCTACGCTAAGTAGGTACTTATTATAATCTTGTCAAGTAGCAGACGGGTTTGCCAATTTGACAAGAAGCTAAGAATTTACTATAGACTGCCTCTAGAATTTATAAGCCGAAAATATGACTAACACTTATTCGAAGTTGATTAAAATGGACGTATAAGAGAAGTGAACCAACTCAACCAGAGTGAAACTTACATCACATTCACACCAAGACCAGGGCACGTGGGTAACAATAGCACACGACAAGTGGTAACACTGGGAACACATTTAAGACAAACAGCGTTATCCTTATAATAAACACTAGTAGATTACAACATTATGAATCAGACCCTACATTCGGACAGGCCGGAAGTATTGTGGCACCTAAGCTTGTGCGACTCGAAGATACCTTCATTTGCTTGCGCTGCCAATCCACTCTTGACATCGCCCCAAATCAACAAAGGGAACTAGGGACGCAGACAAGCAAGGTTACCCAGGCTGCTCGCCCCAACGTTAATCCAACCACAAACTCCTCCATGGCTAGAGCCCATATGTCGCAACCGTTTGGACAAAGACGTAACAGTGTACAGTATGACGCTCATGAGTCATTGAGCACAAATGAGCTTAAATGGAAACTGACAGGGTGATACCAAGCTGCTTGGCAAGACCGAAGTGCTGCTCGCAGTGGCAAGCAGTGGTACCATCCTTCCATTGGTCAGAGGTCAAGCTGAACAGGACAGCCTTGTCACCACACTCCTTGACGATGCCAGAGATAGCCTCGGCTTGCTGGGCCTCACCGGGAACAGCGAGACCCATTGCCGAACCCTGAGAAGGCCAGCCAGTCTCCAGAATGATACCGGAGGTACCCTCGCAGATACTGTCAACAATGTCGAGCTGGCCCTTGATGAACTGGCCAGCCTGGGAGGCATCAGTCTCTGTGTTGAAGAAAGCGTGGGCGTTAGCACCAGTCACATCAACAACGGGGCAGAGAGCGGCAGAGACATCACTCTGCTGCCAGATGTTGACGGTCTCAGCAGTGGTGTACTTTCCGGTGTAACCGCTGAATTCACCCTTGCACTTGGTGATGAGGGCGGCAAGCTCAGAAGGCTGGCAGTAACCGTGGAAGATAGCCTCGTTACCAACAGAGATGAGCTCAACAAGATCCCACTGAGCCCAGCTCTTGATGGCGCTAATTTGCTCCGAAACACTGGGGTTGTGAGCGTCACAACCAGGTGCGTCAATGAAGAGACCAAGAATCAGCTTGATGCCATGATCAGCAGCAGCACCACCAACGTTGGTCAGGGTATCGCAGTCAGTGGAGTAGACACGAACGGTCTTGATACCGGCAGCAGCGATGGCGGCGATGTCGCTAGCAACCTCACTAGCGCTCTTGCATCCACCCTCAGGGCCAGTCTCGTAAGGAGTATACGAGATACCCCATGGCTTGCCAGCTTCTCCACCGAGAGTGCCGGTAGGCTGCGACTCAGAGGGGGAGGAAGAAGTAGGGTAGGAAGATGACGCCGGGAGGATAACAGGCACAGAGATGGAGACGGAAATAGCAGGGTAGCTAGTAGGGACCTGGACGGCGCTCGTAGAAGAAGCCTGGACTGGGGTGGTAGAAGCGCTGGGGGTGGGGATGTCAAAGGGACAATAGACAACCGTGCTCGTCTCAGTGACAGTCGTCACAACCTCGGGCTGGGTGTAGGTTCCAGGGGTGTAGCTGGTGACAGCAGGGACGGTAACCGTGGTAGGCTGGCTGACAGTGATCGTGGTAGGAGCAATGGTGTAAGTACCAGCAGACGGGCAGACATAGGTAGTAGTCTCGATGACGCTGGTGGTAACACCTCCGGTGGTGGAGACCGTAGCATACGGGCAGGTAACCGTGGTCTCAGTGGTGACCACGGTGGTAACACCACCAATGGTGTGAGTACCACTGGGGACAGAGGTGGTAGAGGGAACACAGACAGTGGTCGACTCAGTCAGTGTGACAGTAGTGGCGGGGAAGGTGTAGACACCGGTAGTCGAGCAAGTCTGGGGAACTGGCGTCGGGACGACAATGGCGGTGGACGTAGTCGACACCGGCGCAGGTGTAGAAGTAGGTGACACCGGCGCGGGCACAGAGGTAGTCGCCGGAACAGGAGGGAAGGAAACTAATGTATATGTTAGGAACTGCCAATACTACACAACGGAACAACTTCGGCACGTACGAGTGGCTTCACCATAGTAGGTGCTGTAGATGGTGGTACATCCACAGGTGCCGTTGTTGTAATCCTTCTTCTCGAGGGCACGGAACGCATCGTGGGCATGGGCGTGTCTGTGGTGAACACTGCCGGCGGAGACACCACCGGCGAGAGCCGCAACGGCGGCAGCTGCAATAGTCGCCTTCATGATTACCGTCTCTTTGACAACTCTTTGGTACCAAACTCCAAGTGATCGTAACCGGCTGCGCGAATTCAAAATGTAGAGCTATTTGTTGATTTTCGTGATATCGTGAGGAAAACGAGTGCCCGCTGAATGAGTGAAGCGGTGGGTAGGATATGCAGAAAACAAGGACGAAAGCTGGGAGATGCTTTCACGTCACGGCATCGACATTAAGAGGGTCGTTTCGTGAGGAGAGAAGAAAAGAAGGAAGGGAGATCATGGGAACGGCAGATCTTGTACTTTTATTAATAAGGCGCCGTGGCTTCAGGGCCTACCCAACGCCAATCTTACCTGATGGTTCTTTTAGGCAATGGGGCAAATAGGGTGTCTGCACTGGCAGTGTCGGTCTCCGCTGATCCTGGGTCCCTTGCTCTCTACCTAGGTATTTTCTGTATATTCTGCAAATGGTTCCTGTGATGGATGGATCCTTACCAGGGGTGCTTGTTCAAGCGGTGCCCAGTCCTTGGTCGGATTCGCACAGACAACAGTCAACAAACACCATGCGGAATCCTCCACGAGTGAATTACCAGCTGGCCCATGGTGTCTCGCCGCTCATTAGATCCAAGTCCGAAAATTAAGCAAAAGTATCATCCATCTTGGGTCACTTGAGATGGAAATGAGCTATCTTGGGTGCACTAGACCTGGCCACTTGACCAGGTTGGAAGGCTTCATTCGAGAAAAAGGTAAGTAAGGGGCGTTAGCAAGGGTGGAGGCTTGTCCCGATTGAGTGTGTGTTCATAAACTGTTTATGTCCTTGGCCAATCAAACACAGCCTTGGCCAGTAAAGTCGACCTTTCTTGGAAGGCGACCCTTTTTTTACTATGGGGACTTGCGGTCTTTCCTTCGTTGCCCTGGGAAATTGCCCGACATATTAAGCGAAATGACTTCGTCCCTGACTAAACCTATTCTGTCCTAGAGCCGCAGCTGGGCTTTCCAGGACTAACCCTTTATACGAAGTACCCTCGTTCGCAATTATTATTAGACTTCCAAGCGCGTCAACTACTGGTACCAAGATGGATATGGGGAAATGGCGAAAATGAGAATCCAATGGCGCTCCTTTTTCTCGTTCGGATGCTGGCCTTTGTTTGATTGGCTCTTATTCTCTCCTGTCTTCGATTGCAATTCGATAATCCCACGTCATTACGATCTGAAGGAATAATTACCGTTGTCTAGCGACTTCCTACTTTGTATACGGCAACATCGTAGAAGCCAAGCAAGATGATGGATGGCCTGCATATCGGACGGCTGAGCGATCTCAGATGCCAGCAAGTCTTGCACCTGCTGATCTCGGGTCAATGGTATATTATTCGGCTCCGTACGCTGTGTCCATGCCGTACAGTGTCCGCGAACTACCAACCCCAGAATCTTGACCAACAGCATATACACTAGTGTAATAGACGGTTCCAGTCGGCCATGTTACATTGGCTTATGGACTAATAGCCTACATCGATTCTAGCTTCCTTTCCCCTATTATCACTTATTATTACATACGGCAGTTAACCCTCCATCAGCAAGGTGAGCCCCTTTACCAAATTGCTTCACCGCGCTTAAGCCTTGAGCCTTGATGGACCCCTTAAATAGAGGGTTAGCTGAATTGTGGATCTAGACAAGATTAATGCTAGGTTTATAGGACCCCGTCGTTTTGAAGTCTATAGTCTAGCCTCTTGTTAGGGCGGGCGTCAAATTTGAGCTCAACATAGCCTCTTTGCGGTACTACAGTGCCGCAAGAACTGCTAACTCTTGTCACGGGGAAACTAGTTGGTGGTTCCTGGACGAAATAAGAAGGTCGCCATACCCCAAACTTGTTTTCCTAGTAACTCATCGCAGCATTGCTTAGCAGCGGTGAATTGGGCAAGAATCTTCACAGATCATTGATCAACCATCTATCAGGGCCGAGATCAAGCAAATCCTCCATACCCCCATTTTTCAAGCTTTCAATAACGTGTTAGCTTCCGGTACGTCGACCGCCAATCTCATCGTTCCTTGGAAGCCAGTTTCGATTAGTTTTATCTCCTTTTTCATTGCTGTTGAGAGCCTCGAGAATTTAAATTCTTGCGCCTATCTAGTCCTTTTAGATCTCCATTCACCCAACAGTCCTACGAAATCACTTTTTAACAGAAGAATTCTTTTGCATTTTCGGTCATGTGAACGCTTCATCGTTCACTTTTTATCCTACTGTAGGGAGGGATTGTGGATAGAGCTGCAGACCATCTAAGACTGCATCTAGACCAAAAGCAATTACATAATGCTTTCTTCCAAGTGTTCCAGAGAGATATATCCTTCACAGATTTATGGTTGTATATGAAAAGGAATCAAGCCGTTTGTGGGCGCGTCCCATGACAGGTCGAGAGGCCAATTGTAGTCGTATTTCTTTGCGCCAAACCCGATCGGTTTAAATCATCGCGAAGTGTTAGGGGAATGACAATGTCATCTTAAAGAGCGTCGGGTGGATACATTTTCCCAATCCCTCCATAGTATTATATTGTTCCGCCGCTGATTTTATAGCTGTATCAAAACAGCGAGTGCCATGGACAGGGCGATCAATCCGACCTGAAGTCCACTATTAGCCACAGGACACAAAGTACATACAATACTAATAGCTTACTGAGACGCCATTTATGATGCCAGCACCTTGGACGGGCGTGGGCGTTTCTCCAGCCCCGGTAGCGTTTGGCATCATGCCGCCGGTACTCATTGGCATGCCCGCCATCGTTGCCGTGTCAGTCGTCATGGATGACATATCCATCATAGTGCTGCCAGACATGGACGACTCCATCGGCATTGAGGTAGCCTCGCCGGTATTTGCATTTGACGATGCTGACATCCACGAGCTCATTTCAGTTGGCATGGAAGTTGCTGAGTCGCTGTCCATAGTCATCATAGAGGAGCTAGACATATCGGCAGAAGAGTCGGTTGGCTGTGAACCCGAGGTAGAATCCGTCATAGGAGAAATGTCTGTCAATGACATTGCGCCGGTTTCCAAGCTGGTCATCTGTGCGAAGGCGCTGCCGGCCAGGGCCAAGAGTGCGAGGTGTTTAATAGCCATGTTTCTGCGTGATTCTCGTAAATAGCGAGATGTTGGACGAGCAGACTGTCAAGCGAGATGAGTTGAAAAGAGACGCAAGGTTTTGGGTGTGAGACGGACGTTGGTTAGAAGAGTCTAGCTATTAGACAAAGAAGATAGTCCAGCCTTTGAAAGTATGAAGAGCATGACATAATGTTTGCTTATATAGGCCCGAAGGCAAGTTTTATGATGTCTTTGACATTCCATCTGGTGACTAGGAGATGTAATTGAAAGGCAAGAGGCATATCTTGAAGCTACCTAGGTAGGTTCTTGTAAGACATTGGAAAGCAGAACTGAAGTGGCTGGCTACCTGGATAAAAGATCACATCTTGACGTAGTCATCCGTTAGAGATGTGGCAGATGGGGTTTCTTTACATCTCCAATTGCAAGGCAACCGTAAAAAGAATCGAATTGTGAGTATATATCTACCTAGTACATGTAGGTACCTAGTTAAAATCTTTATATCTTGGCCTATGTCTAGGTACCTAAGGTATCATACCATATACTGCCTGACTGCGTAGACTCGAGTAGGTGGGTAGTATTGTGGATTGGCGGCCGAAGACAGTTGTAACAATGAGTTACGCAGCCTGGCAGCTGACAATTGTGGGGTGGCGGGACCCACCCAGTCACGGTGAAAAGTTGCAACAACCAAATTCGCCACAGACAAGCAAATAACTGAATTTTATCCCTACCTAAAATCCTGTCATTCATCTGCAACCCGTAGACATAATGTTACAGGCGTCGAGGACGTCTTTCGTATGTTGGAGGTGCGCCCTTCAAAGGCCTGCATCGGATGTAGTTTTTTCAAGATCGAGTGCGAGACTTTTGCCAAGAGCGAAGCCTTTATGGAGAAGGGTATGTGATGAACTACTTTGAGGCCATCATGAAAGTACTGATTCTAACACACTTTGTAGACTTTGGCGACTGTGCGGCATCCCGCATCAAGTGAAGAATTTCCAGATGCCCAGTTGCCTGCACAGGAGGAGCAATCGAGAGAGAAAATCCCCATCCGAGAACGTTTACGGATATGGGATGAAGAGCACCAAGATGAAGCGAAAACCATCTTGGCTGATTACGCCGATGCAGGGGAGTTGTCGAACACGATAACTCGACCGCTGAATGTAGCTATGGCCACCTTTGAAGTTGCCTCACCATTGTTCGATGGCGACGAATTAGGGGACTTGCGCGCTGAGGATGCTAACATCAAACCTGGAGACATGGTCGAGTTAAGCTCCGATAGCTCAAGGCGACCAATGTTGGCTATTTGCTTAGGTCGTTTCAATGGCTATGAGCATTACTATACAAGTAGTGGCAAATGGTTCACCGGCCTAGGTGTCAAGACGCTCTTCGTTGTCCACAAGTTTGTCGAGCCAGCTGAGCTTGAGCCTGTGATCAACGAACTGCCATCTACTGCAACACCGTTAGAAGCCTTGAACGCTCTTCAGGACCTCGGCCATGGCCCCGCGAGAGCGGCTGGAGCCGAGCTGCTACGTAAGATGTTACAATTTTCCAACGATGCTGAGGCCGTGTACCAGGCAAATGCCGGTACATTGGACGCATCCAGTGCCTTCATCGGCCATCCAGTGAAGCATTCATATATGACCCTACACGAAATTGCCGATTTACTGCTTCCTAATTTTCTTCAAACAGAAGGAAAGTTCGAGCCTCACGCTTTGTACGCTGTACACAGAGCTCTTTTGCAGGACGAGGTTTTCTTTCGGCCACTCAGACAGACTGGTCACAGGAGATCATATCTTTTCGAAGTTAGCCCGTTGTCCGAGGTTCGCATCATACAGAGGGCAGAGAACTTAGTTCGAGAGTATGTGGAAAAAGAGACACGACCGCTGAATCGCCGGAAGGGCTGGCTTGACGACTTCGTCAAAAAGGCTCGCAAGCTCATCGACCACAGCCGACAAACACGCCAATGGACAAAGAGCGGCATCATTGGCCCATCGACAGGAAAGACGTCAGTGCCAGCACCAACAGCACATGAATGGTCTCCGACAGATCTGGAACTCTTACGATTTATGGAACTATGGGCTTGTTATCAGAAATTTCCAAGTTATTCAGGGCTTCAATGCTATGGCTCCACCATCTTGCGAGCCCTCGACAGATATCGAGATGCAGAAGCTCTGTCTCCCTCAACCGGCTGGACCTTCCTACAGGAAATCGGTTGGATCCCGTCATGGGAAATTCCTGCTCGATATAGTATTCGCTTCCCAGGTGTTGAGATTAAGCGAGGAGGAGGCTATGTTCGACCAGATATCGTTAATCTGGATCGCTACTTGAAGAGGGATATTCTGGCCCCTATGAGGAAGATCTGGGAAGGCCTCACTGCTTACTGCATCGACGCTGAGTCCACCATGGATATTGATGATGCCGTCTCATTAGAGCGGACTTCGGATCCCAATCGATTTTGGATGCACATCCACGTGGCAGACCCGGCTTCGTCAATCCGAGCCAATACTCCAGTCGCAAAGTTCGCCGAACTCATTCCACAAACGATTTATTTGCCTGGTCACTTTGAGCGTATGCTACCCGGCAGCATCAGCCAAGACAGATTCTCTCTAGCCCCGGATAGGCCTTGCTTGACATTCAGCGCTTTAGTGGACAAGGATGGTGTTGTTCTAGATCATAAAATTACTCCCGGAATTTTGAAGGATGTCGTGTACATGACCAGCGAGGATGTTGCTACAGCAATAGAAGACCGCCGAGAGGATCCCGTTGTCAGTGAAGCAGAGCTAAGCCTTGGTCCTATTCCAGAACCCAAGCCAGCAGAAAGACCGATGACTCGGCCCGGGGACCTGAATAGCCGCCAAAAGGGTGAGCTAGCATTACTCTCAGAGCTGGGAAAAGCTATCCAGGCCCGGCGGCTTAGCAGGGGAGCTACACCATTCTTCCAGCCACGGCCAGAAGCTCAAGCCTACTTTGACCACCTCTCGCAGGATGAACGGGATAATTTCTTTTTTTCACCTGGGGATCCTGCAATTCGTATCGCGTACTCCCACCGTTCTGGGACCGACCTTGTCGAGAACGCTATGAAGCTAGCAGGTGAGACCGCCGCGCAATGGTGCCACGAGCGCGGAATCCCAATCCCATTCCGCACGCAGCCGCACGCCATGCAAAACGCCGCCCTCTTGCAGCAATACACGCGTGATGTATTCTACCCTCTCCTTCACGCAGGGATCAAACCCGACGAAAACCAGTGGCGCCATTTGCGTGCCCTCCTAGGCAGCGACGAGGTTACTACAACGGCGGGGCCGCACTTCACCCTCGGCGTGTCCATGTACACCAAGGCTACATCGCCACTGCGCCGATTCTCAGACCTGATCGTACACTGGCAAATCGAAGCCGCACTCATAGAAGAGCGTCGCCGAGGCGCGAGCCTCGTGGGCAACAAGGATGACGGCTTCCTGCCCTTCAGCCGCGAGCAGCTAGACCGCATGCTGCCGATGATCCGGGTGCGCGAGAAGCAGGCGCGCGCGCTGTCGAGCGGGGACGGCGGGGACCAGTGGATCCTGCAGGCCCTGGTACGCGCCTGGCGATTCGGCGAAGCTGACATCCCCGAGACCTTCCGCTTCCATGTCGTGCATATCCAGGGGAAGCGGTCTGTGCTGGGACGTCTGAATTGGTTCGAGAGACCCGCGTTGCTCCGCGCCGAGGCCCTCAACGACGTGCTCAGGATGGCTGACATACGAGTCGGCGACGTGTACGAGGTCAAGCTGAAGAACGTCAACGTCCACGCCAACCAGATATTTGTTGAGGTTCTAAAAATCCTGGAGAAGAGCGGGGAGAACTTGGTTATTGCCCCGGAAGGCGATAAGACAGAAATCCTGCAGGTTTAAAACAAGTGAGAAGGCTATAGTTTCCGAGGAGGTAAGCCTTGTCATCTGAGACATAAGACATAGGTAGCCAGTCGGTATAGATTGTAGATTTCGATGTATATGTACAATGTATAGTAAGCGGCATCTCAAGATCTAAGGATTTGAAACATTTACGTATTTCTTTACTACTATTACATACTATGTTACACATTTCCAATATCTCGTATACACCGGTCTCCAAGAATTACGAATATCATACTAAGTTGTGAGGCTGAAAGTCTAAAGTCGAGATCGAGGGCTGAAATTTGAGTTGATCTTGATCTTGATGGTACAACATAGATTTTCAATGGACGCCCAAGACCCATATGATCGTCTCGAAAGTCGCTAGCAAAATCTTACCTAGCATGGATGTGAATAACATATACACCATCACTACTACGGTACCACAGATTATCAACTATACGAGAATATGCTGCAAGAACTCTCTTTTGTATTGTATCGTAATCATCAAGCCCGGTGAGCTCTCTAATCGTCTCACCCTGTAGTACCCATGCTTGTGTAAAGCTACTGGACGCCTACCAGGCTCTAAAATAAACCAGGCGCAAATCAGAGCTCGAGACTCCTCAGGTGGCGGCTAGCATGCTTCCACGAGAAAAATACAGTTGAAGAGCAAACAGCAGTGCCTCCCCCCAAACACCCTATAGCACTGTGCCGTATCAAGTCATATGTCCCTCACTACTACGCCAGGGAAAGGCCAGCGAGTAGTCCACCTAAGCTTCGAGCTCTTCCTCGAAAACGGAATGCGCCTGTTCAAACGCGTTCGATAATATTGCTTTTCCCCATCTATACATACATTTGACCCAGCTATCCTTTCACCCGCCTACGGGTTAGTTCCCATGGTATTCGGTGAAAATAACGCCCATTAAAATCGCCGATGAAGGGGTATCACCCTCATGTGTGCCGTGATACTTTTCCCCCGTAATTATCTTCCGTACTCCAGTCCCAACGACCCGATTTTTGTGATTTGAAAATGTATTTTTCTTTTTTTCGAAAGTAAGTTATTAGCGTATTAATCATCGTTCTGCTAGTATATACTATGCTGATGATGCTCGAAATGATGTTTGAGCAATTTTGAATTCCGTAAAGTCGACTGCGGGCAATACGTAGCTTTTAGACTCGGTTGACGGGGGATAGCATCGAGAATCGTCTGTGTCTTCCCTAAGTGGAAGAGTCCCCGACTTTATTAATACCTCGAGTTCGATAGAATGTGCTTCAGCGACAAGATGCGTTTTGATCACCTTCTCCAACCAACATTCCAGATGACATGGGCGATGTCCCGAGCGGTATTGACCGTATCTATTACCCGACCAATGATCCCATCGTTAGGTTGAACGTCGCCGTCTTCAAATGGCATAAACATACCACTTTCTGTTCGACGCATTCCCGCTGGTTCACCGTTGGAACTATGGGTGGTTCCTGAACGTTGGGTACTAGACTGTCTGAAAAATGATGCCCCCTCCACTGGACTCGAAACTGGGGTTGGAGACTTGTCATCTCGTTCAAATCCTTCGTCGTCTTCCACAAAGAGTGAGCCTGACACCCTCGAGGGCCTTAGCGTTTCTTGTGAAGATGATGGTGATAAGATTGGACTTCTTAAAGGGCCAGTACTGTGCTTCATCGCAGTTTCTGGATTTGGAGAGTCTTCCCTATACTTCAAAGTTGTCGAAGGTAACATGGCGATGGTCTTGCTCTCGCTAGGAGTGTTGATTGGTGATCTTCTGCGGGGGATGACAGGTTTCTTTGATGTCTTGGTTCTCTTCATCATAATTGCACCATCATCGGAGTCGCTGTCGTCACCATAACCCCAACGGCAGTGTGCTACTTCATCTTCATCTTCGTCATCCCCCTTTGCATCAACTGCGATGCACTGCTGGACCTGCTCGTCAAAGTGAATATGCTTTCGTTCCGAGGAAGGTGAAGTAATGCCGGATGACATTGCGGAAGGTAGAACACTCGTATTCTCGCGACTCCTCCTCCTAGAGGAGAAGGGAAATGTAACATAATCTGTAGTGGCGCGTTGTAATATCGGTCGACCTACACGTACACCACCATCTTTTTGCTGGGCTTGGACTACAGCTGTAGCTTGCTTCAGTAGGGACGAGGAAGAAAGTGACCGCTGGAGCATAATCTCTGACATGCTCCTCTTCTTGAGAATAGGCTTCTTATTAACGAAAGAGTCGCATCGTGATAGTGTTGAACTTCCTTGCTCAGCATCGTTGGAGAACAATACCCCATTACGAGTTTGCAAAGGTCCATACAACCAAGTCACGTCGCAATCTTTAAGCCTAGAAAATAGTAAGATTTATGAACTGCAAAGTTAAGAGAAAACATACCAATTTAGGGTCTCCGGAGTTACTGTTTTTAGTTTGTACTTGGCTTTCATCCAGGTCCTCCAAGATGCATTTTCGAGCCGTGGCCCATTGCTGTATTCGCGTTTCTTGGAGACTATATATCGCCAAGATGACCATATGTCCTCTTCCCTCCAATCGTGTGATAGGTAGTCGACGTGTTGAGTAGGATGGTGCTCCACGGCCGTATCGTCATCGGCGCGTTCTAAGGTGCCTGGTGATTCTGGACGTGAGGGAGTCGCTGAGGTTTCCGGGTCAGTTGGAGATACAGTATATGAGTCCCCAGTTCGAGGACTCGGAGGTGGCTCTAGATCCTCGAGCGGACCGAAATATGGATTATGATCAAATTCAGGGACAAAGATATCTTCGGGCTGAATGTGGATATCGTCGTCACATTGTCCGTCCAGAGATAGGTTGGTAGCTGGCGTGGAAGAATAAGACGGATCAGTAGATTCTGGTTGGAGCGTCCGAGGAGATGATGGGGTGGAAGATGGACTGGAGTTGGGCGCTATATGCGTATGTTGATGATAGGTCTCGTGGTACGATTCGCGGAACGTATCTTTTATTTTAGGCGTAGGAGCGGAAGTGTGGAAGTTCTGCGTTGGACTCGACATGAATTTTGATTGAGAATGAGATCTCCTCAGAGCTGACGGTGAGAATATGTCAGTGTCTTCTGAAGGGAGAACCACGGCCATCTCGAGAATTTTCTTTTTTTCCCTCGGGCAAAAGAAGAGCCCCAAGTCCTCCGACTATTACAACTCCAATGTAGATCCGGTGCCGTCCCTCATGGGCACGACAATATCGTCTACGAGAAGACGACTAGATGCCTCACGACGGTATTCGCTCAATATGCCAAAGGGTCCCGAATCGCTCTTGAAAGCTTTTCGTCTGGTTGGGGTATTTCCGGATGACGTGACAGGTCAAAGGTAATGCGCAACCAGGAAACTTATCTCGGGAGTGCCGATATAAAACTCCACTTTGTAAGCTATAGGAGATTGCGACTGTTCGGTTAGGACCACGCGGATATATCGACGGCGACGTCGAGGTATGGTATAGAAGATCGAAATCGCGTAGTCGAAAGTGTGGAGTGATGTGTGTGGGAGGAATCCTGTCTAGATAAGAGGCTTAAGAAGATTGATTTTAACGGACCGTAGTATTGGATCGAAAACAGTCCGCGGCAAAAATGTTAGTACAGTAAGTTGCCCTAGGCTAGTACAAGTACAAGAAGGTGGGAATTCCGGGAGATCGGAAGGTTGCAAGGATGTACAGGGAGGATTGAGGGGTTGCAAATTGACAGGGCCAGCCAGTCACGGAGCGTGGCTACTGGGGGAAGCGGGCATGGGTGTACTCGACCAGTCAGCCAGTTCGACCTGGTTGGATGGAGAAGAAAGATGGGATGGTCTGGAAGGGGGTGACGGGGAGGGGATTTCTATCTGGTTGCTACACAAAAGCATTAAGGTCTAAAAGTCCAAGGGCGAATGGGTCTAAAATAAAAAGGTACCTAAGGTTTCTATGATTAATCCTGTTATCTGCATTTCTTAGTGACGTGCCACGGATTACTCCATACATCACCTACATATGTACCACTTACGTACATGTAACTTTAAAGGCAGCCACCAGATAAGCACATGTACATACCTAATATAAGGACCTAACGTTAGGCATAGGTACCTAGGTATGTAACATGAGCAGGCAATTTATCACCATTCGCAAAATTGGAACTCTCTATTGTCTCTAGCCCTGCCAAGTATGTTTGAGCTTTTGCCGGGACGTACATTATGTACTTGATATGCACAAGTGATGTTGCGAGGACATCCGTAGATGCAGAGCAAAGCCGGGGTTTCCCTGAAGCTTGGGGCAGGACTTGCGTGTGAACTACGAGAGCTGATAATAACAACTCTGGGCCACTAATTCAATGTTCGTGGCTAGATATGTATGCGCCGGAACTAGAAAAAGAAGAAGTGGAGAAGAGCCGGAATGCGAACGAGATAGCTTCGATGGCACAGGAGGCTTTGCATTGACGGCCGGAACTAACATGTGTACCCTGAGATAGGCGAAGTCACATTGACACCAAAGTACCTTAGCTAACGCCCGGCTGGTCGCCTACGAAGCCCCTACAAGCCCACGTACTTACATGCCACTTACATAGTGCATGCATGTAGCTGCATACATACAGTACGACATATGCAAGCCCATTATGTACGAGCTGCAACTGCAGTTGATTACCTCCTTAGCATTGCAGTTTGCAACATACAATGTATGGAAAGTGGAATGCGTTCCTGTGAACGGTCAGACTCGTTCGCCTGTCCTGGGTCGATGGCCACTCAAGACCGCTGCCGTAAAAAATGGCCGAGTTTGAAAAATAAATATCAAATCAGAACCGACGGAAGTGTGGATTCTTTATGTGGATTGCATGGGCCGAATCTAGAGTGTCTCAGTTTACATTTCGCTAGGAAGGAAAAAATAAAAAGATGTGGAACAGAGGCTAGACCATAAATTGCGTAGATGGATGGTTTCTAAATTCTACAGGAACTTCCCTTTCTCTTCAGCTCCTCTCTCCTTGTTTCGGCTGCTTTATGGGGCTACCTAGTTGCTAGAGAGAAAAGAGGGCAAGAAAAAGTTTTCTTTCGGAATCCATACTCGGCTAAGTCATACTTGGCGCGAACGGACGCAATACGAAAGTTCCATGGCCGATGGACTGGAGCATTCCAATGAACCAACTTGATAACGTAAGGACCTGCGGAGTACAAGTACTGTATGTATTCTAACTTCTTCTTGCCGTATCCACTTATAGATAGCAAAAAGCTACCAGAGAGAGCATAGATCTTAAGTCCACGAGGTTCAAGGGAGATCAGCGAATTTTAGTACCTTGATGGGTGTGTAGCTTATCTTCCCCGGACGGGCTAGGAAAGCCTATTCCGTCAATGTCGCAGGGGGGCGACGGGAAAAGCGGCCGCAAGGAAGTAAGAGGAGGCAAACATCAAACATGAGTGCCGTGTTATGTAAACATCCCGGGAAAACTTCTAGTTGGAATTGATACACAGAATATCTACCTACTAGTAGCCTGATGTTGCTCTCTCTCGGATATTCCCCTTTCGTATGGTGGAGGTACGACTCTATAAGCAGACTCCTACGCAAAATGAAATACCATCTCTCTAACGTTAGATACAGGGCTTGGTATGCCTAATAACCAAACCTTTATGCATACTGTGATCTGTATCTAATAACGTAACAATTTTGGAGCGTCGGTTACGAGGCATTTTAGTCAGAGGCTTCTCTTGAACCAATAACACGGTGAAGGATTACGTCTGGAAGCGCTTAACACCATTGGATATAGAGCTCCTCGACCCTTGATGAACTATAGACTTAGCAGCAGCAAGTCTTCGCCGCATGACCCCAGTTTTTATTAATCGAAACCTATCTACACAGTATTTCGATATGAGTTGTTCGCTTATTCTAGTCTTAGAAACGAGCCCCGACCGCCCGTTACGCTATTCGGCCAGGAGAAGAAGTCCAGTCTCCCTCTTTTCCCATCCCAAGCTTTATGCTTTGCCTGTCTCCTAGAGGTATACTTGAAGACGTCATCCGAGGCGCAATAGAGCAAAGAACGGGGAGAGAAATGTGAACTCAGACTCTCATGTCTAATTCATCAAAGTTACCAACATACATACCATCACAACATACCTGTAGCCGTTTTCAAGTTCAATGTTGGTGCTACGACTAGGTACATACCAGTTGTACCTCTTTCTCCATGCTTCTTTCTCCATACCCCTTGCTCCATGCCCCCGTATCACAACGTCAATCTCCACCCCCGCAGTGGCCTGTGTGACGTATTTGCGTATTTCCAGCGCTGGGCCTCTGCTGCCTGCACTGTGGCTTTGACAACTTTGAACTTGGCATCTTCCATTTTCTTAATCTTCACGTCTACTCTCGAGACTGGCCTAGATGAGTCTACTCTTACGTTACCATACCAAGCTTTAACGTCATTACAGTAATATCAACTACACTATTCATAGATTCGACAATGGGCGCTATACAACCAACGGACTGCTCCAACGTCTCCAGCTTCGTACTAGCTCTAGTCCTGTACTCTGCAACCAGCCATACTGGGTCGGAGATTGATGATCTTAATAGCCCTAGTAACTATGTACGTGACTGCTACAAATTCCTGGCTTTTGTACAATATACGTCAGATATTACAACTTACAGCAACTGCATGCAGTCTTGAGTTGTACGACGAGATGGGCCTCCTAGTGGACTATGGTTTGCTAAGACCCCTGCAGATAATATATCGAACTTATATTGAGTGTTGACTAAAATAATAGTAACGACTCGGTGGGAAAGTCGGAAGAGCAGCCAATCCATCTCCGCGGGTTCCTTGGCGATGTTGCTACGCTTGGTATACGGGAGCCATGTAACCGACCGGGCAAAGCTTGCCGTGGTGCCATTTTGAGATTGACCGACGTCTGATTCCCGACACACCGACTTGATACTGATGACGTTGACTTAACCCTCTCATCCTTCGATCGTATAGCAAACATTAGGACGACAACTCAATCTACGATCCGCTTATACTTTCTAGCTAGACACGCTAGACTAGCCTTAGGGCAATGGTCCGTCCGATGATCTTCAAGGACCGTATACTAATCCTTATCGCCGAGTCTATTGCATTGCTACGATTTACAATGTGAACCCAACCATTCATGGATGGCAGCTAAGTCATATACGGTGTCTTAGTTGAAAATGCTATGTACCTAATCATTAGATAACTGACTTACTAACCACGACTGAACCTAGCCTCTACCGTAGGATCTAACGTCGGTTCGCCGGATCGAATCAGTTTATAGCTTTATAGCTATTCTGGTTATTATCAGCTCACAGAAATTAGAAACGAGACTCTTAAAGGCTGTAAAATTACTCAGCCCCCTACATGTGCGTATCGTTACCCACCGGACTGAGTTTGCTTCTATGCAAGTACCTCTGGCTATTTTATGGCGCCTACGCTGGTGAGATAGCTCCTACATAATCAAACTCAGCACACAACAGCTATAATCCTTGACGTGTCACAGCCGTTCCGCTGGTGACACAAGAGACGAAATACCCATCAGAATGTAATGCTGGGTCCTATGGGCACACAAACTCGAGCCGTCCCGAGCTTACGATGGTTCTGAACGAGATAAGCACCCGAGAGAACTAGTTCTCAAGGTCAAACCTACGGAACCTATGCCGCTTACAATCTGCCGAAACTTCGGTTCGCAGCCCACTTGTTTGCTAACTATCTTACCGGTGTGGGTGGGAGACGTGGTGCGTTGTAATATGTCCTCCATGCTCTCCTAAGGGACAGCGGAAGCATTCTCGGCAGGGACGGATTCCGAGTTCAGTGGATAAGAATATTCACCTACACGTAGTCGCCTAAAACCTCCGACGTCAAGCCAGCGGGTCATACTGCCGGCTGCCTATAACGTCGCGGTACCGTCATAATATCGTCACCTGCATCCATAGGTTCGCATTTAAAGGAATTTGAATCGTACCCGTGCCTTAGGATTCCTCGGCAGCATGTCAATGCGTTATTATTGCTGGATTTTATCCTTTTACAGATGGGAGGAATTCCGATTCTCATCATAAATCGCGAATATGCAACCACGCAACCGCGCTATCATATTCCCTCAGGGTCTTCTCTGTCGAATGGAATGTGACACAAGGCCAGACGCAGAGTTGCAGTCTGGACTCGCATACTTTCTCCACTTCCTTTATACTTGCATATTCGAACTGATAAGTGCTCGTCGCACTCTTTTGCCTGGAGCAAGCTCTCCTTAAGTTGACCTCGTATACACTATGGTCTCGAATGACCTGTCAGCGCCAGAACGGAGAAAAGGGCTACCCATGTCGTTGACTGGGTCTATCTGTCTATATAAAGCTCCGGCCTAGTATATAGCTCCCGATTAAAAGTCTCGAACATTAAACAAAATTCCGCGTACGGCCGGGTGGCTGGGGTCATCAAAGCCATGCAGCATTAGCCTCGTGTGGTCTTATCCAACAAAAACCATCACGTAAAATCTTCTAGACATCAGGGGATTTGGATCAACATCATTCTAGCATGGGGCCGCAGGAAGCTAATGAGTTACGCTGCTGCAAGTCGCGTCTATTTTCCTTGCTAATATACCTAGTTTTAAGCATCAAGACGAGTTAGCGCCGACCAGCTACTAACAAAGACGTTGTACCATTGTCCAATAGGGCTCTTCAATCCGGTCACAGACGCAAACTCAGAGTCGCAATCATGCAAGCTTATCTGCATGGACGTTTTCGGCTATCGCACCGACCCCCTCCTCATCTACTGTATGCAACTTCGAGATAGTAACACTCTGTTTCGACAAGGGAGCGTCATTTAGATAGGCTTGATTCTCGCTGTTTACCCCCCTGGTTGATGCGGTTCCGGAGGCGATACGCGCCGTAACACAGGTCAATTGAGTATACCGTAGATGGGTGCGGATCATAATATCCTACGGCGGGCCTGCTGATCCGCGCTGCACGCGAAACGTTCCACGACGCCGTGATTTTCCCTAAACTTGGCGCCAACAAGTAACATAAGTCCTACACCATGGATAGTGTATAGCATCCCATCTCTATGCAGTGCCCTATGCAGCGGTCCACCATTGCGGCCAGTCCCGCCATCAAACGAATCACAAAGGTCTAGAAGTCTTGATCTGCAACGCTATTCTTGGGAAACTTCACATGCTTATGGCGCAATGGTCTGCAGATCCTAGGTTGCTTCCAACGCCCAAAGTGGTAAGCCGTCGAACCGATCGTCTATTTCCTGTGCAGAGTGCCAATTCGATCTTAATCAAGGTCGGGCGGCAAATGCTACTTCAGGGGGCACCCTGAAGGACGCGCAGAACATGTTTTTGTTTGGCGCCACATTTCTGACTTCCAGAACTGTCACTTCGTGGGCGTTCTCGGCATCACCGAGTTTCATGCTTACGCCGATCTCTGCAGAGATGCGCTCGCAGATGTTTACCAAGGACGCATCGTCATCTGCCCTAGGCGCGAAGCAATGGACATGGACCATTGGAAGCTTCGTACCTGTATGAGGAGCGAAGAGCTTCTCTCGCCCAGCGTATAGACCACGGTAGCACGGCAAGAAAGTGATGGCGGATGCAGGAAGATTCATGACGAAATGAGAAATTGTCGGAGGCAGGGGAGTACGTTTAGGTTCCGGGGTTTGTCTCGATTTGCGGGCGGCCTTTGACTTCGGATGCCGACTACGTTGCTCCTTTCTACTCGGTCCCGAGACGGCATACTCACCATTCGTGGATGCTGCGTACACCAGATCGGCTGCTTCCCTGATAAATTTACGGCCGTCTTGATTAAATGGCCGTACATATCGCTCGACCTGCAAGTGGCTTGTTAACTCGGTAAAGATATACACAGTGTTTTCCCACTTCTGCTACTTACTTTATTTCGTCTGATGTTTTCATCGAGGTAGCGGTAACTTTCCGGGTTGTAGTCATTTGCCCAGACAAAGACGCTCTTTTTACCTGCCGGTACTGCGAATGGGCCAATCCCGGCCATCACATCGCACACTACCTCCCCGGGTTGAAAGAGATTAATAAGCCGCGTATGCTCGCCTTCCAACTTGCTGTTCCAATACACCTTAGAGTAGTCAAATCGGAAGACGCAGTCGTTTTCTCTTGCCTCGACGTTTAAGTCATCCGGTCCGGCGAGGACCTCATATGCGAACGTCCGAAACTCGGACTCGGTTCCCACGTTGGCGACCTTGTTGATGACTGTCTTGACCGAGTGGTTCTTGTCGAGCAAGACCTCTGCGATCAGTTTCTTATAAGGCAAGTATTTCTCTCTTAAATTCATGTGCGCGACATGCCCTGCTTGGTTGAAGCCGCCGGGAATGCCATCATGCTCATCCCGTAGGTCAGGGGGGAGCAGCGACTTCATTACATCCTCTAGAAGACCGAGTCAACCGACACACTCATAAAACGGTATCTAGAGCGTAATTATTACCATAAGACCAGTAATCGTAGTCTAGCGACAAGTCATACGGGATTACCCCTATCTCGCTACTAGCTACACCCTCTTGTATGACAGGGGTCCACGTCTCAGGCACTGCGATCGTCACCGTCATCGTTAAAACTAGAACTCCTTAAAAAGGACCGGGGCGCTGTTCGCTTCAAAACTTACCTCCAGCCTTGATTTTTGGATCCAGGAGTAGACATTTCGTGCCCTGCGATGCAAGCTTCTGGTCCGGGTGCGGTACCACGCCGCGGATTCTCTCAAGCGCTAGGAGAGTGTTGTCTCTCTGCAACTTCTGACGCCATACTGAGATGTTCTTCTTCTCAGCGACTGCAGCGGCGGCTAGGTTGACTGTTTTGGAGAAGAGCGACCGGTCAAGGACGCCTAAGGCTGACCGGATGACTGGTGGACGGATGAGACTACTCATGGTGTCGTCCTCAGTTGGGGTATCCTTATGTCGGTTAGTAAAACCATCATATGAGGTTCAGCGCTTTCACATACCGCCATAATATTATTCGAATTCGAGAGAGTGGCTATAACATGTCGCGCAGGCGCAAAGTTCAGATAGTCCTGCTTGGTGGTTTGTGCGGGCAAGAAAGTGCCAAGCCCACGAAGCGCCTACATGCAGCCTAAGATCGATGAAATTTGGACAGGGATTAGACCCGCGCTAAACATGCAAGGCTGACCGCGGCTGCAGCTCCGTGTGTGACGTGCATGCGTCATACTGGGACGGAAGGCTGCGGCAGCTGAAAGCGCACCTCTCGAGGTAAGGTTTTTCGCCATCTCTTGCCAAGGTATTTTATATGGTTATAGTGGCTTTATTCAAGTTATGTGCGTCAATATATATCATTGATTCATTAAAGTGAAAATGCTTAATTTTGTTTGAGTGTCTAAGCAGTTGAAAGTTTGCGGCCTTAAGGCTTAATACTGGTAAACTGTAATTCTTAATGCTCATTTCTCTGCATGCCAACTTTTCTTGTAGCGGGATTTCAGCTATAGGAAGTCTGAGTGTTTCACGAACCTAAGTTATTTCTTTTAGTATCTAGAAAGCCCTAGTTGTACAGCGTAATTTCATACAAGTCCTGTTGAGGAATACGGTGAGAATTACTATCATTACAGCGTTTTATTGCCATCTATCGATGAGAATGCCGCCAAGAAAAGCCACCATGAAAGCCACATTAAGCCATGCTCTGCTCTGCTCTGCAGTCTAGCTGAATCTATCCCATCTATTTCCCTAGTTTAAAGGTTGCTTCCGTGTACTTCCGCAGTCCTCGGAGGAATACCTGGTATCCGACGCCCTGGTTGTCTGGTGCGCAGTATATCTCAGTCAGCCGGATGGGCCACGGCGGATATCCCTGGAGGTCAACGTAAGGCTCAAACGAGATGAGCAGATCTGGTTCGGGCATAACGGCTTCGGATAGTTCGTTGTCTAGGACGTCCAGCGTGATATCACTGGCTGATATCTTCTCCTTCTGAACCATCTGAACTAGAACCTTGGTGAGGTCCACCATCGCCTCCCGACCATCGTCTTCCGAGATGAGGACGACTTCTAAGGGAACCTGGTCATGTGCCAAGTATTCTCGATTCGCAGTGTAGATAGTTGAGGCTCCACGAGTAGAGAGGGAGACCGGCGGCCCTTGACGTTTTCCGAACCAGCTCTTGAGTTTCTGTACCAAGGCACGATGTGTCTGGGGCATGTATCGTTTCAATACTCCTATGGATATATGTCAGTTTTTCGAAGCCTAGTGTGGATGTAGCCGGGATTGTGTTACCTGTCCTCTCGTATATGGATAGTCGAGGAATGCCCGCCGCTGCGCACCACGCCGCCACCTCGGACGCTTCGTTGACCAGTTTCTCCAGGGCATCTCCTGCTCTTCCGCCATCCTCTAGAGTCAATATTACACTGACATGCTTCGGCAGCCTTTTCAAGGTGCTGACGTCTCTTCGCACATAATCTGGTGTGTTGTGGTGGTATTTGAGTATGGAGAGGACTCGAAGGGATACGGCATGGTAGGCTATCCGGATGCGGATATAAACCGAGAAGATTGCGTGCACGAATATGTACATGAATGAATAGAGCTGAGACTTAAGGAACTTCCTAATGCCAAAGTGGGACGTCTCATGTTTTCTCTTGCGACTGCGACTTCGTGATCGACTGGGCGGATCGGGGAGATAATTCTATAGTGGCCGGACATCCATGTTAGTTAAAGATGCGGACTCGAAGTCTAATGGGCTCCGAATTGAATTTGAGCACATACTTGGACAAGCTTTTCTCGCTCCTTCACACCAATCTTCCTATGCCCGGCTTTTTCGTCTTCCCTATAGACTTTTATATCCTTGGCAGCGAACGACATGGTGAACGTGTTTGCGAATGGCCGCAGTTCATGTAATGATCCTAGAAAACGAATGTAGAAATGCAGTAGAAGTGTGGGGTTCTAATAGAGAATTATTCGCATAGCCTCAAGTATTAAGAGAGAGATTCGCGTTTCGACGCGCAATGAGTAGGCTTGGGCAGGCAAGCTTGGTGAATTCCTTTGATCAGATGTTTGTAACTGCGACAGGCCACCTGCACGATATTCAGCTAGCGGGTATAGAAGTAACATGTTTCGGTTAGCAGGTGGGCTTAAAGGCGACGTATCAGGTCAAAGCTCCCAAAGCTCCCAGGGCTCAGCCACAGTTGCGTAAAGTGGCGGCGATATTCTTTTCCAACCTGCCAACCCAACATGAACCCTGCATTCACCTCTTCGACCCTTGTAATCGCCAAGACAAGACAACTGGGATCGCCCACATCTTTCAATCTTACATATTTTCATTACTTGCATGTTTGCATAACACGTAACGCCGTAAAGATAGTATTGCACCTAGTGCGATATTGTGCAGCGCGGCGTCATGCAGTCCATGCGCATCCGCAAACGCGATCGAATTCGGCTGGCCAGATATTCTACTTTCCTCGCAAGAGCTCGAGAATCTCGTGAAGCTTACTCTGTTATTCGTCCTCTTCCAATTTTTTACACGACATATTTCCCATACCTGCTTGCGACAA
Organism: Hypoxylon sp. FL0890; assembly: GCA_022497025.1. Taxonomy (NCBI): domain Eukaryota; kingdom Fungi; phylum Ascomycota; class Sordariomycetes; order Xylariales; family Hypoxylaceae; genus Hypoxylon; species Hypoxylon sp. FL0890. Next base: position 694,743 of record MU386540.1, on the reverse strand, counting down.
TGGAGCGGACAAGTTCCGGATCGCGAGCCCTGTTCCCCAAGGCGCCCAGCTTTACCATCGAAGATTTCTCGAATAAGGACTTCATTGTGCGCGACTTCGTTGACGACCTTGTTGAGAGCGTTCTGTCTTCCAATCGCCGCTCTGGCCCTGCCCAGCAAGCCTTCGACCCGAAACCGTTGATCAGAACCTTCGAAAGTAAGACCTACTGCCCCTGCGAAATTGCTTTGCTAGTGTGGACTATATGCTGACAAGATATTCCCCAAGATGTTTTACAAGGACTAAGTAGCTTGTCGGAGGAGCTTCAAGCAAGAGAGTCGGACCTTTTATCACAAGTGCGCCGCGCAGAGACCCAACATGACCAGACTGTCGATACCCTTGGTCGCAAATTGGAACAGTCCATCGACCAATTCGAAGCCCTAGATCTCACACTTAATAACCCCAACGAGAACGAGCGAGTCAGTCGTGGCGAAGGAGGCGGAAACATCGCTGTCCAGATAGGCGAGAAGCTGGAGGAGTTGGACAGGAAACGAAGACGGGCGCTGGACGCCAACTTTCTGATACAATGCTGGCTCCAAGTCAGCGAATTCGGCGAACTCACATTATTGCAAAGCATTCAAAACAACGGCGGTTCCGAGAACAAAGTAAAATGTGCTGTCGTCGCACACCAACTGATGAAGATTAGTCAAAGATTAGATGCTCTTGCCTGGGGCAACTCGAACGGACTACACCGCAATGGCGCTACAAATGGCGATGTTATGAAGGAGAAAATACACAATACCCGAGAGATTTTGGAGAAATTCTGTGAGACGCTGGAGCAGGACCTCCTTAAGCAGTTTAACAACAGCTACCGCAAACAAAACTTCGATGATATGAAGGAGTGTGCTAAGGTCCTCTACGATTTCAACAGAGGGGCTAGTGTGATTGCGGTCTTCGTTAACCAGCACCAGTTTTTCATCGACAGAGACCAGCTCATTACTGATGAGGTGACAATGGATGGAGAGACGTGGGATCAGTTAGCAGACCCTGATTCCGAACCACCTGGTGTTGAGCCGAGTCTTCAGTCACTTATCGACGAAGTCAAGATCGTCATGCAGGAAGAGTCCTTCATCATCAAGAGGGCTTTCCCTTACTATGAGACCGTCTTGATCAAGTTCATACAACGAGTGTTCCAACAGTCGATACAGCAACGACTAGAACTCGTTTTAGAGAAGGCCAATACTATCTCATCCTTAGCATTCCTTCGATCCCTCCACTCGTCCAGAAGCTACATTGGTGCTCTGGTAGAAGACTTAAAGGCTCATGGCCTTACGGAACACCCAGAGCCTTGTTCACCTCAGATAGCACAGACATTGGACCAGCAGATGGAAGAATTATTCGTCCCATACATAGTGGGTAACTCGTATATCGAGCGCGAGAAGAAGAGCTTGGAAGAATTATTCAATTCTCTACTCTTCAAGTACAACATCTATCATTCCAGAAGAAAGAAGGCACCGACCGGATTCATGGCTTCATTAGCCCAACAAACCAATCAGCTCATGGCATCAGCTAAGGACGCATATCTAGAGCGACTTGAGTCATCCGATCTCACCCCGACGCAGAAGGCCATGATGTTGAGAGTGGCCGGTGTCCAGGAGACAGACAAGAATAAGAACGAGATCGAAGTTTCAGAATCCGAGGGTGTGCTAAGCACAGCAACTGCCAAGCGCATGTTGACTTGGCTTGCTGAGAGTGTTCGACGAACACTAGAATTAGGAAGCCAGAGCGACACTCCTAAGGACGTCGCTATACTATTAAACCTCCTATTGACCAATATGGGTCAAGTCTACGTTGAGACGGCTCTAGAAGCGGCTCTTGAGAAGGCCACATCTCAGGAGAACGCGAAGACCGAGCCAGATCTTAGTTATCTACCTTCTGTCCGACCTGCTGTAACGATCAGCAGCATGATGAACCGTTTCACAGACACAGTGCTCATCCGCCTCGCCGAGTCCAACACCACGGTACGACGAAGCATGGAAGCGCAAGCCAAGATGAGTATCGAGAGCGTTGAGAAGAAAGCCGGCAGCATCATGAAGAGCACCGTCGACGTTATCGTAAATTGGGTCTCCAAGTCTCTCGCCACGCAGAAGAAGCTCGACTTCCTCCCCAAAGACGAGCTCAGCATTATCGAGTCCCTACAGACACCCACCTGTACCCAGATCTGCCTATTCCTATCCAAATGCACACGACTCATCAGCCAAGCCGTCGACGGCGCCAACCTCGAAGTCTTCTCTTCCGAGCTCGCCCTCGAGATCCAGCGCCTGCTCTTCGAGCACTTCAAGAAATTCAAGGTCAACGCCACGGGTGGTCTAATGGTGACCAAGGACATCGCCAAGTACGTCGCCACTCTAAAAGAGTGGCCCCTATCCAAGGACGTCGAGGCCGCAGTCGAACTACTCACCGAGATCGGCTACCTATTCATCATCGGCCCCGAAGCCCTCCGCGAGCGCTCGAGAAACTTGGCCGCTGCTGGAGCCGCTAGCAGCGTTGCTGCGAAGAAGCTTGTCAAAGCCGACTTTAAGGCTTTTATTCAGAGCAGAGATGATGCGCGTAGTGTTGGTGTGCAGAGCGTGCTTTCGAGCTTGTAAGACTTTGCACTTAATACCTACCTAATACCTAGATACCTAGGTAGAGAGAGAGGATAAGGGGACGGACATATGGCGGAGAGAAGGCTGAAAACTGTACTGTACTGGACTTTGCTGGGCTTTGCTGGACTGACGGAATCGAACCAAACTGGACGGATTCGAATTCGCGTCGTGTATTTGGTCGTCTGGATCATGCACTTTTTGCTGTACGATTATGAGTTACACGAGATACCACCGCGTTAATGAATTCGGTTGATTTTGAGAACTGTCGGGTATTCATAGTATCCATTGATCTCTGTTGTCCTACTTATGGATCGAGTTTACCATCACTGCCTACGAGTATCACAAGACTACATAGTCGTAGGTTGATTACAATAAGCCAAGTTGTTTGTTGATTTGGTTCAGTGTTAGCTCTCTAGGACATGCTGATGGACAACGACTGCCCATCATATCCAGCCAGTTAACTCAGCTACCCAGCCGTAGAGCACTTTCAACATAACGCAACGCAACACACATAGCCAGCAACTCCATCCTACACAGCTTGCGGAACCTCCAACACCAGATCCTATACGCAGCTAGCCCAAGGGCACTACGCCGCAACACAAGGATGGAACGTACGACCACCAACTCGCGAGACCAGGCCAAGCCAGGGATATCCTCAACAGCACTTTTCCGCCACCACCTCGAACCAACCGACCAATCTCCCTTTTTCTGCCAAAACGCCAACTAGAAAAATCCCATGGGTTGGGGTGAACTTCTCAGGGGACTCTCGTATGTGATGTAATTTTGTAGAGGTCCAGACCACTATATACCGGGCCCTGGGTCACCCAAGTAGCCCTCCATGGCTAGTTTACACTCCCAGTGATGGGAATAAGGGAATAGAATACCCAGCGCATTTAGCGCCAGTTCCCTTGGCTCAGCGAGAGCAGTCCGACAACACAGTCCATATCGCCGCGCTTGCTCGGGCTAACCTCGCCTTGGACAAAGCTCTCGACCGAGCCATCGTCTCCCTTCGAGCCATCTCGCACCTTGCTGTTCTCCTTGTCCTCGAATATCAACATACCTGCATCTCGGGGCTTCGATAACGGCGCCGTGTTGGCTCGGCTTCCGAACAGCGAGCGCTTGACAGCTCCATCCTGTTCGCCAAGTACGCGTCCCATGCGGCGGGGATTCTTGCTTGCCAATGTCTGCGCTTGCGGCTTAGGCGAAGGCAGAGGTCGACGGCGGCTCTGTTGGGGGTTGCCGTCCTCGTCGGGGCTCCAGTTCTCCTTGTCCGAGTCGTTACCGGACGGACTGAGGATAGTGGTTAGGCTACCCTTTCCAGGCTTCTTCTCCGAGTCGAGTGCTGCAGCTGCGGTACCTACGAGGGAGGCAGATGCGGGTGGCAAGCTCTGCATGCGTGCCACGCTGCTAGATGCGCGGCTGAGCTTGGCTTTCTTGGCAGCTCCTTCGCGGTGCGACGGTTTGTTCTGTGGCGCATTTCGCTTGTTAGGGTTAGACTGGAGCACATTTGGACTGTTGTTGTGACTTTGAACTAAGTTGTTGAGGCTAGTAGAGCTGCTACTGGAACGCAGAAGGCTAATTGCCGCAACTGCAGATCCGGAAGACTCGTTCTCGGCCTGCTTCGTGAGCTCATCCCGGGTGTCGGGTTCGCAGCAGGATTCCCAAGCGTGAACATCCCGTGATCGACCCCGGGTGAGTTGCGGGGGAAGGTGCGCAGTAAGAGTTGAGATAGGCGGGAGGGTGATTCCGGGTAGAGCGCTTCGGCTCCTGTGGAGAGTTCGGTGAGAGCGCACCGGTGGTAACGTATCCGCTTCTCCAGGTAGTTGCAGTTGAGCAGAACGCGGCGGGGATGGCTGAGAGGAGACCAATTCGGCTTTTCCATCCAGGGAAAGAGACAGGCGGACCTGAGAGGAAGATGACGACGGCGGTGGTGGAAGAATAGAGGCAGGTGAGCTGTTAGCACCTGAGCCGAAGGAAGACGAAAACGATTCGAATCTGCCATCCACGTTAGTGCTTGCGCTCGTATGAGCGGTAAAGAAAAAGTACAAACCTGAACGAGTCGTCTCCTGTTCGCTTAAAAATAGAGGGAGTCGCAAAGGAACTGTCGAGGCTTCGTCTGTTTGGCCAATACGTGACTGGGGTGAACGAGGTCTGGAAGGAGTAGTTCCCAGGCTCGGATTTTTGCGACGACGGCGGCGTGCCTTTCTCAAAAGCCTCAGACTCCCGTTTCGCTGTCTGATCCTCTGTAGGATGGACCATGCTACCTATTCTTGGAGAAGACGGGGTAGAGTGCTCAGGTGTCCCGTTCTGGGGGCTGGGAGATAATTTCTCCACTCCGGAGGCCTTCTCATCCTCACTAAACGCGTCTCCAGGCCGCACAGGTGCATTTGACGCGGTAATCGGCGCAGGGACCGAGTCGGAGGACAGAATTTGGACTCCACCGCCATATCTAAGTGCTGCAATCTCCTGCGGGGAAAGAGGACGCGATTTTCGACGATCGTTCTGGCGACGATTTTGAAACCATATCTATAAAGATATCAGACCCAAACAACTAGGACGCGACCTCCAACCGAGTCTCCAACACGTTTCTGCTGCAAGTTACGGGCCAAACTAACCTGAACTTCTTTCTCATTGAGCGAGACGCGACTCACAATGTCGAGACGCGCCGCTTTGTCTGGTTTCGGGTTGGCGTTATACGCGGCTTCGAGGATAGCCTTATCTTGAGTTCTACACGCGAAGATTAAATGCAATTAGTAACTACATTAACTCGAGGTATGAGTGGTTAAGTAAGACTACACACGTGGTTCTCTTCCGCCTGCCCTTGGGGTGTTTCTCAGTGGTGGATTCGTGTGTGGGATAACCGGATTCGAGACGGAAGGAGGATTCGAAGGACATGGTAGACGAGTCTGGGTTACTGCTCTGGGGGCTAATAGACTTTCGACCTTCGGGAGACTCGTAGGTGGGTGCCATGGCGGGAGGTGTAGACGCGGTTGAGTGTGACATGTTGTAACGACTATTCTAAACCATGCATGATATACGTAGTGGGACAGGAATTGAAACGAGAGACACGTCCCTTTTACAATACGTATGTATGTATGATGCTCGCAGTGACGTCGAGAATTTATGTTGGAGTGGTGGTAGTGCTAGACAGAGGAGAGAGAACTGAGAAAGAGCTGGGCTGGTGTTGGAGTAATAGATCATAGTGGGCCCTTTGGGCGTGTCAGTATGGGTAATCAAGACCGCGTCTTGAAATCCAATGCAGGAGCTTGGGCCACTTATGGATTGGCCAATCACAACATTGATCGCGTGTCAATTCGTCCGAAAAGGGTAACTTATTTACTTGAGGCGTGACATCTCCAGGTAGACGAGCAGAAATTCTTTTGATTATGACCAAAACAGTCAAAGTCAAATGGAATGCGCTAATTAAAATACTCGGTTCGCTAGAGAAGAGAGCGCCAAGCTCCATATTCCAGCCACCCGCAAAGCTAGATTTTGACATTTCAATTAAGTAAATTTAGGTTGTACTTTGAACTACCTTACCTACCTATGTTAGTAAAGTTCTGGTGAGGGGAAATCTTGAAGCACATACCAACCACTTAGTGGGTAAGTCGCAATTAAGATGTGGTGGATAGATCTTATACTATGGTCCTACCTCTATAATAGATGTATAAGAGAGGTAATATAACCTGACTTAAACCCTTGATTACACAATTCCAAACCGACAAACAGAACTATGTTTGTTATTTTTAATTATTTGGTACCTATGTTTCTCGGCAGGGTAAGAATATACTGTCCAACATGTATCTCTGGCATATATGTGCATCACCCCAAACACTTTGAATCGCTACGAATCTATTCATCTGCGTCTTCCTCAAAATCTTCTTTCTCTCTCTGCCTTCTATACTTATCTAAAGCTCTCACAGCCTACACCCGTGATAGATACATCTTATCCAAGATATAGTTTTCATCAACAAGGGCTTGTCCATCCCCGCAAATCCTTCCACTGACTTAGGCTGCACGACTTACCAATAATCCATACGGGGAACAGTTATGAATCATATCATCTCGTACTCTCTCTGTCTCTATCGCGGCTGCACCATATCTCCTCGATCACGTCGCCCATTTGGTATAGGGAAAAGATGACCTACCCATTTATACATGAGGTCTAAGCTCCCGGTGCCCCTCCGTTCGCCCCGGAAGTCTCGGGCGGGTATCTTGAGGCTAGACCTGGAATGTGTAATCTCATCATAAACGTGTAAATGTCTTACCCTATCACCTATACATTGTTTACCACCAAGTACCTTAATGAACATAAGAACCTTAAGTTTATTTATATCAACTGCATAGCAAGTACCTACATATGTAGGTCTTGATAACGAATATGTCGGTAGTTCATCCTTCAAGCGGCGCAGCCCTAAGCAGCGGCTGCCTAATATAAGCTTATTTAGGATTTGCTACCACACCTATGTATGTTATAATAACCTTTGGGTCCAACAGCCCCCAAGCTTTATCGCCTTTGAGGCCTCAAGCGCCTCCATGGCCAACCTAGACCACTCTCGAGGCACCAACATGGTGATCCAAGTATCAGTTTCTCACAGCCTCAACTAAGCCCAACTTTGAATCATGATGAAACTTTGTGCCACAGGTCGACTTTAAGAACTGAGAATTGGGCTTATCCCTCGGTGCGACTTTATCAATTCACTTTGAAAGCGCCTACATTTCACTCATATCAATTTCACACATAAAATTTTCAGTTCAAATATAGGCCTCATGTGAATCTCATTCGTAAGAGTCTACCTAGCCGCCATCATTGCGACTGGCGTTGTAAAGACAGTGCTCGTACCGTAATAGTTGTCCGTAGTTGAATACCCAAGTAAAAACCAAATTGTCACTCGCAGGGAACATAGCCCTGGATTGCTTCTCCGTTGTGAAACCCGTAGTTCGGCGCCCATGAACTCCTCGAAGTGTATCAAGATCACCTTAACCCTCCCGCAATGTGCGCGGGGAAAACAAATATAAATGCTTCGTACGCCATCATCTAGCTCTAATCCGTAATTCTAAGTGTATGCTCCCTTTCTACATGCCTAAGAGGCTCATCTGTCTTCGTAAAGGACTCGCGCTAATGCTGCCGTCTTCACTTGCGTAGTATGCAGAATCTGTATCTATGTCCCATTCGGGTTCGTCTTCTCCGCTGGTGGAGCCCGACTGACCGGTTGATTTGCTTTCGAAGCCCTTCTGAGTAGCAGCTCGCGTGTTCCATTGGAGAGTGCGCGAGACACTGTCAAACCATTCGGTTCCAGTGCGCATCACGGTGGGGAAGGGATATTGGGATGCTGTGATGGTAACACAGTCTCCTTGCTTCAACTCTACCCTGCCTTTTCCATCGAAGGCACAGTAAGCTGTGGCACGCGAATTGCGTGGAATGGAGACCCTAAGAAGCATGGTGTCGCTAAGCACCATAGGTCGGAAAGACAATGTATGTGGGCAGATCGGAGTGAGGAGAATGGCGGGAAGATCGGGACTGACCAAGGATCCGCCGGCGGAAAGAGAATAAGCTGTTGATCCAGTAGGAGTGGAGAAGATGCAACCGTCCGCCTGGACGACGGTCAAGAGCTCGTTATCACCGTAGAGCTCGAGGTTGGAGACATAAGGAGACGGGCCACGGTCGATAACGAGTTCGTTAAGGACCTCGAATTGCTCTCCTTCCTCCATATCCTGGCCCTTGGCGCCATCTCGGAAGACAGTACACGTAAATCGCATGCGAAGATTGACGCGCATGCCCTCCTCGCCCATGACCCTATTGAGATGCTGCTTATACTTCTCAAACTCAAAGCTCGTCAAGAAGCCGAGACTTCCCAAGCTAAAGGACAGTACAGGAGGAACAACTCTTTGGAATAGCCAGGAAGTAAACAAAACAGTTCCGTCACCACCAAGAGTCAAGACGAGGTCGAATTTCTCCGGGTTGCTCCAGCAAAGGTCGGGAGACCAGTAGCGGAGCATAGACTGGAAACGAGGATCCTCATCCACAATACTGGAGGCACCAAAGCGCTTAGAGTTGCGCAGTTTGGCGTCGACATAGACGTTGACTCCAATGTCTGAGCCGTAACGAGGTGTTCTGAGGAGCCACATGGTCAATTCCCTAGTTAGGTAAACCAGTTCGTTGTCACGGGCTTTGGTAACGATCATGACACTGCGCACAGCGCGGCGGATAGGCCGGCGCTGCAGTTGCTTGGAGACCTCGCGGACGCCAGTAGCGGTCTGAACGAGTCTCGAGTGCGACATCCATTCATCGTTCTTGATTTCCTCCAGCACCTTATCAATATCGACTGCATCATCAAATCGGTTGTGCCAGAAGCATGGCGACTGGAGAGAGGGGAATGCGGTGGTCGGAGTCGTATTGCGGGCGGCAAGCTCGGAAAGGGCGTCGGAGAGCTGCTGGGAAGAAGAGGAGGGTCGCTTATCCCCCGCGGCGTGTGCGGACAACATCCCGCTCAATGAAAGGGCGTCAGGCTTATTGTTTCGTGCGACAGAAGCCAGTGCTTTCATGATAGTCTGGCGCGGGACGGCCTCAACAGAGGGAGCGTTCTTGCGGTGGCCAAGCGATTGATTCTTGGAAACGGCGTCAGAGCTTTTTGGCGCTAGAGCGGAAGGCTCTGGTTTTGTGCCATGGGGGTCAGCATCGCAGTGAGATGGAGATTGAATGGAATTGGGAGGAATCTGCGGCGCAGTGTCGGAGTTTGTAGGCGAGCTGGACTGTCGCAGGGGGTGGTCTGAAATGGCGACGAAGGACGACTTAGTAACCGGGCCACCAACGCCGACCCCGCTGTCAGCAGCTTTTTCCAGCGTATTAGTGTCGCTGAGCGCAGGATGTACCCCCATCGTTGGAGACCCCATCAAGCCTAAATTAGACATAGCGCCACAAGCTGCACCCAAGACACCCAAGAAAAAAGGTACTTGGCGTATCGAGCCGGTCCAACAAAAAAGACCGAATCCGATGATGCACAAAGGCTCTGTGCTATTTCCGAATCGTGCAGGATTAATGAACACCGCGGAACCCAGTCGATTGGAACTTTAAGTCCGTCTTCGATCCGATTCGATTTTGTATGACGAAAGTCGCTTCCCTGTCGAATCGCGGATTATGCTACAGCTGCAGTTTGTTAGCACGGGGTTTCTAATATAAGACAACACGTGGGACGAAGCATGCGAAAACCTAACGCCAAAATTTATAATGATCATGGCACACAAATCTCAGTGCCACCTTGAAAAGAAAATTCATGTAGTGACAGCATAAGTGCTGTCCCCATCTTCGACAAATCACCATCAAGAAATACTTACACTAGATCGAGTCAGAGTAACGCACTAGTCTCGTGATATAGTCCTGTCACAACAGCGGCAGTTCCGAGAGATAGAATTGGCTTTTTGCGCCTTGGGAACAGGTGATGTAGTGTGTTGTCTTATGCCGTACGGGGAAATAAAGTCCGGACGATGTGAGAACCCGCTCGATTAGATCGTATTGGATGTGCCTCGAGTATCTTGAGATTAGACGATCAGTTCGGCGGCAATGTAGCCTTAATAACGAGTTGGTAGCTGAAGGGTTGAGTATCGAGCAGGTAGTTAATGTACGGTGGATATTCGAGAAATATAACGTCGTTGGTAGAATGAAAATTCGAGGTCTATATGGCAAGCCTATCAACAATAAAGGAGAGAACCCGAGCTTGACTCTAAATATACCCGACGATGGTAGGTAGAAAACGAACGAAAGAAGCAGCCAGGCCGAGAAACAGTTAGAAAACGCAGAGACTGAGGAGGTCAGTTGTAAGAACTTCCAGAGCTCTGCTTTGCTGTTTGCAAACACGAACAGCTTAGAGAAGAGAAAGGCTTGGGTCTAGGTGACTGAAGATTCAGTTAGACAAGACGCTCGGGAAGTCTTCGTGGTCTACTCACTTCTTTAAGATAATCGATCACATAGCGATAAGACATGAGGGACCGTATGGGGACATGCTTGAGCGGTTGCTCCAACAAGCTCGGTAGCCCCCGTGCATGGACTGTGGAGTAGCATCGGGGTGGAGAAGGTCAGGGTCCCGGTTAAGGGTGGAGTCTGGTAGTACCTACACATATGTACGTACTTCGTGGAAGGAAGGGCAACTGATGGATAAAAAAGTAAGAGGCGTGTGAAGGGATTGCACCTATTTTGTGAACTGTAACTCGGTATACCGCATATAGCAGTAAAAGCCGAATGGAAGCGCCGCCACACCGTATAGGACTACGGCGTATTGTATCGCAAAAGATCATGAAAACGAGAATGGAGGGTACGTGGCGGTGGTTTGACCCACCAATACTAGCACTTCTCCTGTTTTCCCTAACAGTTTCTGCGAAGTCTTTTCGCGTCAGGTCTCACCTTACGACCCTGGGGCAGGGATGCGTAAGCGAACGACGTATAAGGGAATTAAACTCGTCTCATCTTTCCAGCTGCCAACGCAGGGCTTGCGCATGCTCGGAGCTACCTGCAATGGATCCCTCTCATTCAACTGGTCAGTCAACTGCGAGTTGACAGGGACTCTTGAGGCTCCTTGATCTCCTTGATCTCCTGCGAGCATAGCTGCATAATGCCGAATTGTTTTGACTTCTCACTTCAGGACGAATCCTGCGTCTGGAACATTGTCGAGCAAAACGCTCTACCCTGCGAAGATCACACGCCAAGAAACAAATATTAACCGCCAGCCTACCGATGAGATCTCCATTGGATTGAAGAATATTTCGAATTTCGAGGGTGTTGTCAACCAGCCCTTTCGGTAACTTGTAATAGTCCTAACTGACAAAACGTGGCTAGAAACTATATGTGTAGTGGCTTTCCGCACACGCCGCTTATCAAAGGGTCGTTATTACACTCGATTAGCTGCGAGTACTAGGATGAAACGTCGTCCTCGTTATCCTGTGAAGTCCCAAACGTGTCCCCTGTGGCAGGCTTGTTAATAACTCTGGCTGGCATATATATCAGACTTCTTGGCATGTATCAACGAAGCCTACCTGATCGTTAGCTTCCTAGAAGAGATGCCGCTTTTCCCGCCCGTCCACTAAAGGGCCCATCCGATCATCATTTTGCCATGGTAATGTAAATAAGGGCCCTATCAACTCAACACGATGATCCACCATACCTGGCAGAAGGTCCCGAATATCTTCCTAGAGGCAAGGTGGTCCCTCGGGAACGTCAAACTTGGCTAGGCATAATTAGCCTAGCATGTTCGTTGCAGGGGCAATATTGACCAGTTCCAGACCGCTGGTCTGGTGCTTTCGCCGTCCAGACTCCAACCAGTCATGTCCGTAGAATACATCCCGTGCTGATGCTGGTAATATGCGAGGTCAGGAGCGGCTTTATTCACTTCCAATGCAGGTCCGAAGCTATCTTTTCCTCGAGAATAGATCGGGTGAATTGCTTCAAGTTCACACCGGCTGAACTGCCATCATCCATGGGGGTATCACCATCGTTTGTAGTGGTCGGTTGGCAGCATTGACGTTGAGCAGCTGCAAAGGCGTCATCCCATTCTTTTATTGTGAAGCTTCCTTCGCTTTCTACGAGGATCAATTCATCGTGCGAGGTAAACGAAAAAACGTGGAACGATTCCGAGCTTTGAATTTCTCGCGGCGTAGGGTTTAAGACCACTCTCTTCGACTGGCCATCCGCAATGATAGCCAACGAAGTTGATGTCAACGTCGCTGTCAGCGGAAGGGCAGCGGAGAGGAGGGATAGTACCGCGGTCTGTAACAAGGCCGGTAGAATAGAGAGGTTCTAAAGCATTGAATACATCATTAGCATAATCTGTATTGTACTAAAGTTATGTGATAGTGCAACTAACCGAACCAGCCTGGACAACCTTGGCGTTTACATATTCGTTCTCCGGGGCTGTGGTGACCTGTAAAATGACCTGGATGAGGGTCCTCGGAAAGTTGTTGACAAGAATGATTTGGCGCAAAGTCGACTGAATTAATGATTCCAAGTGCCTTTCTCTCGTGCCTACAAGAAAAAGGCGTTAGCTGATTTTAAATAGACATTAAGGAGTGTTGAAGGAAATCGAACCTCCAACCCCTGCAGCTGGTCGTACGATCACGTCGACTGCTGCCTCCTCCGGGAGCTCGTCTCGTCTCTGCACCTCGATCGGACCATTCACTGCACCAACCACGGTGTACCCAGCGTAAGAGAAGGTAGCAGAGCCGTCGGCGTTTTGGAGGTGAGACAGCAAGGCCTCTGGCTCAGTGTTGACAGTCATATTTATCAAGATGTCACAGTTTTCTGCGTTTGAGTGTTGTATGTATTGGGGATCGTAAGGTGAGATGACGATGGGGTCGAACTTTTTCTCAATCAGGTAGTGACCTATATTCCCAGTGGGTCCTAGTATTGTTCATGTATCTCACCCCCGCCTCTTGCTGTACCTGTGCATACTGTTATCGCTGCATAGTACTTCGGACCCAGTAAAAGGGTACTTAGAGCATTCTACCAAATTCTTACGTTAATTCAATAAATGAATTATTCATCAATACATCAGAGAGGGGCAACTGCAGCTCCTGTGGCGTACAAGTCTTTATAATCAACTCATATCTACCTATGCATCTCAGTCATATTGTGACAACTTCCATGAACAATACCTGGTATTAGTCAATAGGAACTCAATGTTGAAGATATGGACACTCAACAGTCTGCACCGACGATTCCGAATCTAAGGGACAGGCTCCCCAAATTAGAACCACGTCGGCGGCGGCCTGCACCTTCAAACCCTCTTCCAGTACCAGAGACACCTGCATTACCTTCACCTCCGGATCTATCATCTCACACATTCCAGGTTCCTACTCGACGGATTTTATCTACTAAGGACCACGAGCTCTTCCTCTCATCACCAACTCATACCCTTATCCTCGCATTCGTCTTTGGCCTCTCAGATGCTGTAGTCGATACTCCAATATCCGCCATCAAGGATGACGAACTGAGTCCTGCCGTCAAAGCTATTCTAAGCATCCTCGACGAGGCAGAACACTTAGTCTTAGAAACGCCTCCCGACGAGTCAGAGGAATCGAGGTTTGGAAACAAAGTGTTCCGCACTTATCTTGACAAGGCCAAAGCCGCCAGTCCTTCTTGGCACCAGAAGCTCGGCTTGACTTCCCAGGAAGTCATCGCAGAAGTGGAGACCTATCTTAACAACTCATTTGGCAGCCGAACCCGGATAGACTATGGTTCGGGCCACGAACTCAACTTCATAATATGGCTGCTATGTTTATACCAGCTACAGATTTTGACCAAGGCCGACTTTAAGGCATTAGTACTGAAGGTCTTTGTCCGCTATCTGGAGCTCATGCGGACAATCCAGTTAACTTATTACCTCGAGCCAGCTGGTTCACATGGTGTCTGGGGCTTGGACGATTATCAATTCCTACCTTTTCTCTTCGGAGCTAGCCAGCTTCTCCATCATCCTTTTATTACTCCACTAGCAATACATCAACAGCTAACCCTCGAGGAATTTGGCAATGATTACATGTATCTCGGCCAGGTGAGATTTGTCAACAGCACAAAGACGGTCAAAGGCTTGCGCTGGCATAGTCCGATGCTGGACGATATTTCTTCAGCAAAGAATTGGAGCAAGATAGAAGGCGGCATGAAGAGAATGTTCGTGGCAGAGGTCCTGCGGAAGCTGCCAGTAATGCAGCATTTTCTCTTCGGCTCACTGGTTCCTGCTGTCGAGGGTATGAGCACCGAATCCGAAGCAGGTGTGGCCGACGAAGAGAACGAGGTCGAAGGAGGAGTGGTGGTGGAGCATGACGGAGTGAGGCATGTACATAATGCCAATAGCTGGGGTGATTGCTGTGGTATCAAGGTGCCCAGTGCAGTTGCAGCTGCTCAGGCGGCGAAGAAGCATGGCTCTGGGGAGCTGCGCCGCATACCATTTGACTAGATCTTCTCACTCGGTTTTAGGGATTCGATTGAGAAATGGGAACGAAGTCATGATTTAATGCAACAAAAAGCTGATTGTCTACGACTAGGGGGCTTACGGGAAGACAGGCTAAGGATGGGCACGGGTTTTCAGGTAGCAATTGTAACAAAACACACTTCGTTATTCTGATGGTTCTAGGTGATACCATCTTCTCATAGCCTAGCTGTGCCTTAACTATGTGATCCAGAGACATAGCAATGTTTTTGCTCCTTTCCTATCTCCCATCAAGAACAAAACTAAAGGGGTATCCTTATCCTCTCAACTAATCAAATTACCTCCTCGTGCAATGGATAATCGTGTCTCGTGATACAACCAATACCGATCTAACGGTGCCGCAGGACTTACTCAACCAGGTCCTAGCTGTCGCGGTACAACTTCATAAGCTCGCTTCTCATTTTCACCCTCGCCTCAGAATCTAATCTTCTCTGGTTCTCCAGATCCGCAACCCGCTGCTGTAACTCGGCGACCCGGGCCTCGGCCTTCTTGACGGCCTCACGCGAGGCATCGCGTCCTCTTTCAAGACCCTTTGCCTTCGCCGCGTGCTTTTCCAGTGCATTGTGGATATCGCGTAGGACCTGGTTGTCGAGCTTCTGACCGTCGAGCAGCGCCATGACTTCCTGCGTAACGTCCTTTCCGGTCGTCCCGTGGCCCTGCTGCGATGAAGACGGGGTAGAAGAAGGTGACTGGGATGACTGTTGGGGAATAGAAGTGGAGGTAGAAGCGAAGGCCTCCGTTCGCGAGCGTTTCGCATTATTAACTTCGGGTTCGGCGAATAGGACGCGGCGGACAGACTTGTCAGTGAGAGGTGTCGGCATGCCATCCTCGACTTTCACCTTCGTTCTGCTGGTCGTGGGTGTTTCGAACGCATTGCGATGCTTGCTCTGAGCCTTTTCGGAACTATTGGCGAGAGCGACGAGCTCTTCCTCTTCGCCGGACGAGAAGTCGCTGTACTCTTCGACATCCGGCCGCTTCCTCTTAGATCCCGTCGATGGTGTGCTCGGCATCGCGCTGGGTTGCCTCTTAGCATTTGATATGCGAATTGGCTCATCCTTTTCCTCGTCAGATGACGAGGAAATCGGCTGCGGAGCGGTGCTAGAGTCCCCCTTTAGCGTTGAGCTGCTCTTCAAGGTCGAACTCTTAGCGGTCGCGGAGGCCGTGTCTTCTCCAGGGTTAAGCATGCGGTTGAGCTCGGCTAAACCAGTAACCGGTGTCTTCTCAGACCAGTGCCTTTTCTCCTTAGCTGGGGTGATGCTCTCATGAAGCGTCCTTTGCCTCTTCTTAGGTTTACGGCTCGGAGTATCCTCCGCCTCGCTGCGCGCATTAGTCAAGACGGAGCCGACCTCGCGCTCGTACGCATCCTCTGCCCATAAAAAGAAGTCGCATTTGTTCTTCTTGTCTTTGTCCTTCTGGCAGGTGTAGAATGAGCGGCCTTTGTTGCGCGTGTCTTTCTTGACCTGGAGCAGGACCGCCGGGAGGCGAGGTATACAATTACCTACATGTAGAAAGGAACGGAAGTTAATTAGCTTTGTTCATTGTCATACATGCAATACCAAGACGAGATAACGCAGTGGATTTTAACTTCAGGCCGTTACTTACAGTGCCAAACTCCGTTTCGAAAGAGGCCTTTGCGTAGAACTTTGTTGCCCGACGGCGTACTAGGAGCTTGCGACGGCCGCATGATGCTGCGAAGGCGGAGCCTTTTCTTCAACTTTCTAAATACGTAGTATTTCGATAAAAGTTAAAGTCGCGGCCAAGAAAATATTAAGTAACAAGTACTCGTAGATCTGCTTCTCGGAAACTTCGAATTCGATACTTCATGCTGTTGTCGCAGCAATGACGAGATCCAAGCCTAACGAACGACGGTGGGGCGGGGCCGGATCTTGATAAAAGGTTATGTACCTGCTCGAGGTAGTGTACATTGACGGTGGCTGGGGAGTGGGGCTGCTGAAAGCTGAGGCAAGTGGGACACGGAAGTACCCGCCTCATTATCGCCGATCAATCATAGTCGAAGAGCTTCAACAAGCTAAGCAGACTACTCCACTAAGGAGGTGACACGGAAGAGACTCCCCTACGCAGATGCTGATACGTCTAGAAGAAATAGGTGTTTAAAAGCATTGATCATATGTTTTACGGTTGGTTCAGGTTCATCGTTAATTAGGTATGTATTCGAGAAGCTATAGTGCAGTCGTCTACAAAGCTCAAGTCACAGCGAACAGGTATACCACATTCAAGCAAGTCCTTTACAACAACAACAGGCTTCAATTCAGTCGTGGGTATATCCTCTATGCATGTTAAAAATCAAATTGTGGTATCCTCGGCAAAACGAACCATCGTGGTTTCCCCTGCGGGCGAGTCTCTGAACGTCGTCCATCAGCATAGAAACCAGTGCAGTAATATCACCTTTTTGTGCTCTAGATCGCAAGGCCATATGGACAGATGCGAATCATGGCCTCATGCCCAAATAATAGCACCAAATGACGCAATCACGGGCCATCGCACTCTCGTAAAACCATCTCAGATCTCATACCAATAGTCGTCATCGAGTCCCTCCCTGCTCGGTACTACGCCAGCACCTTCCGGAGGCCCCGCATAAGTAGCCTCCATCCGGACGTTGAGCAGTCTGATCTTCATGCCGTAGTCTTCGACTAGTTTGGTTAGCTTGGTAGTCTCCGCTGTTATCGGAGCCTGACCAAGCAGCATCAATAGACCGTCTAGCCATTCCGATGCCAAGCTATGATTCAGGGGATGTAAAGTGAGCAGTGGTTCCTCCTTAACTTTACTTGTGTCCTTAGCATTACGAGCTTCCTCAGGGTCGACATAACCGAAAATCGTGATCTTTGTGCTGTTGCCCGACTCGTTGCCTGCTTCGTTGGATGGGACGGAGACATTAGAGGCAACAGAGCTGACTTCTCGCAAGTCTATTTTCTCATTCAGCGAATCCAAATTCGGATCCGGACCGGTTCGCAGCGCAAAGTCAGCGTAATGTAGATAGCGACGATTGTGCGACAATTTTGCGTATCTCCAATTGGTACCATTGGCCGCGCGGCGATTTCCCAAGTTGTTACCTTGGCTATCCTTTCGCGGTGCTGGCTTCGAAAACCAGGAGCCTTGTAATAGGCATCTGATACGTTGCTCCTTGATGAAGGTCAGAGCTTCTTGATTCAGACTTTCTCGCACTTTGTAAAGATGTTGGCCCCATTGGTCGTCGAACGATAGTTCCAGGAGCTCCATTTGAAGCTCGCGCAGTCGTCCGAAGTCGTATTCAACCAGGTCATCCTCAACTTCGAGGATATCTTTTGACCGGCCGGCTTGTCCTACGACTTGGTCTACTAGTATACGAACCAGTTCCGCAACCTTCTCAAAGTCGTCCCGTTCTGCACCAGTAGACTTCCATAGCTTAAAAAATGCATTTAAACCACCTGTGTGTAACCTAGACCACTGGAGGAGCAGCGGGCGGAAGAGTTTGTCTTGGTGCTTTCCATCTGACAGC
The DNA here is from genome assembly GCA_022497025.1 of Hypoxylon sp. FL0890. Classification (NCBI taxonomy): domain Eukaryota; kingdom Fungi; phylum Ascomycota; class Sordariomycetes; order Xylariales; family Hypoxylaceae; genus Hypoxylon; species Hypoxylon sp. FL0890. The sequence continues at coordinate 676,651 of MU386540.1, read as the reverse complement.
TGGTAACCCCTCAAATCTTCCATTTCGGATTTATCACAATCAAAATGCTCGTACAAGATGAGAGTGACTGCTAAGCTTGCCCTAGCAATCGGACAGCGCTCATGGAGTGGCTTAGTAGATTGCTCTAGAAGCAACTTCTGATACGCGTCTTCGTTTTTCCGCACGAAATCCGCGAGGTCCATCAGGCCGAGGAATCCAGCATTTTCGAACTCTCCGGCTGGACTCTCCGTCTCGAAGCCAAGCCTTCTCCATTTTTCGGGGTTGTGTCTTCTGCTGCCCTTCTTTCCAGACTCTTGAAGCTCTTCGACTTTGCTTATTCCGTTCGAATGATCTCTATTCGGCGCGCTCGCAAGGTGGAGTCCTTTCAACGCTCTCCTATGCTCCGGCCTCTCCACGTCAACCTGGACTTGTCGCCACTTTTGAAGCAGTACCTTAGTAAGAGACTGGAACTCCAATAGCGGATGTGCAAGGTCTTGTAACGCCGAACTCTGCATCAAGTTGTATACCGACTTGATCAGACCCAAATCTTGCAATCGTCTTATAAACTTAGGCCATTCTTCTCCACTGCCACCCGGCTTACCGTTTTCATTATTGTTTTCGTTCGAGACAGCATCCCTTATGAGAGCGTTGATGAGCATTAGGGCATTAGCGCAAAGGGCATGGTCCGCTGAGTTCAATTGTTGGATGACGAGCTCGAAGAACTGGGGGTAGACAGCTACGGATGGTTTCAATGCGCGAAACCCAAACGTTACAGGCGCATGTCCTCCCGAGGATGTCGATTGCGAATGGCTGACAAGTGCAACTAGAATGGACATGGCACCTCGGAGAATATTGACTAGTGGGTTCGTGACAATGAGTTCAACAATGCGCTCGACCAAATCGCTTGCTCCTGGACCCTCGAAGATATCCCAGCCCATATCCACCTCAAGCAGTCGACTTAGACTCTGTAGTGAGTATGCGAGTGTATTACCGCTCGTACTCATAATCAAGCGTCGCAGGACGATAAGACCACCGGAGGATATGAAGACATCTGCGAAGGAAGGGTCGTTTATGGAGGATTGCAGCTTGAAAACTGCCATCTTTCGCGCGGCATCTTCGTCGCTCGCCAGCCGCGATAGCAGCGCCGGTATGTCTGCTTGGTCCATGGACGTGCTGGGTGGGTTGAAATCGGAAGGGTTCGCGACTGAGACGGTCGGAAGCGGTCAATCACCGGGGTTGAATCGGTATAAACCAGCGCGAAGCGGCTGCTGAAGGGCTGATCGACCTCAACAAGACACTATAAATGCATAACGGACAGTTATAGCATGTAGCGACATACGCATGAGCTACAATTGTCGCTAAGGCGAAGGCGATCGGCTGGTGAAGTGGGCCACGCAGCGTGGGTTTGCAAGAAGAAAAAAGTTGGGAATAAGGAGAAGAGTGTACTTACCAAACCGTGTATTGGCGCATAGAGGTCTCGATCTGAGTTGGTGCAATGTTGGATTGGGCAAGGGGAACCGACATGGATGTGGGGCTGTTCCTATTCGGTACTTAGCTCAGGTACCTGTTCCCTATTATGAATGCGCCTGCAAGGAATGTGGATTTCCCAATGAACGGTAAGGTTCGCAGGTGCATCACTTGAAGCAAACTAAACGACGCAACCAATTCGTACTTACCAAAGGCCCCAGAGGTCATAGTGGCACTATGAATTTAGTAAAAAGATTATTACTAAGACGTCTTTCCCTTAAGAAGATAATATCGCAATTTATACTTGACCTAGCATAGTAAATGTGATCACCACTGCTAGAACACAATTCAGGAGACCAATATGGAAAAAAGATGGCTACACATATTTGAGTTAGAATTCTTTCTTCACTCATACATCCTACTCTCTACTCTAGTATGGGAGAGCTATAAGTTACATTCTATCCCTTATTGAAGTCATCTCAAATCCTACTACCAAATATTGCCTCAAACTATCTCCTTAGTCGCCGGACCCGATGCAGTCTTCTCAAGTTCCGGGTGGATATCCGTATGGACATCCTCGCCTTGCTCCTTGCGGTTTAGTACAGCCTGGATTTCAGCATCAAGACGGGAGCCACCCTTCTTAGTCTTCCATGCAGGTGGCGCACCCTTGCCAAATAACAACTCAATCTCCTCAATCGTCTTGCCGCATGTCTCGGGGTAAGTAAACCAGGCTTGGATGGCGGCGCCGACACAGAGCACGCCAAAGATAATGAAGACCTTGTACTTGATGTTGAGGAAAGCCGGAGGGGTGAAGAGTCCCAGGGCGAAGTTGAAAAGCCAATTAGCTACGGCCGCGAGCGACATACCGGTAGCACGCGTTCCAAGTGACCAAACTTCAGCCGCGTAGATCCAAGCGACCGGGGCCAAGGTTAGCGCATAGACAATGATGAGAAGGTAGCTGAATGCGATGACACCGTGAGCGGGAGCGCCGGTAACTTTGATGACAACGTTGTGGTTGCCGCCGACACCTCCCGGGACAGATTCACTGTAGGTGCCAAGCAAGCCACCGACAACAAAGTGGCAGACAGCCATACCGATGGCGCCAAAACAAAGCAACGATCGACGCCCGGTATGGTCGATGAAGAAGAACATAACGGTGGTGAAGCTAAAAATGATTAGTATCTACCGTGACATATTGCATAGATATCTGGCTTACATGATGAAGAGTGCATATTGAATACCGGAAGAGATCAGGTTGACATCGCCTGAAAGATCAGCCATCAGGAAAACATATCCGATGTAATAGACGATGACATTCGCGCCGCTTAATTGCTACCAAGGTGTTAGTCTCTCTATTGGTTCATCAGAGGACTAAGTCGTAGAAAACTTACTTGCCACGCCTGTACACTCATTCCAGCAACAGTTCGTTTCCACATCCCATTGACAAAGAACTTTCGCCATCCTCGGATGGTCTCGCGCTCTGCGTTAAGAACGGTGTAGATTTCTTCCCACTCAGCAATAACAAGAGGGTCATCCTTGTTTCCACCAGCCTGGATATCGGCAAGTGTCTGGATTGCTTCCTCTTCGCGGCCAACCTTGGCAAGCCATCTCGGAGATCGAGGGAGGAAGGGAAGACCAATCATGAGGCAGACGCATGGAATGAATTGTGTTCCCCATGCAGTTCGGAAAGACGCTGTGCCATCGATCTTGGAGCACTGCGACATTCATAGTCAGTAATTGCCACTTCCCATCGACCGGGGAATGACTATAGGATTCACTTACTCCGTAGCCAATGAAGTACATGATCAAGATACCCCATTCGATAGCAAGCTGCTGTATGATGATAATACGACCTCGAGAATCCTAAGAAAAAATGTTTAATGTTTGCTATACTTATAAACATTCGGTACGACTTACTCGTTTGGCAATCTCGGCGAGATAGACAGGAACTTGAGAAGAAGTAATACCAACACACACACCGTTTAAAATACGGCCAGCAATCAACGAGCCAACGCCTGTAGTAGCAACTTGAACTGCGGTTCCAGCCAACCACCAAAGGCAACCAAACATAATACTACACAGACGTAAGACTTGTGATACAAATTTACGACAGTTTGCTTTGGACTTACCTGTCACGGCGGCCAATCTTGTCAGAAATAGGGCCGGCCATCAAACTACCAACAACAGACCCAGCAGCAAGAGCAGATCCAATAGCTCCTTGAGTGATACCAGACGGGTTATTGAAGTAAGTGAGATACTGGTCGGTAATGACGATGGCAGACATGGATGAGATATCGAAACCGAAGAGCATACCACCCACAGTGGCTATAATAGCCATGAAGTAGGTATTGGCTGAGACATATTAGCACTGCCCATGTGAATTGACTAAAATTGACATACTGATCTTTGGAAGCTTCGACATCTTGACGGCTTTCGTCGTGAGCTTGTCACAGATTTGGGAAGCAGATTGACAGGTGAAGAAAAAGCCAAGAAAGAAGGGTGGGTAGTAGCTTGGGATGAACCCTTCATATAATAAACTCACTTGCATACATCTGATGACACCCAACGGCGGCCCATCTCGTAGATTCCTCGTGCTTACGGCGTAGCATGGATAATCTTAAACCCATTCGGATACTTTCCGCCGGTGCAGGGGAGTACGCGTCGGACGATAGTCCATATGAGGAGCTTCACGAAGCCACCGGGCCCAGACTTGAACTATGGAGTGTGGAGGCGAAACAGGGCTGCTATAGGTGCGTTAACTCACCATAGGTGAGCTCGACGGTTGGAGCCGACGTCACATTCTCATCAGATTCCCAGATCCTTCAGTGCGAGGCCAGCCTATCGTGATCACCTCGGATACCTAGGCCATACGTTTCTCCACAGCTTTCACTGGTAATGTTACAGTAGTCTCCAAGCACCAATCACCATGTTGTTTGGGAACTACGGTCCTCCACATTACGCCTATGAGATACGGGGTAAGTCGTCCGTTAGAAGGATTTGCGGAGGCGGGAGAGCAAGCTAAGCTTTCTTCGGTCCGACAATCTAAGTTGCTGATTGGCGCGCTTGGACGCCCCCAAGATCGTTCAAGGGTTTGGTGTGGAGATTTCTCCATTGTTGTGACAAATCCCGGGGACGGTCCCTCGTGGGGAATGGGTCCCAATTTCAGCGAGCTCTGAACGACATTTCGAAAGGCCTCGATTTAACTTCATGTAACGCATGCCGTCATGTCTGGATTAGGTATGAATGGAGACCGGGTTATGCGGTCAGAAAGATGTCAAGTTATACTATAGAATATTATAAGCGCACCAGTCAGGGATTATCTGCATTCCTGAACCAGATGGTTGGGAAGAAAGATGAGTCAACAACATGATCTTAGAGCCTAGGTCCTTCCATCCAGTTATTGTGACCCCAAGTCATACACATATAGCGAACAAATCAATATCAGCTATCAGAAATGAATCGAGTACCGAGCGCTTATAGATTTTGCCCATGTAGGTACAGTATCTACCTAGGTACCTAATATAGGTAGGTTTGGAAGTGGGCGATAAACCATTGACACAGTCGATGTACTTAAAGATGCTGGGTAAAGGTTGTTCAGCTGGTTGTTAGGTAGGTAGGTAGCTTAGGGTGGTACAGGCTGCCTGGAATTAATAGAATAACGGCGTCTCTTGTAGCTCTCCCTTATCTCCCCGCATTGACCCAACCATCTGAATGAAGAGTTCTACAAGCACTCTTCTGTCCACAAGCTAAACTTCACTAAAACATCGCTCTCAACACAACATCTACCCCTGTAAATTAACATAAAACCCTGACGCCAGTATGCAGGCCTAGATGCTTAAACCTCTGCGACGCTCTACTTCATACTTGATGTTGTCCCGGCGGAGGGAGTGCTTCTGGTCCAAAGGACAAGGGCAATAACTAGTCGTACAAGCCTTAGCTAATCTTGTTTTTATCGTTATCTTCGGCCATCTTACCTCTGAGAGCCGTTTTACCGTATAGTTTTCATCCTTATCGAACATGATGATAGGAACAGTTAGGTCGCAGAACTCCCGAATACTTTGGCAATTAGATTTATGTAAGCTGATTTAGTCTTAGAGAAACATATTAAACTTACAATTGACGACACATCCCACAAGGGCTAGCCGGGGGCGAAATGTCAGTGGCTACAGCTACAGCTTTGATCCTTCGGTGCCCCTCAGTCACAGCCTTGCCGAAAGCCACACGCTCGGCGCATGTACCGACTGGGTACGAAGCATTCTCGACGTTGGCCCCGTTAAAATAGACACCTTCGGTAGAGATGATAGCTGACCCTACTCGGAACTTGCTGTACGGACAATAAGCGGTCGATTTGGCGGCAACGCAGCGCCTATGCAGTTCGTCAAACTCCTCTTTCGTCAGCCCATATTCTCGACAGGTAGCGTCCACTGAGGCAGCATCCGCGCTCGAGACGTTTTCGAATTGGTGAGACATCGTGTATTCTTTCAACTACGAAGGGAAGTGAAGGGTAATGGAGCCGGAGGAGTCTGCGTGTCTCCAACGGCTAGAGGGTAGAGGGTAGAGGCTTGGGTTCATTACTAACTTGTTACGTAAGTACTTTGATTGAACGCCGGAATGGGACTACTGCAGTAAGGATATCTTATCTGCGGAAAGTACCTGCCTATCAGACGATAAATTTCATATCTCACGATAAGGACTAGCCACAATACTCCATCCGGTCAAGCCCAAACTATTTGCTAAGAATAACTTCAGCTACTTGCTTAAACATTGACAATCATTGCATGGCCGTAATCATTTATATTTTATATTGACTATTGTAACAGATCGAAACATCTTACTTCCATCGCAGCTTTCAAATGGGAATCGTTAAAGGATTCATAACACTATAAGCTCCGGTTAGCTGCCAAACATCCTAGTCAAGAGCAAATCGAGGTCGCCTCACGATGCACCGCCGTCTACAATAAGATTCGCGCCAGTGATGTAGGATGAGAACCCGCTGGCCAAGAAGCCGGCAACCCGTGCAACCTCTTGAGGTTTTCCAGCTCTCTCTAATCCGATCGTCGTTCGTTGAGCCTAAACTGCCAGTCAACAGAAGGACAATATTAGCGACTTGGTGTACTAACCTCCGGCTTCTGAAGGCTAGCGGGTGGAAATTGGGAGGTCATCCCTCGCATATCAAACTGTTTAGAGTCACGATTGTGTCGCCCGGCTCGGATGTAAGCTTACTTACACCTTTGAGATCGACGCCAATGTCGACTTGTCCCGGAGATATCTGAACGCTTGGGGTCAGCCCTGGATTGAGCGAGCGATTTTCAAAAATGATAAAGTCGGGTCATATACGCAGTTGATTCGCACTCCAGTGCCCTTCAGAGTTGCGACGCCTGCTTTCACTACGCCCAGGGCCGCGTGAGACGTCATGGTATAGCATGGTCCCCAGCATCCGCCGTGAATAGAAGCGACACTGCTGATAACGATGATGCTGCCGTACTTTTGGCTTTTCGGCGCAGCGTTCGGATAGGCCTTCATCTCTGTCAACTTAGCCATCGCGGCAGGAGCGTACTTCAGTGCGAAGAAAGGCGCCAACGAATGGGCTTCGAAGCATTTCTGCAAGTCGTCCGGCGTAGTGGCCTCGATTGATGGCGGGCCTAGGAGCCCAGAAGAGCATACCCAAACATCTAGCCTACCGAAAGCATTAAGGACCTCATCTATCAAGACAAGCGTCTCATCCTCTTTGGCAACGTGGAAAGGATACGGGATAACCTTGGAATTTGGGTATTCCTGTGCCAGTTTATCGGCGAGTTCCTTGTATGATTCTAAGCTCGCAGTCCTATCGCATGCTAGTTAACATTAGTAGTCCGATCAACCAAACGACAATCCGCCAGGCTGAATATACCGTATATACAGGCCGCTCCGTGAGCTGGGTTATGGTCAGCATTAGAAACGCAGACGTTTGAATAAATTCGTCGAACCTGCTAGCTCTTGAATAATGGCCTGACCGACAGGCTGTGAAGCTCCAGTCACTACGCAGACGAACCCATACTATATTGACATATCTAGTCAGCAGCTGCGTTACGGCACATGAGTGGAGATCTCACCAGCTTGCCATCTGCTCTATACGGACTAAAATCCTGGGTGACATCCATATTTATTCAAATATATATGAAGGCCTGCTTAATTCTCTCTCATGAAAATCAATAAGGAATCCTAATCACGATTCTGAAAGGGCTTTTAAGAAAGCTTGAGTCCCAGCAACGTCGAGAGATTAATGGGAAATATTCATTGCATTGAGCTATCGAACAACCGCCCTAGAGAAAACTTGTAGCACGCATGCGTCCAGACTCCATGTTGAGTTGTATTAGTATATGTGTGCCTGGCTGTCATATTGCTGTATTCTCAGCGAAATGTTGCTTCTCCGAGGCGCTCCACGGGGACGACATTCTCGATAAGAGATAAGCATATAAGGAATCGAACGACTTATTATTGAGGCTGGCATGTTTTATTCTGATTCATCTTATTGACCAAAGTAAATGCGCTTCTGCAAATAACATGAATAAGGTAATTGACATATTCAACCGCTTATTAGCGTTTTTGTAATTCTCTTATGTAGGAGGCTCATCAGGTATGTAAGGTATGTACTGCGAACTGGTGTCACCTATTACGTCAGGGGTCGGGTGAGGGAGATCATGGGAATTATGGATGATTTAAAGTTCGAACGGCCACCAAATAGGGGTCTTCTTTACCATCTCGGGGAACATTTTAAGTTTCTAGCGAATAACGAAGAATAAATTGGTTTCAAAGTGTTCCTTAGCTCCTCATAATTATTCCTGCTTATTCCTTCAAAATGGTAGGTATGTGAGCGACGAGCCGCGTACTACGCCTCACACCCTTTCTACAATTGACGATGCCAGGGATATAGGCAGCCACACGATCGAGATCATTACATGAGATGAGCACAATAGTGTTCGTAAAGTTAGTCCCGGTGACGCCAGTGGCCGCCACATTTCAGCCCTAAAAACTTGGACTTGGTGAGAAGCTGTGGTTCGAAAATCAGGGTATGGGTGCCGGGGTGACGTCACATTCCTCCGCGACTCAGACCGTGTGGTACGGAAGCCCGTTATAAGCAGAACGGCGCCGGATTCTGTTACGAATTGGGATATCGTGTTAATAAACTAAGGCAATATAAAGGAAATTACCGTCGTATACCTTAAGAGACGAATATCGCGAGTTTCAAGTGCTCAAATACGACAGCACTATCAAACGTACCCACCAAGCTACTTAAGTGACAGACGAGCAAAGGAAAACGGAAACGGGGAAGTCATCCCTCGCTTATACTACCTATATTATAATCGCATATATTACCATTTAAAGAAAAGAGTTTTAAGAAATCATGGGCCACCCGTTCCACCCCGACGACTTCCCCATCAACACGGACGTAGTCCTCCAGCCGAACAGGGCCTTCTACCTGAAAGGATGCATCCACTTCAAGCAAACCGCGCAAATCATCGACCTATCCGGCCACATCCGCACGCCCTTCCAAGGCGACTTCAGCCATGCCTTCCTCGACGAAGCCGAGCAGGTCGCGCACAAGCTGGTCCAGAACAATTCCCCCGCATACGAGATCAAGAGCTCGGGTAATATGATGCGCACGCTGAAGACGATTACTGATGGGCGCTCCGGTGATAAGGTGTGCGACCTGAACATCACGTTCGTGTCCTTCGGATCGAGCACCGTGCGGTTCCCGCCGGGAAGCAAGCACTCGCGCCACGAGATCGAATTGGCCCCTGTCGGCGGCTCGGGCACCGACGCGAGTAAGCACGAGGCCTTCGTCCGGCACAGCATCCCGTATTTCTGGGACATGACGCGCGGCCGCGTGGGCATCTTGTACAAGTGTCTCAACCAGAAGCGTGTCGAGGTCGGCAAGGTCGCTGGCTACGGTTTTGATAAAGACGCTGTGTTGGTTCTGAATGGTAATGAGGTGGATGATGTCGTGGCTATTTCGACTTGTATTATTCTACTCAACGGACGAGACGCTATGGATGCTTGAATTGGAGGCCTTACTAATGGGATCGAAATGCATTTGATCGGGGATAACGAGGTTAAGGCTACGTCTTTCGGCGGAGGGAAATGGACAGGCTGATGAAATGTATTCTAGGTTAGTACTTTTGTAATTGGGGTTATAATAATACGATTCTTCACACGAATTATAATTATCGCAACTGCAGAATTAATTCGGTTCGAAAGCTGTCTAGCCGTCTAAGTCTATCCATGTTAGAGGCTCCGAAAATCAACTTCTTTAACTTCTGCTCTATTTCATGCCCCAGAACTCATAAATCCGCTCCAACGCATCCGGTCCATGTGTAAAAGGGAAATTATGCGAGCCAGGTACGACGCGCCAGAACACATTATCCTGGCCGCCGAGAAGCGGAAGGGCATCTTCGGCATAGTCGTGCCTCTGTATCAAGTTGTCATCCTTCCCGAGCAGCACAGCTGTGGTTCCCGGTTTTCGCTTAGCCAACTGTCGCCAATAGTCGTGCTGGTCCATCAACGGCGCATATCGGATCGTCGACATAAAGGCCGGTACAAATCCTTCGTGGAAATCAAGTGCCCAATGTACGTATTTGATAACCTGGTGCTCGAAGGCAGTTTGGGACGGCTCGTCCACGGGATCTCTGGCTTCTTGCACAGCGACGTCGACGTAGTCCTCCTTATACTCACTCTCAAGAGGAGGTATTGAGGATCCGTTAGAAAAGGACTTTCTGACCTTTTTGGACACGGATGAAGCAATTGGTTCCCGTAAGCGGCGCTTAGTGAGCCACTGAAGAAGACGCTCAGGGACGAGACCTGATGTGAAGATGAGCCGGCTCACGCGCCCGAAGTTTTCGGGACGAATTAGTCCAGCGGGCGCTAGCAGGATTAGAGTCTCGACCATGTGAGGGAAGGTGGCAGTGAAATTGGCGGCGATACCACCGCCAAGCGAGTAGCCGATGAGGTTGAAACCATTGTCGCCAGTCCATGATAGCGGCGAAGATGCCAGCACAAGCAATACCTGCGTGATAAACAGTCTCGTGTCGTACGGTACATCACCAGGAGCATCGCTGAAGCCTCGTCCAAATAAGTCCTGGGTCCCATTAGTAAGACTTCGTGGGGTATGATTTCATTTTTGCGCGCTCTTCGAGGCTACTTACATAAAGCATGACCCGGCAACCCTTCTCGGCGAGCGGTATCGCAATATCCTTCAGAGTCATGCATGATGTGCTGATTCCATGGATAAACAGAACCTTGCGACCATCTTCAGGCCCGAATTCGTACACACGGATGTTGCCGTACTAGAAGTTCGGTGTTAGGTTTTGGTGGAGAAAATGCTGGCAGAGAACATGCTCACCGGTGTGACAACGTCCCTGGCTCCTGGGAATGTATCCGGACTATACGGAATCTTCTCAATTTCAGCCTTGGAAAGTCTAGGGAAAGCGGTCGCCAAGGGACCGGGAATGATGGCGCGCTTCTTAGGCCAGAGCGCAAACCGAGTGAGCGAGAGAAGCGCAACTGTAGTCGCGACTGTCGTTGCGATAATGGCAGTTGTCCGCGGCTCACTCGGCGCCTGAAGGCACTTGGAGATGGCCTCCATTCCACCGCGCAATGCTCGCTAGCCCTACCGTCCGGTGTCCGAGGGAGGATCAATGCTGATGTCTTTATCTTTATGAGCTGTCGTAGATAGTGAATAAATCCGTTGTTTTGGAGACAAGTGGAATTTCCAGACGTTTAGATAGAAACTGATCCAAGACTCGAAGGGCTTTAAAATATGAAAAATAGGATTTAGGCACACAATGTGCGATGAGGAATGTGTTGTCCTGTATGAAGTGTCACAAGGAAAGCCACCCGAACTCAGCTGATGGGAAGGCTAATTATTGCATAAAGGTGCATAGGTAAGGTTATGCGACCCACAGCCACACAACATTCCCACGTGGCTGGCTGGGAATGTGCATAAGGGGAGGAAAGGTTTCATATTCGCGCCCACATTTTCCACTTTCACCCAGACTTTTCCCATCTTTAATCAAGTTGGTTACCGCCCCGGTGGTTTAGGTAAGTTGCTGACCTATGATCTTTGATGAGCCGCATTCGAGGTCGACTACGATAGACCCGGGGTCCGCATGATGTTACCGATCGGGCATATGACCCCCGTACTGCCAAGATTTATCTCCGAGTCTTCTGCCACAATTCCGCATGACTCATAGTCCTCGGGGTCTAAATATGACCTGTGCCCTGGTGCTTGCTTCCAACACAAGTGTCTAACACGTAAATTTCATGGGTTTTCTAGTATGGTTAGGACTAATGTGTCCTTCCTTATATATACATACGGAAAGCGCCAAGATATTGAAGTAAGCGAGGCTTGTCTTGTGATCAGGGAAGGAAACCTGCATCCATCACAATGTTCACTCCCGTCGTGCCCTTACTCTTAGCGAAAGTAAGAACCTGCTCAGCAACATCCTCGACGCTTACGAAGCGCTTAAGCTTAGTTCTTTGTCGGTGAGCCTCTTTTACCTCGTCGGAGAAGCCTCTTGCCCAGTCCTGGAATCAGTGGTTAGAGCTTTTAGCCATTTATATGGTGACCTTGTGGAGTATCTCACTGTGAGAAGCAACCCAGGAGACACGCTGTTTACCCTGATCTTAGGAGCGGCCATGAAAGATAGCGCTTTCATTAGGTGGATCTGTGCCGCCTTGGTAACGGCATAGGCCTATTTGATGATATGATGAGTTCCCATCTCACACTATAGGCCGGCTTTGCTTACCAGAGAACTGCCACTGGGGATCACACCAGCGATGGAGGCAGTGGTAATAAAGGCACCTTCGCTTTCGTCAAGATGCTTTTTAGCGGCCTGCATCAACCATAAATGGGATTTTACGTTGATGTTGAAAGCGCGATCCCATTCGTCCTCGTGCGCATTGTCGTCAATGCTATCCATACCACGGCTTTGAAGCAGGATATCAGCGATTTTCCACGGAGGAGGGCACTTTATTCAAGTGACAGGTATGCTGAGATACTGTAGTCAACCCTAGTCACTACACTTGAGTGAACAAACAACTTACAAGCGAGTCCAACCACCATTGGAGAAGATGACGTCCAATCGACCAAACTTGGCGATGCTCTCCTTGATTAGGCGGTTGATATCGTCACGGCTGCCTAGATCAGCCTTGATGGCGATGAAATTCTCGCTTTCGCCGTCGCCAGACAAAGCGGCCAATTCTTCTAGGAGTTTATTTGCCCTCTCGTCATTATTGGCATAGTTGACGACGACTCGATAGCCGTTCTTGGCGAAGAGCCGAACGGCTGCTGCCCCGAGTCCGGCACTCCCCGCTGTGATCAGCGCAACGGACATTGCAAAATCGGTGGGTGTTTTCTAATTGAAAATTGAAAGAGCGGCGTCTTTTATCACTTTGCCCCTCTGTCGCCAACCCTTAATTTCTCTAGGGGAATTTTTAACTTTGAAGGGCGTTTCTTAATTTCCCTTAATGCGGTCTAGTAACCCATCCATGGGCGTACAAGAAATGCAATGAGGGGTTTCCTTTCGGGAGATGGAGTCCTCGTACATACCTGGTAGGTAAAGTACCTAAAGTATGCTCTTACCACCACAACCGAGGGTTTGGCGCCTATTCTTTACCTTCAATATTATTTCACAATTCGAAGACAAAATGAACTCTCGAGACATCGCTACCGTTTCTACTGACTTATTCAGGTTGCGCTCCGATCCAACATCCTCCTGGCTCTTCTCGATTCCGATTATGTGTTTTTAAATATGGACCTTTCCGTCTTGGCAACGACCCTACCGGACGACAGTGAGGGCTGGAATGATAACGGCATCGGCCCGGAACCCCACCCACATTACTCCAAACGATATTGTTCTTTCCACACGCCTATATAGCCTATTGGCGTTGTCTTATCTGCTACGTACGTGACATATATATTCGAGCTGCACAAGCGAATCGTGGAAACACGGAGCATACCCAGGTCCCTTTCGGCATGTCTGCCGACTAGTGGGTGGAACTACTTTGGTCACGACATCGCACCGTATGTTGATGCCATTCGCTTGCCTAAAATAACAAAACAAAGGCAAACCTTCCACCCGGCCTATCTATAGGTTCCATTTCATCCCTAGGCGCACCATCGATAATAGCATTTTCCGTAATAGGCAAGTGCTGATGCTGGCAGAAGTTGTAACCGTCCTCTTGGATACCCGCCATTCGTGTTGAACATCGCACCATCAATCAATTTTGGAATACTCTCGGAATACACATGCAAGATGGGTAAGACACATAATAAAGGATCATACACTATTGGAAGTATATAAACCCCCACTTTCCACGCTCTTCCTATCGAGTTGGTTCCCTATCTCCTCATGCAAATGTACCTATTGATGTGGTAGTACTAAAACCCCATTTCTCGGCGATCTTGACTATTTTCCATATGTTTTCTAGAAAATGTCTGACCCTATCGAAACCTCACCTGGCTTGAGAGACGTCTCTAGCGCTCCTAAAACACGAAAGGAAGCCGCGGTAACGGAGACAGCTGTCACACCCAGCAGTGATGAGCCAACAGTAACCTTGCCACACGATCTAGATAAGGACGGGATCGAAAATTCTCAACATGACGATGATGTCAAGTATGTTAAGGGGCATCCCGTTATTCGAAATGGTAATCAAGCGTACTCCGTCTTTTCGAATTTTCACAGCTGACCTCTACATAGGGGCCGACGTATCGAGATTCTTGATATCGGGCCGCGACGATGGTGACCCAGCGTTGACATTCCGGTCAATAGTTCTGGGCTCTATTTTCACGGCCCTTGCCAGTGTAATCACCATGCTTTATACGTTCAAGCCTTCTCAGGTGCAAGTTTCGTTCGTCTTCATACAACGTATGTCCCCCCCCCCCCCCCAAAAACAAATTGAAACACTTTGGTGTCCCAAACTCATATCGGACAGTTTTGGTCTTCATCTTTGGCGAGGCATGGGCCCTCACTACTCCTCACCCGGACCGTTTCAAAGGGAAATTTCTGCGGAAGTTACTTAGATTTTTGAACTCTGGGCAACCCTTCGGTATCAAAGAGCATGTCGTGGCAGCGTTGATCGCTTCTTCTGGTAATAATGGTCTTTCTGGAGTCGAGGTTTACGCGGTTGAGCGGCTTTTCTACGATCGAACTGTCTCTGCGTCTACTGCCGTTCTCGCTACCTTCTCGATCTCACTCTGTGGATTTGTCTTGGCAGGGCTTTTACGGCCGCTGATCGTCTATCCCGCAGAAATGGTATATTGGTCCACCCTTCCGCAGGTGGTTCTTTTTCAGAATCTCCATTTTGACAGACATGCGAACCGGAAACGTCTCGTCAAGTTTGGATGGGCTCTTGCTTTCGCTGCCGTTTGGGAAATCTTCCCAGCCTACATCATAACATGGTTTAGTGGAATCTCAATTTTCTGTTTAGCGTCGCTGGGCGCTCCCAAGAGCACCCGTGCCGTTTTCTCCCACGTCTTCGGGGGAGCTTCTTCGAATGAGGGTCTGGGCATCCTCAATTTCGGCCTCGACTGGCAGTACATTCAGAGTACGTATCTGTCGCTACCGCTCAAGCAGCAGTTAAATACTTGGATCGGATACGTGGTTTTATATGCCGCAATGCTCGGATTATATTACAGCAATACTTGGAATGCGAAGACTTTCCCTTTCATGTCATCCTCACTCTTTTCGAGCAACGGCACTATCTTCCACCCACCGGCGATTTTGAACGATAAAGGTGTCGTTGATTACGACAAGCTGAACGAAGTCGGTCTACCATTCCTGACTAGTTCAGCAGTCTGGGGCTATTTCACGCAGAATGTGGCGATAGGAGCGTTGATTACCCACGTCATCATTTTCTACGCCAAAGACATGGTTCTCGCTTGGAAGCAAGCGCGCAGCAGAACTCAGCCAGATCCGCACTACCAAGCCATGCTGAAATACAAGGAAGTGCCGCAATGGTGGTATTTGACTCTTTTCGTTCTCTGTTTCTTTGCTGGGTTGGCTGTCAACCTTAAAGGGGAAACGACGCTTCCGGTCTGGGGCTACATTATCGCGCTTCTTCTCGGAGCTTTCATTGCCCCCTTTTCCTGCATCCTTTATGGACTATATGGAAACGGCGTATCAACCAATCAGATATCTAAGATGGTCGCCGGCGCTGTTCATCCGGGTCTCCCCTTGGCAAATCTGTACTTTGCCAGTTGGTCTCATCAGGTCATTCTCCTAGCGGTCAATCTGGCCAACTGGCTCAAAGTTGGACAGTACACCAAAGTCCCTCACCGTGTCATGTTCTTCACCCAAATCTACGGTACTCTCCTCGGCGCAGGTCTCAACTACGTCGTCATGACCGTCGTCGTCAACAGCCAACGAGAAATCCTTCTCGATCCCCAAGGCAACAACGTATGGAGCGGTTCGATAATGCAGAGTCTCAACTCCCAAGCAGTCACCTGGGCCCTCGCGAAGGAGATATACAGCGCGTCAGGGCCGTATGTTATCGTGCCTCTCGGTCTCGTCATCGGTCTTGGCGTGCCATTCTTCCACTGGGGCCTGATCAAAATGTACCCCCGTCTAAAGGACTGGCCCATCAACACGCCCATAATTGTTTTGTACGCCGGTATGAATTACTACGGAAACACCTCATGGATGTGGTCATCCATTGCTGTCGGCGTCTTCTCGCAAGTGTGGCTAAGACGTTGGAAACCGAACATTTATAATAAGTATAATTATCTCATTGGGGCAGCACTAGACGGAGGATCCCAGTTGGTCATTTTTATCCTTTCTTTCGCGGTCTTTGGAGCCGGTGGCACACCGCATCCGTTCCCTACTTGGTGGGGGAATCCATCGGGGAACCCAGATCATTGCCTGTAGGAGCTGAGTTGCTCGAATCTGTGTTCTAATTGAGATTGAAGATTCATTTAATCATGAGATAAAGTACGTCTAGTTGAAACCAACCTTATGACATGCCGTATATCAGGTCGTAGTCACTATATTTTCTATATGATTCTCCTGACCTCCCAACTCCCCGTCAGAGAGGAATTGATCAAGATGTGAAAAAGCTACCGGGGTTAAATGACGATACAAGTATTGGATGGTTGGCATATCTTAAGATCCAGTCTTTATTTATGTCCACGAGACGACTATCTACGAAGGACTTGGAGGTTTACGAAATAAATGTAGATATCTTATTAAAGAAATAGCAACGTCCTCGTTGCTAAAACTTCAAGTCAGTTGACGTCTCCGGCGTTGAAAAGGTCAAATCAATGGTTGCTAATTGGAAGTTGTCATTCTAAGTGGGTGGGTGGTCCACCTTTGACAATTACATTCGCGTTTATCCGATGATTTCCGGTAGTGGTGACAGCTTCGTTAGCTTCGGCTTGACGAGTGTATCGACTTTTACGTCGATTGCTTTCAATCGGTCGTCGATGATCTGCTGCGCTTGGTTCACCTCACCCAGCTTGCTTATGACACCGTTGACCGACTTGGTTAGGTCCAAGACGCTCTCGTACAGGGTGTCATAAATCTCCCTGTTGTCCTCCTTCAACAACTCCACGTTGGTCGTGACATCGTAAAGTCTCATCATGACCTTGTCACCCTTGTCGTCCTCATCATCATCTTCATGCTACGATAAGATAAGCTTTTCGTCATCCATGTTGTAGATGGACCAGGACTGTTCATCAACAAAGAGAGTCTGATGAATGTAATAGTCGCAGCGGAGCAATCCGCAGTGGGAAACCGCACAGGTTCGTATCCTTCAGCTCTCACCAGAAAAATGATAGCGAAATAAAATCAATCCGAATTGAGGTTGTTTTTTCTAAGTTGGTGTTCTGTTGCCTCTGAATATTGGCCACGATTGCTCATCGATGAAGAGCGTTTGATGTAGGTAGTACTCGCAGTTGTTTAGGACCGCTTGTGTCCATATCTTAGGGGGCATCGTACCTAGTTCCACACAGCGAATCGTCTCGAATAGGAGAAAGGATGGACCATGTTGTACGTAGTCCATCCATGCCGAAGACAACACCTCCGCCTCGGTGATCTCGATTGCTGTATCGATCGTTTTCATCTGCGTTCTAGCCCCTACGTGGGCGTTTCCCAGGTGGACTGGACGCTGATAGTGTGCAAAGCTGCCCCGGAATTAGAAGCTGACGGCGCGTCACGGTTAGGCCACGGTTAGGCCACGGGTCTGAAAACTTGCAGGCTCTCCATGTCGGACGCGGGATGCTACAGTGGGTGTCATTCTCATAGAACGATTGGTTGTGCAGCGGGCGTACGCTTGGAAAGCTAGTCTGGCTATGAATTAGGTGGAAGAAAGAGAGAACTTATATACAGCGATGCATCTTCGAGGCGTATAAGACAGACGTTGTTGATCTAGAGAAGATAGCTTATTGAAGAAAGGGAGGGGAGTTGGGTTGGGTTGGAATTGTGTGAGAGGTTGCTAAGTTGAGTCTTGGTTGTGAGGATGGGCATGGAAATATGGTAACCTCTGAGACTTTACTAGAAACAGAAGGAGATAAGGTTTAACATGAATTGGGAGTGAAACAAGCTATAAACTTAATATGGTCGAGGTTGACGAGTGAGTGGAACGACTATTAGGACATGCTTATACTAAGGGGCGGCTATATGATTAAGCGGTCATATTATACTTTATCCTAAACTGAGGAGTACGATACTGAGGTCATACTTTCCCCTTAGAGGGAACTTATGTGATACAGTTCTCATACGAGCTACTGCAACCTTAAGACATTGTAAGCTCATCGAGGACTCAACTCCTTACGAGTGAATCAATATCTCAAAGCTACGAAAGAAGGAACCCCCAGCTTCTAAAATTGACGGTAATCTGTTCTTCTTGCTTTTCATGTCTGTATATACATAGTCAGTCCAGATTATGGCACCAACTATTAGTAAACAGTGGATTCTATAACACCTTAAAGGGTCCTGTCTCGCTATGGGGACTTTCGTAAGCTCGGGACTTCACTAGCTCCTTAGGCGCTCTGTGAGCTAAGACAAGTTGACTAGATCGCGTAGAAGCCTAATTCAAATTCTTCCATACAAGTCACTGTCATCACTAAGAAAACGATATGCCTTAAAAACCCACGTAGTACACACTTCTAGGTACAACTAATTAGGTATTTGGCTTCTCTCCAGCAAGGTCTGAGTTAGTTACCTAATACCACTCTTGGAAGCCTTGACGCAGATGCTGAGGCTTGACTTATACTAAATAAAGACAGGTATAGCCCTGATTAAAGCAATATGGACATGTAATGTTGGACCTACGACGAAATAGAATTGCTGTTGACAATGTGGGCATATGCCCTTACTAAACTACACATGTTTTTATAAGACCACACGCTATCACTAGACTACGTCCAGTAAATGCCAGATCAAAAGCCTCATATATCATATCACCTAGGCAAGTAATTATTTACTCATTAGCATATGTTGTAATCCCGTGAAGCCAATACGATTTAAAATTTTCTACCTAGCATATGCTGAAATCATATCACATTACGCTAGGAAACGAGTTCTACAGAAGAGCCAAATCACATTGTACGAGTAAAGCGGATGAACCGAGATCAATTCTTGTCTGTCTGCTCCGAATCGTGCTGTCGAAGCTGCGTAATACGTAATATAATGCTTGCTAACCTTCGTGATGACATGCCTCCTTATGAAATGCAACGCAATAGGGTATCAAGCAGCCTTTGCAGAACGCCATATTGCCTTTCCTGTGACCTAAAATCAAATATGCTCGCAGACTTGACCAGGACCCGCCTTCAATGCTCTGTCCTATGCCGTGCAAAAGCAGTCATTCACTCATCTCTATGCGACTGGGAATCCTCAATCTTCCCATATCGTCTCCAAATCGAGATCACCACGTCGTTCAGCTCCGCAAACACTCCAACGCTTGCGCTTGTCTCTTGATCCAATACCTAGTGTTCTTCCGCGAGTAGGCACGTCGAAACTGCCTCGGCCTTTCGCATCTCCAGAATCTCCATCCTCAGCGGCTTCCGCGGCAGCCTTCAACTGGGCGATTCTCTCAGCCTCTAAGGCAGCTTCTTCGGCATCAGGAGAATCGGGAATTGTCTCTAGACTCGAGATACTGGGACTTCGGGATCTTATGGAACTCGGCGTCGACGGGATAGATGATGATGGATAATAAGAGGGAAAGCTGTAATTACCTTCACCTCTGAGCGGTGGAGGTCCAGTTAGAGAAGACATTGAAGTGGATGGCGATGGTGCACCGAACCGAAAGGGTGAAGATGTTCGCCGATGAGTAGGATTACTCCATGCAGTGACGGAGGAGTTCGGAGGACCGCACAGATCATACCTTTTCTCTGCCTCTAATACGGAAGATCGAATAGGCGAAGTCGGAGGGTACGCTTCATCGACAGGCTTCCGCGGTATTCGGTTTCTGTTAGGAGAGCCCAAAGGACTGTCTGGACGGAACGGCGGGTAAATTATACGACCTGAGCCGTCAACGCCCGGCATAGATCGTGTACGACCGATGGTAGGTGGTGCAAGACTCGCAACAGACTTCGACCGTGTATGAGAACCGGCCAGAGGCGATGTGGTTCGAGGTCGATACGGGAAAGCAGTAGCAGTTGTCCAAGATGGCGAGCTCGGTGAGGGGGGTTCGGTCGATCGACGTAGGGCCAGAGGTTTGCGATTAGCATCCAGATCGTTGGTGTTAATCGCAGCTGGCTGTTGCAAACGTAGACTAGGCAGAGGAGAGGAGCGAAACTCCTCCATTCGCTCAGTCTCAGGAACGGGCTCCATTTCCACGAGAACTGCCTAAACGGGTTACCTCACGTCGTTTTCATAGGAGTCGATGTGTGGCCTGAACGGTGTGTTAAACCAGTCTGTTCAGATAAAAGGTCACCGTTGTGAATGGATGGAAAAGGATAGCCGTTGGTTCCTCTGGTGTGTAACCTTGGAATGCAGATTTTAGATGCGGGTAAACCTAAGGAATCAGGAATGTCCTGCGAAGGGAGAAGCAGGCCGAGGTGATATGTTGACCGCAGGTTTGAACTGCTGTGGAACGGCGGCAGGGTAGGCGTTGAGGGAGAAATTGAATTCTTATGCGGGCCGTGTGTCGTACCGAGTCAGTTTCGAAGCGTCCGAGCTCCCGCAATGACCTGGCTCGTTGGGGTTGGCTGCGCTCGAGAGAACTGCACGAGTCGAGGCAGAAAGTTGGGGAAGGAGACTGGAGTGGTTGTGGTTTGGTGTTTGTGGTCCCTTAGTTGGCCGGAATGCTACTGGCGGTGGGTGAGCTCATTAGAATTGATACACTACCGTATGAGCGATACCTGGCATTTGGGTCTAGCCGTGGTGGACAAGTCCGATGCTAGGGACGTGCAGCACTGCGGAGGTGGAGGGCAGTAGAATTAAATGGTCGAGATACATCCGGGGTTCGGCTGCGCGAAGTACTAAAAAGAAGGAAAGGGTCCTTTTGGGGCCTCTTCTATCTGGTGACCTTGGATCCTACCTTTCTCGGCGTCGAAGAGGGGACGGAGACGGAGAGATGGAGTGGATGAAGATGTCTAGGTAACGGTAGGCTAAGTCAATGTAGGTAGGCACATATGGAGAAGATCACCTGCATTTGGTTGCGGCGGGTTTTGGCCGGGGCTCCAACAGCAGCTAAGACCAGGTGGGTACCTAGGTACAGTACATTCATAGGCCGGCCTAGCCTGCCTGAGGAACATTGAAACTAAAACGTCTCACCGTTCCACCACTGATTGGCCCTCGATGGAGCCCCACAGGTACCACCCCCCATTTAGACTACCTAGGTACAATAGTACATCCGGTACAGGGACCCTCTACGGTGGGCTTGTCGTATATATTCTGGTAGGAGCATTTCTCAATGGTCGTAGAAATGCACGTGTAATTGATAGGTTTCCGCTTGGCGAAGCTGTGTGACCCTATCGTTTTTGAAACTGATACCTTTTCTGGCGGACCTTCCTGCGAATGTAACGTGCATATTTCTACCAATAGACCTTATGCATCTCATAAGCTCTTCAAATGGTTTGTTTAGTACCTATTTATCATAAACTTTTCAAGCAAATAAAGCATGGTTTTTCATGGAAGGATCAATTGAAGAGATTACCTAGGTGTCAGTGAAATCCTCCGGTTTAGGGGAGACCCCTTATGCATAGGTACCAGGCATTATTACCTCTTTAGGCCTGTCCGATGAACTGTAAAGGTGCTGCATGAGGACGATCGATAAGCCTGCTTTCACGTCAATATGTCGGATAATGCTTAGTTACCTTATCTAAAGCAAAGTTCCATACTGTGTTTTCGGCAGGCATGATAATATATAAAAATAGCAGTTAGTTGGTTTTCACGAGTGATTCTCAACCTTATGGCTGAATGAATTCAATGTTACCTAATGCTACGTGCGTCACAGCATGTACTATGTGGCATGTACGTACTACTATGTACATGTAGTCGTGGGGATTCATGTTATGAGCTGACTCGGCCTAATGCAGTTAGGTGCGCTAAGGCTCCCGCCTCGTACCGTAACGAAGGGGAGCTTCTTGGCTAAACGCCTGCACATTCGTAGTGTATTTGTACTAGCCAGTTAGGTGTGTCAGGTACCTCCCCTGCTACCTAAACGACCTGAATTGATTTCCAGTTTAGTGTTATCTGGCAAGTCGCCAAGTCGCCATGGGAAATTTAACCACAAATTTCTAACTACGACAGCCTCATCACTACCTTGACGACTTATGCATCGTCGCCCTCTGTCGGCGTGCTACTTCTCCGACGACTAACCTGCAGCCTTCATCTCAGCTATTGCGAATCCTCACTCCGATAGCATTTCGATTTACACGCCCTCGATGGCCCGTGCCAATTGGTGACCCCATTTTCGTTCATCACTCTCCTTTTTACGCTGGCCTCAGCGAGACAACATTGATTACACGATGGCGCGCCCGATGGGGCCAGTTCGCCTGCGCAGGACAAATTACGTTACCTTGGCCATCGGCGCGATACTTTGTCTATTCATAATTTACTTCCTTTCCCATAATGGTTCGAGTTCGCAACCCACCAATGCAAACCGACCACCTACGCGTAAGCCCGCGGTGAAGTCTAGTCTTATCGGCGAAAGACCACCTGTTCGGCGCTTCAACCTGAACAATGTTACAATCACACCAGATCCCATTGGTAATCGGGAGAACGTCCTGATCCTAACACCGATGGCACGATTCTATCAGGAGTACTGGGACAATCTTTTAAAGTTACAGTACCCTCGCGAACTCGTCACCCTCGGGTTCATCCTGCCTAAGAATAAGGAAGGCAATGCGGCAACAACTGCGCTACAGGCTCAGATTACCAAGACGCAAAAGGGTCCTGCCAAGGAGAGGTTTAGGAGTGTGATCATCGAGCGACAGGATTTCGACCCCCCGTTAACGTCCCAAGATGAAAGCGAGCGACATAAGATGGAGAATCAGAAGGCGAGACGCGCCTCGATGTCCCGGGCGCGGAATTCGCTGCTCTTCACGACCCTGGGAGCCGATACCTCATGGGTATTGTGGCTGGATTCTGACATTATCGAGACGCCACCTACCTTGATACAAGACCTTGCCGCACACGATAAGCCCATCATCGTACCCAACTGCTACCAGAGATATACCGAACCCGAAACAGGCAAGCCTGCTGAACGACCCTACGATTTCAACAGCTGGCAGGAAAGCGAAACCGCGCGGAGGATGGCGGATAAGATGGGTCCGGACGACATCATCCTCGAAGGATACTCTGAGATGGCGACCTACCGAGCGTTGATGGCGTACATGGAAGGGAAGGAAGGTGACAAGAACCACGAAGAGGATTTAGACGGTGTAGGTGGCACTGCATTACTAGTGAAGGCAGATGTCCACCGTGATGGTGCCATGTTCCCGCCGTTCCCGTTCTACCACCTTATTGAGACCGAAGGATTCGCCAAGATGGCGAAGAGATTAGGCTGGCAGGCTACAGGATTGCCCAACTATAAAGTACGGAGTCCCCGACTCTAATATTATTTGAAGACACTGGCTAACTTAATCATATAGGTTTACCATTACAATGAATAGAAGATGGAACTGAAATGCGACTCTAATCACTTTTTGTCATAACGAACCTTTTAATTTGTTACGAGTCTCGGAACGGTGCATATTGGAGATGAGGAGTTCACACGTGGCCGTACTTATTTGCGACGAACTATGTCGTTACTGAAACGCTCCACAGCTGTGGTCAGCAATCAAAGAGAAGGTTTCCTGTAGATATTTATTTTGCAGCATCGCAGGCCGGGGAATCATTTTTTTTTTTTCAAAACCGTTACACCAGGCAAGGGGCCCAATGGGGTATTACAACAATATAAAGGGAGATCGGGCAGAATCGCTTTTTGGCGCATTGGAAATTCGTACAACGGAGTGGGCTTCTCCCCGTGCCCCTGTGGAAACACATTATCAAACGGCGTGCTATCGTCAAATTAAGGTAGCAGTTTGATATCGGGGTCATACATCAACGGCAGCGGCCCGAGATCTTGTAATCCAACAAACGCCCGCTCCGTGTTCTTGGTCCTATTAACTACCTGTGTTCCGATGAAACCCTTTGTTTCCAAGTTGCAAATAGCGCCTTAACCTTATCATCGAGACCTATATCAAAGTGTGATTGTCCGTCTCCCTCCCGTGTGCCGTATTGATTATACCCCAAGCCTCGTCTTATTATAGTAGTCATCAAACACCCATTCCCATATCACCGCCCCAAACCCTGTTCCTTATTTGGACCGTCCGTATCATCTCCCCTCATACCGACCTCCCTCATCGCGAACCCAAAACTCAACGAGCCTGCGGGCGCCGAGAGCATCGCCGCCGCGTATCAGGGCCGCTACGTCGACGTTGAGGGGGCTATCCGTCTCGGGGCAGCTCAACAGCATGCGAACAGCGCGCACACTCTCAAGGATACTGTACGCCGGCGTCCAGGCCTCCTTCAATAGATCTAAGCAGATCTCGCCGCTCCCTAGCGCAATATTGGGGTGTACGATCGGCGTCCGGAACGAGATCTTAGGCGGTTGCAAGGGGTACGACGGCGGGATCGATATGTCGAGGAGCCAGCGTCCTTCTATTGATGCTTGTAAGCAAGACGCTACGTAGAGAGCAGGGAAAGGAGGGAGAAGCAAGAGACGTACCATCGTAGCCAAAGCCGACGCCCCGTCCGTTAATCACGGCCTCCCAGTGTAACAGCTCATCTTCGCTCACGGGCCCCAGGCGCTCGATTCCGGTCTCGTTCGGCGCCTCCTTCTCCCAGACCGCGAGCTCTTTAAGTAAGCGCTTCGTTGCGTTGCGCGCAGAGGACGCCGACACAGCTGAAGACGACATGGGGATTTATGTACGCGTATATCCTTTTATAAATCCAACAAGCATAAAACAAATGAATAATGAGCGAAAAGTCAAAAGGCGCTGACAGCTGAAAAGAATCTAACTTGGATCTTGGGCGGATCTTCCGATTTCGTTGACGACAGCCAGATTGATGGGTTGGAAGCCAAGCTTGGCAGCTATGGAAAGGGTACCCAAAATAATACACTAAAGCTCCGGCACCGATGGTCTCGGTAGGCACTTTCCCTGAATAAGGGGTCCGCGGTTTGATTGGGTCGACGGCACATGCCGAGGCTTCGCTTCGGTGGCCAACAGAAACCCGGTCACGGAGACCGTAGCACAAGTGGATTGATTACATTTCTGAACAACGTCCCTTGTATCTACGACAAGCCCGATGTTATGCAAGCATAAATCGGTTTCGAATATACTTCGTCTTCTATCTTTGACACCGCTTGAATCCTAAGTGGCAACTCTATACTAGGTACTTCGCTGATACGCGGGCGTGTCTGAATTCCTAACGCCCTTGCATCACCCCTATAGTCTGATAGTTCAGGTAGATCTTGAAGGAGAGCATACTACAGTGTCCAAATATTCAGGGAAGAGAAACGCACGGCAACGATCACTTTAGTATGTTGGAATCTCGAGTTATAGGGCTCATGCATAGTAAATTTATGTTCACTATTATTTGTGTACAAACCCATGTCATCAAGTAGTCCGTAATGAGCAACTACCTTTACAGGTTATGTAACAATTGACCTGAAGTTCTATGGAACATCTTCCTCAGATACCCTCTCCATCCATATCATCCCTCCTACACACTATGTCCAGAGAAATCAAAGCCATCATCGAAGGATAATGTGATGTTTTTCACTAGCCTAGATGGCCATTCAGTTTCTGCGTCTTCTTAAACAACGAGAGTAGACTCGAGTCTTTAGAACGAGTCGTGGTCATGAAATAGCTAGAGGTGCCGTCATGCGTTCGTAATAATAATAAAAAAAGGTACCAAACAACGATTGTGAGATTGAACCCCGACGATTCGGGTTCTTCATGTGCGCACAGAACAATACATGTTGTGCAAAATAAAGTCGTGAGTGAGAGTATCTCAAGTACCGTTAGGGAGCCGTCCGTTTGCGTTGGACTTGGTTTCGTGCGGTTAATGAGAAATACGTGAGAATACATGAAATTCATCGTATCCATAAATGATGGACCAGAGCGAAGGCCAAACTACGGGCCATCCTCTGTCCAGTTGCATGCGCCAGGCCTGAGCATGAACGCCTGCGATGGAGAAATCTAGCTAGCCGAGTATTCTTTAAGACCCAGTTGACCCTTTCGGCTTCCAAAACTGCATCATCCGGCTAAGGCGCCTGGATTTGCTCATTTTGGGCTTCTTTTCCGGTTCAGTCTCGCAAGGTACTTCCATACTCAGCTTGCTTCGCTCTCCTCCATGGGCAGTACTAATCAACCGACTGAGACTGACTAAACTCGACCTTCGACGACCAAACGCGGTATAAGTAAATGAAGCCGGCCGTTGCTCGTGGAATGGCATGTTCCTAGGCTGAACACCAGGGACAAAAGTGCTATCCCGTGTCGTGGTTGAAATGCTACTTGTCAATGATGGAACTTCGACGGATATTCGTACTAGTTCGGGACCAGGTTCACCCATCAACAGTGAGTGGTAGTTGTTTTCATCGGTGACGGAGGATGTTGCGGTTGAGATTCTATGAGCATCATATGACATTGGCGAGCGCGGTGATGGGAAGGACGACGAATAGCTCATTGAGTAGGGGGTGCTGGGCATCATCGAGGGAGCAGGGAGCATAGCAGCGTTCACCTCGAGCGGGTCAACATCGCTATTGAGAGTTTGGCGGGGAGATGGCGCTTCCGAGTCCGAAGCCCACGGTGCCCCAGGAGTACCTGGAGTATTGCTGTCACGCCTAGCCCATGTGACGTAGCTAGGTTCCTCTGCAATGATCTCTTCGCGAAGAGCACTGGGGGTATTCTCGGTCCTCATCCTAGATCCCGGTCGCTGCATGTCCAAGCTTGATCCGCTACCTTTACGCTTGACCAAATCGAGAGTCTGCAGGATGTCCTTTGGACTAACCATACTAGGCTCTCGTTCTTGCGTAGGTGTCGAGGCTGCATCATCCTCACTGTTGGACGACGACTCGGATTCGTCAGCTGAACCATCTCGGCTTTCGCTAGCGGATTCATCTGATGGAGTCTTCGCGCTCAAGTTCTCCTCCTCTTCTTCATCCTCTTCAAACACGTCTGCCATAGTCGAGGTGCTACCAAATCGATGTATGCCAAATCGCGCAGCTTCAAAGGGAGGCATCTCGGGAGCACTCTCAGCACGGCGATGATAATGCATTCCAGGGCCACTAAAGCCCCTCAGACCAGCAGCACTGTGGAGTTGACGTTTTGGCGGAGCGCCAGCCCTCTGTGCCTCTTCCCACTGGGGATCGCGGCCGGTAGGAGTATTAAATGGACCAAGAGCCGCATCGAGATCAATCATAGGATAGGATGCATCATCCTCATATGCCCGAACGGGCTTTGTAGTAACCGGATCTGCTTCAGATTGGGTAGGCTCAGTCACCATGACCATGGGCGCTATAGGCATTTCAGGCATGCTGAGAAAGCTGTCGTCCAAATCTTCAACCTCCCGTGTTGGTGGGGTCTGCGAGCGGCGGCGCAGTGACTTTGATTTGTGAAATCGTGATTTGGATTTCCGTGTCAGAATAGAGCCGGCCCACGATTTGACCTTCTTTTGTTTCTTTTTTCTTCCTGAAGTCTTCTTGCTCTCCGAACGAGACATACCATCAACCAAGCTTGGCTCATGTGCGGGTTTTCTGGATAGAACTGCCGACCCCAAATTCTTCTCTACTGTCTCGGATGAGCTTGAGCTGACTGACCTCGATTTTATGGGCGAGCCCGCAGTCGCAAAAGACTCGAGACCAAAAAATGACCATCTCCTAGGAGTCTTTGATGGGCTCGAGTTTGCAGGAGACTCAGAATCCCCTTTAGGAAGTCCTATCAATAATGGGATGGAATTTCGTCTCCGTGGCGATTGTGAATCTCCATTAAGCACAAGAAGACTTGGGGACCGTTCTAACACGGCACCTGCAGTGCTAGGGCGTGAGTCATTCTTTGTGCGGGAAACAGGGGACCCAACCAAGCCCGATTGATCACGATCTACAGATGTTCCGTTCGTTGCCGACACGACGGACGAAATACTCCCCGAGACCCTGTGGCCAGGACGGACTGTCATCGTACTTGACGTATCGGTTGAGACCAATGACAGAGGTCGAGGGATAAATTCGAGGGTATCGGAAAATCCAACACGTGTGCGGGCAGTTAGGTTTGGCGATGGGTTTGACTGCGATGTAGGTTGACTGGGCGTCTCCTGAACTACCTCCTCGTTCGCCTGCTGTGAAACAGGTTCAGGTTTAGGAGATTCGCTCTTCGGTTCGGGAAAATTGCGATGATTGTCTCCAACATCGGCCGGACTTGTAGGCGCACTACTGCCCTTCAGCGCGGACGGATTTGGCTTCAGTATCATAGTGAGATCGTGACTAGAAATTGCACCAGAACGACGATGCGCGTGCCCTCTTCTTGGATGCGCGTCTGCAGGCGACAGTTTGGGCGACGCAAAGCCACTTTCTGACCTGGTTGGGCTCGTACTCATCACAGTAATTGGCTGGCCCGCCTTAAGCTTGCCGCCTACAAACTCGCTTCCACCTCGCCGATGCCCATTGCGGTTCAAAGACATCGGTGAAGGCGGAGAAAGCGGAGGACTCAGCAACGACTCGTCCGGCCCAAGAGCTGCACCTGGATTGAATGAGAAGTTCGGAAGGGCTGGAGATCTGGAGGGACGACCCGCAGTCTCTGGACTAAGGTTGGCGCTTGGGTTAAAACTGAAATCCGGAAGAGCAGGCGATCGAGACGGAGGGTTGGTCATCTCTCCCGAGAAGTCCAGATTTCGGCTTGGCAACTCTATAACAGACTGAGGTCGTCGACCTGTCGCCCGAGAGAACGACGGTGGTGCAGAAGCCGAAGAAGGTCTAGCTGGGAACACGAAGTGTGGGTTCGGCGGTGGTAAATTCATGCGCGGAGAAGGTTGAGGACTGGACATAGCCGTTTGAGCCATATTGTCATCCTGGAGCGCTGTAATGCGAAGCTGGCGGGATGGTAGATCGTTTAGCCCGCTCATCGTAGTCGTTTCGGTAGGGCGATTGGTAACAAATGCTGTGGCCATCTTCCTTCAAGCCGCTCCACGGCAAAGAACCGAGAAGAATCTAGATGTGGAGGAATATCATAGAGTATCCTCCGAGTACTGTACCGGCCGGAAGACGTCGGGACAGAGGAGCCTAGTTGGACATGACAATTCGGCGATGCGCAAGGTCGCAATCTAAATACGCCTAGGTAGTGGGTTCATGTTAGTCTCGTAGCAAACGAGAATAAATAACTAGGTCACTGAGATTGTGGCCCTGAGGGACAAAGTCATACCTCGTCGTGGGCGCGAGGAGCAATCTTTCGTTGGCGCGAGGAGTCAAAACAACGGTGTGGGCGACTGTACCGTTCTGATGCCTCCCGACAAATTGGCTGCAAAACAAAGTAAGGATAGATGATAATGGAAGTGAAGTAATTGTCAAAGGAGCGGACGGCCAAGACCAGAGCAAATCTTAGGAAGATGAGATTTGCTGCTGGAATTGAGCCAGTGGTTGTGGCGGCGGTTAAGGATTGAGGTGGGAGTGAGAGGAGGATTGAGGAGATTATCGTAGGTAGTGGACGATGCCAGGAGGATGGAAGTGTGGAAGTCGAAAAAAGCCACTGTTAGGCTATTGGGTTGTGGCCGGCTGGACCGTGCGTATAAGGTTGTCCTTTAACGCTATACTGTATGTAATAAGTAATAAGGATCTCGGGCTTGCAGGGACGGGGGTGAGTGCCTAGGGGTACAAAGGCAAAGTACCTTGTTCTGCTGCTTTTTCATAAGTGGCCTGCACCTGCCGCGAGACGCTAGACAAGTACCACGTCTAATAACATCTAGTCAAGAATCAAAATGTGTTCGAAAATTTTGAAATGATACCAATCGAAAGGAATGATGAATATTTCATGCCTTATTACATCTATTTCGCTACGGGCTGTACGGGCTGCATAGCTTAGCTAATAAATGCGTATCAAAAGCAACTATGTCCACTAGCATGAACTGACTCGAATTTCCACCATTGACAATCCTTGGATCCAATAAAGAAAGTTTCTATCTACACGTCACTGGAAGCTCCCATTCAAGACCGATTCCGAGACGGCTCCAGCTGGATTCAAAATGTTGTCGCTTACAATATCGAGGACAACATTGAACGGCCGAAGTTACAATTTAGAAGTATACACCTAACACTAAATGCACGGAGCGTACACGATCTGCAGTCACACCGAGGGGGATGCTTCTCCGTAGGGACCCTGCAGAAGATTGCGCCTACGTGGACTAGGCACATCTCACTAGTGTACTGCTTTCCAGATAACCTCGTAATAGGATGTTGGCCCGTCCACACATCCACACACGGAATCCGTACATACACTAGATGCGGACCTCGAATACCCATTCTAAGTGGCCCCCATGACCTCATGACAGCATCTACCTGTGCCATTTACGACTTGATTGAGGCTCGTGCGAGGTATGACGAACAAACAAACCGTGGAGATAGGAAACATTGCGGCCCTCCTAAATGTTAAATGGGTAGGACACATCAGCACTGTACTGTATGTGTGCGGCGTTATTTTCTTCTGTTGTCGGTATCCAATGCCCCATCAATTATGAACGGCACAAGTACATACATAAGGTATGTACCGAATTATTGCGATGCGCAACCCATTGAATGAAAAAACTAGCCTCCCTGACGGTACAGAAGCGAGCGGCGAATAGCAGGGTGGCTTTGTTATTCTCCGTACCTCTCAGTCAATCAGACAAGCAGAAACAACTGAGGCAACCCTGAAAAGGGTTCATTCTGAAAAACCTGGTGGTTCCTGAATACCCCTGAAAGGTATCTTCAGCACGCATATCTCTCCTGGAAACCCTGGGAAATTATGCATCTGCGTGTACAGTACTCAGCCCGCGTAGAAAGAGACCGCTTTCCTCTTTCGGACGTAGACTCTGGGTCTTCGGGGATTCCCCTGCAGCAACCCTATCCCTTCTTGGTTATCCTTCACCCGTTTCAATGTTCTCCTGCCATTTGGTTGTTTTTGTCGCATTTGCGGCTGGAGGGTGCTTCAGAATTGGGTTAATCAATCCTACACATGTATTGTACCTATTATATCCATCCTCCTTGGACGATCTACATGTACGATTTCTCGTAAAAGTAGGGAAGTGTGCTATTCAAAGTAATAATACGTGCTACCTCCCCATTCTCTGCTTAAGCCATCTTCAAATCTTATTGCTAACAATTTGGACTTCCAAGTTAGGGACGAGTATGTACATGTATGTAGGTCAAACGGCAAACGAAGGCAGAATATCAAAATAAGCCAAGATACCCTAGATGACAACTCTCATTCATCCCACGCACGTCGGCCGCTTTTTAGCGCAAAAGCAGACAGCCGGTCTAGCCGTAGCCACGATTTGCTACCGCACACTGGACACTGCTGCAAGCCCGTAAGCAGCCGTCGCATTAGCTGTTCATGGTTTACAGCCAACCAAGTTCGACCAATTCGTGGCGCTCAGATAACTTTGCATGAGTCTGTGGGTATTTGGCCGGGTAAACAGTACTAGTCGATCTTGCTATCAGGTTGCATTTGTCCTGGTGTTTCCTCTCCACCAATCTATTGAGATTTTTCTAAGACTTGGGACTTTTTACACTAGAATGAAGAAACTAACAACAAACCTCACTGCTAGGTGTGCAGAAAAGAGCTGAAGATCAATGATCGCCTAACAATCGCTCGTCATCTCCGATTCCATCTCCTGAATCTAAGAATATCGCGGAAAATGAACAAGTAATTTCGCCTGAAACATTGCCAACTACAAACCTTAAATTCAAGCGACGAAATATTACATAGGCGTGTTGCTGGCGACTATGTCTAAGCCTCCATTGTCCATCTCGTATGTAATTCTGAATACGGACACGGAGCGCTCTACGGCTGTAGAATACCTAACCAGGATCCATGCTGCCATGGATGAGCCCTTGTCTGATGGGGGTCAAATGATCCAGTCTGCCAGTCCTCAGGCATGTTTACAACTAAATCCTCTGTGGAGAGATCCTTGCCTCGTGATATTAAATCCCCAAGGATCAGCTGGGGGCTTGGTTAGCTGTACCGCAATCGTATCGTAAGCCGAAGACGATGTCATATATATCCACAGCAATAGACAGTTGCCTTACGGATTTGTTATTATTCTGAGTCCAACGCTGATCATTGCGGGTAACTTTAAATAGAAAATTGCTCGATGTTTCATGTTGTGTCTAGCTATGTACAAGTATGTTGCAATGAGTCAGTACACGTAGTGAGTTGCTTTGTGGTTGGCGAAAGATTGTAACCGCTAGTTCACAAAGCTGCAGCTTATGCGCAAAGCGAGCTCGGAACAAACAATATAGGCCACTGCATCTCGCTCTGTTTCAGAACATAGAGTACACGAGCTGACTACACGTAGATGGAACACAACGAAAAGAAAATATCCGATTCGAGTAGCTTGGAAATTTCACCTTGTTTCAATGTAGGGACGAAATACTTAAATGCAGGTACAAAGCATAAGCCAATCAGGATTACGAGTTGTGCACTGCACTTGCATCCCCGGATCCACTATTCTGGCATTCCGCAAAAGTCGCAAACGGAGAATCATTGATGCGGGTGTGCTCCATTTTCCCTTTTGCCAAGTCCCGACTGGTGGGACACCAGCATCTCAATTTTCTAGCCGCAAGAGAATCGTACATTGCGGACAGCTGTGAAGCGCTTCATTAAAAGGTGTACCATCTTTCGGCATTGGGATAGGATCAACTTGATCAACTTGATCGCCTCGTGCAAACGAATCATTCTCTCCAGGCTCCCTCCGTCATCATGTCGAGTACTGCTGTCGCACCCGAGAAAAAGCCAGAGCTCCTAGGCATGCGCAAAAATGGTGAGGACGGTTACATCTTTACATTCGGTTCAAGGCTTATGTAAAGGTCTATAGGAAAGCAATGGCATGCACCACGAAAGGCATTTCGCCCAGGCTCCGGCTTAACTTCATACGAGGCGCGACAGAAGCTGCGCATGAAAACAGCTGCGATGAAGGCGAAGGAAAAGGAGATGAAGGATGAAAAGGAGGCGGAAAGACAGGTACGGCTGACATTGTCAAGACAGCCATGCGGCCGATGGAGCACAACTAACATATAATTTTTAGCAACGAGTACAAGCCATCAAGGAAAAGCGTGCGGCGAAAGAAGAGAAGGCACGGTACGAGAAAATGGCAGAAAAGATGCATAAGAAACGAGTCGAGCGCCTAAAGAGAAAGGAGAAGCGCAACAAGCTCCTCAATTCATGAGCTCGTGCTGGGGGTTCTGCAAGAGAATTGCCTATATTCACGACAAGCTACATTCTTACGTACGAAGAAAGCAGGAGGACAGTGACCTGAACATAAGCGAGTCGACTGATAACGGCGGGCGGCAGTGACAGACCAGGAAATCGAAGTCTCCTCATCGATAGGTCTAAGCAGCCTACATGCATAAAATCAGATGAGCCCATGTTCTCATCAGCCATTTTTCAGGCAAGGGAGAGCTAATGGTCTATATATGAGGTCTTAGCCGTGGTCAGAAGCCGCCACGTATTATCGTAATGAGAATCCAAGATAGGCGAGCCGGTAGGCGAGGGCCGAATCAAACACGGCACCTCCTATGAGGCCGTCTCCTCACAATAGTTAGCATGAAGATAAACATGCGACATTAGTCAATAAAACTGCCATTCGAATTCTGAATATCTACGTGCGTACCTACCTGTTATGCAAGTAGATTCACGCCGCTATGTTCCTTATTCAGTCTCCTACATAGAGGGGCTCCTACATACCATGACACCAGAAAGTTTAGATGTGACATGTGAAAGCGCGGAAGATTCCGTAGTGGGGTGCGCCAACTGCAAGCTTACCATCTGGCAGTCTCCTAAAACTACCGATCCAATGGAAGCTCGCCTTTGTTCCCATCTCTCCCAGTTGACCTACATGTTTAATGCATTCTCAATGCGCAGTGGTGCCCTATTTCCACTAAGAGGGCTCCGGCTGCGATCTAAATAAGGGCTATCCTACCTTAAGCATCTACATATCTACGTATCTACCTCTACGTAGTACCAGCGGCGAAATGTCCAAAAATCAAGATCTCGACCTCCTGAAGCCCGCCCTTACCTCGCCACAGCGGCCTCGACACCAAGTTAAACGATCGATAACCGAGATATCGTCGCCTATCAAGCTGCCCCGATATCATCACTTGCATCATTTGCATCAGCGAAAGGATCGCGACAATGATGACCACAATCCCTTGTCCGTGACTCCTATGCTTCAAATTCCACGAAGCTCAGTCGAGCTACCGCGATCTGAGGGCACGACTCCATACGCGAACCCCGAATTGGGCCTCAGATTTGGCATGGTGAATTCGGCATCTGAGGATGCACTACGTAGCGCTGGGTCTACAACTCCCCAACCGGCTTCGATGAGCCAAGAAGAGGTTTTACGGGAGCAAAGGGAAAAAGCGGCATCAAGAATAGCGTCCGTCACTCCGTGACTCTAGAACAAATAACCATGATTTTCTAATAGCTGACATCGCAATAGGGGATTAAGGAAATCACTTATAGAACTGAGTTCTGCTTCGACAATGACGACAAGACGGCTGGACGAAACGTATTACGCTGCCCTAGAAAAGCTCAGTATGCTTCAGGGCACCGTCGTCGCTCTTAAAGAGCTTGCAGGCATGTCGCAGGAGCTAAGTGAGAACTTCGAAGCAGAATCGCAAGCATTGGTGAGCGAGCTGGAGCAACAGGCGGACTCATTCGGCCAGTTTGACGATCAACAAAAACGCATCGAAGAACTACAGGGTCGCATACGCGAAGGCCGCAGCAAGGTCGAGGCTCTTAGTAAGAGAGTGGATATAGTGAGAGAACGAATCGAGGGCTGGGAGAGGGCAGATATGGAATGGCAAGAAAGGACAAGGAAACGCCTCAAGATAATGTGGATCATTACATCCGTGGTCATTTTCTCTCTGATACTCCTTTTTGTCGGGTCGCAGTATACCCCTTCTTCTGAGGATATATCAACCCCCACGATCACAGCATCGAACAATGAATACGGAAGACCCGATATAAGCGAGTTGGCCGGCAACACCAGTCAGAGTGTTGCTGCGATGGCGGACGAAGTGAGACAGGTGCTCAGTACTAGGAAAGATGACCAGTCTACCCAGGACAATGTGTTCCGAGCTTTTGACGAGTTATGAGTTGAAAGCACGGAGTCTTGAATGCTTTGCTTATCTACTCTCAGTTTATACCCAAACAGCAAAAACTAATAGTTACAGAAATAATGATACCCTCAAGTAGCTCCCTTAGCTACAGGTCACCTTAGGACAACACCAAGTGCAGTGTCGCTTAACCAGCTCAACTTCTCGTCTAACAGGTTGTGCCACTCGTTTTTATGGTTCATACTGATGAGAATAACTTCGTCCCATCATGAGTTCACCCAATATTGATGGGTGCCTAGCACTAGTCCGTTCACTTGGGCATAATGGTCTCATCAGTTCTCTTTCTAAGGCCTATGTATCGAGACATGTTTATAGTAAAATAGTAGATATATACCTCATATTCATACCGACACGGAACTCGGCATAAGGGTAACGGGATATGTAGGACTTTACTAGTCGAGTTTATATGCCGTTCTAGCCGCGTGGTGTTCCGCCGCGAATCAAGTCTTGGCATTCAGCCCTGCCCAGCTGAAGCTGTGGAGCTCGGTCCTACAAGATGTCTGGCGTCATTTTTCTTTTCCAACGTGATAGTACATCACTGCTTCGTAAGCCCCAATCATTGTGAATCGCCATGAGGGCTATGAACAACGTTGAACCTCGAGATGTCCAACTGTTCAACTATTTCATACAAGTTCCATAGTTTTAAGGCATTTACACGTCAGCAACATGTAAATACTCATGTAATCACTCTGTGTGTCCAGAGGTATGGTTTGTATCGATAGTGGGGCACCTGGTTGAATATGTACGACTTGCCGACGTCATTCCTAAGCCACTTTCTAGCTTGACACATGGGGAGCAGTAACCACCAACTGGGTCACAGCAAGCGCTACTATTCAACGGCGCTTACGAAATTGGATCTAAGAGTCTCGGGTCGTTGGTCTAGGCTGCTTTTAATTAAGATAAGCTTCAACGCCTCGAACTCAATTTGATCACAAGGGTCCAGGGAAGTGAATGAGGACAGTACGTCAAAAGGAAGGCACGGTGTATTGTACCGCAACTTGTATCCTTTTGCTGGTAGTTGAACAGGGCGTCGACTTCCACTCTTTTACTGCCTCATAGTCCAAGCCTTGTACCTTGTTTTGTTTGCCTTTCTATTCTTTTCCTCCTTGTCTTACAATCCTTTATCTTCTAACAATACCCCTATCTCAACTGTACGAGGTTGATTTTCTTCATTTAATCGAGTATTTCGGTTGTCGAGGAAATAAAAAGTGTGTGGCTGACTCAATTTCCATTGATTCTGGAGATTAGGTCCCCGCCATAATCTACCCGGACGTACGCCCTGCGAACGTCTACGAGAACAAAGACCTTAGGATAAGTACGAGAAGCGCGCAATACTCCCACCCGTCTTCTGAGACATCGAAGGGCGAACGTAAACAAGTTCAGTATCAGAGATGTCTGCTGTCAATGTCGGTCAAGATGGCGCGCCCCGCGGTCCTGCTACCAGCTCCCCTGCCCCTCCAGGTCAAACCCTGACTGGAAAACAAGAGCATTGTTCGTGGTTCCTCTTTGGCCAGTGTTACAGTTCTACTCAAGCTAACCATAATCTTCTAATAGACCTCAAGCGAGAGCTCATATCTGAACAAGTCAACTGGGAAATATCTGAGCTAAACTCCCCCACCGCTCTTCGTAGATTCGGTGCGCCCTTCAAGTCAGACTTCGGAGAAGTGGCGCCGTACGATTCTGAGCTCCCTATCTTACGTTACATATTCGTACATCACGTACGAGAGTTCCCGTTCCTAGATAAGGCGAAAGAGAAAGAGTTTTGGCAGGATAAGCTACAAGTTGTACGTTGGTCCCTTTGCTCGTTTGCGCTCTACGTCAAACTAACTTTGAGCTAGTTTCTCGAGTCGTTCGCTAGTAAGAATATCTCATCTTCTGAGGATCGATTAGAAGAGACCAAACGCCGCAAACTAGCCTTAAAATGTCGAAAGCTAGTCGAACTGATGATGGTATCCGGGGTTCCTACGGCCTCCGGGTTCGAAGAGCGGATAAGGTTCGCGGAAATGGAGATTGTCGACCGAGATGCGATCGATACTGGTTTGCTAAATACCATGCCGGAAGGAAACTACGTTAACGGGTGGGACGTTAACGTTGCCGGAGTGCGAATTACGCTTGTCAAGAGAAATATTCGGCGCCACAAGCATGCGGTGCGCAACCCCGAATCTGTTGGCAAAGTCCCTAATCTGACATGTTCCAGGAATTTCTATTACGGGTCAAGAGGAAAGGCGAGCCTGAATTCTACGTAGGCAGACGATACGGTGACTTCGCCCGATTACATAGACAGCTGAGAACTGAGCTCCCAGGCAAAGTTCTACCTCCGTTGCCAAAGAAGAACAAGTCGGACACATCCGCGACAAGTTTATTCTCGCGTATGACCGACGGTGCTGACGAGTCTGACCTCTCGTCTATATCATCCGTCTCTACTGTCGCCCCTCCCTCTCAAAGCAATGGACTTACGGATTCGATGAAGAACTTGACGGTTCGAGATCATCGTCGGAACAAGTCAGCAGCTTCAGCCCGCGCATCGCCGCGCCCTAGTATGGACGGCACAGTGAGCCCAGCTGCAAATGCTCAATTCGATGTAAGTCTCTCCTCTCCTAATCCGCCATGTAGGCGAAGTAAAATTAACATTTTCAGAATGCGATTCTTTGGCGTGAAAACCAGCGTATATCATTAAGAGCATTCCTTCGGTATCTGCTACACAATCCTCAGACTGCGCAGACTAAAGCCTTGCAGCAATTTTTGACACATGATCCCATTACGCCAACTGCTGAAGATCTTGAGGATATTGCCCGACGGAAAGCCGTTGACGAGAAACGTGTAGAAGAACAGAAGCAGTTCTACGAAATAGCAAGGAGAAGAGCTGCAGAATTGGATGTGTATATGGAGCAATTTCGCCAAGACATTGTCGAGCACAATGGGTTGACAAAGCTTCTGCAAGAGATCAAAAACAAGGAAACCATCCAGGATCTAAGCCTTCAGTACCAGAAATTCGCCGAGTGGCTTCGCATTGAAGTGGCAGCGACTATCTACCATCTTTTCCTCGCCGAAGACAATTCGCCGGAGTTATTCGCACAGCTCAAGCGGATTCACTCCCTGATTCCCTACACAATTTTGAAAAATGTAATTCGGATTGCCAACCCTGCCGCTGTTATGTCAGGGGTCCTCGACATATTCCTGGCACAGCCTTTTGGGTCTCGCTCGCTTATGCAACGCATTTTCTCGTTAACTCTGAACGATGGAATCCGGAGTTACCAGAAGTCTATCGATGCACTAGCTGCCAAGATTGGAGATGATGTCTTTGTGCAGAAGCTCAGACAGTTTACCGACGCCGAAGAACAGATCAAAGTTGCAATTCGTCAAGAAGCAGAGTCTGACGATGTGGACATCATTGTTGCTGTCTTACGCTCCGAACTTCTTGAACCAGCGCTCACCGCTGAACAAATTGGAAGGCTGTACAATGCGTATGTTGCTTTCAACAACGCGGTTGAGAATGTCGACGAAGAATTGAAACAAGGCGCACGGCTCTTCTCCTATCTCAAGCAGTTGATGAAGCTGCAAACTAGACAACGCGACAAAGCCATGATGCTCAGTCTAATTGAGGAACCCGTCACTCTACAATTACTTCGGGACCTCTTCACGATCTTCTATGAGCCTCTCGTCAGAGTATATAAGTCGGCCAACGTGTATAACAGCATTACTGACTTTGCTGTTTTTATTGACGACATGATTCAGGTATGTTTGCTCCCTGAATCACATTCGAGACTACTGACACTGCGACAGGTCGTCGAGAAATGTAGAGATCAGGATGCTTCGGCTGATCCAAATCAAACTGTGCAGGCCTTTATTGATCTGTGCCAACGCCACGAGCACAATTTCTATAAATTTGTTCACGAAGTTCACACCCACGACAATGGCCTCTTTACACAACTCATGGGCTGGATTGAAGGCATTTTGGAATTCTTAAGAAAGGGACCGGCAGGTGGAGCGTTGGACATAAATGCTCTTTTCGAAGGAGGGGTTGCAAGCGGAAATATAAACAAGGAGAAGGCGATTGCGGAAGTCAATCAACTCATTGCCTGGCAAGAAGCTCGCAAAAAGTGGCACCACGACAAGACTCGACAAAAGATGGCCGCCGAAGGAGGAATTGGTATCGATGCTGGTATGCCAGGTATGACCAGCTTTCACGCCAGTGATTTCGGACTTAACGAGATGGATCTTGAAGATATGAATTACGATGACGGATCTGACGACGAGGCCGCGGCAGAGGAGGAGGACGAATTAGACCCCATAGAAGCTGAAAGACGGAGGAGAGCGAAGAGGCAGGACCGTCTCAAGGCTCGCGCCGGTGAGCCACAGAAACCAAAAGTCACCGAGGTACATCACTTGAAAGATAACTTTGTCGAGATGCTACGACAAGTTTTGGCATCCTAAGGGATAGGCTCTGCAGGGTTCTGAATGAAGATTGGAGTTACGGTTTAGCATATCGGTGTCGACTTTGGTCGGCGGTATTCGTGAACGACTTCACATAGAAGCAGGTAGAGACACTAGGTCACTCTTGGTTGCATTTGCCATGCCTCTTGGCATGTTGAGGAGATTATGTATAGCTGGGCTTTTCGAGGCGCCTTTTAGAAGGACGGATACTCTTGATATACCCTCGTATGAGGAGTAGACTTGTCGAAAGAGGCAAGTTATAGGTCAGTAAATACCTACTTGGTGTTGCTCATGTCTACATCTTAGGGTGCAACTGGTCCATATACTGACTGTCATTTTTGCTTCTTAAGTAGATTGCGAGTGACTCTTACCAATGATCCTCTAGGTGTACATATATGACAATTGTATGGTATCGATAACGAAGAGGCAAGACGGCAAGACCGTTATATCCGGACTTGAATAAACTCTGTCTATTACATTCACTGCATGTACCTCGTTTAACAATGTAACCGTCATCGAGATAAAGCGGAATCGAAGTGACATTCATATGAATTTGTCTACACGTAAATAATGTCTCTTTTCACCTTCTCTCAGGGCTCCCTTCTATGAATCTTGTTTACATAGATATAAGAATGAATATAGTTTAGGTACGCTTAGGTGAATAAGATATCCAATTGGTAAATGTACAGCACGTGATGATGATGATATCGGTGGCTAAAGTGCTTACTGATATGGTGCGCAGGTGTGGGTACGGTGCATTGGAGAACGCTTATGGAAACGGCCGGCTTTATTATCCCTCGGTAATCAGAAACGACGCTATTGGACAAGCTTCCAATTCGTCTGGAAGCTGCGGTTGAACTTCGCCGGCATCATCGCTATTTTTTCTGCCTTTGCCCATTTCCGAACTTGCAGGACAAGAGAAGAGCCTCATCCGTTTGGTGCAACCCATTCTCTCCTCTCC
The DNA here is from genome assembly GCA_022497025.1 of Hypoxylon sp. FL0890. Taxonomy (NCBI): domain Eukaryota; kingdom Fungi; phylum Ascomycota; class Sordariomycetes; order Xylariales; family Hypoxylaceae; genus Hypoxylon; species Hypoxylon sp. FL0890. Next base: position 635,982 of record MU386540.1, on the reverse strand, counting down.
TTCTCATATACTTCTACCCACAATGGCGTCTTCAATGGCATTGAGAAGGCTTGCCGCTGGCTCCGCCGTGAGTTCACCTCTCCGTTACTTACCAGCTCGAGTCGCATTCGGCGGCTCCCGAGTTGGATTGGAATCGAAATCGCTGACTTTTCTTCTTTCGCTTTAACAGTTCTCTCGGGCAGCAAGATGCCAAGCCAGAACCTTCTCTTCCACGCGCCCTGTTTGTATGTATTGCCTCTCTAGTCGTAAAGTTGAATTGGCATCTAATTGACTCTTCCCGCATATAGCTCGGATCATCGCGAACAACCCATTGCGGGCCAAAGAGGCGCCGGTACATGTTAGCAACAAATACCCCGTCATCGTACGTCGCATATCCCACTGCTTTGTCCAGAGATAGCGAATGTCTCTAACTCGACCGTAGGACCACGAATACGATGCCATCGTCGTCGGCGCGGGTGGTTCCGGATTGCGGGCGGCATTCGGTCTGGCGGAAGCCGGATTCAACACGGCTTGTATATCCAAGCTCTTTCCCACGCGAAGTCATACGGTCGCCGCACAAGGTGGTATCAATGCCGCGCTAGGAAACATGCACGAGGACGACTGGAGGTGGCACATGTACGATACCGTCAAAGGTTCGGATTGGCTCGGTGACCAAGATGCTATTCATTACATGACGAGAGAGGCTCCCGCGTCTATCATTGAGTTGGAGAACTACGGCTGCCCATTCTCCAGAACCGAAGACGGCAAAATGTAAGTTCGAATAACTGGTATCAAGTGCCCACGGCTGCTAACATTTGCTGCTAGCTACCAACGTGCGTTCGGTGGACAGTCGCAGAAGTATGGAAAAGGTGGCCAGGCATACCGCTGCTGTGCGGCTGCTGACCGAACGGGTCACGCCCTTTTACACACTCTTTATGGCCAATCTCTCCGACACAGTACTAACTACTTCATTGAGTTCTTTGCTCTCGATCTGATCATGGAAGACGGAGAATGCCGCGGTGTCATAGCCTACAACCAAGAAGATGGAACTCTACATAGATTCCTCGCGCAGAACACTGTTCTAGCCACCGGTGGATATGGCCGAGCCTATTTCAGCTGTACTTCGGCACACACTTGCACTGGTGATGGTATGGCAATGGTTGCTCGCGCTGGACTTCCCAACCAAGATCTTGAATTCGTTCAATTCCACCCCACTGGTATCTACGGAGCAGGCTGTTTGATCACGGAAGGTTCTCGAGGTGAAGGTGGTTACCTCCTCAACTCTGAGGGTGAACGATTCATGGAGCGATATGCTCCTACCGCAAAGGATTTGGCCAGTCGTGACGTCGTCTCGCGATCCATGACCATGGAAATCCGAGAGGGACGAGGTGTTGGTCCTGAGAAGGATCACATCTACCTACAATTAAGCCACTTGCCTCCCGAAATCCTCGCTGAGCGTCTGCCTGGTATCTCCGAGACCGCTGCTATCTTCGCTGGTGTCGATGTTCGCAAGCAGCCTATCCCCGTCTTGCCGACCGTCCACTACAACATGGGTGGTATTCCCACGAGATACACTGGTGAGGTTCTCACTGTTGATGAGAAGGGTAATGACAAGGTTGTGCCTGGTCTATTCGCTTGTGGTGAGGCTGCTTGCGTCTCTGTCCACGGTGCCAACCGACTTGGAGCCAACTCTCTGTTGGATCTTGTCGTGTTCGGACGAGCTGTTTCCCACACTATCCGAGACAACTTCACTCCTGGTGCCAAGCCTAAGCCCATCAGCGCCGACGCTGGTGCCGGATCTATTGAGGTACTTGACCAAGTCCGCAACTCCAATGGCCCCAAGAGCACAGCCGAAGTCAGACTCGCCATGCAGAAGGCCATGCAAACAGATGTCAGCGTCTTCCGTACACAAGAAAGCTTGGACGAAGGTGTGAAGAAAGTCACCGCGATTGATGGCATGTTCTCCCAGGTTGGAATCAAGGACCGCAGCATGATCTGGAACTCGGATCTTGTTGAGACTCTCGAGTTAAGAAACCTACTCACTTGCGCGTAAGTGTTATTGAATACCTCAAGAGAAAACCGAAATGCTAATAATTCTTCAGCACTCAAACCGCCACTGCCGCTGCCAACCGAAAGGAGTCTCGTGGTGCTCACGCCCGAGAAGACTACCCCGAGCGAGATGACGAGAACTGGATGAAGCACACTCTCACCTTCCAGAAGAAGCCGCATGGCAAGGTCGATATTGGATACCGACGAGTTATTGGCACGACTTTGGACGAGAACGAATGCAAGGCTGTCCCGCCATTCAAGAGAACTTACTAATCGAGGCGATTCGGTAGTGGTGGCGTTGGTAAATAGTTACAACTGCAGTAATACCGGTTATACGGTATGAAGGCGGCACGTCCTGATTCTATCTCTAGCAAAGGAGTAGTTCAAGGCAGTACGTGCACGATGAGATGATGAGCCGCTGAGCCGCAACCTGGTTATCCAGGGATGGGGATATGTATCTTATGCAGGGTTTGCGGACCAATGTGTATACTGATAGAATACCAAGTTTTTAACCGTTCAAGTTTTGGCAGGGTATAGCCAAGTGCAATACCTTGCTTAAGCCAGATGAGGAATCTGCGTAGGTATCTTAAGTCGTGGGTAACACCAGAGCTCTTAACACAACTTAAAGCGCTCGCTTAAGAAGCCTGCGGTCAACTAGAGGCTATTATAATAGTCAAGTACAAAGTCATTAACCCCTTGACCGCATCGAAAGCGGATTGAAAAGTTGGTAACTTGCTATTTATCAAGGATTTAGACGTCTACTAGGTAGATGAGGTTCTACAAGCTAAACCATTTCTAGACCCTCATTGGCGCGCTCGTAAGAGGCATGGTACCCGTAGGGATCTTCCCGCGCTCCCTAACGCCGCGAATACGATGGCAGGTACCGTCCCAATGGGGCAATCCTGCTGATGTCAGCCTCTCATTTTTTTGTCAACATCCAACCCTGCCGACGCCCGGGGCGGCGGGTCACTTCGCGGAAATGTTCGTGTTTATTGGCTGTGTTCTGAGCTGGGACCCGACTGCCCGAGCACTTTTCTCAAGCTGGAAGTTTTTCTTCTCGAAAGCGGAAAATAAGGCGAATATCGCGGGGCGCTTGGTCATGGTTCCGGGCTCCCGGGTGGGTGCAGTGCCGATCGGCTTATACGTAGTGTAGATATAGGTTGAGGCAATCATAGCTTGTGGGTATTACTAATAACCAGGAGCTAATACAATATTTCTTTACTCTGGAGTCATCGTCAAGGTTTAAAAGCTTTGTTTGTTGGTGGTTCTTCCGTGTACGTCAAAGTTGCTTCATCGATCGTCGACCGTATAGAGCTTAAGTGTCTCTGCCACCGCAACAGCACCAACAATACCAACTGGAACCTGGCACGCATATCAGCCCTCCTCGGCGCCTTGATGCTTGGTGCCGCCCACGCGGAGCAGTTCTTGAACATGACGACACTGACGGGGAGGGATAACGTCTCGGTCTTGGAGTGCTGGCAGTTGACCACGCCGTTTGTTAAGTCGGATGTCCCCGGGGTTTCCGGCACGCAGACGCTGAATATGGGCGATTTGTCAAACGCCACTTATACCGTTATTCCGCCGAGGTTTGACGGTGGCTTGCACCGTGCGCCGTTTAAGCAGTGAGTCTCGAGCTGGATTTCTCATATATGAAGTGTATAAGTATTTCACGTGGACAGAAGCTTACGATGAACCTCTATTTGCGTAGATACGTCTGGTTCGTCACCGGCCTCATACACCGTAAGTCTTCTCGGCTGCTCAATACAGTATACGGTGAAGGGCTTCTCATTAATTCTGAATTTAGTGAGCTTGCCGAACGGCACCGATGAGGCTATTGTGAACGGGGGCAGATACGGTCTCATTTTCGCTGACGATACGAGTGATATCTCGGGCTGGGGTCATCGAACGCAGTACCCGGGAGGCGATGAGACGGTCGCCATTCAAATTCCCGTGAAAGATAACGTCAGACCTCCGTACAAGGTCTTGCACGGCGGAGCTTGTACTTTGGGGGAGACGGTTGGGGTATGAGATTTTAGTCATACGCCGTTTGTGGTGGCTGGTGAAGTTTTCCAGGATCTGCGAGGTTTATATTGACGCTCACTTGGGTTCTGGTCTGGAAGTTGCGGGCCTCGAAGACGGAAAGCTATTCACCTAGTTGGAAATGGAACTGACCATCAACATAGGCAATTTTAGATCTTGGAGCATGAGAATCTTCAAGGTTCTTTGTATATAGTTGAGTTACGCCGCCTTTTAATCCCCTGAATTACACTACATTAAAGGTAAATGCCTAGGCAGCGAGTAAAATATTATACTTGCAGTCATGAGGACTGTTGCGCAACTTCATGGGTATTATGGAGCGAACGTCTAGCATATAGGATTGTAAGCCTATTTAGATAGCATTCTCGCAATATCTTCCGTAAAGATGTCTCTCGAGATTACCCGTACCCAGACATGAGCCCCTTAAACAATCTTCCCAAGACTGAACTCCAGCGAATCGCGGACAGCTGTTACAATTATTCCGCAAGCTTTCCCTCCACCAACACATCAGCTATAGGGCACGTCGTCGAATCACCAACCTGCGACGGCTCAACCAGACAAGCTCCCGGAGACGTATCTCTCTGCAACTTCACCGACCCCGTCGCCGTATACGTCTTTTCATCTCCCTCACAAGTCCAGACACTCTTCAAATTCAATAACAGATTCGTCATATCGAGCGTAACACTCGTGTTCAGGGGCGCTGCGCCGAAATTCATGCACTCGTGACTCGCGGTGGGATCGTAGTCGATGATCTCCCCCGTCGTCTGGTTGAGCCGGTACTCTACGTCGCAGTCGAGCAGCACGCCGGTGGGGATGTGCCGGGCGAAGAGCTCGACTCGGCCGCTGGCGCCGCCGGGCCAGTCTGAGGACGCTGCGTTTGAGATGTTCCAGTTGGGTGTTGAGGTTGATAGTTCGGAGCACGAGGCGGCCTGGATATTGGTTGGGGCGGCTAGGGCTGCTTGTCCCGCAAGGAAGAGGCAGAGCGCAATACGTCCAGCTCGCAGTCCGCGCATGTTGTCTTGTAGTTCGATTCGGTTCTGCTTCAAATCGAGCTCGCAGCACGTATCGAAAGTCCAACTTTGAAGATTTGAAGAGGAACGTTGAAGATCCCAACGATCTACTTGGCCTTCTCCAAGATACAAAATATAACACCGGTTCAGCGTATGTATGTGTATTTAGCCTTTATTCTTAGATGGTTATACAGAGCTCACTTAACCACAGGCTATTATCTAGGATACTATAATCTCTGTGTCTAGATCCTAATTATATCTCACATCTGGACCGTAATATAACTGATAGGCCTAATAATTACCGAGTCTGGTGTGCTTCCTTAAGGACCTATCTAGAATTAGTGCTTTGCGTAGACCGTGACACTCGTGGTGTGACTGTCACATGGCATTTTCCAAGAGACGTTCTAGAACCGGACGGCTTATTTTCGAGATGCGGCTCTAGTAGTATAAGCATAGGTAGAGTTTAATAAGAAATAGGGGCTGGTACTGGACGTTATTGTCCAAATTTCACTTCCATCCCATGCCAGATAGCTTTAAATCAATTCATCGTGAGCCTCATTTTTTGAGGTGCCTCCTAAGCCTAGGTTCGATGGGCGAACGCACGTTGACTATCCTTTGTAAAGTGCTCTATTTCATTATAATGTTGACGGAAGTGAACGTTTACTATATAGTCTCTTTTGGATGCTAGTGAGTATGGTAATAAGAGTCATCCATTTCCACTTACAAAGAGTTTAAATCATTCTATTTGCAGCTTTACGGGTTCACCATTTGGCAGTGTTATAAGGTATACACTTCTGACAATGCTGGCGCTGAGGTTTGCTTCACTGATACTCGATGATGTTCATTAACATTTGCTCAGCTAATGACAGTTTTCTTAACGAGCGTGAAGTAAGCTGTCGGGGTTAAATTGGAGGCGTCGAATAGATATGGTCCATAGGTTCGTGAGTATGACATGTAAACAATACACGACTTGGTTATGCTGCATACTGAAATGAATGCGTATACCATGCTATGCTTTTTGGTGTTTCTTTTTGGTACTACATGTGAGCAAGGGTCTGGAGGTGAGAGCGCAGAATATACAACAGCTTCTTCAAACGAACCCCCCTGAAAAACTCCGGGATATTTACGGCTTCAATAATATTCCATCAACCCCTAGATAGCTGGGCCACGTTTACCTCCCCAAGGCTCGAACGAGTGATGAGAATCGGATTATCTGGATTCCTACTCCAGCATCCTTGAACTTCCGCTCTCCGCTCAGAACTCGACGACAAGTGTCTCTGAGACAGTGATCGCACCGTCTCCCCAGATGCCAACGACGGCCATCATGAACCCGATGCCTGCCATGGCCGTCTGTACCAGTTGATTCCGGACGAAGAACTCGACCTCGCTGCGGACCTCCTCGCCGTTGTAATCTTCCTCGACCTCTTCGCCACTGGCAGCACCCTCATCGCTGTGAGCGTCACCGAGAACCTCGTAGCTAGCCTCCATGCCTCGAGCAGTCTGCTTCTCCCTGCGGGCCTGAGCCAGTGCAGCTCGTCGTTGAGCAGCGGCAGAGGTGCTCGATGTGGGCTCACCGAAGATTGATGGGGTCACATAATCGGTTAGGCGAGTCCCGAAGCAGAACAAGGAGGTGTAGAGGAGGTACGGATGTCTGAAGCCACGGGGAGATAGGGCAAAAGCAAGTAGGAAAGCTGAGCCAGACAGTGTCGTGAGGGCGTTGAGGTGGGTTGTTGCCGTTGATGCGAGAGAACGGAAAGCCTTAGCCGCAGCCGAGGCGGAGGGGAGCTCGAGGAGAGACGGGATCGTTAGGGTCGAGAGGGTATATGAAGTACCCTAATTTATTCATTAGTATTTATTTGTATAGTAAGTGACTCCAAGCTCAATGGATAAGTGCCTGGGGTCTGCTGTTGATACTATGACCGAAGTGGCTCATCGTGACTCATCGTGATGCTAGACGCGGGGGAGTCTGGAGGGGCAAATCCGGAAATGATTCGACTTACCGTCAACAGACCCAGCGAAACGGTCCCTACAAATTTGAGGACGGACACCTTTTTTGATGCCATGGTCTCTATAGAGATAGAAGACCGAAGAGAGATGGATGAAGCGAAATTCGTGATGCTAGAGACTCAAGCCTAGGGTGTTGATGTACAGTATCGCAGGAAGTGATGAGAGTCGAAGATGTGCAGTCGTCGGTGCTCGTTGAGTCTACCTAGGTACACGTAGGTATGTACGCTAGTGCATCATTCTTGGTTGGCTTTGGGCGTCAAAGGTTATACTCCCAAAGTGGGCAAATAACAATGAATGATTCAGGTCTTCAGCGAGGTTGGATGCGGCCTTGTCATTGGCAAAGGGCTCGGGATGACTGGAGGGGTCGAGAACTTACTATGAGGCGGGCTGGTGCTGGGCTGGTGCTACTAGGTGGGTGGGTTTTTGCAAATGGCATATCGAGAATACGTAATTGGTCCAAGCTTGAGCACTAACTCGGTCCTAACAATTTGCCGGATGACGGGGCTCTACTTAGGTACCTAGGTACTCCAAAACGGGACGGGGCGGGTGGGCTACATACATACATGTACATATCCGCTTACGTACAGCAAGCTGTGGATCTTCAACTCCTAACAAGCCTCGGCTTGTAACACCTCAAACCAGCCCTTAATAGCTTTCGGTATTCTAATCAGTAATCCATCTTGGCCTGAAAGTTGTTGTTTTTGCAGTAGTATATATCTCTCCATGTTATTGTCATCTTAAGAACAATCTGTCATACTATCATTTCTTACCTTTTTTGGAATATAGGTTCTTATCTGGCGTAGAGTTACATTTCAATATCACAGCGCCCTTTCTGACCTCTAAGCTTCACGGTCTTTGAGCGACGTCCATCGAAATGCCAGTCCCACCATCTGAATATGTGAGCAACGTCTGGAGACAGGGGATATTCGGTTAGTTCCTCTATATCTCAAGTCACTCGTTGCACGGCTGATGATTACCTATGTAGATGGCCGTGTTGCGTTCGTGACCGGTGGTGCTGGATCCATCTGTAGCGCGCAGACGAGGGCCCTGGTACACCTTGGAGCAAACGCGTGTATCATTGGCCGTAACCAGCAAAAGACAGAAGCGGCTGCTAATGACATTGCAACCGCTCGAAAGGGCGCAAAGGTTATCGGAATTGGTGGATGTGACGTGAGGAACGTGCGTATGACCATAAGCCTCAGCAGCCCATCTACATATTAACAATGCAATAGCCCGAAGACCTGGTCAAGGCTGCCGAGAGATGTGTCAAAGAGCTTGGAGCCATTGACTTCGTCATTGCTGGTGCTGCGGGCAACTTTGTGGCCCCTATCTCAAAGCTCACACCTAATGGCTTTAAGACAGTCATGGATATTGATGTTCTTGGGACGTATAACACCGTCAAGGCCACCATACCGTACCTCATCGAATCAGCCGCCAGAAATAAAGCGAATAAAGACGGGCTAACAGGTGGGAGAATCATCTACGTATCCGCTACGTTCCACTATACTGGCATGCCCATGCAGGCTCACGTGATGGCCGCAAAAGCGTCAGTTGACTCCATCATGGCATCCGTGGCTTTGGAATACGGCCCGTACGGCATAACCTCCAATGTCATCGCCCCTGGTGGCATTGAGGGGTCCGAAGGAATAGAAAGGCTGTCCAGTAGCAAGGTTGATTTGAAAGAAGCCGCATCTGGCATCCCGTTGGGTCGATTCGGGGTAGTCAGAGACATCGCAGATGCCACTGTCTACCTCTTCAGCGATGCGGGTAATTACGTGTCCGGTGAGGTTCTCGTCGTGGATGGCGGCGAATGGAGGAATAAGGGCATGTCTGTCGGTCTTGACACTGGCATGAAATACCCCGACTATCTGCTCAAGGGCGAGTTCTCCAAACATGTCAAGAGTGGCAGAAAGGAGAAGCCCAAGCCGAAGCTTTGAGTAGTTTCCACTTAGATCATGTGAACTGCAGGGCCCTTTCCCCTATAAACACATACTTGCTAATGATTTTGATTAAGGAAGCACTGCATATTTCGGAGTTGTATATTAAGACACAGCCGTTATAGCGCCCTCAAGTTTAGGTAGATATCAATCCTACCTAACATAAACGTTTTTAAGGCTCGATCACGCTAAATTCCCGACCCGACGCATCTTATACCTATATTTCCTAACACCAACTTATATTTTAATGTAATTTATCACTTAAAACGAATGAAGCTTAACGGACATAGATAAGCGTTAGTAAGTAATATTATATATCACTTTATTATATTAAAATTACACATAATGTATAAAATATTATTATTTTAATAATAATAAATTTTAATAATACCTTACTTTTTTAAGAGCTTTTTACTTTAATTAATAAATTCCGTAAGCCTTTTACCGCTTATCGCGTTTATATTTAAATAACTTTTAAGATATTAAGCGCGTTTAATTGTCATTTATATCATTTAAAAGCGTTGTTTTAAACGATTCGAATGATATTAATATTACTTCGGTATATTTCCTTATAACCGTATTACGAAGCGATGAAAATAATTATTTTACAATAAGTTTAATTTATTAATTAATTTATTAATTAATAAGTTTATTAATTAATTAATCAGTTAATTAATTAGTTAATTAATTAATTTATTTACTTATTTATTTAATTATTTATTTATTTATTTAATTAATTGTTTAACTGTTTATTTAATTATTTACTTAAATGTTTTATTTAGCTGTAAAATGAGGTTAAATTTAAAAGCATCACGTGATTACTTCGGTTGCCAACTATTTTTTCCTTAAATATTAAGCTTAATTCTTCGTGTATTTAAATGAAACTTATATTTTTAAAATCTCTTTAATTAACGCTTTTAAATAATATTAATTACAATTAAATATAATTAATATTTTAAAAGTTATTCGTGTTTTAAGTACGGCTAATAGTAAAAAGCTTTTAAAAAAATAAAGTATTATTAAAATTTACTACTATTAAAATAATAATATTTAATGTATAAAGGTTAATTTTAAATGAGTTTATTATATTAATATAACGTTTATTTAATAAAAAAACATAAGTTAATTAACCATTGCCTTATAAACCCACCGACTATTATAAGGGTTTTTTAATAAAAGCATTTAACTCGACCTAACCATTATAAAAAGTCGTTAAAACTTAACTTAACCATTATAAATACGTTAAACTATTAAGTGTTAATAGTGAGTATTTAATGAGTAATTATCTTTTATTAATAAGTGTTTATTAAGCATTCATTAAGTATTCGTGAGTATTTAATAAATGTTTATTAAATACTCACTTAATTATAATAAGAAAAAAAATAAGAAAAAATAATAATAATAATTCATTTTAATAATAATTAATTAAGTAATCCTTTTTAATTTTTTTTATTTTTATTTTAATTTATTATTAGTAAAAAAACCTTTTATATTTTAATAAGTGGTTAATAAATGGTTAGTGAGTGTTTATTAAATGCTTATTATATACTTACGAGTGTTTATTATATACTTACGAATGTTTATTATATACTTACGAGTGTTTATTAAATACTTAATAACCATTCATTAATAATAAATAATTATTTATTAAATATTTATTGTTAATTTAATGGTTAACTTAATTAAACCTTAATGGTTTAAAAAGCTTTACAATGGTTAAATTAAGTTAAATGCTTTCATTAAAAAACCCTTATAATGGTCGGTGGGTTTATAAGGCAATGGTCGATTAACTTAATTCCCCACCTAGTAATAGTTAATTTAATAGTAAAGCTATTATGGTCCATGCCGTAGTAGCCTTTTCTAGCGTTAATAAAAGAATGTCGGTGCATTTTAACGCACGCTTATAACTTTCATTTTAACGTTAATTATCAGGTTAACCCCGGAAATTTAAACGCTATAAATAAAACCATTTACGGTGGCTTATATAAGTAACTATGTTAAAATTTAAAAAATGAAAGCGTTAAAGTTAATTTAAGAAAGGTTATATAATTACATGCTTAACGTTATTAATAAACCTATACTTCGAGATCTCGTACGTATATTTAAATATTATTCATTTTATAAATTTTATTATAAACGTAAATAAGCTTTTTAAAATTTAATAATTTAAAAATAATAATTAATAAAATTATAATAAATTATACATAAGGTCCCCGCGCGGCGTGGACATAATAACCTTAAATTTAAAAAAATGTAAAAATATTTTCATTTTATTAATAAAAATTATAAACCTTTTAAAATAAATCGGAAAAATACATAGTTAAATATATTAATAAAAATAAAGGTTATTTTTATTAACTTATAACCTTTTTATTTAATTAATTATAAACTTTTAAACGTATTAATCTTTTTAATTTCTTTTTAAACTTTTTTTTATTTTAATTTTCTTCATTTTTTAAGTTACGTATAATTTAAACGTATATTTTTATATATTAATTACGATTATAATCTTTACGTAATTATGTTTTACTAATAAATAAAACGTTAAAATATTTAATAATTAATTTATTTTAAATTAAACCTTTCTTTTATATTAAATAACTTAATATATTAGTTAAATAAAAATATGTATTTAACTTTATTAAGTTTAATATTATTTTATTATTATAATAATATATTTTTTAATTTTATACGACGTATATACGTAAGGTTATTATTATTTAAACTATTTAAACGTTTAAAAAAATGCTAGGTTTTATACTACTTACCCTGTAGTAACTTAAAAAATTGTAATAAAAATAACCTTTAATTTTTATAATTTAATATCTCCACGACGAGAGGTCGTCCCACCGTATATATAAAAGCATTAAAACCGTAATTAAGCTATCTTGATAATAATATATATTGATTTTAATCGGGTAATTATTCGGTAAGTTATTAATTTTTAAAGAAAAAAGAAAAATCCGAAGATTAGCGTGGAAATTTTATGAATTTTATAGCTTTAATAGTTTTAATATTATAAGGTAAGTTGATAAAGTTTTAAGCATTTTTCCAACGGCTTTTTTTTATAGTTTTAAAGTTAAACCCTTAATAACTTTAGCTATGATTATTATAAAATAATATATATTATATTATTATATTTATAATTATATAAGTTATTTAATAATAATTTTTATTTCTTATTTTGTCTTAGCTTTATAAAGTTAAGCACTTTTAAAGATTAAAAAATAATATTTATTTATATAACTTAACTATTTTAAATTTATTCCTTTTTTAATTAATTTTATTAATTAACTTTTTTAATAAGCTTTTTTATAAGGTTTATTTAAGATTCTTTGGATTTAATCCCGTAAGGTTATAAGTTAAAACGTTATTAAATATAAAAGCTTTTAATTTTTTAGTATTATAAGGTAAGTTAAAAAGTTTTACGTATTTTTAACGGCTTTTTTTATACCGTTAAGGTTTAAACTTAAATAACTTTAACTATTATTATTATAATATGATATATCTTATATTTCTATATTAATAATTACGTAAGTTATTTAATAATATATATTATTATATTTAGCCTTAGCTTCGTAAAGATATTCGCTTTTAGGTATAAAAAATTAATATTTCTTTAAATATCTTAACCATTTTAAGTTCGTTCTTTTTCTAGTTAATTCCGTTAAAAAGCCCATTATATAAGCTATTTTTTAAAGCTTATTTAGGATCTTTCCGATTTTATTCCGTTAAGTTATAAGTAGAAACGTTATTAAATAAAAAAGACTATAAGGTAGGTTGAAAAAATCTTATATATTTCTCCAACGGCCTTTCTTATATTATTAAAGTTTAAACTTAAATAATTTTAGCTATTATAAGCGTGGCGTAATACATCGTATACCGTTATATAGATAATTACGTAAGCTATTTAATAGGATATATTATTCCTTAATCAGGCTTAACCTTGTAAAGTTATTTGCTTTAAAATATTAAAAACCGATATTTATATATATAACTTGATCATTTTACGTCCGTTTTTTCTTTAGTTAAATCCATTAAATAATTTATTACGTAAAATCTTTTATAAAGTTTATCCGGAATTTATCCGACTTGATTCCGTAAGGTTATAAGTAAAAACGTTAATACGTAATAATTTTTTCTAAGTGGATTTTTTGCCGGATTAACGATTTTCCGGTTATCTTTTTCTTATTAATTAATTTCCTTATCAGTTTCCTTATCGATTAATTTCCTTAACCCTTTTGTTATAAAACCCCTTTATAAATTTAAGGTAAATTTCTTATAATAAAACCGTTATTTAAATAATATTATATTAATATATATTATACCTTTATACGATATATATATAAACAGTTATTATTATTTTAAAAATTAAAAGTTATAAAAAATATTAAGTTTTATATTTCATACCTTATAAAAACTTATAATAAATTTTACTTTTATATTTTAAAATTTAATATTTTTACGAAAAACGGTCGTTTTATTATATATTTTAAACTATTAAAATAAGAATTAAGATTTCTTTTAAATAATATAAATTACTTCTTAATTAATTAATTTTCTATAAAGTTATTAACTTTTAAAATATAAAAAAATAAAAAATTTCCTCGTAAAAAGCACGTTTTTTTATTAAAGATTAAATATTTAAAAAAATAAAAAAATAATAATAATAATAAAGAAAGTAAAAAAAGCAGAATTGCCTTTAAAGTTATTATGTTATTTTTAATATTTTTTAATTATTTATTTATTTTTAATTTTTTAATTTTTCTTAAAAAATCCTTTCTTTTTAATTAAATAATTAAATGAAGAAATTTAATAGAAATATATAGTTAACTATATTAAGACCGCCATTTAAATAGAATTATAATGACTTATACTATTACTTTATACGACGTATATACATAAAGTTATTATTATTTAAAGTATTTAAACGTTAAAATATTAAAAGTTGAAAAAATGCTAAGTTTTATACTTCTTATCCTGTAAAAGCCTGTAGTAAAAATGACCTTTTTACTTTAAAATTTAATATCTTTACGACGAACGGCCGTATTATCGTGCATCTTAAACCATTAGAACCGGACTTAAGTTAACTTTATATTAATGTTAATTTTTCCTTAATCGGATCATTATTCGTTAAGTTATTAACTTTTTAATGGAAAAGGATAAAATCCAAAATTTAGCGTGAAAATTTTGTGGAATCTGTGGCTTTAGTGGCTGTAAGGCCCTTGTGGCTGCTGTGGCTTTAGTGGCTTTAGTATTATAAGGTAAGTTAAGAGAGTTTTATATATTTTTTTAACGGCTTTTTTTATACCTTTAAAGTTTAAATTTTAATAACTTTAACTATAGTAATTATGGCGTGATGTAAATTAAACCGTTATGTTAATAATATTATAAAGTATTTAATGGTATTTTACATTTTTTTTTAAAGTATAATTTCGTTAAGATATCTACTTTTAAAGATTAACAATTAATATTTATTTATATAACTTAACTATTTTAAGTGTGTTTTTTCTTTAATTAACTTTATTAAATAGCTAATTTTATAAACCTTTTATAAAATTTGTCCGGAATTTTTTCGATTTAATTCCGTAAAGTTATAAGTAAAAACGGTCGTAAATATAAAAGTTTTTAATTTTAATATTATAAGGTAAGTTAAGAAAGTTTTAAACATTTTTTTAACGGCTTTTCTTACATCGTTAAAGCTTAAACTTAAATAACTTTAATTATAATACTCGTGACGTAATATATATTATACCTTTATGTTTAAATTTACGTAAGCTATTTAATGATATATATTATAACGTATTTAGCCTTAGCCCCGTAAAGACATTCGCTTTTAAGTTTTAAAAAATAATATTTCTTTATATATTTTAACTATTTTAAGTCCGGTCTTTTTTTAATTAAATTTGTTAATAAGCGTATTATATAATCTCTTTTATAAACCTTATCCGAGATTTATCCGATTTTATTCCGTCAAGTTATAAATAAAAAGGTTATTAAAAAAAGATTATAAGGTAGGTTGGGAAAGTCTTATGCATTTTTCTAACGGCTTTTCTTATATCGAAAAAGTTTAAACCTTAATAACTTCAGCCACAGTAATCGTAGCGTGGTGCATCTTATGTCGGTATGTTGGTAATTTTATAAGCTATTTAATGATACTTTTCATTTCCTTTTACAGCTTAGTCCCGTTGAGATATCTGCTTTTAAACGTTAATAAATAATGTTTATTTATATAACTTAATCATTTTAAATTTGTTTTTTCTTTAGTTAATTTCATTAAATAGCTAATTAAATAAAGCCTTTTATAAAATTTATCCGGGATTTTTCCGATTTAATTCCGTAAGGTTATAAGTAAAAACGGTCGTAAATAAAAAAGCTTTTATTTTTTAATACTATAGGGTAGGTTGGGAAAGTCTTAAACATTTCTCCAACGGCCCTTTTTACATCGTTAAAGTTTAAACTTAAATAACTTTAGCTACAGTAGGCGTGGCGTGGTGCATCGTATACCGTTAAATAGGTAATTACGTAACCTATTTAATAATACTTTTAATTTCCTAATCGGGTTTAACTTCGTAAAGTTATTAGCTTTTAAGTATTAAAAAACATCATTTATATATTTAACTTCACCATTTTAAGTCCGATTTTTTTCTAGTTAACTTTATTAATGATTTAATTACATAAGCATTTTTATAAAGCTCATCCGAGATTTATCCGACTTAATTCCGTAAAGTTATACGTCGAAACGTTAATACGTAATAATCTTTCCTGAGGGGACTTTTTTTTACGGATTAACGGCTTTTCCGTTTTTTTTCTTATCATTTAATTTCCTTATTAATTAAATAATTAGTTTCATTTTTTAATTTAACCCCCCTGCTATAAAACCTCCTTATAAATTCGGGGCATAAAAATTAAATTAAATTAATTAATTTTATAAAAATTTTTATTATATAAATTTAATATTTATATAATTTATTATAATTTTATATTATGTATTTTTAAAAGAATATTGTTATATGCATTTTTTTTTATTGATGTATTCGTAGGCAGAATTTAAAAGCGGGGCTACCACCTCATTAAATCTTTTTTTATAAAACCGCTTATAACTTTACCAATATTAAGATGTACAATTTAAAATTAGTATTACTGGAAAGATCTTTTAATTACGCATAATTTAGTACAGGTTGTACGTTAATACGATCACTATAGCCCGAGATATTAAGGGTTGAAGTTTAAAGGTCTCGAAAACCTCTCACGTGATACTCTTCCAGCCCTTCGAGAGCCTTAAAAGACCAGGAGCTTATAGGGAGCTTAGCCCTTAAGGCCACTGGAGCTATAGCGCTCGAATACTACTAAAAGATATGTTACGTGATCTTTTCTCGGGACCTTATAATTATAACCTAAGATATCTCGAGCTATAATGGTCGTATTAACGTGTAACTTAAACCGTGTAGTGCGTAATTAAAATCTTTATCTTCCTTTTTAATTATATAAGGATTAGAATGATATTAACTGAGAGATAATTGATTGAAATAAAAGACGTAATTTGATGAGGGGAGGTTACCCTGCGAGAAGTGGGCTAGAAGCGATACTTTTTTCGGAACCTTTCAATTTCAACCATAAATATCTCAGGCTATAGTAATTGTATGAGGGTGCAACCTGGATTAAAATGTGCGTAATTAAAAGGGCTTTCTAATGATGCTAATTATAAAACGTATACCTTTATATTAGTAAAGTTATAGTCGATTAAAAACTTCAGGATTTTAACGAGGAAAAGTTACCCCACGTTAAATAATATTAATTTATCCGTACGAGGCTTGAAAGTATCTCTTTATTAGTGTGGAAAAAAAACTGGAATAAATGGCTGTATGACCTTTCCTAAATTGGCCTTAGCGCTCTCCATTTTTTAGATTTTGGCACAGTTGCTCATATAGGCCACCGTACCATTTATAATGTTTACGGTGTCTCACTCATCCTCGCTTAAATACTCCTCTTCAAAGCCATCTTCGTGATCGCTTGGAAACTCTTCCTCATAGTCGTCCCAAGGCGTTTCGTCATTATCACTCCAAGATGGCTCATCAGCGTCACTTACGGGAGTCTCCTCATTCTCATTTTGACTTGCTTCTTCGAAGTCGTCATCTGAGTCCCTAAAGTGACCGCGTTTCTTAGCATGTTCCTTCTTACGCGCTTTAGAAGCTTGAGCGCGAGCCTTGGCGTCACGTTTTTCTTCATACCATTTATCCGACTTATCTTCAGGAAACGGCTTACGTTTCAAGGCTCGACGAGAAGGCTTCTTTGGAGCCGGCTTGGAGGCCTTTTGGGGTTTACTTTGAGGCTGTCCTTTGGTGGACTGCTTCTCCTGAGTGGATCCCATATCCACGCCCGCGTTATTTTGGCTTGCCATAGTGATGGTGGTTGAAAAAGTCGAAGTGTACTTGGAAATCACAAGTATGAAGGGTTGTGATATCTTGAGAGGTAGGTAAGATTTTTACTTAACCGATGTGTTGATAGTAGATGGAAGAATTCCGGTGACCAAGATGAGTCGATATTGCAGACTGATGCAGAACTGATGTCCTATATACTACAAGGGGTTTAGTATTTGCTTTGTTGAAACACTCTCTATGTTTAATCATTGTTTTAATTGTTAGATTTAACCAGGTGAGTGTTCTTAAACTCATTCTTCTTTAGCTGACTGTTTTAAAACGAATAACTGATTTTATATCAATATGCACATGATGGTCTAAGCGTGAAGATTAACCTTAAATTAGGAGACCTCGGCGCTTTTTGCCGCATAATAAAAAAAGGGAAAAAAGGGGGAGAGGGGGGTAAGGGGGAAAGAAGAAATATCCAGCTGTTAGGATATATAATTATCTGATTTTTTAAAAAATTTATTACATTAACATACAAACGCTTTAGCGGCTTTAGTGGCTTTAATGGCTCTAGATTAGATGTTTCTTTGTGAACTCTTCGATGTGAGGTCGAAGTGGACACGTGCCAGATGACCGAGCCCTTGGCTTACTAGGTACCTATGGAGAGGTAACTGTTGTCTATCAAGTCCAGCAAGCTTGACCGGATCCTCGGGAGTGGATGAAAGAAATTGCGAGGAGCCTCGAAGGTGTTGGTATGGAATGTAGTACCTAGCCAGAAGCGGCCAACTCGCACATGGCTGGCATGTACCAGGTCGAGACTAGCTTACTCGTTCTATCAACTTCATATTGCCTAAGTCTGGCTATGGTATAACTAATCACTTAAATTCGTGTGTCATATACTCCTCGAGCATGTGTATCGAAGACATTGATTACGTAGAGCATATCCACTTGGCTATCTATTGCGGCCCATTCGTAGTTCGTCATCGAGGCGAGAGGATAAGGACATTGCATATGGCTTGATGACTATGTCTTCTCAAGAGATACCGTGGCAATTTGGCCTTTTCTTGGATCATACCACGGGGATATATCATAATACAATGGTTAGTTGACCCAAGCATACAGTGCAGAGGTCTTGCGAAAGGAGGCAGCTCGACTGCTGTGACTTCATTAGAACAGAGAACGAGCATGTTGAAATGGGACTACATTAGGTGAAAAGGTAGGGCTAGAGCCATGTACGAAGCTGCAGGGTAATATTTGGAATGCAGTGAATATGCTCTCCCTATGATTGAGCTGATATATATCACTATATAATAAAGTAAACTATAGACAGTAAGGAGATCCAATATACCGCCGATGTCCGTTTAAGAGCACCAGCACCGCCAAGGCCATCTCCCGGGTTTGCTTCTGGTTTAGTAGGTCCAATTCCATCCCCACCATCATCGGTAGAGTCGGTTTGTTGAACAACAGTCGAGTCTCCAGGCGCGAATAGAACGCCGACACTGTTAGCGGACTCGGCGTCAATCTCTTCTGGTGTTAGTAGAGGATTGTTGACCGAGTCGCAAGGCGGATTGTTGCCAGTAAACTCTATCTTATTTGTGACCGATATTGGGACATCGAAGATAGTATAATGATCGTTGCCGTTGAGTCTGAAGTTTTGGCGAATGGATATCTGAGTAGAGCATAAGTAATCAGACCTGAGCGAGGCGCTTTTCGCTGATTCCATGTACTAACATTGTAGGCCCCACGATCACTGTCCGCGTTCTCTGGCTTCCCATCACCGATTAGGCAGTCTGGCCAGTTCCACTTGACATGCTTGACCGTACTTCCTGGCTCGGACTGCATGATGTCTCCCAGGCTGACATTGTTCGTCGAAGCCGTGCCATTCGTTATAGTAAAATTCCTTCCTGTGTCATAGCTGTAGAGGAAGATGGTGATATTGTTGATCCGACTAGGACTGTCGGCACTATAAGGAGGGAGATGTAACTTGCCGTCGGCAGTTACGTCGAGAGCTACCTCGAGGGTGTCTGCATGTGGTATACTAAGCATTGACCCGGTTTGCGGGTGTGGTAGGGATACATACCTCCGCCTAAAGGCGTACCTGGTTGAGGCGCATCGAGAACGGCGAAACCAGGTGTGAAGATTTGGCCACCAGCAATCGTAAAATTGAGGGCTACAGCCCTGGAGACGAGCGACGAGAGGAAGGCAATGGAATAGGATAAATATTTCATTTAGATTGATCGCTGGGTACTGAAAAATGAAGTTACATACTGTAGAAAGTAGAGATGAAATCGAGAACACATGGGAATATCACATCACTAAGTGGGGGAGCCTTGACTACCTAATATACTTGTAGCCTATAAGACTGTCGCTATTGGATAGTTTATCAACGGAGAAGCAGGGAAAGGGAAAAGCGGCCGCTGAGTAGCATTACCTATGTGAAGATCTAGATAACAATATCCCTGTCCTAGGAGGCGCACGATTTTGCGAGATTTCCCATGGGAGAGTGCCCTGTCAGAGCACCCTTTGAGACCTAGCATGAATGAGGATGACGGGCATCTTGAGTAGAGCATCCGAGGTGAACCTCCCACACTCATGGACAAGGGCGAAAACAGCTTGATTTACAAGTAGAACGATTTCTTTCAAGATCCGGACCGTGTTCGTTGACAATGGTCTTCATTTGATACTTGGGTATTCATCGCCAGTTCTGGTCGTGTTACCGATTCTAGGATCGAAAAGACGGGAAACGGGGGGGTTTTAAGATGACGATGAAGCTGAAGCTGAAGCTGAAGCTGGACACCCCAGCGGTTTCAGATTAGAATGCGCAAGAATGCGTTAGGTACTAGGTACCCTCAGATGCGTCCTTACATAAGCATATTAAGGTTCTCCACTAGCTTGCGGGACTTTCCGAAAAAGGTAAGGAAGTATCCTCGTACCTTATAGTGGAGTCTGCACCTTTTCCACTTGGCTGCTCATGTCGATGCTAAAGGGCGCGTTACTCCCTATAGCACCCGATCGGCGGCAAACTGATGGTACCTATGCATATAACATGAGAGAGCAATAAGGGCACTATAAATAAGGCCTGTGAAAGGCACTGGTTTGGAGCTGACTGTTTGATTCTCATGCTTACCTTGGTTTTAAGACCATCCCTACCCGCCTCCTAGGGCCCTAATCCAGAAGCTCAGATCTACCTACCATGGCGTTGTTACGTCGGCCGTGGTTATTGACCAGGAACTACTATAATCATGCTAATAAGCATATATTATTTCCCCATACTCACTATCGCCAGTTTTCGAGTTCTCGGAGATTAAGTCAGTCATCGGGCCTGGGTAATCTAGAGGCTCTGAAGGGTATCCTCAGAGTATCTGAAGAAGTTACTGATGCATTAGCTACAAACAAGCCTGTGATTGCTCTTGAATCAACAATCTACACTCATGGAGCTCTAGGTAACGACTTGGATTTGGAGGGTGTTGTCCGCCAGAACGGTGGTGTGCCTGCCGTAGTTGGAATCCTCGGAGGTATACCTACGGTCGGCCTCCTACCCGACGAAGTGGCCCGTATGGTTGAGGGTTCGCCAAAAAAGGCGTCTCGACGAGATATTGCCTATCTTGTTGGCATGGTATGTGCCGAACTCCGCAGATCTACCTCCTTTATGCAAGCGTGCCTTATCTGAATGTATCGTATAGGGCATGGTGGGCAATAAGATCCACGGAGGCACCACTATTGCCGGAACGATGGTTCTAGCCAGGCTTGCTGGAATTCGAGTTTTTGGGACGGGCGGTCTGGGTGGTGTGCACCGTGGTGGACATGAATCATTCGACATTTCTGCCGACCTTACCGAGCTGGGTAGAACGAGGGTCGCAGTTATCAGTAGCGGTTGCAAGGGCTTTCTCGATATCCCTAGGACTTTGGAGTACTTGGAAACACAGGGCGTGCTTGTATCGACCTTCGCAGACGGTCGGACGGGTACCGTGGGTTTCCCAGCATTCTGGGCACGAGATAGCGGCATCAAGAGCCCTTCTGTTGTCCATAATGAAGAGCAGGCGGCTGCCATAATATTGGCGCAAGGGAGGTTAGGTATCGAGTCGGGATTACTGTTTGCCAATCCGATACCCGAGGAATTTTCCATCCCTCGAAGCGAAATGGATGCTATCATTGAAAAAGCAGTCGATGAATCAAAACAGCAAGGTGCCCTCGGCAGCGAGAACACGCCCTTTATTCTAAAGAGAATTCGGGAACTTTCCAAAGACAGAAGCGTGCTGGCAAACAAGGTCTTGGTCCGGGCAAATGTAGAGCGGGCTACCAAGATAGCTGTTGCGCTGTCGCGGCTCACTGCGAGCGATACAATACCATCTAATAAATTGTGAGCTTTAAGCTCTTCCTGGTTGTAATCTTGAAGTCTAACGAATGTGGGATAGGGTGATAAACCGAACCGGGTTTCATTCTTTTGGGAGTAGGAATACTTCTATAAGTGAGACACCAAAAGCGACCAAGGTAAGAAGATCTATTCCGCACCTATTTTCCCCGCTATGTCACGACGCTGTGCACGGAATCTGAAAAAAATTGTTTTCGCTTCAAAATTAATATGATAGAATTGAAGTAGACTGACGATCGTAGGTTATTTCTGAAGCCGATATTTTAGTTGCTGGTTCAGTGGCTGTAGACTTATGCTGTGACTATGCTGGCGAAGACTCGTTAGAACACCCTGCTCCTCATCTGCATACATCAAACCCAGCCCATACTGGCCAATATATGGGTGGTGTCGGTCGTAACGTAGCGCTTGCGGCACAGAGAGTATTACAAAGTCCCAAAGTGCGACTTTGTAGTATGATTGGCGATGATCTGTAAGTTCCAAGAGCTCATCCTCAATGGCATAATTTCTGATCGAGACAGAGCTGGCTCAACCATACTCTCATCACTACAATCAAGCGGCATGGATACGTCATGTATTAGACAACTAAGTCGCGAGGAATATCCGACTACCCGGACTGCTCAGTACGTGGCTATCAACGATGCTAACAAGAACCTAGTCCTTGGCATGGCAGATATGGGCATTTTTACTTCACACTCATTCCCGGAACACTGGAATTCTGTGGTAGGGGCATCGAGGCCTAAGTGGCTTGTGGTCGATGGGAACTGGGCAGACCGTGACCTTCGGACCTGGATAGACTCTAGCAAGAAAAATCATGCGCGCGTGGCCTTTGAACCAGTTTCCCAGGAGAAGGCAGCCCGCTTATTCTGTAGTGAAATAGGCCTTGAAAGTCTAGGAGTCTTTCCAAAAGCCAGTGTTGATCTAGCGACACCTAATCAGTATGAGCTAGCGGCTATGCACGCGGCTGCGCAGCGCCATGAGTACTTCGACGACCCGCGCTGGTGGGAGATCATCGACGCTTTCGGCATGAGAGGAGCTAGAGATCGCTTTGTTAGGCTTACGTCTGCCGAAATGACGGACTCCGGTATTCCGCAGCAAGTCATCCAGCTTCTCCCCTATATCCCGACTATCATCACAAAGATGGGGAGCTACGGCGCTCTGTTGACGACGGTTTTGAAAAAGGACGATCCTCGCCTGTTTGACCCAGCATATGAGCGGTTTATTCTCTCGAGATGTCGGAATGACCACCCAGAAGTTGGAGGCGTCTACATGAGACTATTTCCGGTCGTGGAAGAAGTGGATGATATCGTCTCAGTAAATGGAGTTGGCGACACGTTCCTTGGTGTGCTGGTTGCTGGTTTGGCACAGGGAGGCAGGGTTGAAAATCTCGTTAACGTCGCTCAAAAAGGCGCGGTATTGACGCTTCGCAGCCCCCAGTCTGTAAGTGAGGACCTGGGCATATTGAGAAGCGAAGTGATTGCTGCTACGGCATCTTAACTATTATATCACCTCACCTATTCTATGGGTTACTAATGCCTCTACTATTCTTGTAAATCATTAAGATAAAGAAAAGTATAAAGATCATTATAATATCCGTAGATGTTGTCGTGGGAAGATATTCTAGGTCATGAAGTACATGCATACATCCCAGCCGCCTAAAACTGGGGCACCCCACCGCTGCAAGGGAGCGCTAAAAAGGTGGACCTTGATAGGCTTATCGTGATACAGAGAGAAAAAAAAAAGTTCCATCAAGCTTGCGATGGAAAATTGTTGCATTCAACTCCGACAATCCAATTCAATCAGCGATTCGCAATGCCTCCGCACCGCCCAATAGATATAATGGAAGAGGACGATCATACGTCGTCGTTTGGCTCTGAGGATTCTGACCTTGACAACGACGAAGAAACCGCGCTGCAGACGCGACAATCGCGAGTGATCGACAAGGACTCGGACGAAGAGGAACTTGAACGGTTTGTGCTTGGAGATACAGCCAATTTCCGTGAAAACCTCTTTGCAAACGAATCGGGAGCCGATGATGAAGACGCTCGATTTGGTAATCTTGGCGACAAAGACGACGAACCTGGGACTGGTTTAGAGGATGTTGACGATGCAGATCTCTTTACTTTTGACGTGGGAGGAGCTGCTCCCAGCGGCGACAAAGACCTTGTTGTTACATCAGTCGTGAAGACACAAGAAATTGCTGAGAAGGATAAGCCTGCCTGGGAAGATAGCGATGACGAGCGATTGACCATATCACTAGCGGACGCAACTCAGTTGCGAAAGCTCCGTATCAGCGAGGCAGAGGATGTTGTAAATGGTACTGAATATACTAGAAGGCTACGGCAACAATACCTGCGATTGAATCCTCTACCTGCATGGGCGCGAGAGGCCGAAGAACGTCCGACTAAGCGTCGAAGACGGTCAACTGGTGCGGCAAGCGACTCAGACATATCAGAAGACGAGGCGAATGATGAAGGGGATGTTGAAGCCTCTGCGCTGCCACTGGATAAGTTCCTTCGGGATGCCAGTACGCTAAGAGAATCGAAGGATCAGAGGTCGAGAAAGCTTCGTCCGGAGGTCATTGACATTCAAAGATCTCGTGATATACCCGATACACACAAGGATGAGGTTACCTCGCTTGCGTTCCATCCAGAGTACCCCGTCCTGCTATCCTCCAGCACGTCTTCCGTAATGCATCTACATCACATCAACCCAACTGCTCATCCAACACCAAACCCTCTTTTAACATCGGTGCAAGTCAAACAAGTGCCCGTTCGGAGAGCCGAATTCTTGTACCCTACCGGAGATAAGATTTTCTTTGCCGGACGGCGACGGTACATTCACTCCTGGGACTTACCTACTGGGACAATACAAAAGACCAATAAAATACAAGGCCATCGACTGGAACAGAGGACGTGGGAGCGCTTTAAGCTCAGCCCTTGTGGGCAGTACCTGGGGTTAATCGCTTCGACGAGAAAGGGCGGTGGTATTATCAATATCTTGAACGTCAACACGATGCAATGGATTGCAGCTGCCAGACTCGACAGTAGAGGTGGTATTGCGGACTTCTCATGGTGGAGTAATGGCCACGGCCTCACAATCCTTGGCAAGGGAGGCCAGGTTGGAGAATGGAGTATGGCTACAAGGCGCTTTCTGGCAATCTGGAACGATGAAGGTTCTAACGGCGGGACGGTGATGGCATTGGGAGGCCGTAACGGGCCTGTTGTTCTTGGTGGAGACCGATGGATAGCAATTGGCCAGAACAGTGGTGTGACAAACATATACGATCGACAAGACTTGATATTGCCTTCCTCTGACGAGGAGTTAAAGATCAAGGAGCGACCCGAACCGACTCGAAGATTAATGCAGCTTACCACGCCGGTTACAATACTCACGTTCAGCCCTGATGGCCAACTACTAGCATTTGCTAGCAAACACAAAAAGGACGCTCTACGACTAGCACATCTGCCCAGCTGTACAGTCTACAGAAATTGGCCAACACAACAAACGCCGCTTGGTAGAATATCTGATGTCGCATTTGGTAGGAAGAGCGATCTATTAGCTGTTGGTAATGATTCGGGGAAGATCAGGTTATGGGAGATCCGAAACTAGACAGGCAGACCAGAGAGAACCTCCTTGCGCTTCGAATGAATGATATCCATGTCCTCCTGCTTATTGTTCCATCGAATTTGCCCCAAGCAATGGTCATCAACTCATTTCCGGCGTCGTGTGTTCTTGGTGACGATTTCGGCGCATAGGCTTCGAAGCGGGCTGCCTTTCGGCATCTTACTCTTCGGGTAGAACTTCCTGGTTCTTTTCGTGTATTCCCTGAGCTCGTACTGGCTGTCGAAGCGACGTGGAGTAAGGCCTTGCTGAATAGCATGGAGGAAGTCCACTATGTTCACCCTGACACTTTTGATGGCCTGCAGAAAATTAGCCGCAGACACGGAACAAAACTGCCTAGGAAATTACACATATATACCTTTCGACATTTCTTCTTGCTTGGGAAGTGTCCGGGGATGCCTAGGTCGGACACGAGACGCTGCCAATCTGATAGGTTTCCTGTTCCGAAGTATTCGTTCCAGTCCGTCACGACTTGTGGAGTCCGTCTTTGGAGGAAAAGGGGGTGGATAGGTGGGAGGCGAATGATGTCGACGCAGTCAATGGTCTCTTCGCTGTTCTTCTTGGTGGCCACCATGATTAGAGAGATTCAAGTGTAAGCTCTGTCTGTACTTCTCACTCTGTATCTCAAACGTAATGACTACTTGTTGTTGTTGTCCCCTTCAGATCCAGGGACATATTTGGGGTTCAGAAGTGGGCTAGATGCCGCTGAACAGAGGCTATATACCAACTATAAGGATTAGAGTACCCTGGCCATATGAGGAAGCTCATTCTTATCACGATATGTTTCATATATTTCTTTCACTCTGTTTGTCTGCATGTTTCTAGCTGGCCTTACGTCTGAACAGAACACCCTGCGATGACCCTCAAAGAGAAACTAGAACTAAGTCCTCCCCAGCTTCGTTGATACGTCTCAAATAACGGTGACAGCGAATATTCTAGCTAAAAAAGCAGAAGTAGAGGCTTGTGGCATTATGTGGTGTAGAAAGAGATTTCACCAGAGCCTGGTATGGAAGGAGCACAAGTCAAAGGATGAATTGACCGCATATTTAGAGACAGCAACAGTATTTCAGTATAGACCTGATGAAAGAGTCATTAATTTCCATAAAGCAACCTTTTGAGTATAGATCTCTGCCATATAGGCCTACCTCCCATGGTAGCTTTGAGTGGCCAATGGAGATTCACGACCTCTTCCAACTTACTATTCCTATGTATAGGGCGGATTGACTCCCGACTGTAATTTAACAAGCAATCCCCAAATCTGTCTTTCCAAATGTACCATGGAAGTTAGGCTTACTACACTTCCCGAGTATAACATGTAGCTTTCTAGAATCAATTTGCGCTGGGCGACTGCTATGTTGCGTCGAATCAAATACAACTGAATTTAATGGAGGTTGCAGCTGTGGAGATGCTCAGTACGGGGCTCGTCCCGTGGTTCTGGTAACTGGGTCACGAATGGGTCTCGGTGCCTGCCGAAAACGCCGAAAACCTTACAGAAGCCGGGTAGTACCCACAAGGTCCCCCATACCTTCCATACGTGCCTCCAGCAATATGCGCTACGCTAAGGGGCTTGCTGCTTCCGCCTCAATCCATATAACTGGCATGTAATTCGTCCAAACAATCTCACATTTTCACATTTTCAAGCCATGTGTTACCTCCTCATCAAATCTCGAAGATTGTCGAAGAAACCTGATTTCATTAAACAGGATAATATCACCCTGCAAATAATATAAGAGAACAGCAAAGCGTCAGCATCGGACGAATTAGAATCACCCCACTGACTTGTTCTACTTCGCGCGCCGTTTCAGCCCACTGTCATATGGATACCCGACCGGGAACCGCCGCCTTATTCAGATGTTGTGTTGTCTCTGAGCGATTTGCTGATTGGGTTGATGTAACCAACTTCCTACTTCACGCGCCTATCCCGACTCTGCCCGGCTAGTGCCAGGACGCGTCGGTACGTCCAGCATAATGACCTAGTTTCCCACATAACGACCCAGCATGAAATGCTGAAAACAACCAAAGTTCCAATGTAGGAACTCCCAATCAGACCATATACATTCCTCCGCATGGCTAAGCATCGCAAAACCGGCGAGTGGGCCTCGTAATATGTGGCATGTTATGAGTCCTCGGCCAGCCTGACAGCCGCCAATACTAATTCCTTGGGCATCGCTGGCGTCTATTTCTTACTTGGACACGATGTGTGACATATCCTCCTCATCTCTATAACCCACTCTCGTAGAGATGCTCTTTTGTTCATTCGTTCGTTTCCTCCTCTAAGAGGATCTATACCATGGCGTCCGATGCGTCAAAACGCGGGTCCAAGTCGGGGCCCCTCCCCGGCAAACTTAGAACCTTCGTTCAAGACATGAAGAGATTTAGGATCCACCGCCGTGAAAGGAAGACCGAGCAACCCATGCCGAAACCCACTTCCATCCCCGAAGCCCCTCAGACCCACGACACTCCGGAGACGAAGCCGGTCTCCTCACCGCGCAGTTCTCTGCCCGTGGCAGCAAATCTCGCCATCCAAGTTACCATTACCTTCGATGAACCGCTGAATTACTCGTATACTCGTAACTATGAGGCTTCACCGGCGCTGCAGGCCACCGAGGCACTATGCCAGGGCCTGTTGCGACGTGTGGATCATTGTTGCCACGAGTTAATCACCCGCAAGGATTCGACTGCCATGGAGTACGCGGCTGCCAGTGGCTCAGACAAACCTTTGAGATACGAAATTCAGATCGATATAATCAGGGGGTGGTCTGAGATCTGGGCTTCAAGGACCTTCAAATCATACCAGAAGCAACTCCTATCCGCCGAAGCTGCAAAGGAAATCATCATATCGACCCATCACATAGTAGGCCTGTTTCTGCGGCACCACGACGAAGGTTTCGCCTGGAAAGATGGCCCGGTACGAGATGACCCCTTGGAGGAGCAAGGGAAGTTCCCTCACCGCGCCGGCCGTGTTCAGCCTTTGTCATGCGTACCACGCTCCTATTTCCTTGAGAAATCTCAAGCTTTCGAGTCAATTCCTGGCTACACTATCAGCTTCTCCTTCACGAGCCGATGCCAACGTCGGAAACAACCGGAGTGGCACACCACCGTTGAAGTCAATAGTAGTCAGACAGCACCCTTGAACTCGGTAGGAGCTGAAAACTTGTTTTTCGAGGCCTCTTACGCTTTAGAAGGCGTTCTGAGGTTAGAAAGACAAGCGTTCGAAAAAGTCCACGGCCTATGCATTAGTCTAGATGGGTGCAAAGACTGCCGACACCATGATAATGACGGATTAGATTTGCATTTCTCAATCATGAACAATCTCGGACCCCAGTTCCCCGAATTGGAGCGAACCATACACTGCAACAGCAATCTTTCCTTCCACTCAGATGCTCAGAAATGTCTTACCTTTGTCAACAAGGTAGAAACAGCTCTTGGCCAGGTTCGGGATGCTACTGATGATACGATCAGTCGAATGAACGACCTAGAATTCAGAATCACAGAGCTTCGCGGTCGTGGTTGGTCCTTGGACGAACCTCTCGCTTTCCTTCTAGATTCCTCTCATGCATACTCTCGCAGGAGTGTCGAGGCGGTCTTGGATCGAATCCAAGCTGGTGTCGCTGACACTCTCCGAGGCAATGCGATCTCCGTGCGAATGACCGCCCACAAGCGTGGCCATTTCATCCTAGACAAGACTTTCGTTGCTCGAGAGCCCTTTGAGACGACGGAAAAGAAAAAGGCAAAATCGTCTGGAAAATCGAAGGCTTATGTCTTGGATCGGCTACGACAGCGTATTGAGCGGGATATTGCAATGATCTGCAAAGACACGCTCACACTGGACGATGAAGAGGAAAACGGGAAGACTGATAAGGGAATCTGCGTCTTGGAACAGACCTTTACTCATGATGCTGATGTCTCAACGTCAACAAGCGGAGTCGAGACCATCGAGTCGCTCTCCAAGGATACTACGGAGCAGCGCGAAGAATCCGCACGACCATGTACTAGTCCTGCCACATCTGTTTCGAAGAGCGTAATATACGACTACGATCTAGCATGCGCAGCTGCAAATCGCGGAGATACTGAACACGAACTCTCCCCACCTCCGTCTCCTTCAAAATGCCGACCGCCTATACCCGTCCGACGATCGTCGATGACGGCTGTAATCTGTCCAACGAGCGGAGCTCGCTCTTTGCTATCAGCGCTACAGCTAGATGGTTACGTAGAACTCGAGAGCCCTCGTCCACACGTGGATTCCGACGAGAATAATTCACACCAGGCTGTTTCCGATGAGCCTATTGGTGTTGATCCACGACGGGTGTCTTCAGCCCCAGCTACTCCTAGAAAGACCGTCAACGAGACTAAGGGATCTGAAGAAAAGAGGCCAGTCACGCCAAGCAATGGGGAAGAACCAGGATCGGCGGCAGCTTATGAGAACTCAATTGCTTCATCAACTCCCAGCTTAGATTTTGGTGGCTGTTCTTCCCCTGATAGTAGTCTCTGTAAGTTTAACCTAACGTCGTTCTCCTTCACCCAAAACGGTTACTAACCAGGCTCTATAGTGGTAACCCCCAAGACCCATCGTCTAAGCAGAGAAGTGGACTATCCGAAGAATGCTATCATCGATAGCGACGACGAAGAAGGCAGCGACTCGGTGAGCATAGGTGTTGAAGCTCACCCATGTCCGGCGAAAAGCGTGCCCTTCCCCTCGCCAACACTTCGACATGCCGGAAAACCGATTACCTCGTCACCCCTTCGCGTCAGTCAAACTGTCCATGAGCAGAGCGATGTTTCCTCGTCAGAGATTAGCGAAAGTCCACCGGAGGATGGCAATGAAGATGCCAGTCGGAATTCTGATAAAAAAGAATCACCAAACGATACAGAGGCAATACAAATCCACCATACCTCTGCCACCGAAATTGAGCACCCGGAGGTTTTCACATCAGCGGAATCTACAGATAAACAAGACCTAGACACAACCAAGACTGAGACCAAGATCGAAAACCAGAACTCCTCTTCGGAGACCACGAAGCCGTCTCCCAGCATCGAGATTGAAAGCCCAAACCACACCAAACAACCTGCCACAAGCGAAGATGAGAACCAAAATGAAAGTGAAAACGAAGAAGACTGCCACGAAGCCGCCGCCAACGACTTCGCACAATCCAAGCCGGACTTCACATTCTCGTCGCCACCAGCCGCAACACCCGAAGTCTTCTCCGAAGACGAAGACGAAAACCATAACCAAAACCAAAACACCCCCAACTCGAGCCCCAGCCCAGTCCCAAGGGCGCTATCCATAAGCCCAGACCCGTCCGAAGACCTAGAACTAGACACGGACATGGACAAGGACATGCCGCCGCCTCGCCCATTCCACACGCAGCGCAGTTCCTTCGGCAGCGCGGGCATGCTCGGGTTCCACGAGCAGATGTTCGGGTCTCTTAGTCTGCGCACGGCGCTCATGCGGTCGCGGCCGACTTCTAGTTATGGGGTTGGGGATGCTGGGCATGGGGTGAAGAGGCCCGGGTCTGCCACGTCATGAATGGTGTGGTGATAGCTATTGCTCCAGCTAACCTTGGAAGATTTAAGGCATCTGGGTTACGGAGTGTTTGTGAATCATTTATTATGTAAATTGGGAAAGCGTGAGCTGGTATTGGAGTTGATGGTCAGCGATACGTTCGTTTGTATGGATATGGGAATATGGATATGGATATGAACTATGGACTATGGGATATGGAATATGGAATATGTAGGATGTAGGACTTCGAGGATAAGGGAAAGGAAACGGGTATAGGGCTACATAGGGGACTCGCGTCGGACAGGGGAATACACATACATAGCATTATAAATCAAGAATATGTAGAAGCTGAAACAATATATGAAATACAAAAGGGGAAACATATTGCTATTTGAGATGACAGACGTTACGTCGTATCATCCAATCTTTGTTACTAGAAGTAACAGCGCTCATGATAGAACTGAAGAGAGTATTTTGTTCGAGTGGAATATCATTACAACATTAGCCAGCATTATCCGTATTTGTATAGTACAATATATACAATCCGAGACTGAAAGGCTCGGTATATATCTTCATGGTTTCTTTTCATACAAGCATAAGTTTAGACACCCTTCACGCGCCTTCAATGTCGTCATTTTCGTAATATCCAATTCCCACGACCTGCTCCTTATACACTAACAAAAGTCACATGTAAACCGGGAGAAAATCAGGAAGATCCAGATTCACCTTGCTCTACCGCCGCCGGGACGGGGGTGACTTCCAAGCCCGATTTATCCTCCTTAACACGGACCGAAGCTTTATCGCCCCTCTTAAGCTCGCCGCGAATGATTTTATCAGCAAGGCCGTTGCTAATTTCGGTGGTGATGAGACGGTTAAGTGGTCTGGCACCGAACTTCGGATCATATCCGCGCTCGGCGAGCCAGTTACGAACTTCGTCGTCCACTTGGAGCTTGATGCGACGGTCGTTAAGGCGTTCTTGCAGCTCCCTCAACCGGATATCGACAATGTCCCGTAGAGCGTCGAGCGTGAGACGCTTGAAGACGATAAACGAATCGATACGGTTAAGAAATTCGGGCGGGTAGTTGCTGGCAACCACGTCCATGACAGCCTTGCGTACTTCCGGGCTGATCTCGCCGTTCTCCGTCTCGGTGTACGGATGGTGTGGGTCCGCGCCAACAAGGATGTCGGCGCCGAGGTTGGACGTCAGGACTATGATTGTGTTGCGGAAGTCGACCTTGTGGCCTTGGGCGTCGGTTAGGTAGCCTTCGTCAAGGACCTGGAGGAGTAGAGCGGAGATGTCGCGATGAGCCTTCTCGAACTCGTCGAATAACAGAACAGCGTACGGCTTTCTCCGTACTGCTTCCGTGAGCTGACCCGCGTCCTCGTAGCCTACGTATCCGGACGGAGCACCAATGAGTCGTGATATCGTGTGCTTCTCCTGGAACTCGCTCATGTCGAATCTGACTACGGCGGACTCGGTTGAGAACAAGAAACCTGCGAGTTTCTTGCATAGCTCAGTCTTACCAACACCAGTAGGACCAAGGAAGAAGAATGATGCGAGCGGGCGGTTGTCGCCGCTTAGACCAGCTCGCTGCATGCGTACAGCGTCAGCGACGGCCTTCAAGGCTTCGTCTTGACCACGAACTGATTCCCGGAGTGTGTCCTCCATGTGGATCAGCTTCTCGACATGTCCAGATGTCAACTTAGACACAGGTATTCCGGTAATCCTCGAAACGACGTTCGCAATATCATCAGCCGTTACCGAGTCGTGAATCAATGTGTCAGGGCCTTGGGTGTCAGGACTCTTTTCACCATCTTTGGGAAGCTTCTGTTCCAAGCTCGGGATGATGCCGAAGCGCAACTCAGAGGCCCGGGCAAAGTTTCCTGATCTCTGTGCTTGTTCGAGTTCGATACGGGCCTTATCTAGTTCACCCTGGATCTTCTTCAGAGCTTCGAGTTCTGCCCGTTCTTTTTCCCATCTCTCAGTTAGACTCTTCTGCTCCTCCTGTAATTTCTTCAAGTCTTCCTCGAGCTTCTCGCGTCGTTCACGGCTAGCTACGTCCTTCTCTTTCCGCAGACTTTCTAACTCGATCTGAATAGTCATTATCTTCTGGTCAAGGCGCATAATGTTCTCTGGCTTGCTCTCTTGCTGCAAGCGCAAAGAACTTGCTGCCTCGTCCATCAGATCGATAGCCTTGTCAGGAAGGAAGCGGTCGGTGATGTAACGGTTCGAATACGTAGCAGCTGCTACGAGAGCTCCATCTGTAATTCTGACACCATGGTGCACCTCATACTTCTCCTTGATACCTCTCAGTATACTGATGGTATCCTCCACGCTTGGTTCGTTAACTAGGATTGGTTGGAAACGTCGAGCTAACGCAACGTCTTTTTCGATCAACCGGTACTCAGCGAGGGTAGTAGCACCGCAGCATTGCAGTTCTCCTCTGGACAGGGCCGGTTTAAGCAGGTTCGAAGCGTCGATGGAACCTTCAGCCTTACCGAGACCAAGGAGAGTGTGCAATTCATCGATGAACAGGATGACTTCTCCTTGCGCTTGTTGGACCTCGGTTAATACCTTCTTCAATCGCTCTTCGAAATCGCCTCGGAATTTAGCACCAGCGATGAGCGATCCCAGATCTAACGCTATGACTCTCTTGTTCTTTATGCTTTCTGGGACGTCACCCCGTACTATCCGTAGTGCCAATCCCTCCAGAATAGCTGTTTTTCCCGTTCCCGCACTTCCGATTAGGACTGGATTATTCTTCGTTCGTCGCGATAGAACTTGTATAGTACGTTGGATTTCGGCGTCTCTACCAATGACAGGATCTAGTTTTCCATCTCTCGCCTTTGCTGTGAGGTCGATACCATATTGTTCCAAGGCAGGCTTTTCAGGCTCGCCGCCCATGTTCATGCGGTGGGTACCGCCTGGAGGATGAGGTCTGCCATTGGCATAGGTTCGGTATTGGGGAATAGGTTGAGTGGCATTAGATAATACTTTCGCTGTGCTTACGAGCGCAGCTCTTGATAGAAGTGAAGGGGATGTGTTAAGTCGTGCGAGTCCCCTTGATGTAGCGTCTGCGACTCGTCGTGAAGATCTAATTAGTTGACTTCTCGCCAACATTGTAGTAGCATCAAGGTAAGTAGATGAAATTTGGATAGTTGAAATGTCTCAAGAGACTTCTCTTAGTTGGAAAGCATTTTAAAAAGGAAAAGAAAGCTTCAAACCTTAGAGGGGTTTGAAATATCACGAGAGCTTCAGACTAGTCGCGGTCGTTGCCGCTGGACCTTTCTCGAAATGTCGAACCATAGCTGTTCGAGCTCCAGTCATTACGTCTATCGATAGACTGTTTGCGATAAGATAGTACTCGGCACATACATAGTTTACACTAGTGGCGAGCTGTGGCGCTCATTGGTCAATCTGTGGCGTAACCATCAAGGCAGGAAGGCAGGATAGATCTGGACCCATGCCACAGATAGATGTGGTGGGGTTTAATTGTGGCTGGCTCCCGGGTGATTTTGGGCCACCCTACTCGAAAAAATTCAAAATACTTTTGTCCCGCCATATTCAACCCCACCTTACATCTTCCTATTTCTTCATCAGCTTTTCGTTTCTTACAAGATACCCCCCGAGATTCATTCCACAGATTCTTTTCCCTCTGATTCTATTCAAGCCAAGCCAAAATGGGTTTCGCCGATCTTCTCAGCGACGCTGGTCAAGCCGGTATGTTCCTATCTCCCGACATGCGACTGGTCATTGGAAGTGTCGTTGTGTCGAAATCTGTTGTCTGGGCACTCTCATGGGTTGAATTACAACTAACGGCGACATAGTCCTTAACAGCTGGTTGAACACCCGATCATATATCACCGGGTAAGTCTTCTATAATCGACCATCTGATACGCAAGCGCCACTGCCAAGTGCGATGCCTCGATGTAGCTCATCGTGCCCCTCCACGTCGAATATGCCTTGCGAGCCCAATTACCCTTTATCATGATGAGAAACATTGGTCCGTGTTTCTGAGCAGACTCAAGACCTGTCAAATGAGGACATATACAATAGCACTCTGTGCATCTCTGATATCACCAATCTACCGACATCTTCGTTACTTGAAACCGCGATATTCCCAGAGGGCTTATAACTGACTCATCGAAGATACTCTCCTTCCCAGGCCGATGTTGCCGTCTTCAAGGCTATCAGCTCTGCTCCCGACGCCGAGAAGTACCCCCACGCTGCGAGATGGTACAAGCACATCGCCTCGTTCGAGGATGAGTTCCCGACTCTGCCCGGTGATGCCTCCAAGCCCTACACCGTTTATGGCCCCGAGGAGGCTGCCGTTACCCTGAACCCCGCTAAGGCGCCTGCCGCTGCCGAGGAGGAGGACGTCGACCTATTCGGCAGCGATGATGAGGAGGAAGATGCCGAGGCCGCCCGTGTCCGTGAGGAGCGTCTGGCTGCCTACAAGGCCAAGAAGGAGGCTAAGCCCAAGACCATCGCCAAGTCCGTCGTCATTTTGGACGTCAAACCCTGGGGTACGATTGCGCAATTCAACTCGAGCTTTAATTCTTGTGCTAACAGATTTTGCAGATGACGAGACAGATATGGTTGCCCTTGAGAAGGCTGTACGCGGAATCGAGAAGGATGGTCTAGTCTGGGGTACTTCCAAGCTGGTCCCCGTTGGTTTCGGTATCAAGAAGCTGGAGATCAACCTTGTCGTCGAAGACGAGAAGGTTTCCCTTAGCGACCTGGAGGAGGAGATCCAAGGATTCGAGGACTACGTCCAGTCCACGGATGTTGTAAGTTGCCAATGTCCTCCATACACTCCTATTCAGCATACTAATCAAATAAACAGGTTGCCATGCAAAAGCTATAAACAGCTTTCGCTTGAAGGCTATATCGCCACGCTGACTCTCAATGCATGACATACGAATTAGAATCATGAAACATGCCTGATGATTGTGATGAGGTTGGGTGGGTGATATGACATTGGGAAAATTCTCTCGCAATACGAAGCTCTATAGAGGTCATAGTGCCAGGGTAAATGCACCAAAACTTAATGAGAAACTTCCCTGAATAAGTCTAGTTCCCCTGAATCTCCAACTAGCGAAGACTACATGTAGTAGATTTCGCCTCGTAACGAATAAACTTCACCCACGTACGGTTCATTCTGCTAAGAGATTGATTACTGGCAAATTCGAGAACTTTGTGCGAGTAAATTCATGATCCTAGATGAGCAGCTCATTTGCGTACACATTCTACCCACTTTGCCCTTGTCACATTGGGTATCTCTCTCCATATATTGTTCATTTTGTGGTTTTCCCTTTTTTGTCTATCCCAGCCACTGCCTTCCCTTGATTCCCGTTCCTAGTCCGCTTCAACCATTGCCTCTCTTTTTCAGTGGTGGAATAGTCGGATGTTCTGCTCCACGAAGACGATACCGAGCTTCTCGGCAGTCTCATACACAGCGGAGTCATTTTGACTGCCGCCGGGAGCTGCGATGTACTTGGCGCCAGAGCGGTGCGCACGGTAGATGTTGTCGACAAAGGGGAACTAGAAACGAGTCAGCGGACTATTTAGGAATGGCAGGGTGGTTGGTAACTTACGAAAGCGTCGCTAGAGACGGCGACGTCGCTCAACTTGCTGAGCCAGTCGTTGCGCTCTTCTTCGGTGAATGCCGCGGGCACCTCTTCGAACACCGACTCGAAGGCCTCTCGCTCGGGTCCGTCCTTTGGTAGCTCTCCGCTGACCAATAGGTCGATAGCGTTGCTCTTGTCGGGCCGCTTGGTGCCCTTCTTCCACTTGATACCCAGGACGCGGGGGTGGAAGCGCAGCCACCAGTTGTCGGCCTTGTCGCCGGCAAGTCGTGTGCAGTGGATACGGGACTGCTGGCCAGCTCCAAGACCAACGACCTGTCCATTCTTCGCGTAGCACACTGAGTTGCTCTGTGTGTACTTCACGGCAATTGTAGCGACGGTGAGATCTCTAGCAGCAGACTCCGGCAAGACGAAGTCCTTCGGCGTGATAGTCCGAGAGAAAGAAGCTGGTGAAATCTCGACATCGTTACGATGCTGGGTGAGTGTCACACCGTACACAGTTCTGACCTCAGTAGGGTCGGGTTGGTATTCAGGGTCCATCTGCAGCACAAGGTACTTGCCTCCCTTCTTTTTCTTGAGGATCTCCAATGCGGCATCCTCATATCCAGGGGCAATGACACCGTCAGAGACCTCCTTTGAGATGATGCTAGCGGTAGGGACATCCACTACGTCACTGAGGGCAATGACGTCTCCGAAACTGCTCATTCGGTCAGCTCCTCGAGCACGGGCGTATGCTTGTGCCAGTGCTGAGGTCTCAATTCCTTGAATATCATCAACGAAATAGACCTTGCGTTCCTCGGCACTTAGAGGAACACCAATGGCAGCTCCTGCAGGGGAGACATGTTTGAAGCTAGCAGCTGCGGGCTTTCCAAGAGCTGTCTTCAGTTCCTTCACCAGCGGCCAGCTGTTCAGGGCATCGAGCAAGTTGATGTAGCCAGGGGATCCGTTTAGAACCTTGAAAGGCAAGTTGCTAGATGTTGCGTATGCAGCAGCCGGTTTTTGGTGGGGGTTAGCGCCGTATCGAAGAGGCAGATACTGCTGCCCCTCGCCGGCATATCGCGAACGGAAGAAGGCGGATATATGAGCATCGTAGTCGGCCGTGTGCTCGAACGCCTTGAGGGCATATCTGTTACGGCTCTCCTCCTTGATCTCACCACTCTCGAGCTCCTTTAAGAACTCAGCATAGTCCTTAGGGTCGCTGAGAATCGTGACACGAGCATGGTTCTTGGCAGCAGCTCGGATAAGCGTAACACCTCCTATGTCAATCTCTTCCACAGCTTCGGGGACAGTGACGTTGGGCTTGGATATGGTGTCTTTGAATGGGTACAAGTTGCAAATGACATAGTCTACTTTGTCGATACTCTGCTCAGCGAGATCTTTCTCATCAGAAGCTAGGTTGCGGGCGAGGATACCGGCGTGGACGGCCGGGTGCAATGTCTTGACTCGGCCTGCAAGCATCTCTGGGGCTTTTGTGATAGCTGAGATGTCCCTTCTCAAAGTCAGTTTCGAAATAGACACATATTCTCAAGTCGCAAAGCCATCTTACTCGACTGGAAATCCAGACTCGCGGATCATCTTAGCCGTACCTCCAGAGGCCAGAATTCGTACATTCTGTTGCACGAGGCCCTTAGCAAGGTCCAACAGACCAGTCTTGTCAAAGACGGAGAGGATGGCGATTCTCTGTGATTCCGACATCGCGACTGTATTTGGGTGTTCCCTAATGCGACTATTTTCTGTGAAGGAGACGTTATAGCAGTATAAATGGAGCAATTCGCGAATTGGCTAGCCGGAACACGACAGGTTGATGATATGACTCGGACTGGGTTTCCTGGGATGGCCAGACCAATAATATGTTATCAATTACCACTGGCAACAAACCAGCAAAGCTCAAACCAGTCTCATTTGTCACTTGCCACAAGTAACGAGATAGATTACGCCGTTAAGGCCGTTGATAGAGCTTGAGAAAAATAAAATTTCGAGCTCATAGCGGGGTTGTCGTTCCTTCGACCCCACTAACCCCTCGGTCTTCTGAAGTTAGGTACACCGGTACCTTATTTGGACCCCACCATGGGGCCCTCTTAAACCCGTTCTTAGAATTTGACCCCGCCTCGATTCTAGGAATCGGAATAAGGAGCGCGTGCTAACCTTTCATATACGCGTCTTGCTGTCCTTCGAGTATAACAACCTTCATTTTCTCTTGATTCTCTCAGACCAATTGTACACAACATTCTGATTAAATTCCTCTAATAGTTCTGTCGATATTCAACCGAGTGAAAATGTATGGAGACTTGGGAAATAAACTCGTAAGAACTCATAATATCTGGTATTGCTTGTCGTATATGAGCCAGAACTAAGTATTATCAGGTTCAACATGCGAAGAGAACTCAAAATTTGGCGCATCTACCGCCATACCAGACCGAGTTGGTCCGCGCTGTCACGCGAGAGGTCCGCGATC
Organism: Hypoxylon sp. FL0890; assembly: GCA_022497025.1. NCBI lineage: Eukaryota > Fungi > Ascomycota > Sordariomycetes > Xylariales > Hypoxylaceae > Hypoxylon > Hypoxylon sp. FL0890. The sequence continues at coordinate 597,057 of MU386540.1, read as the reverse complement.
TAGACAAAGATGTCCAGGAAATGCTAGAACCGTTCCAAGGGTCTTTCAACCCCGACGAGGACCCGGCTACAGCATGCACCCTGCTTGTGAACCACCTGTCCATGCGGAGAAATAAGCGTTGTCTGCTCGCTTACCACCGAACGCGAACAGACAGGCTAGAGGAGCTTGTCTGGAAGGGCTACGATGTGGTCGATCTTGCTGGGCAGCAGGTTAGGGACGGTCAGGGTGGAACTGCCGGCGCATCGGGCATGGGAGCCGGCGATGGTGGTACAAGCAGCTTGAGTCCCCAAGAGGAAGACTACGTGCGGCAATATAGCGATCTGCTGGCCGCCTACAAGGGCCAATGGACAGATATTGACCTTACAGGTAGTCTGGAACCCCCTCGTGACCTCTTCATTGATGTCCGGGTGTTAAAGGATGCGGGAGAAATTCAAACCGAATATGGGTAAGTTTACCCGGCCACGCAATAGAGACGAAAAAAAAAAGAAAAGCTGATACGTTGTCGCAGTGCAATTACACTCACCAAAAACAGCCAGTTCTACGTTCGACAAGGCGATGTCGAACGACTGATCGCTCAAGGCTATCTCCAAAAGCTCGGTTGAAGCGACTTACTAGGAGCCATGTCGGTCTATTTAAAACACAACCCCAGTGGGGAAGCACCCTTTTTGGCCATCTGAAGAACTTGGCGAGGACGAGTTGCGTGGTTGTCCGTCCGAGCGGTTCCTACATGTGGTTAGACCAAAGCATAGAGCTCGCGGCGGCACAAAGTCGTTCCCCGGAAGCTTGTTTGCATGTGGGAACGACCAGCAACATATTTGCAGAAATGGCATATCCCCGTTACGTTGTGACAAAATGGAATTGAAAATTCTGACGAAATCAATCACAACAAGAGAGGCGCAGATGGCGATCGATGTGGGCAATACGACTGAATGCTTGGCCTACTGCCGAAGACCCAATCATGAAAAAGGCTGCGCCAAACTCAACTTTCAGTGGCAGGCCTTTAACTCCGAATGCAAATGATATGCCCAGAAGAACTTAATGCAGATCAAGGGAGGGGGTTTTACGTGGCCAAGTGGAATGATTCAGCTTGTCCTCTATCCGAGTGAGCAATGAACAGTCCGACACGGGCGATTGCTCATATTCCCATAACGATGAACATAATAGCGATGGGTTACATATCCATACGACTGCGTCACCCAATTGGCGCGTCCAAACTCGCATCGCCAGGGCGTAAGGGCGACTGAACCAAACGGAATACAGCGCTGGGCGCGCTGGCCGTCAGTTGGAGGCCGAACGTCTGCGGGGAGCGAATAGGAGCATTGGGTGTGGGGAAGAGTTGGAGGCTCCTGCAAATGTCCAACTTCACACCTGACGACAAAAGTTTTCTAAGCACGCGTTCCATGGGCTGGCAGGCTGGCTATGTACCTATTAACTGCGTCGCATGGATGAAGGCCCGTTCCGCTGAACAGGTACCACAGCGGGAATTGACGAATACCAGAGTTTTAAAGTACGTAATCGACCAATATGGCGAGAGAGCGACTCCCAGCCATCCTGTCGTGATCGTAGAGGAGCCGAAGGGCAGATGCAATCATCACGGGCAGCACGGGGAGGAGTTCCGCCCCGGGTTTAAATCGAGATGTATCTCTGCATATCACTCTTCTAGGTGTTTACCTAGTTCGGACTGCTTGATTCCCCCTAATCTTAGTAAGTGATGCTGAGGTAGATATTCAGGGGCTACAAAGTATGCAGCCCATTGAAAACCACGTGGAAATCCAGCTGAAATAAAAAATAAGAGTTGAACTTTTCCGGCGCACATTCTCTAAGATTTAATGGCAGAAAGAATGCTCAACAAGCCATTGGCATTGCACAGACTTGTTATCTGCAGCTAGAATGCGTGGCTTCGGGACCACTTTGCAAGGGATCATGCAGCATGGTTTTCAGGATCCAGGCAACCTACTATGTAAGCCCTTGGAAGATGATGAGGGGCCGTATACACCATGGTCAAGACCAAAGTTCTGCTTATTAGCCGCACGGTAGTTCGTGAAAACAAATCTACTATGTAGCGTCGTCGACAGTTCATTGCGTATAGTGATTTGTGACACCAAAATATTATACACCAGTTGCTCTCATCCAATAATGTTATTTATTCAAATCGTAGCGTACCAATTACTAGCAGATCATGTTCGCCACCAATAGTCTTTTTAGGGCCTTTCTAGAACCGGAGACGCCCCTCCAGATCCCTGTCAATTCGAAGCGGTCCCACATGCCAAAGTTTTCTGCAGTCTCTGAGATACATGCGAACTATACTACGTAACTATCCCTTGCTAATTGCCTATTATAGTTAGCGCTGCATATAGAGGCGATAGAGTTTCTTGGAAGCTATCTCATGAGGCCTAGATTTAGATTATCGCGTTATCATCGAACAAGCTTTGCTGTTTCGAGGATACATACTATTTTCCAGGACTCGCTCCTTTCTCTGGTTCAATTCTAGGTAAATATTTTGCTACAGACTGCGCCAATGCAAGTCATATACTGCCATTCTCTCCTACCGTAGCGTATATTCCGCTGCTGTATACCACGATCGTGGTCCGACTTAGGCCCAACTACATACGACTAACGACTTTGCTGGCTCTTCTCTTCGCGCACCGTAGCCGGCTCTCAATGTATATATCCATCCTAGAGAGCTAACGAACGCTCGACCATACAACATGGCAGCTTCGTCTTTTGGCTTCTCCTCATGGAGGGGAAGGTCCTCCTCCGTTACATCCCAGCCAGATCCAGTAGATGTTCCAGGACAAATACTCAATCCGAACCAGAGCTCACGGCTAACTGCAGGCGATCTGCGGCCTCTCTCACCTTCCCTAAGCTCCCATAGCTATAGAGAGCCTACCAGGTCTTTCGTCCCGGGCTCAGTTAGGGACCATCTATGTAAGTGTCTATATACTTGTAATGCCAATTTGCTTGCTACTGACAGGCCTTCAAGCTCCCGTGGACAGTGCTAGTTTTGCTCGAAGTGTTCGCGAGGATACCGCCGAGCTCGCTTCATATGTTCTATCAGACAAGAAAGATAGGCGGAGCACGTCATTCCTCAATCGAATATCGTCTACCTCGTCCCACCGTGGCCGCGACCAGTCAGGCTCCCGGAATGAATCCCCATCGGCTGCGCACTTACAAACGTCAAGCACAAACACTATAGACGAGGTGTCTGAAATCTCGTCGCTAGGACTTAGGACGGACCCGGACCGCGACTTAGGACCTTCAGCCCTCACAAGCATGCTCAGACGCTCTCCGCCTCAATCTCTGCATGAGTCGAGCAACGGGAGTCAGGCAATTCCGTATAATGACCAACAATTACCGCCAATGGGTCTATCCCAACGAGATCCAGACGATGGAGCATCGGAAAGGACGCCCCTGCTCCGCACGATATCCCGCAGACCCGAGTCTCCGGGCAGCATTACCGAGGTCGACGATATTGAAAGTCAGAAACCGAAGATGGGACCGTCGTCCATGACGCTTGGGCATGGCTTCCGAGGCAGGATCCGTGCCATCAAGGGTATGGCCAACCCGAAAACTTGGGACAGGAAAGTTGTTTGGCAAAGAGTTGTAGTAGATCCGGTACACTGCTTGCCGGCTGTGATAGTCGGGCTCCTACTAAACATACTAGATGCTCTTTCCTATGGTATGTCTGAACCAGGATGGTTTACTTGGCGATCCACTAGATCTAACTGCACATCTAGGAATGATCTTATTCCCGCTAGGTAATCCAATCTTCTCGAATCTCGGACCGGCTGGAATATCTATTTTCTACGTTAGCACGATTGTTTCGCAATTGACTTTCTCGTTTGGCAGTTTGTTCCGAGGTGGTGTCGGATCAGAGCTGGTAAGACCTATACCTTGGTACTTGTGGATATGTTACTCACCCATCTAGATCGAAGTCGTCCCTTTCTTTCATAATATGGCGGCTACTATCACGTCAATAGTAGGAGAGGATCAGCCGGATGCGGTTATCGCTACAACGATAACCTCTTTTGCGCTTAGCTCCATGCTGACCGGCCTTGTTTTCTTCCTTATGGGGAAATTCAGATTGGGCTACGTCGTTGGCTTCATCCCTCGTCATATTCTGATCGGATGCATCGGTGGTGTCGGATGGTTCCTAATCGCAACGGGTTTCGAGGTCTCTGCGCGTTTAGAGGAATTCGGCTATGATCTTGACACTGGCCGAAGGCTGATTCAGCCAGATACCCTCCCGCTTTGGCTCATCCCTCTTGCTTTGGCTATCATCCTCTTCGGCCTCCAGAGGAAAATTACCTCCAAATATTTCCTCCCTATCTATATTCTATGTGTTCCTGTATTCTTCTATTTCTTCGTCTTTTCGATAGACAGTCTGGATCCGGAAAACCTCAGAAAAACGGGATGGATATTTGAGGCACCCGAAGCCGGGCAGCCGTGGTGGTATTTCTGGACGCTCTACAGTAAGCCATTAACAATTTCTTGAACGACATTCGCCACTAACAGGCATCGATAGAATTCAACCTAGTCCATTGGGGAGCAATTCTCGAATGTGTAGGAGCTATGTTTGCTTTGACTTTCTTCAGCGTCCTCCATGTTCCCATTAATGTGCCTGCTTTAGCTCAAATCTCCGGAGAAGATCATCTTGACTTAGATCATGAGCTGAAGTTACACGGCTACTCAAATTTTCTGTCTGGACTTGTGGGTAGCATCCAAAACTACCTAGTCTTTGCAAATACGTTATTCTTTATGAGATCAGGCGGTGACAGCCGTCTCGCGGGTATCATGTTAGCAGCACTTACGTTTGGCGTTATGACGATCGGGCCAGTGATTATAGGATATATCCCAGTTATGGTTGTTGGTACTTTGATTTTTGTCCTTGGACTTGAATTGTTGTTGGACGCTCTTATCTCTCCAAGACGAAAACTCAAGCTATTGGAATATCTGACGGTAAGTTATTCTTGATGTCCCTATACCAAGGTAGCTGAGACTAATTCGAGGTATGCCACAGATCGTGGTGATAGTTCTTACCATGGGAATCTATGACTTCGTCGTCGGTATCTTTGTTGGCATAATTCTTGCATTTGTTTCAGCTATTCTTCACGCATCTCAAGTTTCGGCTATTCGGGCGATTTATACCGGAGATCAAGTCGGCTCAATGGTCCGACGGAACCCGTCGCAACAACATTATTTGCAAGAAGTTGGTAGCCAGACTTATGTGATCAAGTTATCCGGCTTCCTCTTCTTTGGCACTATTGTCGGTGTTGAGAAGAAGATCCGAAGCCTGATATCCGACGAAGCTTTCAAGCAGCATCCCATCAAGTACCTAATTCTGGACCTGTGGCATGTTACCGGCATCGACTACTCAGCAGCTGAAGGGTTCAAAACTATCAACAGGCTTCTAAATGGAAAAGGGGTGCATCTTCTCATTAGCGGGCAGGACGCTGAGAGCAGAATTGGCCAGGATTTGAGGGCAGTTGGACTGGGAGCTGATGGACCCGACGTTATGTTTATGCCTGACTTGAATTCAGCCTTGGAAAGCTGCGAGAATGAGCAGCTAAAGACCTTCTATGCTCGTCAAGAAGCTTTAAGAATATCCCGACCAACGCCAACAACCAACCTCGATGTGCCTAACAAAGGCCAATTTGGCCAGTCGCTAGACTTCCTATCGCAGTCTCCGAGGAGAGACCATCTCGATCGGGCAGCAAGAAATGTGCTTAACCAACAAGAAATGAGACGGTCGACGAGGTGGCAAAACATTAGTGAGCCTCTGAGGCTCATGCTCCAGGTCTTTTACGACGTGAGCGACAAAAACGAGGATTTCTGGTTCCGGGCGAAGCCATATTTCGTCCGCAAGGAGTACCCAGCGGGTACTGTACTATATCATCGCGGCGAACCCGCCAATGGTTTCTACCTTCTAGAAAGAGGCGAGCTCCGAGCTGACTACGAGACGCCGCAAGGCCGCCTGTCCGAACCCATCGTCCAGGGTACGACATGTGGCGAGCTCCCGTTCTTCTCGGAGACTAATCGGACTGCGACTGTGGTTGCAGTCAAGGACTGCGTTGTGTGGGTTATGGACAAAGAAAATTGGGAGAGGTTGCAAAATGAGGAGAACGAGGTCGCACAGGAGCTGCTGAGGATTTCACTCAAGCTTACGAGCGAGCGCATGAATGCTATGACGAAGTATATCTCTGCGGTTGGGAATTAATTAAAAGGGGTAGGAATAGAGAAAACAAAATGATTCATGCTAAAATGCAATGAGAAGTCATCCACGGCTAAGGGTAAGGCTCTCGTGCAGTAGGTAGTGACTATTCACAGAAATGAAATTCTCTCAGGCGGCAAAAGTAGGACTTAGTTGGGAGCTCCACGCCAATCTTCTGCAGTTGTGTGGCCCCCAGCCTCCGAATGCATGTCTCGGACTATCGCAACTGTGGCTGCGCCTTGGGTAACTGTAGAGTGCTACCATGCTTTTCGATAGCAAAGTCAGATACTAAGGCTTTTGCTCAGACAGGACGTCCTCTACATCACTATTTACTAGTTACCCCTTATTGGAATCCCGGATATGTCGTCCCATTTTGTGAGGGTTGTGAACTTGTATTGGGAGTGCGTAATCAGGGGTTGAGTCTGATTGCTTACCATGGGATAGGCAGCGGAATCGTTCCGCACCGCAGAATCCCAGATAAACGAAGCATAGTATTGGGCTTGTGGCAGGTTACCCAATTTGACGGTTTATATAAGCTATACTTCTGGTTTGTAAAGAAGGCTGAATAATCTTCAGTGTTGAAAGATCCAAGAATTTCTCATTCTACGGATCTGGTTACCGACAAATCGTGTCGTCGAGATGCATTGATAGAATGTATGGACATAAACTCCTCGATGAGATGTCTGTCCTAGGTAATACGTTCACTTAAGCTAGCTTGAACGAAGAGTATCTCGAATATACCTCTCTCTACTCCTAATCAGAACTAGCCGGCACCCATTAACATATTTATCAACAGCGCGGGCTACCAGCCCTCGCTCAGGCCCCTATCCACCACTGATCTGGGGGATTGTGGCTGGGCTTTGAACTATTGTTAAGGGCACCGCCATACTGACTCGGTGCGTGTCCAATGTACGCCGCTATCGACACCGTTGTGCAGCATGTTAGCACCGTCAGGGTGCTATTCCCGGCTAATGGCGGACTGCCTGTGTCTGGGTACGCGGCTAGCAAGCTGGCTTCTATCAAGGTTATGGAGTATTTCGGTGCTGAAAACCCCGGCTTGCGTATTATTAGTGTGCACCCAGGGATTGTGACTGAATCCGAGGGTAGGAGGAAGATGGTTAAGGAGACGGGGATGGACTGGCCTGGTGACGATAATAAGGTCTTCCTCTTGCGGAGTTTTGTAGGGGATGAAATTCTGATACGTATAAGTTGACCTACCTGCTCACTTCCTCGTCTGGGCCGCAAGCGAGGAGGCCGACTTCCTAAAGAATAAGTTGGTTTTTGTTGGATGGGATGTAAATGAGCTGAAGGCGAGAAAGGAGTAAATCACCCAGTCCCTCGAGCTACTACATGGCCTCAATGGGTTCCCTTGCGGTGAAAAGGAGATGTAATTACTGCACAAGTATAGTTCGACGAACCCACCTTGAATAAGCAGCTAACCCCACTTGCATTAATTCTCAAAAGGGGCCAGATTAAGATCCGCGTAATTCCACATCTGGGTTAGAAGTGTGATACGCAATGACCTGGGGAGCTTGTACGTAACGTGCCAAATGTCTTCTCTTCATTACTGTACAAATGTACAAGATGCTCTACTTCGTGAACGTCCTGCCCATCCTTTTGGAATCCGCCGTCTCAATAATACCAGCCCACGATACGCCAGACCTCCCAGAAATAAGATGGCAATCGAAAAGTTCAGCTTTCCAGCACCAACTTATACCACCCGCTTAACCTCGAAGAATCTTCGTAACCACCAAACTTGGAATAGAGATTCGCCCACCACGACACCAATTACAAACAAGTTCCACCACTTGACTCTGCTGTTTGTGCTCTCGGCAGTGTTACGGTGGGTACGTTCTCGAACGACGATGTATGATTGTTCATCTCTGACCTGGTCAACAAGTTCGGAAAGTTGCTTGACTGCGGGATAGTCAGCGATTTATTCATTATACCGTCACTTGAATTGAAGGATAGGTGAGACATACTCTCTTTTTCTAATGGATCCTGGGGAGCATCGGCCTCTGACACGTAGACTATACCATGAACATTGAACGAGACCTCCTTGCTGTTGGAGCCCCAGTGCTCGTTGCCGAAGCAGTAGAGGAACTTGCCGTCGTGTTTGGCCGTAAAGGAGAAGTCGCCGTTCGAAACGTCCTTCTGGAAGGTCTCGTACTGGCCCATTGGATTCGTAATCTGTAGTCGCAGAAAAACATGTAAGTCACTGGACTCGCATCCTAGTTTGGAGGTCTCGTCATACCCAGAAGTCAATATCGAGGTTACCAGCGCCACCAAATTCCCTATCGCCAGTTTGGAACGTGACGGTCATGACATCGTCCTTGTGCAATTCTTCGTGGAAGCACTCGCGCCCGTGGGCGGGAAGCTGGATATTGTGGCCGAGCGCAGCTTGCAAGAAGCTGGCTGCTACTAATAGAGTCGCAGTCGAGAATAACATGTTTTTCCCGGCAACAATAAACCCAATGTGTCCTGATTAAGTTGGGTTTGGTTGATGTTGCCGAGTATTCGCTTGTAGAGGGACTTGAATAAAGTCTTTTGACACACGACCAACAAGCTCTTGAGGCTTGAGATGGTGAGATGGACACTTTGGCGATTGGCAAGGGGATGAATCTAAGTGGAGGCTCGGGACGGTTTAGCGCGTTTACTCCGAGTTACAAGAATGAGGATAATGATACCTGAGGGGTACTTGTTTTGTTGCAACACGCTACTAACTTGTGACCGTCACCTTCTCGGAAATCCCCGACTAAGCAGCACTTCCCTGGTGCGCAAGTACACTTACTGTACCATGGTACATGGGTTCCCCCAGTCCTACCGTCAGCAACTTTACCTTATCAAGCCCAACTAAGAAAAATAAGATACAAGGTTCAGCCCAAGCCAGCCCCAGTAACTGGCGCAACTGGCACCTGCAGGCAAGTAATTACGTCCCTTTCCATGCCCAGGTCCGTCTCCAGCCACATTGCATTTTCACCTAAACCTGCTAACTTTCTGAAAAACACATTTATTACTGCCACTCTCTTCACCGATCTCCAACCACAATCCACCGCCATCACCCCCTTTTGATAACCCATCATCACCACGAGATCTCTCCTTCGCCGAGCAGGTCTCATTGTTGCAGAATAGTAAGTTCGACTACTTCAACTCCCACGCATCTTCCCGACAAAGGGGATTCTTTGCTACTGCTTTTTGTCGCCTACCTCTATATCACCTATACCTGTTTCGCTATCTCGCTACCTGACCTAAAATCACTTTGTAATACTTCGGCCCACCTGTTTATTTCTGGTCTCCTATTGCGGCAGCCTAGAATCAGTACGGGGCATCGCAGCCAACAGCATCAATTCATTCCAAGTCATTGCGCTATTGCAATCCAATCGATCTGTCCTCACGACCTCTTAAAGCCCCATAAATTCCGACTGGCTGTGCCAATTGCCGCCAGAACAATCACATCATCCTTTCTTGTCATCATAACTGACTTCTCCCTTTCTCGGTCCAGATTTCGCGACATCGCCTTGAGCTTATTACCATAATAGATATTTGCCGAGTCTTCTATCGAAGTCGCAACCATGGGTCTCACATTCTCTAAGTTGTTCGACAAGCTCTGGGGGAAGAAGGAGATGAGAATTCTGATGGTCGGTCTGGACGCTGCCGGAAAGACCACGATTCTCTACAAGCTCAAGCTCGGTGAAATCGTCACAACTATCCCTACTATCGGTATGCTCTACTCAACCCAGCATTGATATCGCTGGCTTCTGTTTTGATTATTGACACGCGTCGCGATTACCAGGCTTCAACGTCGAGACGGTCGAGTACAAGAACATTCAATTCACCGTGTGGGATGTCGGTGGACAAGACAAGATCCGTCCCCTGTGGCGACATTACTTCCAGAACACTCAGGGTATCATCTTCGTTGTTGACAGCAACGACCGAGATCGTATTGTCGAGGCTCGGGAGGAGTTGCAACGTATGCTAAACGAGGACGAACTCCGAGATGCCATCCTTCTAGTGTTTGCCAACAAGCAGGATCTACCTGTACGCTTCCCCGTCTTGGCAACCGAGATCTGCATAGAATTTACTAATAACTGTTACAGAACGCCATGAACGCTGCGGAGATCACCGACAAGCTTGGTCTTCACAGTTTGAGACAGCGCGCTTGGGTATGTTTACATTCTACCTTCCCTTATAACTCCATTATATGCTAATGCAGAATGCAGTACATCCAATCGACTTGCGCTACTTCCGGAGATGGTCTGTATGAGGGTCTAGAGTGGCTCGCCACCACTCTCCGAAAGGCTGGACACCAGTAGACGTAGGAGGCGCAGTGTCATTTCCCCTTTCCGACTCGCATCACCATGTTTCCTCTCCCTCAATGTTTATGGGTCGGTTGTAACTCGCAAAGTCATATTCCCGGAACAATCGATATAGTCCATAAATCACGCTCATCTCGGTACCCTCTCTCGCTCTCTTCGGTTGCGGTGGTTCCTGCAAAGTGAAGACACAAGTTTGATTTTGGAAGCATAGGAGGGGGAAGTGGCGTACTGGGGTGGAATCTGTACGAATTGATATTATGGAACGTGAAAGAGAACCTGATGCGAATGGTGATGCTACCAGGGGCTAGCATGCCTCGCACCTAGTCTGCTTTTATTCGTTCTGAAGACAAACTTTCGTCTATTGTTCCTCCTTAATAAGACTGATGATCAACACTGCGTCCAAGATGATGGTGGTGGCTTCTTCGGGGAAGCCCGGTTGGAATATGCCCTCGATATAACGTCCTCTTTTCCCATTTATGCTGGTATTACGAAATAGAACGAGATTGGAAGGCTTCGTAGTTTTACAGTAGTAGTTGCGGCAATACGAGTTTTGGCTTAGAGTTTTTGGTGTTAGAATATGATATTGACAAGTTTGATATAAGGTTATTTGCAGATATTTATTGGCTGTACGTGTGATAATATCATATAGACACGCTTCTATCTATCACAGGCAGTTGAAATGGAGTTTCTTTAGGAAGGCTCGGGGCGGACTATCATAGGTGTCGAGTGCTGCTTGCCTAAAACCACGGTAGCGGTGAACGAATTCACACCGTAAGTATTATCATGCAAGGCGCCATAGCTGCCCCAAAGTTCTAATCATTGCCCTGTAACTCGAGATATATTATGGATTGCACTCAACTCCTGCCTTAGATACTATATCGCTAACAGGAGGTTCTAAAGTTCGACATACCGTCCCAGAATTTCGCCAGTGTTCGCTGATAAAACCATGATAGGAATTGCGGCTTGCACTTTGACTTGCACTTGCACAAAAAGCTCAGACACTGTAGCGGTCAGAGTGTTCTTCCAGAAATAGTTATCCCCTAGCCCCCCTGAGGGTATCTTATCAGCCGCGACTGTGATTTTAAGAAACCCCCCAGTAAACAATGTTCCTTTAGATACGTAACTGCCCCACTACAAGCCGCAATCGGCGTGTTATCGACCGATAATTCCAATTTATTTCATCGCCGAGCTCCCCTCACACCATCAACACAACTTCGGGACTGAATTGCCAGCTCGGATGAACGCTTCTTTCTCGTCGATCCCCTCCAATTGAGCACCAATTGACCCAATCGACAAGATGAAGGCTGCACGATTCTGCGCCCGAGCTAAGAAGCCCACGCCGCGACTCCGAATCCAAACCCTCGATCGCAATGCTTGGATCTCTCGTGGCCACAGCGGCAGCGCGGAAGCATTCCTCCCTGCGCGCGCAGGTGGGATCCTTTCCCAACAGCCTTACTCTTCCTCTACAGCCATCCTCCCTGGCCACCTTCGCCAAAACAGTCTAACCAACGTCCCCTCCAACGCGTATGCCACGGTGCGCGAACTCAAGAAGACACCTCTCTACGATCTCCACCTTGCGCATGGAGCGAAGATGGTGCCTTTCGGCGGTTACCACATGCCCGTCCAGTACGCCGACCAGAGCGTCAGCGCCTCTCACTTCTTCACGCGAACCCACTCCTCCCTATTCGACGTCGGACACATGGTCCAGCACCGCTTCAACGGCCCCGGCGCTACCGCCTTCCTACAGCGTATCACACCAGCCGGCCTCGAGAAGCTCGGAGTCAACAGCAGCACCCTAAGCGCGATTCTCTGGCCCAAGACCGGTGGCATTGTCGACGACACCATCATCACGAAGCTGGGCGACAATTCCTTCTACGTTGTCACCAATGCTGCATGCCGCGATAAGGACCTGTCTTACCTGAACGAGCAGCTTAAGAAGTGGGAGGCTGAAGGCCGTCCTTCCATCGAGCACAAGGTCATGGAAAACTGGGGACTCGTCGCGCTCCAGGGTCCGTTTGCTGAGACAGTTCTACGACAGATCCTAGTCGACCCCAAGAAGGCCGATCTTACCACCCTCCTCTTCGGTCAGTGCCGCTATGTCGACCTCAAGGTCGACGGTGGCCGAGTGGTGGAGAACATACTCGTCAGCCGAGGCGGATACACGGGCGAAGACGGCTTTGAAATTTCCTTGCCTCCGCAGGATACTGCTGATGTGACTGAGGCCCTTCTCAATGTCCCCGGACCCGATAAGCTCCCAATGGTCAAGCTGGCCGGCTTGGGCGCTCGCGACAGCCTGCGTCTAGAAGCGGGCATGTGTCTCTACGGCCACGATCTCGACGACACTACTACCCCTGTCGAAGGCTCGCTCAGCTGGATCATCGCCAAAGAACGACGAACCGAGACCGATGTCGAGAAAGGTGCCTTCTACGGAGCCGATGTCATCCTTAAGCAACTGACCCCGAAATCTAAAGGTGGTGCTGGAGTCGAGCGCCGACGAATCGGTCTAACTGTCGAGGGTGCGCCCGCCCGCGAGGGAGCCAAGATCGTTGATGCGGACGGAAACGAGGTCGGTGTGGTCACGAGCGGATGCCCTAGCCCGACGTTAGATAAGAACATCGCCATGGGCTACATCAAGGACGGCCTGCACAAAGCCGGCACCGAGGTCGACGTGCTTGTCCGTGGTAAGCCCCGCAAGGCTGTCGTCACCAAGATGCCCTTTGTATCCACCAAGTACTGGAAGGGCATTCCCCACGAGCCTGTGTACCATGATTCTAAGTAATTCAAGGGACACGTCCGTCTATACGTCTATGCGGAGGAATGAAGTTGGTACTAGGGTTACGAAAGGGAAATGGAAAAGGAAAATGTGGAATGTGAATATGGAAGGAAGGGAGGTTTTACTTTTTCTACCGGGCTGAGTAATAACTCCCCGATCTTGGTTTTGCTATGAAGTGGCCTTTTTTTCTCATGGAAAAATTAGGAATCCAGACATGAGCACATGAGCATAGGAAATGAATGGAAAGGAAAGGATAGGGGCATTTGCATGGTGAGGATAGGCTTTTTTCTTTCTATGAATTCAACACATTTGCAGACAGATCAGGGGCGTCAAGGAGAGATACCCGGTGGTAGATAGATCGATGGCTTCAACAAGGATCTACCGTTATAAATAAACTTTATGGCTTGACTTGCTCTGGTTTGAATGGGTTAGAGGTGCTGGTTAGCTGATTCGGAACTGATATGTGCTACAGGTATACTATCCATGGTATAGTGCTCTCGGCTTTCTTTGGTCGAGGGTTACTCTAGATTCAAGGGGTGTTGTAAACTTGATTATCAGGGAGGAAGCTAAACTCCCCTTCGTATACATCAGTCAGTAGGTCCTATAATTATCCCTCTTCTATAAATCCAGAGGTGTAGAGTGGCTAGACAAGAAAGGGGTTTAGCTAACCAGTACCTACTGACGCCGCTTTACTCAAAGTGAATAATTGTAGTTTTATGAACTACTCCAGCATCATGCTCATCTTATAACTTTACAACTGAAAGAGGATCGACCGTCCGTGCTTTTTGACAGCCTCCCTTTCCATACATACCCTCCTGGGAGAGATCTATTTCCGCTAAAAGATAGGATGCTGAATGAAGCATGTTAGCATGATAAATTGCAATAGATCGTGATGTGAGAGCATATATGCATAATATATAATATCCTTTTTCGATCTGCCTCAGAAGCCATATCTAGGTTAGTTTCATCAACAACGTATTAGTCATGCCCTCAATTTCGTCCTGCTGCTATGTCATTGTCATAAAGGTGTATGTAACAATACAAGACGATCCGCCCTTCCTTCGATCAATGTACCAAGTCTGTCCGTCGCATTCGTTGCGTTCAAGTCAACTCCGCCAGGCCAAGCCGGGGTGGTTGAGGGTATTTATTGGCTGTGCATAGGTGATGCCGATCCCCGAAGCGGACCATGAATTTCCCTCACTTATATACTAAGAATCCGGTTATGTCCACCGCGATTCGCCAGTTCGAAATCAAGTTTGTTTGTGCTGTCTCCCAAAGGGCTAACTAGGTTCTCCGACGCCTCCCTTCCTCGATGTAAATGTATGTGATGTCTTCCAAGCGTCCCGATGATGAAAAGATTTGTTAGGGGAATGATAAACAAACGTGAAGAGGGGGAAAGAGGAAGATGTAAACCAATTGCCGTCGCTTGCTGCCCATTTAAATGCTCATATAGTCCAAACGCCTTTTCATTATTCCTTTCCTTTCTCTTTCTCAACCTTATATACGCCTCCGCGTCAGAAGGTCCAGTGTTCCGACATAGCAGCCTGTCGTCGTTTCTGCGTCAGTGTCTGCTGCGATGTTGGAGTTGCCACGATCTGTTCCGGGTTCCACATCCAGTCGTAACCAGGCGTCCGCCACCAACCGCTGGGTTCTTGGTATTTCCTGTGTGCATAACTGAATGTATCTTCTGCTCCAGCATCGCATCGTTCCAATCGCATGACGCCTCCTCGAGAGAGGTCACACGACAAGGCAATGAGATCGTGTCCACCATTGGCAAATGCGACGCCACCTAGTTCACCAAATATGTCAACCGTCTGTCTCGTATTGAATGTCTGAGCATCGATCAAATTGACGAAGTCAGCCTCCTCAGCGGCAACTAGGATCCTTTTTCCTGATCCGAGAGGAGAAAAACGTAAACTACGAGCACCAGCCATTTCGGTCCTAACCGTGGCAATGGAGGTGCTCTCGCCTTTACTGTTCTTCCACTTGCGAGCATCCCATATCCTAATGCTCTTATCTTGATTTCCGGTGGCAACAGTCCAACCATCGGGTGCCCAGTCACAAGCGAAGCCGAAGTCTCTGTGGCCTTCAAGATCCTGAAGAATCTCACCGGTTTCCGCATCAGTAATGAGCACATTCTGATGATCTCCGACTATGACACGAAGCCTCATATCCGGACTCAGGGCAGAACAGTTCATGGCGAAATCGTACATAATTTCTGATATGATCTTGTTTGTAGACAGGTCCACTACCCGGAAACCAAAATCATTGGATGCGAAAGCTGCCAACGGAGTAGATGAATGCCGGGAGGGGTGAAGCTGTACATGGTTGGTGATACCACTGTTATGGGTTGTTAATTGTCCTTCGTGAACGTCAAGACCTCTGGCTGAGTCTAGATATCGGTAATGATAGGTTCCATAGAAGCCACCAGCAATCAAGATATCTTCACTGGCGGTTAAGGTAGATATGTGAGCGGCGCTCTGATGATCGAAGCGCATCGCCGTTTTGTCCCGACCCGTGGTGGGGTCATGTTCCTTGATCGAAGTGAAGCTTGGATAAAACACCCTGGTCCGCGATGCGACGCCCAAGATATTGCGAAGTTGAAAGTGTAACAGGCGGACATCACGCCTGATATCCATGCTCTGATATCGGAAATAGTTCTCGACAGGCCGTAGCAGCCTATCAGACGCGCCATTGTGCCAACAGTCGGAATGCGACCTGTTGACGTAGTTGTGGAAAGTCGCCATACGACGACATCGCGCGAGTTTTCTTGTCACACCGAGATCCTTCCAGCTGATGCCTTGAAAGTCATAAGCGTCACCCTGAAGCTGCTTGTACTCGACCCGGCGTGGGCATTCGCGCGCCAAGCGGCGAATTTGTGGAAAGGACGGAACAGGACCGGTTGCTCGAATCTGGCTATCTGCGTGGCTCTGCCATTCCCAGAGCTCAAGGAACTGCATGACATGTGGATTCTCCGGCCCAAGTGACATGGGATTGGCATTGCTTAGGGCCATGGGATGAAGACCAGTAGTTGCAGGATCGACTTCATCTTCGAGATCTTGGGTATCTGGTAACGGCAGAAGCGGTTCTAAGGGTAGAGGTTGAGTAGCTTGAGAGACGACGGCGACCTCGAAGAGTGGCGAAAGCGGAACCGAGGCTTGAGGGATATCATGGTGAACAAAGAGCGGGTTTTCGAGAGACGTCATAACGTTGACCTGGTGGTCTGAATCCTCCATATCAACATTGTTTAGGGGCACGCCGCCCTCTTCAACGTCAACATCCAACATGTCGTGGTTATTGTCGTCGCTACTACTCTCGACGTCATCCCCGTCTTGAATTCCGTAAGCAACGTCGAGGTCGGCATGCGCGGTGGGCGTCGGGGTGGATAGCGGCCACTGGTAGTCACTCATAGGACTGTCGAGGTCAGATGGGTCGAGTCCAGCAGTTTGCGGCTGAAGAGACTCGAAGGAGGCATCTTGGTCGATCTGAGGCCGGTCTGGAGTGAGGAATGGAGAGGCAGGTGGGGAATTAGGAGGGCGCATCGTTGTTGGAGTTATTCAAGTCATTTGCTGATTCGAGCCTAACCGCCTTGGTTTGGGGGCTCATCAGAATAAACCGTGTTGCTTTTCTGTTTTTGGTTTATCGCTTGTTCCTATTGGTTCATTAAAATAAGGAGGTAACGGAGATATACACGGGCAGGTATTGTAGATGGGGGTGGACGGGAGAGCGGATCTTCAACAGGGCGCCAAGGTGGCTTAAAGTGCAGCGATCCCCCAGTTTGCGGCTATCGATGGTATACGGAAGGCAGAGTGAGAATAGAATCGAAGAGGGAAGTTTCCTTGTATTATACTGCTGTCCCTGGCAGTGATCAAAAGTGTTTATAATACTAAAAAGAGATGTTTTTGAGAGTCATCAAAAGGACAGGAGGCCGCGCATTGGCATCGATCGGTATAAGATTAAGATAAGAAGCGGTTCAGGCTCCATGCTTTCACTCCATTCTCCATACTCCATACTTCCATGCTTGGTGATGACGGGGAAGGGGCAACTGATAGATAGTGTAGATGCCCCATTATACGGGTGGAGAACAAATGCAAGTAGCAGACCAATATGACGACCCACACCACATTTCTGTCACTCTACATGCATGAGTACATAGAGCGCCTAACCTGTGCCTATCCTCTATACCTACATAACATACACATTTCATATGCACTATATATGTATAATCGTCGCATCTTTATGTACCTTACCCACCGATTCCATTAGCTTGAACGCGAAGGGTAGCAGTCCGGATAGTGGGGGGCTCTTGGAGAGCAAGAGCCATTTTTGGACTTTCTTACATGTACACTTACAAAATCAACCCCGTATAAGCTGTACATCACATGCCCACGTTTGACTCTCTCTGCATCCATGTGCCCAACAAGGTCAGCGTATTGATGTCCAAAGTTAGGGAACTCCGAGTGTTGGCTTTGGACCTGAGAGAATATCCAATGTGAACTCGAGTCTTGTCTAGGTATTTCGATGGTTATTACACATGACAGCTGGCTACGTAGCCATATCCCTTTTTGTTAAAAGAAAATTACGTATCAATGCCAACCGCCTTGGCCGCCTCACTCCTCAAATTTCAGCTATCATATATCATTTTAATCCCAGCAGCCGTTCCATGAACCATTTGCCGAATATCCATCATAAAAAGGCTATTGTTTTCTATGAACACTCACTTTTTTCCAACTGGTGGGGTAACCGCCAGTGGCTTCTTCATGATGAGTCAGTACTCGATGTTATAAAGACCAGTTGTCTCGCCCGGTGAGACAATACAAGAAGACTCGATTTTTGACGTGGAAATGACATCTCACACTGTTCGTGTCGAGTATTCACATGGACATGGAATGTGAATGGATGGCCCCGCAACGTTCCTAAGTTATTTTCAGGTTGTTTTCTACTTTAGGAATTAGGGCTCACCGCTGGCCGACATTGGGAAGGTCATCAATCAAGCGTTGGGGCCAAAACGCGCAGGGCCGAAATGAGCACTTATAGAGGGACTCCAACAAACAAATGTCGGTACCAAGAGTACGGCACAGCTCGTCGTACCCGCCCCGGCCCCTCGGGTTGGTGAACTGGTTCCCAGTCTGCCAGTCCCCAGTCTGCAAGTCCAGTTGCTCTTGTCGCGTGCCTTGAGGCGCACAATACCCAGTTCCGTCGTATCGTTCCCGAGGCTTGACTAGTTCTGCGGCACGTGATGAAACAGGCAAGGGAGGACTGAATACGAGCTAGGAAGGCATATTTTGGGCGAGGCAAAGGAAATATAAAAGGCAAAATAAAGTTGATTGATCAGAAACGTCGGAAGAACTTCGTCTTCGTCACACTATTAGGTGTGTATTGGGTATTTCGCAGCTATACCATTTGGCACAGTGAACATTCGCCATGCCATCACATCGAAATCAAGTCTACCCTTAGGCGGAATCCACCGCCAGCCCATTTACTACACTATGTAGCCCTACAGACCCCACACCCGAAGTCCGAGTGCATCGGACCGCAGCCCAAGAAACGTGAAACTGCGGGTGAAGGCCGCTGATCTACGGGAGATCAGGCAACCCATCGACAGATTATCGCTAGGCAGCGCACCGCCATCATCTTCCCGCCTCCCTTACTTAGCTGCTTGAGTGGTGGATGGTAGCACAGCATGATCGGTTTGCGCCGCTGGAAAATCCACGGCGCCGGCGTGTCAATCACCATCTTGGCTATCGTGATTACTCGCAATGCTGCTAAAATCACCTGCTCACCGGCTAACTGGTTGGCTCACAATGTCGGAGCTTCTTCCTATGCTTTTCTTTTCCTCCCACCATGAGTCACTCTTGTCATACTCGAGGCGGATAGCTGCAGTGTCGCATTTGTTATGCTATTCTGATCTCACATTTCGAACCCGAGATTGCTTTCCAAATCCGGCTGCTCGCATGTTCAGGTAATACTAAGCTGACGAGTCGCTCGACTCCTTGAACAAGCGCTCATCCCAACGGTTTCGGAAGCTGCTCCATGCAGCGCTTGTTTCTAGTATCTTGATACGTCTTTTCTCACAACGGGGTATAGTTTGCGACTTAAAGGAGGAGTAATCCGAGGCGCGTCACTCTTCAATAATACATGTCGAATTCGCCTGACAAATCTGGTCTTTGATTCGTGGAGCATAAGCCGTGTAGTACAAAGTAATGTCTCTCCTGGGAGTGTCAGAAGCAAATTCTTTACTAGACTTTGTGGCTTATAAGGGACTCGCTTGCAAAAGTTCCATTCACCTAGCTTACCATGACGTCTACGTCTTGTAACTCACGAGACACGGTATGTACCTAGGTACCTAGTCGATATCTATAACATTGTTATTCTAATAACGAGCAGGCCAATGAGCTAACCTCTCAGCCTCTTCAAAACTCCTCCATCTCATACCCAGGTCCACATGTGCTCCTCACGAACACTCTCATAACTCCTTTAAGCCAGGACTTTCCATATCGGACCTAGGTAATACAAGGCGTGCAAGATCCCGTCTCGCCACAAACCCCCAAAGGGAACGATTCTGTGGCTGCTCAACTGTAGCACAATTCCAGCAACCCGGTTCCATGAATTGTCTCTGCCAACAGCACAAACTAGTCGGTGCCGCAGTTGCACAACTCCCTCATATAACACACTGGTACAACGAGGCTGAGCCATACCGAGTACACCGAAAAGCCACACGCGAGCGTGCGGCAGAGCCCGCGCACGACGCAAGAGTTAATCGACGAGCAAAAAGAATCACAAATTTCTAACAGGTGCTATGTATATTGTCCAATTAATCTTACGGTAAGATACCTCTAGTAAGCTATGTACAACATTGCAAACGCTGAAAGACGCCGAGAACCCCTTTGGTTCTATATATTTGCTTCAACCAATGCTACTGAAGCCCGCATTAAAGGATTTTGAAACTAAGAACGACGATGGCCGCCGTTTGCCAACCCTTCCCATAACAGCACCCAGATTCGTATATATAGCAAATGAATACACCTCATAATACTCAACTTAACGCTCAAGCTCGTTCTCTGCCTCATGCATCCGAATAGTACTGATCATCATAGGGGTGATGATATCCCCCATTCGGAACAGAAGGCGGCCAATTACCGCCCACAACATTCTCCCTCGATCCCCAGTAGTTGTCCCTGATTCGGCGTTCTCGCTCGAACTCGGCCCATCGTTTCATAGTAATCTTGCTACTATCAAACTCGCCTTCGTATTCGATACCAGCCTTCTTCGTCTTCTCGCCCGCTGTCTTCCGAGTGTCACCCCAGGAGAAGTCGTCAAACTTCCAGAAGGCGTAACTCGGGAGAACGAAGTTCCAGACTGGGAGCGACATGAGATAGATCAACATCCATACGACGTATGACCATGAATGAGCCGTGACAACAATAAGAACAGCTGGTAGACCGAGAATCAAAGCAAGGAGTACTAGCGGGATGACCTGTACCGGACCGATAATAGAGGAAATGACTACAATTATGTTAGGCAACGACAATGAAGTTACAGAGGATTGCATAAACTTACCGACGTAGAAAGTGAACGCAATAGCTGCTGGAAGTACCAAAGTGCCGACTAATTCAATAAAAACAACAAATTGCATACTAAAGCAGAAAGTACCGCAGAGATCCTTAACGAGGACTAGTTCCATCAAGTTATGGATTGTAGAGTTGATCCATCTTCGCCTCTGGGAGAGTAGAACGCTGAATTCGTCGGGAACGGTAGTTTTGCATACTGCCTGAGGGACGAAGACTTGCTTACGCTTGGGGAAAGTTCGAAGCATGAGAGTAGTCAAATATCGATCCTCTCCAAGGAGCAAAAGATTCTTCTTGTGCAAAGTATCGACGACGTTTTCCGAATAATGCTCAACAACATCCGGATTCGCTAGTATAGGAACCCAGTAATTCTGGGCGCCTTTGGGAGCTTTGATGCGGTACATGCAGAAACAACCTGGCAGACAAGTGACGCCTCCGAAGACGGACTCGAAGGACTTGGACAAATGATGCGAGATGAAGTATTCGAAGACTTGAATGGCCGATACCCAACTCTGTCTCTTGTTGGCGATCTTTGTCTCACCGCAAAGTCCCATAATGTCGGGATCGCGGACCATGGCGCAGAGCATATGAGTCAGACTGTCAGGGAAGACCTTGGTATCGGCGTCGACCATGAGCACCGCCTCGTAGTAATCAGGAGATATACCAGTGACTTTCCATAGACCATTGAACATCTCGAATTCGAGTTCCGTCATGCGTTCGTCGAACATAACCTTCTGCAAGAACGACATTAAAATTATCTGACTGTCACGCTTGCCTCGGTTGCCCGGCTTGGCCTTAGTAGCTTCGTCAGGCGTGCCGCATTTGACCACCAGCATCATCGGAACCCTTTGCTGCTTTTCGACCGGGATGGCAGACTTAGCGCCATAGTCGTAGAACCCAGCGTATACCTTGGCCATGTTGTGCCGTTTCGATCCGCTGGCTACCGCTACATACGAAAAACCCTGAACTTCCTCCGGAGGTACAGTGTGGTCCTTCATCATACTAAGAACAAAATCAGGTGTTGTCATGCTCTCGCCTTTACCCTTGATCAAGCCATCGCAAATAACGAGGATGACCTTGTGGCTATTGGGATAATCAGTCATGGCAATAGAGTCGAGCGTAGTTCGGATACCCATCTCTCCCTCAGAATAGGCAGTAACAAGGCAGATGGAATGGATCAATGGGAACCCAAAGGGCTGGTAATCAGACGGTGGTTGTGGCACCACGGCTTCGTGGATGAATCCAGCCGGGCCGTAACCATCAATCGGACTAGCTGTGCTTCCATACGGATCAGAACGGAGCATGCTCGACCTGCTATCGTTGCCTTGTTTATACATCGAGTTAGGGTGGAGTAGAGGCCCAGTTGAGGCTTGGCTCGCCATCGTTGTCGGCTGCGGTCGTCTGGGGTTCCTATCGGCGCCATAGACTGCAGAAAAGCGAGATGTCGTGGGCAAGAAAGTACTGGCACGCTTGCTAGTCCTATCAGACCCCATGTAACTGCTGCCAACATCACCAGGCATCCGTGGAGGAGCACGATAGATGTCTTCGGTCCAGTCTTCGATTTGTCGATTCCGCTTCTTCTTGTCTGCTGTTTGCGAGGTCTTAACAGCGGCATACCTGCGGCTGATGAACCATTGGAATACCAACGCCAGTCCGAACCTCGCTATGACAACCGAAAGAATCAGTATTAGGGATACGTAAAGGACCACTTGAGATGCGATGCATCCGACCGTATCCGTATCCACACTTCCGACCTTTATGGTCTCCTCGAAGCATTCAGCTATCTGTTTGTCGGCGGATTTTTGGAAAGCTCGGGTAATGTCACGACCACGGACAGCCTGGTTAGCACTCGAGTTCCTGTTTCTTAACTCCTTGAAGCGGTCCGGAATTTTAACCTCGTCTTCGTTGAACCAATTGAGCAGGTCAAGATCAAGGACGTTACCGGAATAGACGACTAAATTGCGCGAACTGTTCTTGATATCGTTCCAAGTGTAAAACACATCGCCAGTGCCATGGAGTTGGAGATAAAACGTGTCTCGGGCTTTCTGAGTGGTATGACATGCGTAACCGGTCTCGTTGTATGGCCAAGTAAAATTTGGTTTCGACGAGCCGTCCTGATTAAATGCCGTACACGGAAAATACCACGCAAGCTTCTCCGGGTCGCTATTGTCGTGAGGGACATCGGAGCCGTCCGCAAGAGTAATGAGACCTTTGCATTTACCGTTGACGTTCTGGAAGAGAAAGCTCCCATCCATACCGCCATAGTGAATAGGTAGATCATATAAAACGTTGGCATACGATCCATCCGACCTGAGTGGAATGCCTTCGGCTGGAGGGTGACCGGATTTCGTCAGATCGTAAGCCGTTCCGTGGAATATCATGTAGCCATTGGAAACCTCGTTGACATGAAGACGAACACCAGGTGAGGCGCAGACGGTTTGCTGGAACCCGAAAGTCAAGAAACCGACAAAAGCCATGATGTATAGGATGATGCTGATAAGCCCCATCTTTTCCCTCCAGGCTCTCCTTTGGGCCTTCGAACGAAAGCCACAACAGTTCAATATAAAGTCAGGGCACCAAAACGTGACAATAGCGCAGTATACGTTCCAGACACTCGGCGGGCTGATCGTCTCCTGCGGCTTCCGGCGTTTGGCATCCTTGGAGGATTTGGAGATCTTAGGACCCCCCGAACGCCGTCTTCGTTGAGATACTTTAGGTTTATGCTTCTCACTGTCCCCACTGGGGTGCCTTCGAGGAGGCGAACTGTCTGATGTTGCGTCGATGGTCTGGTCCGCAGAGAGATCGGTCCTACCCTCCATGTCTTCATAGATCGGATCGTTGCCCGTAGAAGACGGAAGCGTTTCCATATTGGCGGCATGCTTCCGGTAATGATAATTCGGGTGATCTTTGTCAATTCGGTTCCTCTCAGGTCTTATGAGACTCCTCTTACGCGACGGCACCCCAGCGGGAGCGTCTTCTGGGGCAGTAGGGGAAAGAGGTGACTTGTCTGTGGTCCCATTAGGATTGCGAATTGTCTCAGCAAATGAATTTCCTGAAGGCGCACGCTGGTGTGAAGACATCCTCCGTCCGGGGACGGGATAATATCCGGTTTCGATGTCGCTAGGACGGTTGCGCCTCGACGACGATTGTCGATAGGAACTTCGATGTTCATAAGATGGGCTTGCCGCCCCGGGCCGCTCTGGGAGCGACATGATTCTAGTGAATAATTGAATTAGGAATATTAATTCTTTGGTATAGAGCGACTATATATGGCGGTTGTTCGTGGGTCAAGACAGTGTCCCACGGGACACGGTTGTTGCAAAAGCACGGATGGAATTGACGTGTTGCGGACCAGCTCTCCGCCTTGACCAGACGCGGATTGGCTCTGGGATAGCAGAGGCTGGGGCTAATGATGACTGGGCATTGTAAGAAACGATCTGCAAGGTTTATGTATGGATAAAATGAATGGAGGTGAAAATAATGAGATCGCAGATGTTGTTTTTCCTCTACTCACTTGATTTGTTGTGGTGGGCAACTGGAGGAGTTGTCCCAAGTTTTGGCTGTACCTGCAAGGAAAGGGGAGGATCCCTGCTCCAAATAGCGACGATTTAAAAGCTAAAAGCGACTGTGCTAATTAAAGCCAAAAAGGAGGAAAGTCTAACGAATGCCCGTGATGCAACTTCTCTGCGACCTTCCCCTTGCCGCCGTCTACTCTTAGAATATTTTGTCCTCTCAGCAGCGCATCAACAGGATAAACATCACCATAAGCACGTCGTTGGTCGAGGGTGTTGGGTGCTGTAAGCAGTGGAAGGATTACGGACTAGCGGGTCTCATTGGGTAACACTGAGCGCCACTATTAAAGGTTTAACCAATCGAGCTTCTCCTTCTGTTACCACCTGAGATGGCCAATCGCGTCAATTGAAGGAAAAGGAAATATCGTCGTTAAGGTACTGAGCGAAAGTGTAGTGGGTATCCAGAGCGAATGTGATGAAACGAAAGCAGACTTGGAATAATACGGGTTCTAGCGAAAGCAAGAACCTCCAAAGCGGCTCGGAGGCTCAAGAGAGGATTAACTTGGTTATGGCGGAGTAGCGACCGTGTGTGGTGATGAAGGAGACAAAACCCCGGAGTGCTTAGTAGCCACAGCGAGGAATCCGGGAAAGGGGCTGCCCAATACAGTGCGTTGTCTACAGTTCATTCCAGAGTCACTGTAACTCATCAATATTATTACGTCATCAATGCATACTACGTAGAACCGTGTACCACTTTTACCTATTCCTTATGCACATGTACGCCGACTCGAAGTATCGAAGGTGGTCGACCGCCTCGTGTTTGACCTAGGTGCCCAGCCAACCTATGGTTGCAGACTCGACAACAACCCCGGTCGAGCCCATAAATGGAATTGAATACGAACATTAATGACTATCGATCTCGACAAATGCATCTCCTACCGCGCCTAGCAAGAAAAGTCTCAAGACTTCTCAATAGCAAGCTTCCAGGCTTCATAAAGACAAGTATGCACATAATCTGTACATAATGCATTGATAGAGGTTGAATACCTACATGTAGTTGAAATCATTAGATATCTAGACTTCAATGTTCATAGGCGGTTTCAGATCAACAAGGACAGTCGGACTCAACATAACCATACGACTGGGTCAGCCGGGGGGAACTAGGTCAGTCGACCATTGCCCCACAGACCCACCGACCATTATAAGGGTTTTTTAGTAAGGGCACTTGGCTTAACCCGATTATTATAAAGCTCCTTAAATTATTAAGGTTTAATTAAGTTAATTATTAAATTAATAATAAATATTTAATAAGTAATTATTTATTATTAATAAGTAGTTATTAAGTATTTAATAAATATTTATAAGTATATAATAAATATTTAATAAATATTTACCGGTTATTTATTAAATATTTACTTAATTATAATAAAAAAAAAGGAAGAAAAATAAAAGAAAAATAAAGTTATTTTAATAATAATTAATTAAATAATTTTTTTAAAAATTTTAAGATTTTATTATTAATAAAAAAACCTTTATATTTTAATAAATAGTTAATAAATAATTAATAAATATTTATTAAATATTTATTATATATTTATAAGTATTTATTAAATATTTAATAATTATTTATTAATAATAAATAATTATTTATTAAATATTTATTATTAACTTAAAAAGTTTAATAAACTTTTATAATAATTAAGTTAAGTTTTAATAACTTTTTAATAACTTTTTATAATAATTAAGTTAAGTTAAATATTTTTATTAAAAAACCTTTATAATGGTTAGTAAGTTTATAAAGTAATGGTTAATTAACTTATACTTTCGTTAATTAATAAAAATAATAATTAAAGCTTTTAAAAGAAAGCATAAATTAATTAACTATTACTTTATAAACCTACCGACCATTATAAAGGTTTTTTAATAAAAGCATTTAACTTAACTTAATTATTATAAAAAGTTATTAAAAAGTCGTTAAAATTTAACTTAATTATTATAAAAGTTTATTAAATTTTTTAAGTTAATAATAAATATTTAATAAATAATTATTTATTATTAATAAATAATTATTAAATATTTAATAAATATTTATAAATATATAATAAGTATTTAATAAATATTTATTAATTATTTATTAATTATTTATTAAAATATAAAGGTTTTTTTATTAATAATAAAATCTTAAAATTTTTAAAAAGATTATTTAATTAATTATTATTAAAATAACTTTATTTTTCTTTTATTTTTTTTCTTTTTTTTTTATTATAATTAAGTAAATATTTAATAAATAACCGGTAAATATTTATTAAATATTTATTATATACTTATAAATACTTATTAAATATTTAATAATTATTTATTAATAATAAATAATTACTTATTAAATACTTATTATTAATTTAATAATTAACTTAATTAAACTTTAATAATTTAAGAAGCTTTATAATGGTTAAGTTAAGCTAAGTGTCTTTACTAAAAAACCCTTATAATGGTCGGTGGGTCTGTGGGGTAATGGTCGACTAACCTAGTTCCCCCTTCCAAAGCTGTGCAGTCAATGTGCCCCTTGTGCATAATCCAGCCTCTACTAAGTACGGATGTACCTATTCCGTATATACAAGTACAGCCGCCAGCCACTTCGAAATGTCAGGTAATGGCGGTTTAAGACACCCCCGCCTTAAACAAATTCTCGAAAATTCATAGACGTGAAACAAGGAGATCTAGATCTATGCGGTGATGTTCATCTACATCAAACAGCCATCCTGCCAATCTCGATAATCGGCTTGGGAGATGGAGTAATAAGAGCCGCATATAAAAGAAATTTCCAACAAGCAAAGAAGGCAATGATGAAGAACACGTGAATGGTTTTGGCGGCCGCATCATTTACGAATGTACTCGAATGGGCTTATGCAAATTATCACACGTGGTCTCCCTAGCACCCCCAAAGGAGGTTGTTTCGTGTGACGAGAAACGAAGGGAGGGGCGTTTCCGAGAAGCCCGACAGCAGGTTGATTGGTCTTCTTTCTTCTTCTCGAGCAAGTTCTACGAGGAGCTGAAATGGAAATAAAACGAGAGGGCTGGAAAAAAAAGGGCTTGGTCTTGGTGCCAAGACTTCAAAACATAATGGCACTATACGATTTCAGGTTGGCGACAGAGACCGGTGGTTGCTCTGGAGCCGTTTCAAGCACTATTGACTACGGCTAGCAGGCTGCGCATAATGGTATGGTCCAAAGCTGAAAAATCGCGTGAGATGTTCGTACGATATTGGCCATATTTAAGCCCAACAGTGAGTAATAATAAAGCCTTATGGTTAGACAGCCCGGGCGGGTGCTCGGTGACAACTGTGTCATAGCCTTAGCCGTGCTGCCGAGATTGGAAGCGCGAAGGAGCTTTTTTAAACTTCAATGTACTTAGTTGACTCGGTACTACCTATGTTGGGAGGGACCCTACAGACAGGTACCTAACGTAGGCAGCCCTACATGTATGCAGTGGAAGGTGAAGCCAATAAGTGGTGCAGCAAGCCACAGGCTTAAGTAGGCAGTACATAACTGGTAGGTAGTATCCATATGTAGGTACCTTATGTAGGGCGCCTTTTGTGCTCTCAAGTTCGTATTCTCGTTAGATGTGATGTTGTCAGCCTCAGCTTTACGAGAGGGATTTTTTTCTATGGTCCCGACTCCGTCGAGATTGAAGATCTCTGGATTCGTCATCGTTCACGACCAGCAATTATGTAGGAAAGGGTCTAATGCCAACACCGCCGGACTGCTTCGTAATCGAACTTTGTTGTAAGTGATCATCTAATTGCAGTGGAGAGGCCCGCAGTTATCTAGATGATCAGGCTATGAGATGCGAGTACGGTATCGCGTTATAGCGGTCCTGGATCTTTGAGTCTTGGAACACAGCTGAGATTGACAGGAAAAGCCACGCGCCAACCGTAATAGGCGGCTGGTAGCGACATCATTGGCGCTATTGTCGTGGTTACATCGCCCTGTCAGCAGTACACATGGTACTTTGCAAATATAAATAGACCTTTCTCTCAAAGATTCATTGTTCATATTCGAAAGCGCGAGGGCGTCTGGTATTTATAATTATTAAGGGATCAACTTTATTTCCATTTCTTAATTTTCCAAGGTTTACTCAGTAGTACAGCTCTCGCAGAAAGAGTTGGAAGAGCAAGTATAAATAGAGGCCCATATTTAGGTGGAACCGTCAGGGCTTCGCTGCTGTTAGGCTACATATAGAGGTATGTACCTGACAAGTCGCGAAAGTATACGAAGTACTCTAAGTACCCTACTAGCCCCCCCTAAACTCTCTGCGACCTTCCGACCGACCATCGAATTTAGGTTGTTCGCTTTGTTTCGTCAACCTGCAACGTCCTGTCTCTTCTGGTCATTGTCATTTTCCGCATCGCACACCTACCAGCGGCGCTGTAGCCTCAGCTGTCTACAGCACTCCAAGAGTCTTTTCTTGTCCTTATTGATTTCTTGTCTAGAATTTGCATCAACGATTAGACTTATTGTCTGAGATACCCCGCCAATAAAATACAATAGCTTTTTCGTTTTTTTCAACTTGGTCGAACCGTGTTGAACCGAGCCCCATTCCCCGTTCCCACAGCCAGCATCCCCCGGCGTTCGCTCGTTACTTGCGATTGAGTTGTTATTAGAGTTATACCTGTGGAACAACGGTCAAAGCAGAACAAATCAAGGGTCCATGTGTGATATGGTGGTACATTCCCGCTAGGAACGAGGCCACTACGAATCAATGGTTGGGATTGGGCTACAGCTCTAAGGACTCTGTGCTCATTCCTCTCTAATCGGGGTTAACTTTGTGGCATTGGCCATCGCGGCAGCGATCCCTAAGAGCAATGGCTACAGTCACGAGTCCTCCAACACCACCTCCGCCAGCTGCCGCGTCTCCTCCGAGGTCTATTCAGCGGAAACCTCTGCCAATACCGAAACTACCTCTTGGACAACATGAGCGTGCCGAATCCCAAGATAGCCTATCCGGAAAATCCTTACCTGTCGCCCCCGTGACCGAATCCGCGATGATCAGAGAGTCTCCAGTCTCACCGGTGAGGGTGAGCTTTCATCCCGAGAATTGGGCGCACCCGTCGAACGCGAGCATAGAGGACAGCTACCAAACTGCGCAACGGTCTTCAATCCCCATGTTTGACAATCAACGGGATATTGCAAGATCTTCAGATACGCCCCTGCCTCCCAGTTACACGTACGACCAGTCTAGGAATTTGACACCTAAGCAAACATATGCTGGCGATCTTCCGCACAGACCGGGCCAAGAGAAACTTTTAAGTCCTACTCTAGCTCAACCAGAAGCAGGGTATGCAGAAGGTTCGGCTGCATCGGATCTAGACCGCAACAGCTTCAGCGATAGTTCTCGCAGCGATGACCCTAATCGGCACAGTCGTGAATCGGACACAACTGCAAGCACGCAACAGCAGACGTCAACTGACTCGTCTGTCGAGACAAGCGCAAGTTCAGTTTCGGGGGGTCTTAATGAAGCATGCGAGAGTCGGGTTATGCCAGATGGGGCGTCCCAGGAAGAATCCATCATCGAGGAATCAATAAATGAGGACCAGTCGGTACCCCAATTACAATACCATCACCAGCCCTCTCTTCCTCGAGTCTCAAGCGTACCCCTTGAGGCGAACTCGAGGAATTCATCGAGATCTGATCTTGCAGAACCACCGGGCATGGCCATAAACCGTCACTTGACCCCAAACTCTTTCATGAGAAGAAGTTCTATGCCGCGGCCTCAGTCATCGTATTCAGTGTATTCCGAATTGGGGTCGCGCGGACGGTCTCCAAGTTACGGAGGCGCTCATCCGCGCACTCCTTCTGTTCATTCTCGCAGGTCACCTGAGACTCGGCCGACTTCCTACGCGGAGTTACTCAACGTGCCGTACCCTCAGCAAGCCCCGGCTCCTATCACCTTCGACAACTCCTACCTACGCAATAATGTTGGAAGCAACGCTTCGTTATTAAGTGCGCAGAAGACCCTTGAGATGTATAGGCAAAACGTGAAGAAAACAAACGACTTCTCCATCCAATATTCCTTTGCCGTCTTCCTAATCTCTACTGCGCAGGAGCAAGGTTTAGATTTGGATGAACCATTGCGGAGAAAAAGCAGTCCGAAGGGGAGTGCGCTTAAGGACAAAACAGAAACGTCACCAGCTGAGTTGGTTCGGGAAGCTAAAAGTATATTGACAAGGTTGGCCAATGGCGGCTATCCCTTCGCGCAGTATTACTTGGCCGATGGGTACGCCTCGGGCTTGTTCAACAAGGGCAAGGAAGATTACAACGCCGCCTTTCCTCTCTTCGTCTTGGCCGCGAAGCACGGTCATGCTGAGTCTGCGTATCGCGCTGGGCTATGCTACGAGTTTGGATGGGGATGTAGGAAAGATCCAGCCAAGGCAGTTCAATTCCTGCGGACAGCAGCATCCAAAAACCATCCCGGCGCTATGACGAGACTCGGAAAGGCTTGCCTCTCGGGAGACCTGGGCGAGAATCGGTACAGGGAGGGTGTGAAATGGCTGAAGCGCGCCACTGAGGCAGCAGATGCCATGTATAATGCTGCTCCTTATCATCTCGGTACACTATACGAAACTGGTTATGGCGATGATATTTTCAAGGATGAAAGCTACGCTGCCGAATTATTTACCCAGGCAGCTGAGCTCGGACACGCTGAAGCGAGCTATCGTATGGGGGATGCTTATGAACACGGCAAACTAAACTGCCCACGAGATCCAGCCCTTAGTGTTCATTTTTACACCGGTGCAGCGGAGCGTGGTCATGCCGCAGCTATGATGGGCTTGTGTGCATGGTATATGGTCGGAGCTGAGCCGGTATTGGAAAAGGATGAGGAAGAAGCTTACGAATGGGCTCGTCGGTCAGCAGAACTTGGTAAGTCTATAGCCGACGTCTATGGTATCTGATTATTTTGCTAAGAGGCTATCAAAATAGGTTATGTCAAAGCCCAGTATGCGGTCGGCTACTTCACAGAAATGGGAATAGGCTGCCGCCGTGACATATTGGAAGCCAACGTTTGGTATGTCAAGGCAGCCGATGTCGGCGATGAGCGAGCAAAACAGAGGTTAGCAGCCATTCGGGCTGCGGTGAGCGGTGGGACGCCCATGGAGGTCGCCCCGCCACGCAACGCGAAAATGAAGAAAAACCAACCTAACGATAAGGAGTGTGTTGTAATGTAATATCTTTTATACAATGGAACTCGCAAATACACGGAAGCTTGAAGGGGGGCTTTGGGGGCTGAGTCTCGTCCTAAGGGGGCGAGGCATATCTATTTTGGAAACTATTCAGAGTACTCATCAAGGGGCCAGCCTTTTTTTTAGAATATCCAGTGGCCCCATTTCCATTCGGGGCTTCGCATCAAGGGAGAAGGCCAGGTTCAGAGCGGCTCATGAAGAGCTTTACATGGCGAATATCACCACTGAGAGGTGGCAAGACAGGAAATTTTCATTTTGTCCTAGACCAAGGATTCCCCAGATTTGTTAATGGGTCAGACATGGTCGGACAGTCGCATTCTAGCTGACACAACCGAAAATCATTGCATTTGCATGTGCTGCGAGCAAGGAGTGAAGGAAGAGACGTTGGGTTAGCGTAAGCGCGGGTAACTCAGCACATCTTCCACCACTTTAGCTCACATCACACAAGGCGTTTGTTCTCCATTTTCCTCCACCTTCCTACTATCTAGGGGTTTTCTAAGCTAATAAGATGAGATGACTTGGAACGGAAGGGCGGCTTCGGGCACTACTCAAAATGGTGGATGGAACGGCTCGGGGTGGCTTGAAGTTTCACACCCTTCTACTCATTTAGCTTGCGGAGACTCCCGCGGCCCGCACACATAACCCTCCCTTTTCCGATGCCCTGGTGCTTATTGTATATAATCAGGAGGAGCCGATGATTAATAATATCGACCATGCCGCCTCAGGCGGTATGGCTGGCCAAGCCTTTGAACCACAGCTACGACTCTACTGAAGGTGACTTTGTCTCGTGTATTGAACCCTATTGCGGTACTGACGGTATCCGTCACTTGACTTTAAAGCGATGCGTACGACTGTAAGCCATGGGCTACTAACGCGGCTTTATCCGCTTCCCGGCTATTATAGGGCGAAACTGGAAATCTTTGAAAATCAGGAATGCGGCATAAGCAGATACGTAATTGTAAGATGAACAGGAGTACGATCTTGCGCAACTCGTTCATGCCGCTTGTCCCGGCCATATTAGCCACCGTCTCACAACTACATGGAGACGCCGAGGCGTCTGAGATCTGAGATTATGAACAACAAGAACATTGTTCCAAGGTTGAGAATGAGAGTGTTGAGATCGAAATTGAAATACTTGTGTGTACTACACCTCTGATGGTGATACAACGGCGGAACGAACTCCGTGATCAAAAGAGCGTCTCGTCGTATCTCGGTAGGATACGCTAAAGTGTTGTTTGTATAATACAGTACGCTATTAGGTTGGAGCTAGGGGGTGAGTAATACACGAAGACGCCTCGCACGCTGTATACCAGACGAGAGTGAGAAAGGAATAGGATTAGAAATTCTCATTCCAGTATAGTGCTAATTAACTTAATGTAGCTGACTCTACGCTATTCTCTCATATAGAAAACTGTAAGGATGACTATCCGCCATTCTTATATCACTACAAAAAGACTTGTGTGGAGAGATTCGTATAGGTCACATACACTGTAACTGTAGGGCAAGGCCTGATAGTCCTTGCCTGTACTCGAAGTTCAAGAATGGAATATCCAATATACTTGCGGGTTTCAATGAAGTGACAATGAGCGCGGACTTCTCCAGAGATACAAGATGGTCTCGCAATGAGATTGCAAACACCTGATGAGGGAGCTCACTAATCAAAGCGGAAATAACATGCATACTGCATACTCAGATGTGACACTTGCTTCAACGAATACATATCTCTCTAGAAGATACGATGTGGGCAAGCTTCCACATGGATGGCGTTGGAACAGGTAGACACTCGCCTCTAGTCTCGTCGTTCCCCCTGAGACAGTAAAAAGAACACATATCACCAGAGTCACAATACGTATGACGAATATAACGAATATTTATATTAGCCCTATAGCCTCACTACCTAATACGCCATGCAATGAACCCTAGACTCTTGTAACGAAGTATGATGAACGTAAACGCCTAGTCGTCACTCATGGCACGGAACAGCATCACCGCCATTAATTCTCACGTCCTGGTCCTCATCATCCGACGTCTCTTATAACATATAACAGCCGCGGCGCTCTACGAGCTTGGCTTAGCCTCGACTTCATCGCCCAGTTCGCCGGGCTTCTTGGGATCGACTAGAGCAGAGTATCTCTCGTCGCCCCAGCGCGCTCCGATGGTAACCCAGACATGCTTGCTGGGCCCACTGTGGACTGTCTCGCGAGAGCCAGTCCACTGCTGTCGATGCTCGCGATCCATATTGCTGTTTCCGAGTCCGCCGTTCGTGACCCACTCCTTGATTATGCTCTTGATGAACTCGATCTTACGGCGGAAGTCGTTCGCTGCGGGAATACCCTGGATCATAGGGTTAATATCCGGCCGCTTGCGCGTAGCATTACGCGTCGGTCGGATAGCCGGCTTAGTTGCGAAGTTGAGGAGCGTTTGTAGAGGGTAAGATAGGACGGCTCGTTCATCAAGTGCAGCCTCGTCCAGCTCTCCTGTGTTTGCGAGCTTTTCGGCTGCTTCCTGTGGCAAGTGCCAGAAATGGCACCAGGTTCCAGTCGAGTCAATTACGATCTTCGTATGGTCAGGGAAATTGAACTGAAGATGACCGTCGGCAAAGACCCAGCAGCCAACGTCTCCAATTCTCTGGTAGAATGTCACCACGTCGCTGGGTGGCATCGTCTGCTTAGTCGACGTGGGGACCTGGATCAGACCGGTGTCATCCGTCGTCGCATCCTGGTCCCTGCCGTACGCCATCATATAGTTGGCGAACTTCTTCCACAGGATAAGATGTTCGCGCTTTCGGTAATCGAAAATGTCGCGGCCGACTGGTATCTTGCCCGGCGTTCCATCCGGGGCTACACTGATCTTAAATTGCGAAGGGTGGACAAAGACGGTGGATAAGCCGGCCTCGCCGTTGTTCTCATAAAATTGTACTGCCTGTGTCATGGGAACAATTTGGTGTCGGTCGGGGTATCCAGGATCGTGCCGTCTTGCACAGTGTTGTTCAGCCTCCCGAACCAAGATGCAACTCGGGGGCAGTGTGACAGTCTTGCCACCTTTGGCGCTACCAGGTATGCTCTTGAGCACACAACCTACACTCCCATCATTCAAGATGTAACCCAAGCCGAACTTGTTGGAGTAGTCCACCCATTTAACAACGATATGGGGTGGTGATGGCGTTGGTCCCTTGCCCACAATGGCCATGGATCTAGAGTTAAGAGCGCGTTCAAGTTCACTCTGCAAACGACGGAGTCTGTCCAGCACAGAGTCCGGCTGCGTCTCTGGCACAGCCATCTTGCGTTCTGTAGGTCCGAATAAGGTGCCCGTGGGGGCTTCCGTCACACTGGGCGCCCGGGTTCGTCCTATCTGTTTCTTTTCGAGTAACTTTTTCTCCTCTGGTGCTGGAATAGGTACCGGTGCCTCCACTTTTACAGTTCGAGATGCACTAGATATAGAGGGCAACGCGGTCGTCTTCGATGTAAAATGACTCTCTGTAGAAGAGGGAGGGAGAAGTTCTCGCTTGGGACGTGATCGCATAGTGCCAGTGGCACTAGGTGCAGGCATATCATCCAACGTGTGTGATCGTACTACAACAGAGGACTTTGCTGGTCGGCTTTGGGCTCGTTGTTGCGCTGCGAAGCTTTGAGGCGGAGCTCGTAGTAAGCCATTTGCCCCTGTTTGTCCTCCTATGCTTTCCTCCTCTTTCTTCGTTACTGGCTGGGGAGCTGGTCTAGATGGGACTTGCATGAGGTGCTGCTCTCTGCTAACTTCTTCATATGGCCTATAAACAATGCCTTCAGCGAGTGGGATAATTGGTGTTAACCCGGCCTTTTCTTCGAGCGCAACTTCTCTCCATGTGCTCTTATATGCTGACTGGGTGCTGTTCCACGGTCCCACCTCACAGTTCCTACACATTTCCCTCAGAGCACGCTGGTTATGGGAAACCATCCTCGGCGTTAGATCTATAGTATAGAACTGATCTCCATCAGGGGGATAGTCGCGTAGTTTAGTTGTCATCTCCGCTGAAGTTGGCACGTAGCCCGAAATGAAGAAGTCATGTTGCACGATAGTGTCGGGATCGGGTCGCAATTCTGCTTCTTCCAGCATAGTGGCGACAACATCCTTCGCCTCTTGGGATATATACTTGTTAGTAGTCTCGGGCTTAGGCCATTCATAATCTCGATTTTTAGCACGACGATAGATCTCATCCGTCGTCGAAGACTGGAAGGGGGGTTTAGAAGTGAGCATGGCAAACCTGACACCCTTTGTTAGTTTCGGCCTGTAGACAATATGGGTAGGTCACTCTCACATGATGATGCCTAAACTCCAAATATCCACCATATGATCATGACCTTTCTTTCCCTTTTCTAAGATCTCCGGTGCGATATAGTTCGGCGTTCCACACAAAGTAGTTCGACGAATCGTTTGCATGTCTTTGCCTGTAACAAGCAATGCCGCTAGACCGAAGTCACCAATTTTGGCATTCATGTCCTTGTCAAGGAAAATATTTCCCATCTTTAGATCTCGGTGGATGATGCCTTTTGCGTGCATGTATTTGATAGCACCAGCAATCTGTACCGAATAAAACCGCACTTCAGGCTCTGTTAATCCCTTTCTTCGCTTGACCATGTCCATCAATGAACCATTGGGGCATAGTTCCAGGACGAGATAGGTGCAATTCTCGAAGGAAAAGGCACGGAGGAATTGAACGATATTTTGATGCTTCATCTTGGAATGGATTTGCAACTCGGTTTGGAACTGGACAATTAGTTAGTATCGATATCAGATAGCAGTCATCTAATCATGGACTGACTTTTTGCTCCATCTTCGACGGCATCTTGCTCCTAACAATCTTCAACGCATACTTCCTCCTGCTCTTGCTTCCGACAAGGTATCCTTCGTAGCATACGGCAAAACCACCTTTCCCGAGCATCTTCCCGACTTGGTACGCGGCTCCATCTTTGCGATCGAAGCTTGGAGGTTCGTAGACGACGGGAGGGGGCTGGGGAGGAAGTTCTTTTTCTTTCTGGACGGCTTTGCTAGCCGTTGCTGCTTTCGTTTTGGCAACTTCGGCGGGACGGTGCGGTAGCTGAGCATTTACGTCTCTAGGAGTCAAGGCATCCGCATCGGCGGCTTGCTTCGCCGCCTGATGTCGGTCAGCCATCGCGATAATGCGGTGATGAAATACTAAAGCAAGCTAGAAGGAGCACGACGGGAGCTAAATAAGCCGTCTTGTGTTATGATGATGCTTGAAACCCTAGACGCGAGCATTAGTCAATTCTCACACGAGAGCCGCAACACGTTTTTGTCCAAGTTTCGATGGTTACTAGGCAAAGGCAAAGCGAACGGGTGACTCCAAGGCAGATACGAATCTCCTAGCACCTGAAACAACAACCAGAAAATATATATGAAACTTAAATATGATCAAGCTCAAGCTTCAAGATCTCCGACGTGGTTGTCCCGGAAAGAGCGTGTAGACCGTCGACGGCAAGTCGAATTGAAGCAACAAAACATGGGTCACTTACTCGTCTTGAAGAACATCAGAGTTGGAAAAGACGTCAGAAATAAGCAAAGGTAAGGGAAAATGTAACTCGTTCGGCCCAATCCTTTGCAGCAAAAATGTTGTGATGGAAGCAAAAGAGAGTACATCAAATTACATGTTTGGTAGTGTGTTGGACGAGAGCACCGTGCATGTCGAAAAGTGGTCCACTCATTTGCAAGTAAACCCAGCCGCCGTTGGGGGAGCAACCAGCAAGAAGCTCCGAAGCTCCATAGCGTTTCTTGGCAGCTACCAAAACGGGTAGTTACTCACACCGTCTACCTTAGCGCGCTACTATCGATAAGCCGAGCTTCGACGAATCAATTAGAACTGATCGGTTAGAGCCTTGGTTACGTAAGATGCGAAATAGCTCCAGCTACAGACATCCCACTGTGACATTCTATTTTCAGCTGCACAGTCAGTCCTCATGGAAAATAGGTTGTGATTGAGAGGACATTGTGGGATGCATATGGTTCATTGAAACATGGTCATTATCTCTTGAGAATCTACAAATATTCACGAACGAGGACATCCGCTCTTTTCTTTTTCTCATCCTCGGATCCTACTGTCCGTACCGCCAAACGGAAGTCTGGGTACTTCGTAGAGGAAACTAGGCGAGATGGTAGCACTGCCATTGTTTAAACTAGCCTCTTTATTTCTGAGACATATCTCAAAATATGGCGCTGTACGATTATAACCTCCACCAAGAAGCATGATAGCCCCAATAAACCGCTGACAACGAGGGTTAGAACCAAATCAAAGTACAAGCCCATGACCATCCGCGTTTCCGGAGCTTCGCCGCCAAGTATGGCCAGCATATTCACCAGTTAAACATGCGCTTGTCGGTAGCGCTCCTCCGAAATGTCGAGGCAGAAATGAGAGCGAAAGAA
Organism: Hypoxylon sp. FL0890; assembly: GCA_022497025.1. Taxonomy (NCBI): domain Eukaryota; kingdom Fungi; phylum Ascomycota; class Sordariomycetes; order Xylariales; family Hypoxylaceae; genus Hypoxylon; species Hypoxylon sp. FL0890. The sequence continues at coordinate 559,026 of MU386540.1, read as the reverse complement.
AAGGCAGAAGCGCCGACTGTAAAAACAAAAGAGCAAATAGAGAAGGAAGAAGAGATTCGTGCTAAATATGGCACAACGAGCCACGAGTCTCGTGCTAAAAAGACCATACCTATAATAAGCATTTGGAGAAGGAAGTTCAGGCCTCTTCCAGAAGCCAAGGCGGTCGACCTATTTGCGGATGTGGTCGGCGATGCCTTCATCCTTCTGGTAGGCGCCGCTCTGATCTTGTATGAGTACCATAGGTCATCTCGAAAGCCGGATTACAACCTCGAGAAGATCAAAGAGCTCAACGCACGGTTCGAAGAGCTTGAAAAGAGAGAAAAGGAGCTGGAGGAAATTGAGAAACGTCAACAGAGTCGGGTGTTGATGCTTGAGGAGGCTTTAAGAGGGTTCAAGGATCCAAAAACTCAGAGGCCACTACTCCCTCCAGCGCCGGCAACATCACCCCCTGCTTAACCACATTGAAGAAAATCATGTGGTGTATTTCATCTCGCGCCGATGGAGGTCATTCCCATCATATAATTCACGAATGTATGAACAGCGTTGTATATATCAAGTTGACGTTGATAGATCTGGTCAAGGAGAAAACTGTACATCAAGGGGAGAGAAGCTCCGCAGAGCACGCATTTGATAGTCGGAACCGCTCTCCACAATCAATCTGAATATAAACAACCAACTAGCTATCTACACAGTTCCTTTGTTTCTAGTCGGATGCCACCATCCTCCGACGATATGGACGACCGCGCTTGTTCCTGCGCTAGACGCAGTTCAATACTTGGTAGGTACGTAGCCGAATCCCACAGTGATAAGATGCAATGGAAAGGACGAACAGATCTTGAAAAGTTGGGCAAGTACGTTAGGTATACACGTAAACTACATGTAGACGTGCCTTCTAGAACTTTAAGATGTCAGGCAAGACCTAATGCCTTGGAGACGATTAATTCTATCATCTCAACTTGAATCTGATCGATTCGCTGTCCTTTAACACATATAAAACCTTACAAGCAACATCGCCTGACTCGCTCGACATCAGGTACGCCCATCACTACATGCAGTGCCGGCAGGGTTTAGTTGCGGTCCTTCAACATATTATTATAGAACGCGCTTGGCCACGCAATGCGAGTGAGGCTCGGAAATGTCGTCTAATCCTTTGATTTGCTATTCCTTACGGAAGCGCCCTAATTGGGCCTCACTCGCTTCGGCGCTTGCGCAAGGCAACAACGTCAGATGGAAAGGTACAGCCGACCTGATGTTCGGATATTCCATGATCCAGTACAGGGCAACACTAAGCTGATGGCAGAGGCAAAGCTTGATACTCATGACGCGGCCCTGCCCATACCAGATCCGCGGGGCCAGTCTCAAAGGGTCTTGCGTGTCATCTTCCTGTCGCCATCAGAAGTTGGCACTGATAACTGTCGAACCCGAATTCAACGATTGTCCCACTTGAACGGAGGGCAGGACGTAGCAATCGTATTCTTACTTAAGCAAGAAAACGAAGCTGCGAGTCCAATGACGGCATTCATGACTCTTCAACTAGAGTAAGCGATAGCCCACTTCCTTCCTAGAGCACCTTTAATTCCCGCACTATCTCGGTATGTTTGGACTGACGTAGGAAAGCCTTGGTGAATTTGAAATGCCAATTATCCCCGTCAACTCGGTCTCAGATGTACCAACAAACTTGATGGCATTTCATTGTCAGATTAGTACCAGCGACAGACCAAGAAGGATGGAAAACCCGGCTCGAACTCTCCTTCCGTACTGTTCTGACATGCCACCACTATCGGAGCATGCCGTTAATGTCCTAACTGATATTACAACTGGCATGAGAGACCTATCGGATACGATGTTGACACCGGCTGGACAGACAAAAATACTCGAGTACCTGGGAAACGATTCAGAAAGCGCCGTCTCGTTCTGGGCCAAGGAATATCTAGTTGAATGACTGGAGCCTGCGTGCTGCCAGCTTCTTCAGCGGACGCCACGATTATATCTTTAGGCTGTGTACGCTGTAACACAGCATCGAGCATCTTATTGGGTTTCTCTACGAATTCTGCACATGATGGAGTACTGCGCGCTTGACGAAACTAGCTGTGCCACAATAGACCACTAAGCCTTCCTCACGACTAAAAGCACCAGGCGAATTACAGCAGGCCCTTAGTCTGCCGTAAGAAGATTAATCCTCATTAACGTTTACGGTCACGGGAGGCGATTCTAGCAGTGGCCTCTTTATCTAGTCTGATACTATTGCAATGATCAGTAGCAACGGAAAAGATCAATTAGAAAGTCACCCACATTCTCAATGCTAGAAGATGTCGAGCAACTGCTTCATATCTGCCAGGGCAACGATTGGTTGAGTTTCATCGAATAATAATTTACGGCCAGCGCTATTGTAGTCGAATGGACGATGAAGACGTGAAGATAAGCGAAACCCGCTTTGGGAAGCCTTTGCGAAGTTATGCCACGGGTCATGTTGATGTCGTCAACAGAAAAAGCTCCGAGGGAATCCATACAATTACTACGCAGAGAAGTGAATGCAACCGTGACAAGAACAGCTACCGGCATGCGGACACTAGGTGACCAAGTCAACGGTGCTTCCTTCAAGCTACGATCGATCGAATAAGAGGCATACACTACATAGTTAATACTAGGCGGGTCAAGTGCATACATACACGTAACCATGGCGGGATTAGCGATGGATGCTTCTTCCACAGATAATCGAGGACAAGTCGAATTGTTTCGTGGAACGCTGACTAGGGTCAGCATTTATTCTTCAACGTTCCTGACCCGCCCCAACGGGTTTGTTGCGGTTGTAACTCGAACTCGTGAATTAAAATGATGTTGGTGCAAGTCGACTCGTACCCCGTAGAGAATGCGGGAGGGCCATTGATCCGTGTGGAAGGGTTGCCGCCAGGGTCTGAAGGACAGTAATTATTCTATTGGCTGGAGGTTGAACAAACGAGCCACACTATTCTCCACGTTTATGTGGCTTTCCGAGAAAGTGAGCCCAATTAGAATTCGGCAGCAACCGCCGACGAGAATAAACTGACCAATTGGAAATCATCTCACAGCAATTACCTTAGCTTCGCAGCAGCACACCGCATAAAATACTTGCATACCCGATACTAACAACGTCACCTTCAGCACCTTACCCAGATCGAACTATTCCCCGGTTCACATATTAATCACCTGACGCTATAAGCAGAAACTATCAACATCGGATCACCAAGACACTAAGGTGAGGTGATCACGAACACTTTCTCAGTCTACAAAATATGGTTGACCTAGGAATGATTATTCCTTGTTTCTTCGGACCAGGCTCAACCTTCGTCACATAGATCGTGGTTATCGCATTCGGTTCCTGGTCCACCTACTCATTCTGGTCACTGTTTGGGTCAGAACTGATTCCTACTTGGCTGGAATGACGACGGCCTCAAGGATGAACGGCTTCTGAATCCTACAAGGTGGGCTTAGACATGATCAGATCAAATACTTGCAGACATCGAAAGATTGAAGATGGAAATATCAACTGGTACGACTCGTATGTGATGCTTGATTTTAAAAGCCAATAGTGGTCGGACCTCTTCTCGGATTTTGAACCCCCGGTTCCCAGCCCCCTGGCAAATCCAACCCTGACGACCCTGGGCGGCTCCACGCCTTGCCCTGCGCATATCAAGTATGTCGCTCAATCAGGTCTAGTCTCCACGGGTGATGGCGACAACCCCTGCTGTTAACGGTTGGTCGATCTCATCTAACCTCCTCTAAACTCGATCTGCTTCAGCGTCTCCCCCTGCGAAACTCTCCGGCGTTTTGGACCGCGCTGGGCGGCCTGATCACCTGAACGGGCACGTCTCGAATGCTCAGCTCGCCCAGTTCGCACAACCGACTGCCTCAATTGCCTGGCTCCTTCAGGAGTCAACTTTCCAGAATATTCAGATTATGCTGGTGTATTATGGAGCAATTTGAAGCTCGGATAAGGAGTGACTGATGAGGTGAGACTCGTTTTCGGAGTCGCTTTCTGCCTCATGTCAGTGGTACTAGGTACCTATTCTTCCGAGCCGCCACCAGGCAACTCGGTTTTAATACATAGTACTGCAAGTGTAGACACAAGAGTCCCCGGGCCGACCGTTGTGCTCGAGAAGACGTAACTGACATCTTGCCTATGGGCAATGGAGCACGATGGCTCTCAAAGCTGTATTCGCGAGCAAGCACTGGACAAACCATTCTCCCAAACTCATCACGTTACCTATGCAGACTCATGGTAAAGCTTCTACTGGCATAGGTTTAGCGAGAAGAGGGGAAAACCACAGCTGGAATACCGGTTAGAATGTGCAATAGGTCTTTGCCTCTTTATCCCTTGGACCCCTGCAGCCGGGGTTAGAAGGGCCGGGGATATTGGGGTTGTCATGCAGCAGGAGCACTTAAGACAAGGTTCTCATTGGCTGTGCAAAGACTTGTAGCCGCCGAGGACAAGCCCCCATCATCCGCTCTTCCATAACACTGGCTATTCTCAACGACCATCTTTACGACCGCAATATCGAGATTACCCAATACCCTTAGCCACAACCGTGTAGCGCTACGGCTTATTGATGTACTCGCATACCAAGACTAGGCTCTTTGGTACACGGTTACCCAATCGACTGCTGGTTCACATACTTGTATCCACTCTGAACTACATTGTGACGAGTGTTACTATGGTCGATACCTGTGAGACTCTAAACTATTTCGGGCTGTCCGTCCAGTCTGCACATCATGGAGCAGGGCGTAACCGCTGTGCTGGCTGCGCACCCCATGTCTATCTGCGAAGAGCCGGCCGTATACATCTACTGCGGTACACATTTTCTCTACCTCTTGGCCATGCAAGCATTGGATCTAAAGGACGGCGGTCCCGGTGCGGGCTAGTGAGACTCTATGCGTTTCCTTGAAGACCCACAGTCCCTGTCGTTCTTAAACTCTGTGCATGCCCGCCTCATGTCTGAAGATTCGCGGAGCTACCCTTTCATACATGAAGAAACTCGGGACGCCTCCTTGCGAGTATCATCGCCCTGTATGATCTCCAACCCTTTCCTCATGCGAACGTGCTAGAGCCCCATTACGCCCAAGAACTAGAACGACTTGGACGAGCTATGACATTGATGCCCCTGTGGAGCACTGGCGAACAATTACAGATACGACTTCAGACACCGGCTTGCCGTCTCATATTTTCGCCTCAACCAGGCTCAAGATCCACCCTTGGAATAAGGTTGTGGGCATTGTATATATCGATTATTTCGGCAGGGGCCAACCCAGGACTTGTGGATGATACAGATGCCGCTCGGATGCCTGCTGTCGTTATAGACAAGATCTCAAGAACGTGGATCTCAAACGAAGCTTAGCATCGTCGGCCCCAGAAACATCGGATACACTACCCCGGCTCACATCAGTCGGTCCTGACACGAGCTCTCCCTCAACGGGAGCATTAGCTCCCTACAGGGGAAAGGAAGAGAGCCCAGGCCACCGGGCCCAATATAGCCTCTCAGAGCCCCGACCAGGGCTTAGATATTCCCAATTGGATCTCGTCTCTTCTTTTCTTCTTCTTCTTCCCTCTTGGTAGCGCTGTGCACTCGCCATTGTCGTTACCATTCTTTAATCGACATTCTTTCTATTCTACACTACGCAGGTCCGGCTACCTAGCACTTTCCTTCACTTCACCGTCGCCGACTTTTCGTTCGCTTCTCGCATCCCGGTGTGTTTTTGTTTGGATTATTGGATCGAGAGGGCCGGGCGCTTAGATCGTTTGGGGCTTCAGGAAGAAGTGAAAGAAATAGAGAGAAGAACGAGAAAGAGTAATTTGGGAAATACTCGAAGAGCATACAAGACCGATCTTGGATTACGAGTAATTAAGAAGAAACTGTCAAAATGGGAAGACTTATCAAGAACCACTGGGCCAGACTCATCGCTCTCACCGCTGCAGCCTGTACGTTGATATCCTCTGGTATCGCGAGAATTATGGAGTTTACTAACATATTTTCTAGACCAAGTCGCTTCTGCGCTCGAGGGGTTCTTCTGGCCGAAGATATTCTTCGACTTCCTTACGAAAACACTAGATCCGGCCGTGAAGCCGGTGCCGGCGCTGCAAATCATCAATCTCGTACTGGCCATATGGATATTCGCGTGGGAGTGGCCATTGGGCCTAATCGCCGGAACGTCGATCCATCGTAGCATGGAGGCTCGTCTCGCTTCGTTCCCGCTGGCTTCGCTTGCTTCCGTTCTCCTGTACCAGGGCACCAATCCCGCGATCTACTACTTAGTTGCGATGGCCGTCTATTTCTGGGCGTACAGTGAAGGCGAGGTATGTTGTTTCACCCTCGGGTATTACATGTGTTCAAAATGCTAACTCGTACACAGATTATCTGCGCCAAACCGTGGACTCTGCCGCAGCGAGGCCGAGGTGGCTCCAAGGTGTAAAGGTAGACCGCCGGTTTACCTTTTCGATCGATCAAGCAGTGCACCCCCGGGCCGTGTACAACTCAACTTAGTCTCACCATCTCAACCCTTTCTAGTATTACCCGATGGAAGGAAGAAAGAAAGAAAGAAAGGAAACGAAGGGAAGACGCGAGATTGGATCGAGACTTACCGTACATATGAGCATATCTCTCAACTCCCACGCTTCTGAGGAATGAAAATAAACCCCCTGATGTATCTGCACATATATAATCGCATCGTCATTTTACTTTACGATAAAAGAACAAGCGTATTGTTTGGAATAAATCGTACTTGATTTATACTCTCATCGTTCGTCGTTTTATCATCGAAGAACTCACGTCTACTTGCATGACACTACACCGGCGTTGACATATTATTACCCTTGCTTTTTTGGAATTTTTGGAATTTAGTCGAAGACTGAGGACGGAGGAAGACGAAGTCACTGGTCTAGTATTGGAGGCGGAGAGGAGGAGCTACGGATGGACGGGCATGATTGCGAGTTACTTACGGTCTACACGCACAGAAGTGTATTCACCCGGTTCGGCGGTCGCGATGGAGGTGGCATTGAGCTTTGTGATGAGGTTACAATATCGATATCTCGGGATGTCCGTGTAGTACACCTAACTAATAAAACTTATGTGGTGAAACCTCTAAACCTCGCACACCCAGAAACTGCACTACACGACTCCCAACAAAACTTTTCAGTGGTATGTTGAGATTGTAATTATTTCACGGAGTACTACATGTATAGACAAGTCTTGGGGGTTTCAGAGGCCGGCAATATGATACCGAACTTGTGGGTAAATCGACCAGGTTGTGAAACCACGGCGTGAGGCTCGGCTCTGGGCAACCCAGCAACGACTAGACAACATGTTCGTATCCCAAAAAGGAAAATGCAAATTGCAAAATGGTTTGTACACTACACTACGTCATGTGTTTTCACAAGGTGAAGCAGTTTCAATATTTTCTCATGATCTGAATCATTTGGGATTCATATGTCGCTAGCTACGACTACTCTGCAAATCCATCGCGAAAATATTTCTTGCTAATTAGCAGGAGGTAGCTAACCCGTAATCATCGCTTGTAAAAACCATACTGGCTGATGGTTTGTAAGGACAATCGGCCACAACGCCCCAACATTTCGGGATGCTGCATTCTCAATTTACGACATGATGCTGTGCCGAAGAACAACGCAGCAGCCTTTCCCGGGCGCTACCGGTAAGGAAATTTACGGCTCTATCTTGCAACCTGACCGGGGACAATGGAGCCCTGCTGGGCGTCGTTCTTGGGTCCTTGGCGTTCAGGGAACTGTGAAGAATTACAATCGTCAGCAATCGTGTGATTCTTTGCCGCAATGGATGAAAATGGTGCGACCTACCTCGGCCTCCTGGATACTACCGCTCTCTAGTATCTTCCTGATGACTTCGTCTTCGTTGGATACACCGAACTCGTTCTCGAGAGTTGCCTTGGAGGCGCCGTCCATCTGACCTTGTGCTCCCTGCCTGTTGTGCGTGTCATGTTAGCCGCCGTTTATGTCAATCGGTCTAAAACTGGATATTGCATGAACTGAAATTTTGCACTGGCTCCTGGCGTCTAAGATGAGGCTGCAGACCAGTCATTCAGATCCCGCTGTGGCGCGGCCCGGGTCATGCTTGGGGGCTGACTGTTGCAGAATAAAAGGGTGGGTAACACCGGCTCAGCTCCTAAGCGCCGAGGCGGCTACGTCATGATTATGATACAATTGCCTGGCTGGCTGCGTTGCCGCAACACTGCTCGCGCTTCTTCGTTTCTATCGGTTTGGAATCATATGATCCGACGACCTTTGGTTCGATGCTGGTGCGTTTGAAGGATGAGGGCCGAAGAGGGGAACAGAACACGTGCTAAGGTTATACGTACTTGTGCGTCACGAAGACCTTGAAGGCGGAGACGAAGTGAGCCATAGGGATTGACTTGTCGTTCTTCCACTTCTTATAGGTCTCGAGGTCGTCGATGAAGATGACGAAATCATCTTCCTTGCCCTTGTAGTGGACCTTGACTTGAGTAGCTTCTCCCTTGGTCATGCTGGGCAATTTGTTTCAGGTAGTCTGTATGAAAGAGTGATTGATGGACGAGAGGGTTCAATAAAAGCTACAGTCGGAAACTGTGGTGATTGTGAGTAGTGGTAGATGTGTGGTAGATGAGCTGAGTGATTATAGCTGAAGATGGTCGAAATGGAGTATATCGTTAGATGAGTTGAGGAGTTGAAGTTTTGAATGTATTGAGCTAATAAAGAAAGGTCGGGAAATAGCTCCAGGCTTCCAAAGCTTCAAATACGCTACGGCAAGCTGTTGTTTCCCTGCCTAAGCTGCTCCATTCGATCATCATGTGGCATGCTCTTGTTAAACAGCAGCACCTACGTCATCACTTGCACACAAACAGACGCTGCCCCTCTATAGTGTACCTGCGTCAGCTTCCCCTCCATAGCGAGTTACGTCACCGACCGAGCTTCTGACAAGGATCAGCAAGGGAATTTAGAGACGACACCACTTTTGGCCCCTCCTGCTTTAGTCACAGCAGTTATGTATTCCGAACGCTCTGGAATATATCTGAAAGGGACACCTGGCATTGTAGCTACGTAGCTGAGATGGAAGATCGACATATGGTTAGCTTAGGTACCGAGCGGGAACAGCCGGGGCATCACCGAAACAGTCTTAAGCTAACTGTCTATAGTGGTGTGAAGGTGTGAAGGTGGTAGGTAGGGCTGCATTCGTGCTGTGTATTGTTATAACGTTTCCAGCCTTACAAATCAAATTCACCATAGTCTACCTACGCAATGTCACAGTCACATTTTATGTCGGATACTATTACTAAAGCCTAGATGGGGTGCTGAATGACCCAATTTCGTAACACTAGGTAACATGAAAAGCTCTGTGTTTTGCCTAACTACCTCGCCCTTGGGTATAATCATAGTGGTCCATATCTGTAAGCCTATCGAGGCAACGGACAAGAAAAGCAAAGCATCATAAAGGAATTGGGTTCCGTTCCGGTGTCATCGCAAAAATAAGAAATAACGAAAGAATGGTATAATCCCAAACCAGACCCAGTCCAAACCCTGTGTGTATCTATACCCAACCGTGATATGTAATGCTAAAGTTGCCTTCCTTCATCTAAAAAAGCTACGGATGCTAGAAGCCACTAAGCCCCTGTTGATGGCGCCCACTCTTGGCCATTTGCTCGATGGCCTAACGTTAGTTAATGTTTCATGTAAGCGATACTTCGATCCAAGTCCGTTGTATAAGTTCTCTTCATCCTCAGTAGAGGATGGCGACGATCTTGCCGATAGTGACAGTTGTCGGCGCCGACGAATGCGACTCGACGGTGATGATCGTAATGTTGTGGTGCGAGTTTCATTTTCTTCCAACCATTCTAGGCCTAATATTGAAGGATCGTGCTTCTTCGATATTCCTGTTTGGTTGCGAGTATCAGTTGTAGATGTGATACTCGGAGAAGTGCTGCCAGTATGCTCAGTCTCGTCCCGAATCATTGGGAGTCTTTCCTTGATGTCTCCTTCAGCTGTACCAGCCCTGACAAACCCGGAATATTTCTTGTCGCAGTTGACATGAACAAGGTCGTTAACAAAGCCATTGACGTGCGGGAGCTCATCCTCGCTGGTTTTTGGTACACTAGTAGCGCTTACTGAGCGCTTCGCGAAAGAGTTGGTGATGCTCGCAACACTTAGCTTTCGCATAACACTGGACGCTGAGCTGCGGACGATATGCTCGCTTCTGGAACGGCTTGTTATGCCGGGGAAGGGTAAGACCTTGCGGCTCCAGACGTCGGCTAGCAGTGCCTCAACACGAGCCCGGTCTCCTCGGGAAGGGGCGAGGACTGGTATACGAGAATTAGTGGTTAAAAGTGATTGTGAACGGTTGATTTGCGATGTGGAATTTGTCGATGAGTTATCCTTCATCGTACTGGTATTCTTGAGTATAACTTGGTATAATGGTGACTTTGGCCCAACTGTAGTGGCCCTATGGATGGAAAGACGACGAGCAATGGTACCTGCAACCAGTCAGTTATAGTCTTTTTATGTACCCATTTGTGTGAACCATCTGCTCACCTGGCTTTCCAAATATGGTTCCAAGGCTTTTTATGTTGAGGAAGATTGAGCTATAAAATATTGGTTCTGATAATTCATTTGATTCAACTGAATTGTAATGCGCAAGGCGAGTGCGCCATTCTATTTCCTCCTTCGAAGAACAGGCTGTCATGATGATTTCGTAGAGTTGATGATCACACTCGAAGACAAGTTTCCAGGAGAAAGGTGCCGTATGGCATTGAAGGCCTGGTCTGATTAATATACTAAAGACGGAGCCATACGGACATATATTGAAGCTTACCACGACCATTGTCGACTTCCTCGACTTTGATATCACTCAGACTTATACAAGCCTGGATGGTATAGATTGGGTCTGCACGGTTGGCGGTGGCGAGACACAGGCAGTCCTTGTAGAGCAGCGTAACCATGTACGCACCGTCCACGCCGTCATTTGTTTGCCAGCATACGTGCAGAGCACCACAGAGACGGACTTGCCCAAACGAGCGAATCGTGGTTTTTGAAACTGCATCCAACTTCTGCCTGGTGTTAGAATAGGGGCCATAGTAGAATTCAACAATACCTACTTGTTGTGGGAATACAAGCCGGTCTTGGAGCAACCAGGTCTGCTCCATTGAATTTTTCATTCGTGGATCATCCGTGGCGCGATTCATCTCAGCAGTAGCCTCGCGAAGTCGAATGAGAACGCTCTCGATTTCCATATGCGAGCTCGGACAGTCACATACGGGAGTATACTTGAGAAGTTCGGCAAAGAGGAGAGGATATCTGCAGATCCTTTGGATCGGCTTCTTGCAATTAGCAAAGTCCTCGAAATATAGGGTAGTCATCAGGCACTCACTTTGACCAGGAGATCACCGATCGTTAGAGACTTCCTGGAATCCTCGAGATGGTGGTTGGCAGCGCCTAGCGAAGCAGCCAATGCTTCTAACCCTTTCTGATACGTCTCCCACTGGGGCAGCGTCCGATGAGCTGACGCAACATCTTTGATCATCATCTCATATTTTGCGCCATATTCTTCGTAGATAAAGAACCGATTCATCTATTGCAGTGTCAATAGGGGTGAAAAGTCGGGTCGAGCTGAAGCAGAGTTGCGGCAGAGCTGCCGTTTCACAAAGTGCATACGTACCCGTTTCCCAAAAATATGAGCTACTTGAGCCGCGACAGCTGGCTCAGCGATCACACTAGGAATATGCTGCAGCCAGGAAGTTCCTCCTTTGTTTTCCGGAACAGAATCTAAGCTATGCCAGCGTTGATGCTTCTTGGCCGCAGGAGGATTTGGTGTGACCGGAATACGCTCAGGTTGCGTGTACTCGGAATTGGGCACGATTCGATGAAGTTCGCCAAGGATCTCCTCATGCAACTCAACTATGTCTGTCAGATTACGGTTGATGGAGGAACGAAGGCCCATGTGTGGCGACGGTAAAGAAGCCAGGATCGTGACATAGACCTAAAAGTTAAATCAGTACCGGTGACTTAGCAGCATATTGACCGAGCTGAGCACATACGTTCATGAGGAACTTGATATCTCCGATATAGCTTTCTTCCGTGTTGATGATCTCCTCTAGAATACGCCGTCTCTGAAGCAATCGTTCTGTCACTCCTGGGTCATTTGACACCGTTCGTTCCAAGCATGTGCTATCCTCAGACCACCGTTGACCAGAAGTGGAAGCTCTACTGCTGAGATCTGTCCTGCCTTGAAGTGATGATCGCCCAGTATGTTTCCTTGGCCGTGTAACCGCGCTGGTACTCGCAAGACTTATACTTGCGCTTCTGACGGCTGCAACAAAACCATAGGAGGAGCCAGAAGATGACTTCCTGTGATCGACTGGATACAGCGAATCATCTTCGAAGGAATATTCTACATATTCGGGGAAAGGGTCGAACCGGCCATTGCTACGATCGGTCTTCGAACGGTGTGCTCGTTTATGTAGATTCTTCATCCACTTGTGGAATGGGCCGACTAACGGCGAAGAATTCTCCAGGTGTCCACCGTCAGCCTCATCATCCGTTCCGCCATCAATCGAGAATCTGGGTAATCCGGCGGATTGTATTGCTTCTGCTTCATTATTGTCCAAAGTCAAACCCAGAGCTGCTATATTATCCAACGTCTTCCAGCTCTCCTCTCCGTCGTTACTAGCCGAATCGGGATTTTCGAAACTGAGGCCGAGGTCGATATCGGTTCGATTCAGCTTGAGGATAGCTGCCCAATTGGTCTTTCCGGCGATACGTACAGAGCTACTTTGCGAACCAAGTCGAGGAGAACTGTCCGTTGAGACGGCAATGGTCATGGTGATGAATGGTGGCCAAGAAATGCGGACCAAGAAAAGTGAGGATGCAAAATGTTTTCACCCAAGACACCAAAAGCAACGGTTCCACGACTCGATTCAAAACATAATGATCAAAAACAAGGGAACAATGTAGTAGACGAGGTGGAAGACTTAGTGTCTCCTCTTGGGAGCATGGTTGATGCAGGTGATACTGCAAGTCGGGCCATGCAGTAACCCTGGTAGTGGTAAAAAAGGAAAAGGGAAAGAGACAGAGACGGAGAGACAACGAGCGACTGCAGGCTGGCTTCGAGCTTGCGAGAAGGAAAGGAGAAGCGAATGACCGTAAGAGAAGCAGCAATTCTTACCTGCGTCCCGGACGAGGTTTCGAAAATATTTGGTCGGGTACTCTTCAATGTTTATGAGGTGACACAGCCTCTAACCTTACTCACTCGAGACAGGCGCGCTCTATGCCAATGGTGTCACAATTGAAGGCTGCGTCATATCGCCAACCCTGGTAACAAGCGACATTCCGATGTGCAAAATAGCGATCCACATTTCACATTTTCGTACGGACGGAATAGGATATCTTGTCATAATTTAAAATCATATAGTCTGGATAGTTCATTATTGGATGAGGTCATGATCGTAATGATAGTCATAAAGTTGAATGAGAGGGATGAAATGAGCAAACAACACGTAAAGTGTTGCGATGCATGCATATACGGATTCTCTCACCTTGGGATGCATACGACTTTCTCGTGTACAAATAGGTATGCAGATGCAGTCGGTGAGTCGGCGGGAAGATAACACCTTGAATACGTAAGCCAGCATTCCAAAGGGATTCAATGTTACCTTATGTACATGTATGCATTGCATGTACCTAGGTATCTTATCGATAGTCTGACAGATCAATTCAATGTTATATAAATTGACTGGGCCGATCCACTTGGTTATCTCAAGGGCAAGAGACAAGGCTACCCAATCAAAGCCAAACGGGTTGAATTCGCTTAATTCCCACGCCGCCCCACACCCACAAACCCGTGCACACCCAATTGCAAAATCCTCCAACCTCAACTGGGAAAATTTCACAATCTCCTCTTCTTCCCGCAACCGCGAATCTACTAACCAACACAGCCATCAACGTCAATTGACAACCAACCTTCCACGATGGCAAAGGAAGCGCCAGTCCGTTCCGGACTCACCATCGGTATCAACCGCGGCTATGTAAGATGAACACCATTACCTACCTCTCGAAATACAAGAGTCGTTTTCCGCCCGTCTCACCTCGTGGAGGATCTCTGCTCTTGCAATTTTCCTTCTGGCAACACGTTGCAAATATAGCAGACGATGGACAATGGGCTGACTTTTGGGATCTTTTCCGGATATATAGAAAACCACTCCTCGCGTCGTCAAGCCCCGTGTCTCGCGCACCAAGGGTCACCTTAGCAAGCGAACCGCTTTCGTTCGTGACATCGTCAAGGAGGTTGCTGGGTAAGTTGCTTCCACAAATCAATCAATACCTACACTGATTTTAGGCTGTTCGAATTGAAAACCCTTTAGATGACCCTACGAAATCTTGATGTTATCGGATTGCTAACATTAGTATTTTACTTCAGTCTTGCCCCCTACGAGCGACGAGTCATCGAATTGCTGCGCAACAGCAAGGACAAGCGAGCGCGTAAGCTAGCCAAGAAGCGTGTATGTATCCCCAGGCACTCACCATCCCATACGATGAAACTGACCAAATCACCAGCTCGGTACCTTCGGCCGTGCCAAGAAGAAGGTCGACGAGCTCCAGCGAGTCATCGCCGAGTCCCGCAGAGCCGGTCACTAAACGACATCGTCTTGAGGAGGATACGGCGGTTATTAGGGCGTTGCGGAAAGAAAAGCAACTTTGGTACACACATCACGAGGTCTGGCGTCTGTCTTTCGGCATTGATGATTTACGGAGAATCCGGTCGGACAGATAGCTTCGTGCTAGCTAGGTACATACCACGATACCAAATGACACGAATGCGGAATTAGGAATCACTTTTATTCTGCGCGTTATTTTCATTGGTGACTTTAATCAGTGTTTGATATCTGCTGGTGAAATCCCCGATGCTGCCGGAACTCCAAGCAAATGCCACCGCCCAGTTCTCTAGACTAAAAACACATGCTCAATTCATCGCTCATCGTAGTCCGTCTCACTTTTTACCACCAAGTCCCTTCAGCCACTTAGGCTTTTTGAAGCCTGACCCTTCGCCCCCAGTACTCGGTTTGGGTTCAGGTTTAATGCTAGGCCCTGGGCCTGCTTCACTTACACCCTCAACTTCCGGCATCTCAGGAATAACCACTTGCTGGGCCTTACCGGCTGCACTGCCCTTCAAGAAGGGCTGCTTCCGGATCTCAGCTGGTACCTTGTCATCCCACATAAAATTCACCAACGTATTAGAGCTCAAGCGGTATCCACTGATGAGTTTGCCCGATGGGCCGCTGTCGTCCTTGATCACTGTCTTGCCGGGGGGCAATGCCAACTTGAAGGGGGCAGTATTATTAGCCATTAGTTTCCTGACTTCGGCGTAGAGCGATGCGCCGGTATCATCGGGGCCAAAGGGCCATTCCGCGGAAAAGTTGTCCGGGAAGCGGACTTTGATCTTGATGGACTTGATGGCTGCGACTCTGGCGGCTTCTGCCGCAGCCTTTGCTTCAAGTTCTTGGTCTGAAGGGAGGCGTTTGTTTTCGCCTGCGGTCTTTAGCAGTCTTTGGTGTGCTTGCGCGTGCTCAATGCGTGGAGCGAAAGCCTCATCAGAATCGTCGCGCAATGCTGCGGCTGGTGTGCCTGATGAAGGTGCGGAAAAGATAGTGACGGGACGGTGATCGGGAGAGACAGGCTCATCAACGTCCATAGCATCTGATGAAGGCGCCTGCGCTGTCGAAGGGCCAGCGCTATCCTCTTGAACGGCGTCCGAAGCACCCGTCGCCGGTGTGTCTACCGAGGGAGTACTCGGTGCGCCATTCGAGGCTGGAGCTTCTGAAGCAGGTGCTTCACCACTTGGCGCTGTTATAGGGGCCGGCTCTTGCACCTTCTTCTCTTCCTCCGTCTTGAAGAACTGGCTGATCTGCTCCATAGCATCTGCCAAAGTCGTCTCAGTCTTTCGGAAAGACAGACGTATTAAGACGCTTCCGGAATTGTAGCCCAACTGCGACAGCGTCTTTTGGAAATCGGCAAAAGTTGACAATGTTCTACTCTCGATCGTCAAGACCGGTGTCTCATAGTACAACTGTCCGCTACCCGCAGTCGTGCCATTATTCGTCTGCGCCACGCCTCGCCCCGTGATGTTTATATTCTTTCCCTGGCTCGACTTGCCGCTCTCGAACTGGCGCATCAACTGCCATAACGTGAGATCACTCGGCAATTTGTCCGTAACTCGGCCTGAAGGCGGAAATAGATTCGATTCGGGAGGTGGGAGTTGTAGCGCGACGTTGATCGCGGCAGGTGTATTAGAGCGGACGACGAGTTCGAGCCTAGCGCCTGGTGCTAGACCGGAGGTTCGAAATGTATTCGATAGATCTAGTTGCTTTTGCTTGTGCTTTAATAGGTACTTGCTAGAAGGCACCTTCAACTTCTCGCAAGCTTGTTCCAGGACATCTGTTAGATATGTGCCTGGGTTGACCTTGACAGTAACCTGTCTAAGGTCTGTTCCCACAACCTTGACGTTGGTCGCCATGTGGTGTAGGAGCTCGACGGTGATGTGTCTAGTTGGAATTATATGTAGATGCTTTGAAAGTGTTTAGAGAACAAAGATCTAGAAGCTCGGTTATTGACAACGATATGACAATTTCATTCAAAGATGGCAAGGGTCCTATGAAGTTCGATGTTGCAAGTAGAATATGACAGAATATGTACATGTAGCTTGAGGTACCTACATAGGTAGGATTACATCAGCCATTCGGATTGTAGCTACAGGCAGCTTCCCGCTGATAAATTGATTGAGGAGGGGCAATCGCTCCAGTACCCACATTTGATGTTGGTACGCCTGCATCATGGATGCATGGGTGTAAATACATACCTGGATACTTAGGTAAAGCCGCTAATTTTCCGAGCGAGTTGGACCAGACCCAATCTGGAGCTGAGCTGCCGCGCCAGACGTGTTTGCCTTGTCGACGCTAACAGGTACCTTAGCAGCCATTACAACTACCAACCTTCAGCCTGGCCCTGCCATTGAAGCTATCCATAGCCCTACCAAAAACGAGCCTCCTTAAACGACGACAAATCATCGCGGACCAGGTCGAAAACGAACCTCTCTTATAATTCAATTCTACTAAGTTTTGTCGTCGCTTTCCCGCTCTATTTGATAATACGTTCGGCGCCATGGTAAGCTCCATCCATTAAGCTCCAAACGGTGATAACGCCTAGCTAACGTATACTCACAGTCGTCACCTTTCTCTATAAGTGCGCACTCCCCACCACCTTATTCCGTCCAGCTCCAAAATAGCCTGCTAAACTCATCCCGATAAACAGATGGCGGCGCCTGCGTAGCCATGGTCGGCAAGGACTGCGTGGCCATAGCCTGCGATCTCCGACTCGGTCTGCAAGCACTCACCATATCCAACAACTTCCCCAAGATCTTCCAGTACGGCGACGTGTTCCTGGGGCTCACGGGACTAGCCACCGACGTGTCGACCGTGTCGGACCTGTTCCGCTACAAGGTCAACATGTACCGGCTGCGGGAGGAGCGCAACATCGCGCCCACGACCTTCGCCAATCTGGTGTCCTCCTCGCTCTACGAGCGCCGCTTCGGACCCTATTTCGTCAGCCCCGTCGTCGCTGGCCTCGAGCCGAAGACCGGCAAGCCGTTCATCTGCGGCTTCGATTCTATTGGATGTATCGACTTCGCCAAGGACTTTATTGTCAGCGGTACCGCCTCGGAGCAGTTGTTCGGCATGTGTGAGAGCTTGTGGGAACCCGACCTGGTGAGTAGTCAGACTTAAACAACTATACGACCGTCTTGCTCGAATCCTTGATTCCGTAAGACGATTTCGCTGGGAGGTGAGCCGTGGCTAATACGTATGCTCAGGCACCCGAGGACCTCTTCGAGACCATCTCCCAGGCTCTACTAAGCGCTGTAGACCGAGATGCTCTATCCGGATGGGGTGCGCATGTGTACATTATCGAGAAGGACAAGGTTACCAAGAGATTACTGAAGGGCCGTCAAGACTAAAAAGACCATGAACGTCTGGTCCGATAGCATCTCTGTCTTGCCAGACTGCGCTGGATGCCTTGGAAGTGGTCCAGATCCGGGTATGGCAAACTAGCCACGTCATGCCAATTCGATAAGTCGTAAAGAGGTCACAATACCCTTTTGATGTATTGGAATGGGATCAACGCAGCGAAGAGTGGCAGACATGCGATGGCAAATAGTCCATCGTTGTACCAACAACTAAATAGTGCCTTATTAAGGTGACCCATGTCAAGACGAATGCTCATAAAACGTGTTGCTCACTAATTCATTGTCTTCATTTCATTTCTACATGAGTTCTAGCCGAACATGCACATGCGATATAGTACATCTAGTCTACCCTATCTAGAAGCCAGGTCTATGTCCGGTTATGCTTCCTTCTTGGTCTCGGTGACCTCATCTGTCGTCTTCTGGATGAAGAACTGCCTCTCAACGAATTTCAGGATTTCGTCGATGAGGCTACTAAAAGTTAGCCTACTGCAACATTTAACTTGGGCCACGGAGTTAACTTACATAACGGGCGCGCTGATGATGAGCACCGCCTTCCACTCGGTCCAGTTCAGAGGCAGGATAGAGAACAGGCTCTGAAGGAAAGGCGTGTAGAGGAGCGCAAAATGGAGCGCCATCGACAGACTGATAGCGTAGACCAGCATCATGTTCTCCCAGAGTGGCAGAGTCAACAGGGACTCGCTAGACGATAGAGCGTTCATGGCGTTCAGCATCTCGATGACTACGAGGATGGACAGAGATATAGTCGAAGCTGCCTTGGCCATGTCGTTACTGAACATCTCGCATCCGATACTGGAGAACTCAGAAGAGCATCGGTGGAAGTGTGAGAGCTGGTAGAAGTTAATCTGAGGCCCCTCAGGATTGTACATGAACCACCAAGCGTATCCAGCGACAGTGGCAAGACCGACATATGAGCCGATGACCAAGTACCGGAAGAATAGCCAGCCACCGATAAGGGCCTCATCGCGCTTTCGTGGCTGCCTCTTCATAATATCGTGGTCAGGTGGGTTGAAGGACAAGGCTGTGGCAGGTAGGCCGTCGGTGACGAGATTGACCCATAGGAGTTGAACAGGAATGAGCGCCTCTGGCATGCCAAGGGCAGCAGTGAGGAAAATCGAGACGACTTCTCCAATGTTCGAGGAGATGAGATACCGAATGAACTGCTGTGTGTTGTTGTAGATGGATCGGCCTTCCTCGATAGCGACCTCAATGGTTGCGAAATTGTCATCAGCGAGAACCATATCAGCAGCCAACTTGGAAACATCGGTACCAGACCCCATCGCAACACCAATATCCGCTTTCTTCAGGGCAGGAGCATCATTGACACCGTCACCAGTCATAGCTACAACCTCGCCAAGAGACTGGAGGAGGTCGACAAGCTTCGACTTGTGGCTCGGCTCTACACGAGAGAAAAGAGATGCATGCCTGGCCGCCTCAAGCTGCTCAGTGGGACTCAGATTGTCGAATTCTCGGCCAGTGAAACTCTTGCCCTTAAGATCCTCGTATTTCCCAAAGACTCCGATTTGACGGCAGATGCTTTCGGCGGTATTGCGGTTGTCACCAGTGATAACAATAACCCTGATTCCAGCGTCCTTGCACTTCTTGATAGCACCAGAGACTTCAGGGCGAGGAGGATCCAACATGCCAATGAGGCCTAGCAGGGTGAGATTCTGCTCTAATTGAGCGTACTGGGCTGTCGACTTGGCATTATGAAGTAAGGGGTTAGATGCAACATCGTCCAGGCTGGCAAGGGCAATAACACGTAGTCCACGATTGCCATATTCCACCACCTCCTTCATGAGGAGCGAGTAGAGCTTATTGTTGATAGGAACACGTTTACCATTAGCGCCAACCAGGGTATGTGTGCAGCGTTCGATGATAGATTCAGGGGCACCCTTGACAAGAAGCTTCTGTTGCTCGCCAGCTTGAACAAGGACAGACATACTTTTCCGATCTCGAGAGAACTCAAACGTGGCGAGTCGAGAGAACTTGGACTCGTAGTAAGCGCTTGCATGGTGGACGCAGTCCTCGGGCCTCGAATTTGCCGGCGCACACGGTCCAATTTTCTCAGCTAGAACTCGCAGAGCTCCTTCAGTGGGCTCTCCTACATTGGAGAAAGCGCCGGATCGAGAATCATAAACGAGTCGAGCATCGTTACACAGCGCGGCCACCTCGTTCATCTGACAGATCGTGCTTGAGCTTTTAGACAGATCTCTCACAACCTTGCCGTTATATTTGATGTTACCCTTTGGCGCAAACGTAGTACCTTCCACGTCAAGTTCCTCGAGGTCATTGCCATCTTCGCTAATGTAAACAACTTTGCTCACACTCATCTGATTCGTGGTGAGAGTGCCCGTCTTATCCGAGCAGATGACGCTGCAGCTACCTAGAGTTTCTACGGACGGTAAGCTTCGGACAACAGCATTCTTGGCGGCCATCTTGCGCGTTCCCAAAGCCAGACATGTCGTGATGACAACGGCGAGACCCTCAGGAATTGCTGCAACGCCAAGAGAGACAGCGATCTTCAGGTAGTAAATGGCGCCCTTGGTCCAGTTTCCGTGACTCGGGTCGGCAAAGTTGGGGATGTTGATCAGCCATACAAGAACACAAATGACTGTGATAACCTTTGCCAAAGAGTCGCCAAAATCGTTGAGCTTCTGCTTCAGGGGTGTCGGCTCGGAGATCTGAGCGGTGATGCTCTCGTGGATGTCGCCAATCGCCGTGTTTGATCCTGTCAAAACGACGACCGCCTTGGCACGCCCAGTTACGACAGTAGTTCCTGAGAAGAGCATATTGACCTGGTCCTGGAGCACAGCCTTCTCGTCTTTCACAACAGCAGTATCATCCTTTCCAACGCTTTCGCTTTCCCCGGTCAAAATAGCTTGGTCCACGGCGAAACTGTTGCTTTCGATCGCAACGACACGGCAGTCGGCGGGGACTCTATCACCAACAGACACCGAGACAATATCGCCAGGAACAAGCTCTTCGGCCTTGACTCGCGAGACCTGCCCATTGTTTCTGGTCACGCTAGCGACGTTCGCAGAGTATTCTTGGAGCGCAGCGATCGCCTTCTCGGCGCTACTTTCTTGGGAGACACCGACAACTGCATTGAGTATAAGAATGGTTAAGATCTAAGAGTTGATATGGTAAGCTTCCGGAATTGTAAGTTCGAGGCGAGAGGAAGCCTTACAACCAAAGGATCGACAAATGCGCTCCAGCCACCTTCTCCATCCTCGAAGAGAGCTAAGACGAAGGAAACAGCTGCAGAACCTAGGAGTATGATAACCAGTTGATCTTTGAATTGCTCGAGAATAAGCTCCCATAAGGGCGTTGGCGGCTCTTCCGGGATAGCTACATTTATTAGCACACGTTTTGAGTTACCTAATATCCAACCTCGCGCAGGCGCAACATACAATTCTTGCCATACTTGTTCCGTAACTCAATAACCTGTTCGTCTGTGAGGCCTGATTTTGCGTCCACGTTAAACTTGGCCAGGACCTCGTGGATCGGCTTTGCAAAGGCGCCGTCCATGGCTCAGTTGACGTAGGTGGGGGTAGTTTATGCTGCCCTATTACTTTTTTCTGATAGACCCAAACAAATATAGTGGGATGTCAGGGGAGCTATGACAGTTGGTACCTATGAACGAGCACGCAATTGCACGGAAATAAGGCTTGACCGACTGGAGGACTGAAATCGCTGGAGGGGTGGGCGTTATGAACGTGAAGAAAGTCTGGGACACTTTAAAGATGCCACATGTTCTTTTGAGAAACACCCTCAGTCTAACTTGTAGGTTCGCCACTGAAAAAAAAGAGACAACCTCGTAATGTACAAAACGAAGGATGTGTCAGAGTAGATATGAAAGATTGTCGTGGAAAGAAATCGTCACTTCATGAGGTCTGAAAGTGGACCTTCACAAATACTACTATGTAGATTGTACACGGCAACGTGTTCTCTCAAATTGCCTTTAGCACTTTTTTGACGCGGCTTCCATCGCTATCTGGACCTGAGCTGCAGGCCGGTCGCCAGGTGCCAGGTGCCGCAAGCCCCATCTAACCTAGAACCCAACATCCCTGCTCCCTGACTATCTTGGGGTCCAGAAATTCATTTCAATTGGCTGGGCGTCATGACTTGCATCATTGGCTGTGTACCTTCAGGGTACCTACTTTCCGGATATACACAGCGGGCTGGATTTCTGACCGTATCTTACCTATACTGAGACGAAATGGGAAGGTCGCTAATAGCAGCTCTGTCCTCTCATATCGCATCCCTTAGCAAGTAGTCAAAACGCGGGAATGCTTGAAGGTAAAAATTAGACTGCAATTCCTTTCTCATAAACTGTCTATTTGGGGGTTGCTATCTAGAAGCTGCGAAGGCAGCCATGCATCAGAAATCAACGTCGTAATGGTTATCGACCCGATCCAGAGCCTGTGCAACTGTTCTGCACTAGCTCACACAAAGAGCCCTTATGCTTCCCGAAGTCAAAGTATTACCATGACCATCCTATCCACCAAGTATGCCCTGTACTCATGGCTCCTCTACAAGTCGTCATCGTCGTCCTCACCGGGCAGAGGCATGGCCGCGGCTTCATCCATCTCCTTCTTGTATTGCTCAAGAAGCTTCTCATCGACTTGGGCAGTAGGAGGCGCAAGAGCAGGAGCAGCGACGAATTCCTAATTAGGTTAGCTAGAATCAGTGTTGAGGATTAATGAAATATACGTACCAGAGCAGGGTTGCCAACGAGCTTTCGGGCAAGCCAGAGGAAGGGCTTCTCGAAGTTGTAATTGGACTTGGCAGAGATGTCGTAGTATTGTAAATTCTTCTTGCGGTGGAACGTGATGGTCTTAGCCTTGACCTTACGCTCCTTGACATCGACCTTGTTACCGCATAGAACAATGGGAATGTTCTCGCAGACACGGACCAAGTCGCCTGACATAGAAGTGTTAGTTGAGAATGGAGGATGACCCAGGAATGCAATGCTACTTACGGTGCCAGTTGGGGACGTTCTTGTAGGTGATTCGGGAGGTAACATCGAACATGATAATACCGCATTGGCCGTTGATGTAGTAGCCATCACGGAGACCGCCGAACTTCTCCTGACCAGCAGTGTCCCAGACATCGAAGGTAATGTTACCGAAATTCTAATCGGGGTTAGAGGTTTTGCGCCATACAGGGTGGATGAGGTATCGGGAGGCGAGGGGTAATCAGACTTACGGTCGTGAAGCCGAGAGGGTGAACCTCAACACCAAGAGTTGCCATGTACTTCTTCTCGAATTCACCAGTCAAGTGGCGCTTGACGAAGGTGGTCTAATGGTCAATGTCAGTGGCATGTCTTCAGAAAGGCGGGGCAAGATATGCGCAGGGCGACATTAGTAAACAAGCGCAGCATCATAATAAAGCGATGCTGTAAAGGTAGAAAAGAAATAGAAAATTGATCTGATGAAGGGAATACACACCTTTCCAGTACCACCATCGCCGACGAGGACGAGCTTGAAGGTAGGCGTTTCGGTAGCCATTGTGGGATACCGTCTGTTGTTGTGAGGTAAACAGCGGATGGGGGGGAAGTCTAGTCTCGGCGTCAGTGGGGATGACCTAAAGGTATTGGGAAAGACTGTGGTGTTGGTTCACAATCTCGGTGTGAGCGACGATGGGATGTATTTGAATGCGGACGAACGTACTTGGGATTGTCGACGAGCAAGATGGATGGGTGATTTTTGGTGATATCGCAAAATTCGCTGTTGGCGAAGTGATGGGCGGACTAATGGTTTTTTGAGAGTTTGCAGAGGGCGGCGGAACCTGGCAGAGATCTATTAAGGTTGGGTTTCTCTCCCTCAGAAAAAAATCGGGCGCACTGTTGCGGGGCAGCACGTGACCCTGGGCATTAATGGAATGGGCTACCGATACGTAGAATGACGCACATTTGATGTGGACATGTTCCATCTGTGGGTACCCTAGGTCTTAAAAGTACATGCCCCTAGCCCAAACACAGGCGTCATTTAACGTACATATGTAAGGAAGGTACTTATCCGGTGAATTTCTAAGCGGGAAGGAGCGTGGGTAGGAATCGCTTTTTCTCTCTATTCAGAGGCGATTCTTGCCATCACTGGCGCCCTACATCACAGCACCTGCTCCCTAATTTTTTTTTAACCACAACGTGACTCTTCGGAAGCCACCTAGATAGTTACCTATTGGGGCTTTCTACCAGCATCTAAATGAGACATGTCTGCTACCTTCTGCAGAAGCCGTGTTGATTATCTCAATTATTCACTACTTTCACGCCTATTCTGTTCTGTTTGTTTCCATCATTGCCCCTGAATATGATCTGCTCTGAACCACCGTCAGCCAATGTTCCATCTTCACGTTTCAATCAGATCCATCTGTATCAATGAATATAAGGTGCTCTGGTTTATTAGGTAGGTGGTACCTAGGTGACTTGGTACTTGGGTATCAGGAAACATTGAAGTAAAGAGTTATTTGCAATATCCCAGGAGAGTATTTGGTTAGCTCCTTTCATTTTGTGACATGGTAAGCCTAACTACTATAGTGTTGATAGTTCCGTTGTCTAGGAGTAGGCTGGGCATCCATCAGGCTAGCAAAGAGTAGTGCCTTATGGACCTACTGGTGCAGTTGCCTGCCAAACGACCCGTTTTGAAGTTATTCAGCTATGGCGAATGGATACATAGCCTTACTTGATTCTCCGCAAAATAGGCCAAGTACCCAGGTGTCCTTCATGATCAATGAATCATCTATGTCATTGATCCATCAGGTCACAACCCAATCCCGCCTTTTGCCGTAGGAAGTTGAGTGGTTGGGTATTGTAAGAAGTACATGTAGCGACGCTGATAGAAGGTATCAAGATTTCGACACCGTTTGATATCTTCGCAACCATTAGAACTCCTTACAGTGGCAATATATGGCATCCTAGTAAACCTCTACCTCCCCAATTTCGTCGTGGGGTCAAATTCAGCTGTAACTCTTGTCTTCGGCCTGATTCGATCCTACGCGATACTTTTACGAGAATTCTTTGCTGTATCGATGGTTAGGTCCGTATATCAAATATACACTTGGCCACTGAAAATGCTGGCAGGTTTCACTTACACCTTCATTTCCTTGGACGCATTCTGCGACTTTCTTGAGGCCATCATGGTTTCCCTTGTTTACGTAGCCGAAGTTCCGTATCTCATCTCCTGGTTTCAAGCCAGCCGACTCTGCCGGGCTCCCTGTAACGACGCTGTTGACCTTTGCAAAAGGCTCATCCAAGGTGGCTAGAATCGAATCGCCTAGCATCTCGGCGCGGTTTGTCGATGTAGGCACAGCATCCTCAGTGTCTTGGATGCTCGCAAAATGTTCGTGGAGGTGTTTCTCTATGGCATTCATGAGATCTTTGTAGTCGTTCTTCAAGTGAATGATCCGTGCTCGAGTAGTTCGTACTGTCAAGAAGGTTCAGCTCAAATTCGGAAAGCATATTCATCAATGAGACCCGTACTTTGAGCGACATCAATATCTGCGCAAGGAAAGCCATCGGCTGTAGTCAAGGGCGTTTCCATGTTAACTCCATGCTGCGAGTGGAATCAGGACCAACGTCGAAATAGGAACAAAAAAAAAAAGCCACTAACCGAATCAAGAACACCACTCAAAGCTTTCAGTTCGGCTTCTAAGTTTTCCTTCTTTGCCTGAAGCTCGGCAAAGGAAAGATGCTTTGCATTTCCATTTGTTAGAGGGCGGGACGAAGGTCCCGCAGGAACGGTAGGTGCGTGGATATTGTCCATCCTTAAGGGAAGGCCCATTATAGTCCTGATTATGTAGGTCAGGTCATCATATGGTGGTCGTATAGGAGAACAAGACACCTTTTGACCTGTACTCCAAGAACTGGTTGAAGTTGAAATGAAGTTTAGGCTCGCATACAGACGACGCGTCAAGTGTGATAGCGGGGTCAACCAATGAGGTAAGAGGTTCTCAGGGTGCGCTTTACTTATGTAAGTACCCATCTGACCCCCGCTATAGCGGAGCATCCTGGAAGTATCTACGTATCTTGCCGTTTGTTAAAAAAGAGATCCAGTTTTGCGGTCTCCAGTATACCAGCAGACCAGAGATTACGTACCACTTCTGAATCATCGTGGCGGAGCCGAAGACAAGGCAATCAACTTGAAGTCAAATACGAGCGAGAACAGAATCTTCTCACCTAGGAATTGGGATGATCAGAGCCAGTTATACAGCCACTGATGTATCATGAGAGATATCAGGACGTTGTTTGTCTCCTTGCCCCCTGCAGGTCCAGCCTGTCGGTTACGCGCAGGAAGCTGTTGGGCTTAGCGAATCATGCGTCTGATTGCGTCGGGATCTGCAACACGATTCAGACGGCCTACTGTACGTACATAGTAGATTCGTACTCGGTAATTCACGCAAGGAACGTCGCGATCTACCTGATGAAAAGCTAGATGGTCATGGTCTTGGCAGGGGAAAGACGGACCCCGGCCTGGCAGGATTTGTTTTCAAACAGCTACTTTATTAAGGTAGATCCACCTCTGTAGTTCATATGTTGCGAAGAGAGCAAACAAGTAATGGACTGAATCTTTCAATTTTCCTCCATTTTGTCCCTCTTCATCTTAGAGCCCCTATTTCCCAAAACCTCACATCATCCAGACCACATCTATTTGGGACGTATTGGAAAATGTATGCCATGACATTGTTCGGCCTATTGGCTGTATCGGCAACTTCGGAGGCCTTGAAATATGCCACCCCTTCGAGACTTGCGACTACAAACTGTACCTATCCAGTAAAGTTCACAGTCTCGAACTTCACTGAATACACAGACAGAGTCGATAGCACCAAAAACATGACTTCGTTCTACTTTGCCGACACGGGCACTGGAATCAGCACGTTCTGTAACCGCAATTCTACGTCGAAACCGAGTTCGGTAAACTCCAACGAATGGCCATGTGACAACTCAGACGTGTTATTCATCTACCAGACCACTGGAATCGCTGGGTTAACTATGGTTGAGCTGGCGTGTCCTGGAATGTGCGTATATCATTTCCTTCTGGCCCATCATCCCACTTAACTTCAATGCCATGGTAACTTACCCTCAACACAGCACTCCTCAGTTTGAAGCGTCTGGACTTGTTAGACCAGACCTAGCATGCACAAATTCTACTTCGGGGACGACCTGTACGGCCAAGCAATCTTCGATCTCAGGGGAGTTCAGCAGTTTTGAACCCACCCCGCCAACCTCTCGTTGAGTGTTTGTAAGGAACGGTAATAAGGAATGGGGAAACTGATATAGGCAAGGGCATGTAAGAGTTATGGCTGTGTCCTTGCCTAATCTTAAAGGAAAGGAATCATCTTAAGAGCCAGAAGTATACCCACTTAATAGGATAGACCGCATTAGAGGCAAAGGACCAATCGACCGGGTGGATTAAACTGTCTTCTGTATGTATTATTTAATTGAAGTTCAATCAAGATTCTCACTATGCAAGTACGGGAGTGTTGGCGCCATTTGATGGTCTGACGGAAGCCGGTACCAGCAACCCCCGTACGGTATAGGTGTACCCCGCGTTACCATCCTTCCGCCTCGGCGCTGCTTTTCATTGGTCACGGCAGTCAATGACCTCGTCATTCCTTGGGGGATGCGTTATGTAAACTGGAAAGATCATGACCTTATTTGGTACCTTCTAGCTAATGATCCCCTTTTGATTTAAGATTTAAGCATCACATGGACTAGACCCTGATGAAAGCATTGGCGCGATGCTTTATGCGCAGGTGCAACGTCAATTGGCTGTTTTAGGTTTTCACCATCCTTCTACATAATATTTCATAAACTGTCTTCTTATTCAACCTCTCCCATCATACCTAGGCCAAGGGGCCTGTCTCGTGTAGGACATGGCTATTCTTGATATTGACCTTCCAAGTCGACGCTCTTGATCCCACGGAACTAAAAATGAAGACACTAATTTCTCTCTTGCTACTATACCTAGTAGCTATCTTCGCATTCGGGTCCCGTTTGGGGAATCAATATTCTATCCAAGGACAAGGCGATGCCTCGACACCTAGGCAGATTTCGCCCGGCCTCTTCGCATCTCTCGAGCGCCTCTCCCGTCTAGTCGATATAACTTACTGCGTTGGCACGACCGGTATCACTCCGCCTTTTTCCTGCGCATCGCGATGTAATGACTTCCCGACGCTCGAGCTCGTCACAACGTGGAATACCGGGGTTTTAATGAGTGATAGCTGTGGCTATATTGCTCTTGACCATGGATCGGGTACAGGCAACGTTAATGATGAGGGAGAGATCGTGGGCGGTAAACACCAAGGAGCAATAATTGTGGCATTTCGTGGTACATACAGCATCACCAATACCATCATCGACCTAAGTACAATACCTCAAGAGTATGTCCCGTACCCTTCGCCAGACGAGGGAGGGTCTGAACCACCTAAAGAACCAGAGCATACCTGTCACAATTGTACCGTTCACATGGGTTTCTTGCAATCGTGGAAGATAGCCAGGACTGCCGTGCTGCCAGCGCTAAAGCCTTTGCACGAGCAGTATCCCGACTATCCAGTTTACCTTGTCGGTCATAGCTTGGGTGGTGCCGTGGCTGCCCTTGCAGCCTTGGAGCTAAAAGTGATTTCTAGGTGGGATAACCTAATCGTGACGACCTTCGGCGAGCCTCGCGTTGGAAATGATGGATTTGTCGACTATCTTGATTCAGTATTCGAGCTTACGAGTGCTGGGAAGCCAATTGAGACACAAATGTATCGGCGTATGACACATGTGGATGATCCCGTGCCACTACTCCCACTGTCGGAGTGGGGATACAGATCTCACGCCGGCGAATTCTTCATCTCCAAATCCGATTTACCTCCCGAGCCGTCAGATATTCGGCCGTGTATAGGAGATTCCGACCCTCGGTGTATTGCTGGCTCCGCGGGAGAGCCTCTTAGGACGACAGGCCAGATCCTTGCTCAGGAGCGAGCGCGAGAAACGCCTGCGTGGACTCGAGGACTTTGGGATATTCCATCCCGGTTCAAACTATGGCAACTATTCTTTGCGCACCGAGACTATTTTTGGAGACTGGGGTTGTGTGTGCCTGGAGGCGACCCTATTGACTGGGGGAGGGATAAATATCCTAATTTCACTACTACTGATGAACTATGAGTCACGAATCCACTACTTTATTCGACTAGAAGATACCCAAATTGATGGTGCAAAGAGAGTAAAGAAACGTGTGAAATTAATAATAATGTATTCATCTACACTCTTCAAAAGCGATAAAACAAAATGGGTCCTGATCGATATGAGATACTGCTTTAATCTAACCGTAGAACTCGTAGAAATACGAGATTGGGTTATTAGTTCTCACCCGTCTCGTGAGTTTTAATGATAGAAGTATTTTCCAACCAGGTATGGTCTTATTAAGTACACGGCGATCAGATATAGGACCTACAGTCAATAAATAAGGCCCCAATAGACGCTTCTGAACAAGATTTTGTTAGGAGATTATGGTGTGTGTATGGTGAAGAAACCAATTGAATGGATGAGATTGTCATGTTGTCTTGGCGGTGAGGCGGCGGAATCCGCTGGGAGGGAGGGTCAACAGCTTGTGATAAGGCTTTGATTCGGTCTCGATCGCGTTCAACCGCATGGGATTAATTTCTTGTGGCAGAGAAGGGACTCGTGACTGGAAGAAAAGGTTGCCAGCTCAGCCATCACCGCTAACCTTGGGAAAGTGTCCAGGTGGTGACAACGCATGGACCGATGGACCACACGATGATAAGACCCTACATGGGCAGCAGGTAGTGGGGTTCTAGAATCTCATAGCAACATTAGGGTACTAAAAAATTACATGTATTTTCTGTGTCGTCTGCATCGTCTGGTTACTTCTAAGGGCGTAATGCCATACAAAGACACCATCCCGTTGTTCGTTCGGTCACGCGGTTGTGGGAGAACGGAGATACATAGATACGTAAAAAATTGGGGGCCATTTTGCTGACTGATGCGATTAGGTATCTGGGAAGACTGGCTCAACTGTTGCGTCTTGTTTCTCTTCTCATTCCACAGCCGACTCGCGCGACAATTGCTGCTGCAGCTATGCGAGTCAGCATCTGGATCACTGGTAAGTTGCATGCAGCCTTGGTTGGTTCACCCAGATAGTGAATCAACTATGTCGTATTCTTGTCTATAGATATTGTGTATTGGGAGGTCTTGGTCGACTCCCATGAAAAGGATGTCTTAATTTCTCAGACGTTTTCAACTAATATTTGGATCGGTCAAGACTTGTAAGTTGAGGCGGACGATAGTGGGGAAAAACGGGTTTACATTGGATTGTGCAATAGGAGATTTCCTTGGTACATGTGTATATGTACATCCAGAGTATCAGAATAAATAAATTAACAGCCCTAACAGCGCTTACAGCTTGTCATGTGAATTAAAAAAAAGCAGGTTTGAGATACTTACCTAGGTACGGATAGATTAGCTTTGAAAAACTTGCGTGGTCCTCAAATGCATTTCGTGTTCAGTTGAAGGGCATCATGTTGTTTTTGTTATTCACATGTACTGTTGTACTGATACGTGATAAGGCACGAGAGATTGAGAGAAGATTCCAGGCCGAAGACGGCAATGAGGGGCAGCAAAAGCCCTGGAAACATTGAAGATGAAAAGCGGTACTATACCGCAACCTAACTTTACTGGACCACACGCTGGAAGGAGGCGCATGTACCCGCGTACCCTTTCTTTCCGCACAAGCCAGGTGCCAAAGTTGGAGACTCAGGCGCAATTTTGGGACCTAGCAGCCCTGGCCGCGTGCATTTACTGATTTCTCCTCCCGCACCTTAAACCTCGTCGATTTTCAACACCTGCACCCTTCAAACTCGACGCACCTGTAAACAATCCTGATTTCTTATTCACCTCGCGAACCCTGCAAACACACAATTCACTTTCGACTCTCATTTCCACTTCTTCATTCGTCTGCCAATTCGACGTCCATACAACTTCATTCCGAATAGTCCAAGATGACTACCGAAGTAAGTTTTCACTATCCCGAATCCCTTTTCCACACCTTCGAGGACTGCCTTGTCTCGGCCATGCTGCCATTCGCCTCCACCGCACCCGCACACCACTGCATAACATTGGTTATACCTTCAATCTGTCATTCTTTATGCATGGACTTTGCTAACACTGTTTTCTGTCTCTAGAGAGAAAGGTTCGTTCATACTGCGCAACACCCCGCCGCATATAACCCATTGCTTGATATCGCTCTTAAAGTATGGAAGAAGGAAACTAATTAGCAATCCCACAACAGCAAGACCTTTTTGGCTCGCCTCTGCGAGCAAGCCGAGCGTTATGACGAGATGGTTACGTACATGAAGGAGGTCGCCAAGCTTGGCGGTGAGCTGTCTGTTGACGAGCGCAACCTCCTGTCTGTTGCCTACAAGAACGTAGTCGGAACTCGCCGTGCCTCCTGGAGAATCATTTCCTCGATCGAACAGAAGGAGGAGTCGAAGGGCTCCGACAAGCACGTTGCTACCATCCGTGAGTACCGCAACAAGATCGAGACCGAGCTCGAGAAGGTCTGCCAAGATGTTCTGGATGTCCTGGATGAGAGCTTGATCCCCAACGCCGCCACTGGCGAGTCCAAGGTTTTTTACCACAAGATGTTAGTTATCACCCCTTTGCCGTAATAGCATGCCCTTTTTGTAGCTATATACTAATGATATTTACCTCTTTGACAGGAAGGGTGATTACCACCGTTACTTGGCTGAGTTCGCATCCGGTGAGAAGCGCAAGGTCGCTGCTACCGCCGCCCACGAGGCTTACAAGGTAAGGTTAACAAAATCACGAGTCTATGTCGCACAGGCACTTACCTGAATTTCTCATAGAGCGCTACCGATGTCGCCCAGACTGAGCTCACCCCAACGCATCCTATCCGCCTCGGTCTTGCCCTGAACTTCTCCGTGTTCTACTATGAGATCCTCAACTCGCCCGACCGAGCGTGCCATCTCGCCAAGCAGGCATTCGACGATGCCATCGCCGAGCTTGACTCTCTGTCTGAGGAGTCTTACCGCGACAGCACTCTTATCATGCAGCTGCTCCGTGACAACCTGACTCTGTGGACCTCGTCGGAGAGCACAGAGGGCGAGGGCGCCGCCGCTCAGGAGGCTGCTAAGGAAGACAAGCCCACCGAGGAGGCCGAGAAGCCTAAGGAGGAGGCTGCTCCCACCGAGTCTTAGACACCCACCGACTGATATCTCCTAGCCTTAGCTGATATGCATACTCCATGAAGAATTCTGGAGGGTCGGTGTTTTGTTAATACCCAGCTGGCGAAGGATTTATGGCATCGGTCGGAAGGCATGGTATGGGTGTTTGTTGTGATGCTGCGAGAGTGGAAAATGCGGGCAGGCTTTTACTTGTCGGTTTCCACTCCGGGGTTCGTCAGTAAGGGCTACGTTGTAGTATGCCCTCTACTTGACCAATACGATACACATTTCCACAACTATGGCTGTATTTCAACTACCTCTGAATGTACAGGGGCGGCGAGGGCTTGTTGATGGTCGTGTGGAAAGTTTCATACACGTTTTCCCCTGTTTGTTTTGCTGTTTTTGAGAAGAGATATCTCACGTTTTCCTTTGATCAACACCATGCACATCCCCCAGAGTTGTCAACCTCGTGTGCCCGACCTTACGTATCATGTAAGATTAGGTAGTTTACAGGTCCGCTTCGGGTGGAATTTTGCAAATGATCCATGCCTTGATTCACCAATCAGAGATTTCTTTCGATGGTTGGCCCCAGACAGACTGCAACGCCTCAGACTCGACTTCTGCTTTGATGGGTGTTCTTACATCTGTCAATTGCTGATCCGCGTCTTCGCAGTGCGTACTCCCCCGATATCAGAATAAAAACAAAATTCAGTACCAACTTGAGAGCCTTTGATATGTGATTGCTTGTAACCCTCTTTCACGTAATACATTAGGAAGACAACTAGCTCTACGGTAAGTCTTCAGTGAGAATATTCACACTTGAGCTGTTGTCACATTTGCTTATTTTTCCCATTCTCCATCGTATGCCTCCCGTCCACATTAAACCTCATGGTAAGAATAACCCTACCATGAACTCGGCATGATGGTATCTTGTAGTCACCACCTCTCTCCCCTGCTGTTCAGTATAAGATTTTTACAATCTAACTTTCTATTCCAATGCCTACAAATGAGTGGATGACCGATTCCTAGGCTACATCGCTCTTTATTATCACACTTGTAAGTGAATCTACGACACGACATTCGCTTTACTGCATGCTCTTACCTTATCTACCAGGTACCTATTCATCACTCTAGTTAATAATAAACAATATGCAGACGGCAGAATTCCCTCGGTCGAGATTAGCAAGCCTGGGCCCAGTACACGTTGGGACTCCCTTGGTGGTAGTCTCAGTAAGGTATTACCCTGTAGGATGGAACTCTCAGCCTCTCAGCCTCACGGGCCAATAACTCGGTACCCCGCTAAGGCCGACCCTCTTTTTATAGGTAGTGCCCTTTCCCCCACAGTGGGAAATTTAACCAATTTAATCCGTCAATTCGCAGGGCTGATGCGAAAGTGGCAGGTTCAACGTCACAAGGGCCAAGTTCCAAGAAAACATGTGCTCCTGCAACTAAAATCTGTACCTCCAACGTTGTAGATTCCACCTTTGTGGAAAATTTCCAACTCCT
Organism: Hypoxylon sp. FL0890; assembly: GCA_022497025.1. Classification (NCBI taxonomy): domain Eukaryota; kingdom Fungi; phylum Ascomycota; class Sordariomycetes; order Xylariales; family Hypoxylaceae; genus Hypoxylon; species Hypoxylon sp. FL0890. The sequence goes on along the minus strand of MU386540.1, from coordinate 525,274 downwards.
TGTTCTCAAATCATCTCCAGGTAGCATGTGCTACTATTCGAAACACCCCGTATCGTTTCCTTCTGTCCTGCTAATTCAGCATGGATCAGTACCCTTCTTCCGCAACTCGAAATATCACTGCAGCGCCGTCGGCTGAGAAGTCTAGCCAACTCCTCCTCCGCGAGTATCCTCACCGAGCAATCGCTATTGCGACACCGACCCATGCCTTGATTTTCCGGTATGCCACGTCCACCAGCGAAGCGATTGCCAATGGCTCGCTTACTTCCGTCTCGTCAGCGAGGCCTCGCGTCGGCGGCGATGGTCCTGTATCCAAATGCATGGTCGAGTTCTCTCATACCTCCGAGGAGCTTCTTAAGGATTTCCGACGTCTAACCCCTCGGCCGATATACGGGACGTTAGGTCTCATATCTATAGGCCAGGATGTATTCTTGTGTGTAATCACGCAAGCGTTGCGGGTGGCCACGTTGCGTCCTGGAGAGACGGTCGAGAAGATTGCGAGTGTCGACTTCTTCTGCCTGAATAGTTCTGAATACGATAACGTTATATCCCTGAATGCGTACGATAGCGATCTCTCCGATTCTGCGTCTCCGTATAACCAAAACCTCGGTAGAAGAGAAGGCGAAATAGAATATCCATACCAGGAGCTGCAGAAGTTATTGAGCAATGGGAGCTTCTATTACAGTACAGACTTTGATCTGACAAATAGATTACAGGATAGGTTTGTCTCGCCCTCCCGTAATAAAAAAAGTTACAGTTTTGCATGCCCTTTAATCTTCTCTGTATCAAGATAGACATAGGCCAGACTCAACATGAGAAGCTGACCTCGTCTACCTAGGCCAATAGATTCGGACACATTTGACATTGACAACTTTGACGATTCGTTCTTGTGGAACTATTTCATGATCAGCCCTTTGGTTCAATTTCGATCTCGGCTCATGGCGCATGAGCGTGAGGCGCTTGACGCTTCTAGGATTCTAACATCCGCTATACGAGGGTTCTGTTTAACAATGACAATACCTCAAAGTGCAGCGCCTTTGCGGGATGGCAGGTCTGGCCATCCGTCTTTCCTCACGGTCATTTCCCGGTTGTCATGTAAGCGGGCTGGAACTCGCTTCAACAGTCGAGGCATCGATGATGATGGACACGTGGCCAACTTCGTCGAAACAGAAACAATCTATTGGAGCCCTTCCGGCGTTCTATTTTCCTATGCACAAGTTCGGGGCTCAGTGCCGGTATTCTGGGAACAGACTCCGGGACTTATCCCGGGCCAGCAAAAGATCACCATCACACGCTCGGCTGACGGAACGCAACCAGCTTTCGATAAACATTTTGAGGATTTAGAGCAGGCTTATGGCGCTGTACATATCGTTAATCTGCTTAGTGCAACAAAACCAGGCGAGGCAGAGCTTACGGACCTGTTCCATTATGGCTTGCAGCATTGTTCGCTAGCACATGATAAGCAATTATCGGACCATGCGCTACTACGTGAAACGGACTACGATTTCCATGCAGAAACAAAAGCCGCAGGATATGAGGCTGCTCGAGAAATACGACGATACATCGAGCATTCCGCTGACGGTTTTGCATATTACCTTGCCGAGCTGACAGATGATATGGTTGATGCTAATGAACCGGCTGGCCATCAAAGAATGGTTGTTGTGCTTCAGCAGGAAGGAGTCTTTCGGACCAACTGCCTGGACTGTTTGGATAGGACGAATCTCATCCAAACGCTCATTTCCCAGATGGCTGTCGAGGCGTTTCTGAATCACCGCGGGGAATATGCTGCATCGGACTTTTGGATGCGGCATTCTACCCTCTGGGCTGATAACGGCGACGCCCTCTCCAGGATCTATGCTGGGACCGGGGCTCTTAAATCCTCTTTCACGAGACATGGCAAGATGTCTTTAGCCGGTGCTTTTGCGGATGCACGAAAGAGTGCAACGAGGCTCTACATAAACAATTTTGCTGACAAGGCAAGACAAAACACGATTGACATGCTCTTGGGTCGATTAGTCGGTCAAGCACCCGTTCATCTTTTTGATCCGATCAGTGATTTTATATCTGGCGAGCTCACCAAGCGTAGTGCTGAGTATTCCTCGACTGAAAATATCACAATGTGAGTTCTAGGTTCCCTCGGGGTTATATACCTATGCTACATAGAAACTGACTTGATATAGCTGGGTCGGATCGTTTAACTTAAACGGACGCACGAACGGCATTGACGAGGATTTGTCACCTTGGCTTTTCCCGAAAAAGCTCGGTTCAACACAGCCCGAAATAGTGGCTGTTGGGTTCCAGGAGATTGTTGAATTAAGTGCTCAGCAGATCATGAATAGTGACCCCACTAGGAAACAACTATGGGAGAAAGCTATTAAGAAGAAGTTAAACAACCGTGCTAAACAAATAGGAGGCGAGAAATATGTCCTGCTTCGCAGTGGACAGCTTGTTGGTGCCGCCTTGTGCATCTTTGTGAAGGCGTCAGTACTGCCGAAGATAAAGAATGTCGAAGGAAGTGTCAAGAAAACAGGCATGTCCGGCATAGCTGGTAACAAGGGGGCAGTCGCCATCAGAATGGATTATGCGAATACTCAACTATGTTTTGTGACAGCCCATCTCGCTGCTGGGTTCTCCAATTACGATGAGAGGAATAAGGATTACGCTACTATTCATCACGGACTCCGCTTCCAAAGGAATAGGCGCATTGACGACCATGGTATGAAGACAACTACACGCAAGGGAAAATTCATTTACTTACGAGTCTACAGATACGGTTATTTGGCTTGGCGACTTCAATTACCGTATTGGTTTATCGCGTGAGAAGGTTATGGATTTGATTCAGAAAGGGGACCTGGAGAAGCTGTACGAGAATGACCAGGTAGGTTTATGTGACAGTCCCCTCAAGCAAAGTAGTAGTCACTGACGAATAATCTAGTTGAATCTTCAAATGGTCGCAGGTTTATCCTTCCCGTATTACTCAGAAGCCAAGATTGATTTCTTGCCAACATACAAATTCGATGTTGGTACTGATAGATACGACAGCTCGTAAGTCACCTTGCAACGTTTATCCCAGGGCCTCAGCTAAGTCTTTTACAGTGAGAAGATGCGCATTCCTGCGTGGACGGATCGTATTTTGCGCAAAGGCACAAATATAAGACAAATATTATATGATTCTGCACCCTTACGCTTCTCGGATCACCGTCCAGTGTTCGCAACATTTCAATGTACAGTGAATATTATAAATGAGGCACTCCGAGAACGGATCAGTCGAGAGCTGTATGAACGGCGCAAAGCGGAAGTTGGCCACACAGCGGCAAGTCTACTCGACAACGATTCCGAAGACGATGAAGACCTTATTGGGTATGATCCAATTGAGCCAGGTTTACCTCCGGCGAGCTCAGATCGGCAAAGGTGGTGGCTTGAGAACGGCAAGATGGCCAGGTCTACAGTTGCTCCACCGAAACCCAGCAACGGGAACTCTACCATGGTGCTAAATCCAAACCGTCCCTCAAATCCATTCACTCCAACCGAAGAACCAGACTGGGTTGCAGTGCCTCGAGCCAATTCGAGGCTTTCTTCATTTTCAAGCATCTCCAGTTCGCCATACGAACATATCAACCACTCTAGCATTCTCTCTACATCTGCTGCCTCCAACTCCTCGCCTAGGAAGCTGCCCCCACCATTTGATCCAGCAACATTGCCCGCTAAGGTCGGACAGATCAACTTGCTTGACGAGCAAATACCTATGCAGAGGAACGACGCGCCACCACCACCTCCGCCTCGAAGGCAGACGTCCACAAGTACCACACAGACTTCACACCCATCTATCTCATCTGGTCCGCAGTCGGTTATACAACCATCCAAACCTACTATACCAGAACTCCCGTTGAAAAGAACTGTGTCTTCGGCGTCTCAAATCTCAAATAAGTCTAGGGCACCCCCACCTGTCGCCCGAAAGCCGGTCCATCTCATGTCTAGCTCTCCATCAGCTAGTCCTTCTCTCTCTGAGACCAGCAGTTTTGGTTCCCTGATAGACCAGCAAACACCGAAACTACCCATTCCACGTAAAACCTCACCTGCTGTCTCCAATTTGACTTCCAAGCTCGAAGCTAGTAGATCCGGCGCGTTAACAGGTGGGATGCACAAGGCAACGACTCCTCCACTTCACCTAGATACTGTTGCGTCTAATGGGTTTTCCACTGGCCCATCCAACTCGGCTGGTCATCCAGGTCGAGTATCTTTACCCGGTCTCGGGAGCGTGGAACGCAAGCCTGCTTTACCAGCACGCCCTCAACAACAGCAGTATATACAGTCACCTCAGCCCGAAACGAGATCTAACGTGGACCTTCTCGGTGGGGATGACGGTCACGAGATGAATGGATGGGAGACGTTGAAACCAAGCTAGATATTTCCTTAAGCGGGCGATATGGCATATAGACGGGTGTCGGGCGTTGGTATAGCGTGGCGTTCACGGTGATGTTAGATGAGTACCATATATGAAGCTTGTCTCACGAATCAAAAGAAACATTGTATTTTTTTATAGAAATGACGAATCGGAAGTGATAGACATGATCTTGGGATTTTATGCATCTCATAACGAGTTCAGCTAGTATTCGACTACGATGCTATTGACAGTGATAGAGTACCATTGGGTTGGTAGGTATTAACTTCGATGGGAAACCCCTGTTTCCAGCTACACGTACGTGTACCTTAGGTACATTGTACAAAGTAGAAGCTTGAGGTACATATGTATTTGGCATGGACGCGGGCATCAGAAAATAACGAGAAATCATGCCTTCTTTAGGTACTCACGAGATTAGCTGGAGACAGGGGCTGCTGCCATACCGAATTAGCTCCGTTTTGACGTCACATTTTGATAAGATAAAGCTCGAAATTGTCTTAGAAAGGATGTCGCGTCCAAGTCACGGATGCATCGATAGATTCAAGACTTCCTACGACAACTTCAACGAGTTATCGAGGTTTCAATGCGTTCAGTATAGTACTATGGAACTTCATATGAATATCTACAGTCGGGTTATTATATATTTGCTTAGCTCATGACTCGGATGACAAGCACCATCACGACTTGAACTTTTTGGTCAATGAGCAATAGCTATCAAGTTTTCGTTAACGTCTCGTCTGCCGCCAATACGCTCCCGGGGCCTTCGCAATTCTCCCCGGAGCCTAGGTGCACGAATTTTGCGGCCTTTCTCGAGATTGCTCGCGTCCATACGATAGGTGCCGGTCTCCATATGAGTAGGCAGAACGATATTTTAGTACGAGATGGTGGGGACGTCGGAAAACGTAATTGAGAAGCTTTCGGACAAACAGGTGAACCGGATCGATATCTGGAGGGCCGAGGTCAATTCAGCCCGGAATTATTGCGTGTGCTCTAGGCCTACCACAGCTGCCCCCTCGGGCCAGGGAGCTCGCAAAGATGCAGTTCCGCCATCTGCTTCGAGTACAGCCATCGACTCAGATATCCGCCCGGAATCTACACCCCAACTAGTCGACGTTTCGGGACCGTCACGCCAACCAGCCGAACCGGCCAACTCGTCTAATCCCCGTGGTGTCCCGACAACGTCGCTCGCCCTTAAGCTGGGATGCCCCGTGTGCGCGGCACCCATCGACGAAGACGTGTCGTTCGAGGTGCTTAGGAGGTGGGGGGAATCGGGGTTGGTGCGCGGGCGGGTAAGTCCTCGATCGTCGGCCAGCATTCACGACATAAGAAAGTGTGTCTCGCATCAGAACTACAAGACGCCCGCCACTATGCGCTTCAAAAGGGCGGTATCCAAACCGCTCCAACATCTCAAGAGGGTTACTTCCTCCGGGGATGAGAAGTCCTCGGAGAAGAGCAAGAGCAAGGGGAAGGGAAAAGCGGTTCTCAGGCCACTGAGGAAACTGCTGAAGGGATCCTCGAAAGAAACCCTCTCGTCGAACGCCGAGACGGATGAACCGCGGATCCGGCCTCGCGCTACGGAGATGTACCGCGATTTTCGGCCTGATGCGGGGGGTGCAGGGACTTCCGCAGGGTCAGTTGAGACCCTGTTGTCGGCCCTGAGTGATGATGAGCGTAAGAGGCCCGGGCTAACCATTGACGAGTCTGCAGCCCGTTTGCGAAGAGCACAAAGATTGCTGGAAAAGGAAAGGCAAAAATAAGTTCGGTCAGATCCACGCGGGGGTTGGGCGTCGTGCTTGAGGAATACGATCGACTAACGGCTTTACACAGACGGACTCTAGACGTGAGATGATGCTTTCTTCGTTTATTGAAATAATGAACTATCTTTCCCCAGTGATAGCGCCTTGATATACGCGCACAATGGATGGGCGATGGGTAGAGGCGTTTTTAGAATCATGGTCATATATAAAACATGGATATACCGGCGTCTGGGCTAGAGCATAGGAATACCCCTAGGAATCAGCGATTGGGCATTGTTTTATTACTTGGGACGTATTGCACCAGGGGAGAATCATGGTTGGAAGATCCTACTTGCGGCTGGGGTTTAGTCACTTTTGCATGTTGTCGGTATTGTTATATAGGGCACGGAAGCGGAATTATCAGCGACGAGTTTAGCCCCTTTCGAGATTTCTATAACTTTTTCGTAGAGTTCTTCTAAGGTTGTGCTGCTGGAGTTCTGTTATACAACCAGGTACCTGAGCGTTCGTAGGCCACTTCCAACATCTTTGGTCTAAGTAGTCGTCTGGGTTCAGGCTATAATGAAGAATCGAAGAAATGTGAAACTGGCATAAATGCGAAACAGGAAGTAAAACTGGCATAGCAGGCCTCAGATTTGATGATTTGAGATCATTTCCGTTGCGGATATCCCTCTTCCTATCATTGTTTGTTTATGGAGTATCATCATCGGCCTGCTTGGTGTCTTGGGGGCAAAATTCCAAGGGTAGGGAGCACGAAGAATAAAGCCTTTGCTTGCTCTTCGGCAATAATGTCTCGCACTTGCGGTTGATATAGAAAATTTGAAACCTTACCTGTCTTGATATGCTCATATACTATGACTTGCGATGCGACTTCTTCTCGTGACGGATATTGCGTCGATGAGGCTGATTCATGATGGTCACATCTTGTGTTGGGAAATAAAAGTTTGTTGCTCGGTAAATTTTTCGTAGCTTTTGTACCTTCGCGCTCGGGCCTAGCGTGTCCGGTACGTACTTTATTTTGGCAGATTCGGGTCAGCTAGTCATATTAAGTTCATGTTTGTGAATAGATAGCTCCATGTTAAAAGATTTCTTCAAAATGCATCTAAGATGGTGTCTCTTAAGGTCCATGTTGAATTAAGATAAGTTGGAAGAATTTCTCATTCGGGAACGGACCTTGGTTGTTCTTCCATCTACTTCATCGAGTCGAAGAAACATTCTATTCCTCTTCCAGCACTACTTGCAGACCGGTGACGAAGACAGAAAAGCAAGTACAGAGGCAAGAGGCAAGGGATCCACCTAGAAGCTAGCTAAGCTTCTTTGCGAAGTTAGATAACAGCACAGACCACCGCATGCAAAGCTACAGTATCTTTATGTATGCTCCCAGCCTCATTTAGCTTGGAGAGTTGCATGTGCTTTCCCTTTCTACCAACCAGTTTTCTCTCACGTTCATCATTGTTCGTCGATCTCGAGAATCTATTGTTATCCGCCGCATTTGTTCAACATCGCGCTTCCCGCTTAGACGGATAATGAGCAAGTCGAATCATAATCTTAAATAAGAACCGACCTTGTCTCTCAAAAAATCCGTGCGACCTCAACTTGAACGCGACATTCCTTTGCCGCAGCCTCGCGCGAACTCGCTTCTCTGCTTTCTTTCACAGTCGCCTCATCCTTAGACAACTTCGCACAAGCACGCTCTCGCTGTGGTTGGCGCGATGGCTGACTTCAATCAATTCGGTGCCTCTGATGAGGAAAATGCCGAAATCAAGAAGTTAACACTAGAAGTGGTGCGTATTCGAGTTTTACTATTCGGCTATGCCGCATTCGTCACTCCTTTGGACTTGATCTAACATTATGTAGGAGGCCGATACCGACAATTTCGAGTCTTGGGAGAAGCTTATTCACGCATGTGAGGCTCAAGAAGGCGGGCTCAACCGCAATTCTAGCCCTCAAGCACTCGCTACCCTCCGCGCTGTTTACGATCGCTTTCTCCTCAAGTTCCCACTTCTTTTCGGTTACTGGAAGAAATATGCCGACCTCGAATTCAACATTTCCGGTCCCGAGTCGGCTGAGATGGTATCGAGTCCCTTCCGCACTGCATCTTCGTTCCGCAGGCTGACATGATGATAGATCTATGAGCGTGGATGCGCGAGCATAACCAACTGTGTTGACCTGTGGACTTCCTACTGTTCATTCAAGATGGAGACCACACACACGCCCCATTTGGTCAGAGAGTAAGTAGAACTGGATGTTTCCTACCCCATAACATTTACCACCGACAGAGTCCAAAAGTACATATCGGTCCCCAACACTATCGGAACTTTTATACACGACTGCTTAGTCGTCGACGGTGAGAGATGCCAACAGAATCCATGACATGTTGGATACTTTCTCACAGATTCTGCCAGGCCGTGGTTTCCTACAAAGTCATTTGTTTGACATTGAATATTCTCGTCGTGCTCCTGAACCCTGCGCCTAAGTCGGATTGATTTGGAATCGGAATAGTTGCTTGCACAATCCCTCCTCTTCTGTATTTAACCCTCGTGCCCTACCCTCACTCCCTGAATCCCCCCTTTGTGTCCTTTTTTGCTGACTTGTATATTCAGACTCTTCGAGCGAGCCGCAACTTGTGTTGGCCTCGACTTCCTGGCTCATCCCTTTTGGGACAAGTACATCGAGTATGAAGATAGACAGGAAGCGCAGGATAGGATATTCGCTATTCTGCAGCGAGTTATCCATATCCCGATGCACCAGTACGCTCGCTACTTTGAGCGGTTTCGACAACTTGCCCACAGCCGCCCCATAAAGGAGCTGGTACCCGCTGAAACGCTTGCGCGTTTTCGAGCAGAGGTGGAAGCTGAGAGCGCCGCATATGGTGTGATGTCTCGAACTGAGCTTGAGGTTGAACGCGACATCCGTGCCAAGATTGACACGATGTTCTACGAGATATTTCAGAAGACGCAGGATGAGACGACCAAGCGATGGACCTATGAATCAGAAATTAAACGACCATACTTCCACGTTACAGAGCTTGACAACTCGCAGCTGGCTAATTGGCGCAAATATCTCGACTTTGAGGAAGGTGAAGGCGACTATGCTAGGACGACATTTCTCTACGAGCGCTGCGTTGTTACGTGCGCTCTTTACGACGAGTTTTGGTTACGGTATGCTAGGTGGATGTCGGCACAACCCGGCAAGGAGGAAGAAGTGCGCCATATTTACATGAGAGCCGCCACCATATTTGTGCCTATTAGCCGGCCGGGTATCCGACTACAATTTGCTTACTTCGAGGAGTCCTGTGGCCGCACTGGAGTCGCCCGAGATATTCATGAAGCTGTCCTGATGCAGCTACCCGACTGCGTGGAGGCTATTGTGTCTTGGGCGAACCTCGAGAGACGACAAAACGGACTTGACGCCGCTATTCAAGTCTACAAGGCACAGATCGATTCGCCGCAAGTTAACATCTTCACGAAAGCAGTTCTCGTTACTCGATGGGCTTTCCTGTTGTGGAAGATTAAGGGATCTGTTGACGAAGCAAGAACTGTGTTCCTTAAGAACGTCCAGTGGTACGCTGACAGCCGTCATTTCTGGGAGAAGTGGCTCGAGTTTGAGCTGGAGCAACCTACCAACGCTGAGATTGAATCTCAACATGCTGAGCGCGTGAAGCACATCTTCGATGAGCTGTTGGCGAAGAGCCGAATATCATCGCAGGCGAAGAAGGAATTGTTCCTGGTCTATCTCACCTACCTCCAGGAGAGGGGTGGTGCTGATGCGATGAAGCAATTCCTCACTATCGATCGTGAAATATTCGGGTATGTGATTTCCCTTCGGTCACGTCCACTTTTTTTTTATTTTTTTACAACTAACATTATGTATAGTCCTGCATCATTGGCAATGCTTGATAAGCAACCCATTTCTAAGGAAAATGGAGTACCGAGGGCTCCCTTGGATGATGCTACCAGAGCGAAGGCTGAGAGTCGGTACCCTGCGTATTATGAGTACTATACAGAACCTGAATCCAGCCTTCAAGGCACCGCACCTTTCCAGTAACCTTCGCTGGAACCCCACGCTTCAGCTTTCTCGCAAACCAAAATGTTCTCTTTTTAATGAGGATGGTCTGCAGGGAATAGGAACGAGGCAATGGGTGTGTATCATACTTGAATTCTGTTTGTCTAAGGCAAAACTATAATAGGAGCACATGAGGTCTCTAATGATTCGGTATGGAAGGGCGTGGGGAGGCATGGTGTGTATAAGGGCCGGTGTATTGTCGTTCGAGGGTAATCAGAATCTCGAAACCTTACAAGGCAATAGTTTGTACGCGTGTTCCTGTTCTATCCGATTGAGAACCAAACAAAAGAAATCAATCCGTCAAGACACCATTCTGTTAAGCAGATTCATAGGCTATCGTGTGACTTAATGAATTCTATTAGTCTCCGAATCACATCGACCCTCTGCAATTTGACTCATACGTGAGAGATTTGATATTTGATGCGACTTAGCTGACGGAGAAATCCAAGCACAAACCGCTTCTGCCGAAGCAACGAGCCGGTCATCGGAGATAAGACTAAGCCAGGGCAGGCAAGTGGAAGCGTCCTGGGCTGACGGCAGAATAAGTCGCCTCAGGTAGTTAGGTGCGGCCCCGTGCGGATACTTTTACCTTTAACTCTCCGTGTTTCGTCCCATTCTGCATTGCGTCGAGTGGGGTCTGTGATAGCGCCTTTTGAATAAAGCTTAATGTCGGGTTCCTGACAAATACGTAAAATTAGAAAGTTATATGGAGACATACTCTACGTAATTTATACGCCTCTGAAGTTATATGGAAACATGCCATTTTGCCTCTTAAAACAGAAATATCCATGCTGGGCAAGTGACAGTCACAGGCTGCATGCATGGCGCGAGTCGCGAATCTGGACGCCTATTCGCTACTCATGTTGACATCAGATGTTGCCATCGACAGTATCTCCGTAGGGAACACCCAACACGGTCGTTTAGAGCGCCCTATGGGCCCACCCAAAAGAAACCGAGAGAAGACGAATAGGGGCCGCAACCAATGAGATAGCTTAGAGTTTGTCTTACTAACTAGCTCGGCTTCTCGCAGTTGACGGACGGCCTGCCGTGCTCGGATTTCTTTTCCTGTGATCCCTGGGGGATTACTTCCCTCTCTTATTAATTTTCCTATCTTCCACCAAAATATCTCAGCTGCCTTATTTTTGTCTTTTCCTTTTTCTCCCCTTTCGGTGAATACAATCTGCTTCCCTACGCTGTGCACTAGGAAAGTCAAGGTAAAACAGTCTTGTAGCTTTGCCATTGATATCGTATCCCTGACAAGCAACGCACCAGATGTCTGCCCCGATCGTATCTCGTCAGCTCGCCCGTGCGACTCTGCGCACCACCGCCAGAAACACTTTCGCGACCTCTGCTCGACAGACATTCCGACAACATGGCGGCCGACGCTTTTATTCGTCCGAATCCCCCAAAGCCTCGAGCTCGTCCACTCTAGTTTACCTAGCGGGTGCCGCCGTCGCTGGTGCTGCTGGTTTCTACTTCTACACGCAGGGTTCCTCCGCTAGCTTCAAGGTCTTCACCCCCACCAAGGAGGACTACCAGAAGGTGTACGACGAGATCGCCAAGCGTCTGGAGGAGAACGACGACTACGATGACGGTAGCTACGGCCCGGTTCTGCTCCGTCTAGCATGGCACGCCAGCGGTACCTACGACAAGGAGACCGGTACCGGCGGCAGCAACGGTGCTACTATGCGATTCGCCCCCGAGGGTGACCACGGTGCGAACGCTGGCTTGAAGCATGCTCGGGACTTCCTTGAGCCTGTGAAAGGTGAGTCAAATGGCAATGGCTTGCCCTTGCATAGTTGAGACAAACATGATGTGCTAACACAGACTTATAGCTAAGTTCCCCTGGATCACCTACTCCGATCTTTGGATCATCGGCGGTATCGCTGGCATTCAGGAGATGCAGGGCCCAACCATCCCGTTCCGACCTGGTCGTCAGGACAAGGATGCTGCGGCCTGCACTCCTGACGGACGTCTTCCTGACGGAGCCAAGGGCTCAAACCACCTCCGTGACATCTTCTACCGCATGGGCTTCAACGACCAAGAAATTGTTGCCCTTGCTGGTGCTCACGCCCTTGGCCGATGCCACCCCGACCGAAGCGGCTTCGACGGACCCTGGACGTTCTCTCCCACGGTTCTGACCAACGACTACTACCGTCTTCTCCTTGAGGAGAAGTGGCAGTTCAAGAAGTGGAACGGCCCCAAGCAGTACGAGGACGCCAAGACCAAGTCTCTCATGATGCTGCCGGCGGACTATGCCCTAATCCAGGACAAGGGTTTCAAGCAGTGGGTAGAGAAGTACGCCAAGGACAACGATCTCTTCTTCAAGGACTTTGCGGCGGTCGTCACCAAGCTATTCGAGCTCGGCGTTCCCTTCAAGGAGGATACCGAGAGGATCATCTTCAAGCGCCGCAACGCTTAATTTTCTAATCAACGTGATACCAATTTATAGATCTAGATGAGACGGCACTAGAAAGGAGATAGAGCAAGATAAAGCTGGATCTAGAGCTAGACCTAGATTAAACATAAACGAAAGACCTAGAGACGATTCATATCGGAGGTTCAACAATGGGAGAAGAGGGGGAAGAAGTGGGGTATCTGTATAAGAGCAGGCTGGATTATGCACTACCTATATATCCTATTGTTTATTAGCCTAGTTGTCGAATTGGAGTCGAGAAGCTGAGAGCTTGTACACAACCAAACGTCTCGTTTTATTTGCGTCTTGTGCTATAGTTTTTTATAATTGACGTACTGAAGGGTCTCTAAGATAGTAATGGTTACAATTACCATGATTCTTATAGGTTCATGTAGACGTAATGAGTCCCTTTTGTCTCCACTGCCATAGGCTCGAACATGAGGTATGCACTGGGGGCGATGCTTGCCATTTTAGTTGCCCCACGTTTTGCGGTATCTTATCGCGATGACCTACGGCATCTAAAAGCTTGGAGTTTTAGTCCACCTCCAAGTCTACATCTTCTACAATTTTCTCTACGCCTAAGTCTAAACCACATTCCCATCGGCTAGCGGAGTGTGGTGGGCAATCGGTCCTTGTTCATTTATTTCCTTCTTTTCTTTCTCTTTTCTCTTCCCAATGGCAACAACTCGCATCCCAGCCCTCCGCAACCTCCTAGGCCGGCGGCAGCCCTTCCGCCTACCAAACCCGCAGCGCCGCTGGGCCCAGGTCCACGATGTGCGCTTCGTGGCCACGACCCAGGCCTCCCGCAACGTCACCGAGAAGTACCGCGAGAAGCTCGACCGCAAGGCGCGAGAAGAGGGCCTGCGGGATATAGGCGAGCTAAAGGAGGCGTACAAGGACCGCATACAGGAGCTGCGGAAAAAGGACAGCGTTTCCGTACCGGGCCTCGATGCCCTGCTCGCTGACGAAGCCGCACCCACACCACAAGCGCAGGCACGACCGTCCGATGGACTAAGCCAACCACCACCACCCCCGCCACGACCCCAATCTGCAGGACCCGGCAAGACAACCTCCACCATCAAACCGCTCTCCGAAATCCTCGACCTCCCCAAAGCCCGCGCGCTCCCAGAGAAAGAACTCTCAGCAATATGGCGACTGCGCCACGCCTCCTCGCCAAACTCCCTCTGCGCCGTGATCCCCGCTTCCACATACACCTCCCTCGAAGCAACCGCGCGACAACACCCCTCCTTCGTCCTCCCCGTGCCGCGCGGCGAAGGCGTCGGCGCCGAAATCCACTACCTGCAATGGGTATTCGACCGGGAATCGCAAACGGCCACGGTACTCTTCACGCAGCTCGCCGAGTACAAGGCGCGCGGGGAGTGGGCGCAGCCGCATACGAGCGTGACGCACTACTGGGACGGGGGGCTAGCGGAGAAGCCCGGGGTGGTGCTTATGGCGGGGAGCGTGGTGGAGGGACGGGGCGCGAGTGTTCAGGATGCGAGGTGGCTTGTTATGCTGTTGCAGAGGTTCTATGGGGGTGAGGGGACGGGGGGCGGGGATGCGGGTAAGAGGAAGTTGTTGGAGGAGTTTGGACGGGGGGATGGTGGGTTCAGTGTTGAGAGGTTGCTTGAGGAGAGTGAGAAGTTGGGTTGAATAGAGCCTAAGTCTGAGGAAGGATCAGGTTCGACGACAAACTCCAGGATAAAGGGCGCAAAGATCAATGGTGCGTTTGAGTTTCGGGGGTCCGATAAAGAGAGCATGTCCATAACGGCTTATACAAGGGGCATACGGGGATAGATGCATTCAAACCCGGTTCAAGCGACTGGATACGCCGCTTGCGGGTAGACGATAGGAAAAGCATATTTGCCTGTACAATTACATATATTGTATAAACTCTATACACTTGGGTATTCCAAAAGATAGACGAGGAGCTACTGCGCCGAGCTCTATGTGTCACTTCTTCCAACTCTCTCACATATTCTCATCTGCTGCGATTCTTCGCCATATCTCAACCTAGATCCTTCCAAAGTTATCATAACTTAGCACCACCAGCACGCTGATCCTCTTTCCTCGCCTGCTCCTTCAGAACCCTACGTAGCAGTTTGCCGCTAGCATTCTTAGGTATCTCATCGATGAATCTGACACCGCCACGCAGACGCTTGTGTTGCGCGACCTTAGTCTCAACCCACGCGATGATCTCGGCTGCCTTCTCATCGGTGCGAGGGATGCCGGGGCGCAGCACCAAGTAAGCACGAGGGACTTCTGTCTCCCGCTCGCGGTCGTGCGCGGGCACCACGCAGGCGTCGGCTATTTCCTCGCTACCTAGTAGGATACCCTCGAGCTCGGCGGGGGCGACTTGGAAACCCTCTGTGATAAGTGTTAGCTATGATTTCACATATAGAACAAAGGGCAGGTTCTGCACTTACTGTACTTGATCAACTCCTTCAACCTATCCGTGATATAGAAATTGCCCTTTGCGTCAACGTAGCCGATATCACCCGTCTTAAAGTAACCATCCTCACTGAAGGTGTCTTTCTGCAACTCGGGACGGTTCAGATAGCCGGGGAACACATTAGGGCCCTTGAACCAGAGCTCTCCCTCGCCCTCGCCCATTCCCTTCTCCTTCCCGGTATCCACATCGACGACCTTAGCCTCCACATTAGGCACCAGCTTGCCGCAAGAACCGTTGTAACGCTTCCAGTCCGCGATATTCGTCTTAGTCACGACGGGGGCCGTCTCAGAGAGCCCGTAGCCCTGCATCACGGGGATAGTCAGGCGCTGCCACACCAGCTCGACGAGGTCGCGGCCTAGCGGCGCTGCGCCAGAGTTCATCCACTTCATGCTTGAGAGGTCGTACTTGGAGACGATGGGGTGCTTGGCTAGCGCTAGGACCACGGGTGGTGGGACCGAGGCGTATGTTATGCGGTGGTCTTGGATCACCTTGCAGAATTTTTCTAGGTCGAATTTGGGCAGCACGACGACTTGGATGCCCATGAATATGCTTTGCAGCGCGATGCAGGTGAGACCCTTTTTATTATGTGAGTCTCTTAAGGCAATGAGCGGTGGGTTATGATACCACTTACGTATACGTGAAAGAACGGCAGTATGGCTACCTGCTTGTCACCTTTCCCGTCAATCCCGCCTGAGTGGTAAAGCCCGTTCAGCAACTCGACATGCTGGAGCTGATGCAGGTTGGCGACGATATTATGGTGCGTCAGCACGACGCCCTTGGGCAACCCGGTAGTTCCGGAGCTGTACACGAGAAACGAAGTGTCCTTCTTGGGGTCGATTCTCGGGCGAAGCGACGACAGGAAACCCGAGCTGCGGATCTCGGTAAAGTGCTTAAACTTGCCATTTGGATCCCTCGCGTCCCCGAGCAGGATGATGCGATCTTCGGATATGCCGATGGTCTTGGCGACTTCGAGTACGATGGGAAGCATGGGCACTTGTGTCACGATGCCGGTTACATTAGAATCCTTCATCTGGAAGGCCAGCTCCTTGGCTGTGTACGTTGGATTGGCAGTCGAGCAAGCGCCGCCAGCCCAGAGCACGCCGAAGAATACCGGCGCGTAGTCGATGCTGTTGGGCGAGAAGAAACCCAGGGTATCGCCCTTTTTGAATCCCCATTGCGACTTTAGTCCCTTGCCGAACTCGAGCGCCGTGCTTTTTGCTTCTGCCCACGTATATGAGCGCCCTGTGTCGGGGTCGGTGTATATCTCTGTCAGGGTTTGTTAGAATGAGTTCCTTTCATGCCAGTGTATTTCATTCATCAGAGGTTGGAAGTGGCATAAGAGAAGTGACTTTTTAGGGTCGCAAATATAAAAATTATACCTTTATCATCTTCCCAAGGTTTGTCTTTTCTCTCAAATATGAGTTGCCATATGTCGATATTTGGAATATCTAGAGGCTTGTGGAAGGACTTGATCACCATGATGACGACTATGAAACCCCAACGGCTAAACAAAGACTTCTAAGAATAACAAGAGGAACAGAAACCAAATTCTAATTGAAAACAGTACTCGTTGTAGTGATAACCAGTGAGGGTATACTACTAAGTTAGAACTTGAAAGTGAAGCAGTGAAGCTTTACTGATTAGTTTCCGCGGCAGGAAGTTCCGAGGTTCAAGGGATAAAGAAGCCGTGGGAAGCCGTGGAACAACTTCCTGTCATCCCAACTTATTTGGGAGATTTGGAGCCGCCCCTTGTTAACCCCGAGAAACGAAGGGTCCCAACCTCCAAGCTACACTAGACCTGTGGAGCAGGTAAATTGACCGTTGCTCCGGTTTACTCCCATCCCGCCAGCCCGCTTTTAGACTCGGACTGCTTGTACATACGAACATACTAATCATAAATCATTCGGACTTTAGAACCCCTGGCCGAAGAGGGGTTCTCGATCGCAGTCCCCATCCGATGCGGAATACATGATAACGTACCGTGAGCCAATTGTATCGAGGATCAGTAAGCAAATGAAGGAAGTGACGCGTGAGTCCCCGGATTTCGGTAGGGATTAGATGAATAAACTAATCCCAAAAAAGGTAAGCTCCCAACCGAGCCGTTGCGGGGAACTTTAGACTACCGGTAGAGAGACTTTGAGGCTGCTGAGCGGTGTGAAGATATTTAGATGATAATTTAGGATTGACAGAGATGTAGACAATATGAGTTATACTCTTATTGCCAATTTGAAGCGTCAATATCTATGTAAGAGCTGACAGGTCGTGTTGCACAGAGATTGTTACCAAAACCGTAACGTCTGGGCCTATTTATTGGATACGGATCGGATGGATGTCGCCATTCAACGTTTCTGGCCCTGTCAGCTGTGGTACCCAGCTGCAGCTATCCGTTACACTTAGCCAGCGTACCAGCCGCGTCATTCACGTCCATCAAATATGTAGGCCTAGCATTTTGTAACAATACTGTAGATCTAATGCCTATTGCTAAAGTACATGACCTCCTTTATGTACACAGGTACCTTTTATGAAAGACAAGATTGCAGTCTGCCGCGCACAGATGAGTAAAACGACAGCTGACGCCAAAGCTAGCGTATGGAAGAAGATCTGATGGCGACATCTGTGGATTGTATTTATTCCATTAGGTACTTGGTATGTAGAAAATAAACCCCAGAGCCATTTAACGATCTGCGACTAACTGAAATGTAGTGAACTATTCAGTATCAATGCTATTCTTCAAAAATATGAGTTGATACACGATCCAAGAATCTTAGTTATATATATTTGCGTATCTTTGTATCATTACCTCTTATATTCATATATACAGCATGTACTACTAATCAACCATACAATTCCGAATCCCTCAGGACAGTCGTCTACTCGTGTCCGAGGTATATGTATTTGTATATATTTATATATAAGGGGTATCCTGTTCGAATTAAGGATGAATGATTAAGCCGAATCGCTGCTCGACTGTTCCCGGTCCTCATCATCTGCCCTGGCATCGTCTGGTATCCAAGCTGCGACGTTCTCGCAGCCCTTTGGTGTTCTACATTTGTCTCGTACGTTGCACGTCTTCCACAGCACCTCCCGGACCTCCTGAAAGATCTGGTCCACTGCGTCCATCGCCCAGATGACGTCGAGGTGCTCGTACTCTGGCAGAACCTTGGTATGAACCACTCTGACATGTGGCTCTCTTCCTCTCTCGAACCGATGGAGTAGTTTTCGTCCGTCGACGAGATCATCGTTTCCTGCTACCCATAATGCGAATGGGCAGACCTGCTCGTTATACCACGCCGTTGCGCCTTTAGGCTTCCTGTGGTGATCTCTGGTCTGGACTGCGCGCTGACTGGCCGTTTCCGCGAGAGGACCATCAGTCCCGTCTTCCCTCTCCTCACTACGCCATTCCTCTTTAGTAGAGAGAATACACTTATGTTTGGCGAAGCATTCCCGACCTAGCCACCAACGCATCGACTCGGCGCTCACGTAGACGGGTGCAAACTGGAACATACGGTCCCTCAAGCCACGATCCCAACGAGTGTCCGTCCAATCGAATAAAAACGAGAACACAGTATAACCGAGCCAACCGTAGAGGCCAGAAGGTAATATCCCATGCATGGTCATCATCAGAGGAATGAAAGCATGAATACCGAACATCAATCGGAAGAGACTTGGTGATATGACGCGCATGAACTTGAAGTACATTTTTCCAATCAAGGGTCCGGCATACGCCGCTGGTGCAAGAGCACAAAACACGGTGAGTTTCTCTCCTAGCTCGGGGCGCTGCTCCTTTGCGAGGGCCACGAACGTTTCTGTCGTGCCTTGGGAGTGGCAGATTAACCCGATCTTCTCGAATCCAGTCTCGAACAGTACCCGCGAGACCAACGCAGATAGATCAAAGACACCCATTTGACGAATATTCCAGCACCACATGCGCGGGTCCGAGTAGTCCAGCAAAACATGTTTCGGTTTGAAACCACACCTATTATTCCCGAGCCATACATCATAGCCCGATTTGCATAGGTAGAACGCCAGTGAATCATCGTCGTTGACGCAGTAGGCTCCTGAACTCTGGAGTAGACCGTGCATCATGAGCACTGGGAACTTGCGCTTCTGGCTAGGGTCCCTTAGTCGCTTTCTATCGTCTCCCGTGAATAATTCCGGTCCTCGATAGGACCGCTCCTGCTCATCTAGCCTGGTATACTCCCGAGGATCGTAGACATGCCATAAGTCGATGATAAACCCATCCTCAGTCTGAACCTGGAATTCTTCTATGTCAAGCCCAACCCTCCGCGCATAATAACCGACGTCGCAAATCACAGGATCCGGTCCACCTTCAGTCGGGACGTATTCATCGTTTCCCCGGGCACGCTCTTGATCCGGAGTCTTTTCGCCTTGTGACTTCCGCCTCTTCCAGGATCTTTCCTGTTCTTTTCTCATATTCTGCCTCCTAGTTTCCTCTTCGTAGAAAGGTCTTTGCGCGTCAGGGTTTTGGAGCGTTAGACGTTTCCAGATCCTCATACATACTGTAGGTATGTTTGTAAACAAGGCGCCGAGAACAATGACACCTAGAAAGCCAGCACTGAGGAAGAATGATGACACGCGGAAGGTCCAACATTGTATATCTCGAAGCAAAGACGGCGGTCCGTATAAAGGAAGGGGAGGGAACAGCGGATGCGTGTTTGTCGGAGGCATTGACCTCCGCAGCGAACCCTCGGTCGACTTCTGCTTCGCCTTGTTCTCGGCATAGGAGGGTGATCCAAAGCCAGCGATGGCGCTGGGCGATGCCTGGGCATTGTCGTCGGTTTGACTAACCTCCTCTGGAGGAACGTCCCTATTTAATTCTTCTTTCAATATGTTTAGTTTATAGGCTTGCTCAACTGGAACAGGAGGTAATCGGTTCCCGTCGGCTGTAACGATCACCGGGTCCTGTGGCGTTATGAACTTGGCTTCGACGGCAACGGTTTCCGCATGTTCGTTATCTTGCGTTGTTTGGAGGGAAAGTTTCTCTGCTTGTTGAGCAAATTCAACGGCTGTGTGGGCTGTGCCAGCGCCAGACGGCTGCGATCCAACCAAGTGGTGGTCTTTACTAAGACCCATTGCGATGTCCAGCTATTAGAATCAATGTTCATCCAGTTTCAAAGAGTATGCGCGTTCTTGTGGCTGAGACACGAAGACAATTTGCGCCAAATTGTAGGTTGTATAATTGGAATCTTTGAAAAGTCAATTCTGTATCAAATAGATTCACGCCGGCTAGATCTAGGTCGAATCTAGTAATCTAATAAACTTGTGTCAGCAGCGAAGCCGCGTCATGATTTTCTTGAGAAGTTGACCAAGCGCCGAACCAGGTCCGGATTCCAAGGCAGTTGGAAGCCACCAACAAATTGTAGGGTTATAAAGTAGATCAAAGCAGGAAGTTGGTGTGCGACTAGTGTAAATCGGCGAATGGCTCGAGGATCAAAGTACCGATAAAAATGGAAAGCGATGCCCTATAACAGGGATGATGGGGTGTTGAAATCTTGCCAAGGTACACGTTCCAGATATCGAAGATACTAACGTCAGTGTGCAGATCTAGTCCAGATTCCAGGGCAGTTTCGTCCTGAACCAGGTACTAAAGCATCCAGTAAAATATATGTAGGATCTACATGTAAGTTAGGTATACCTTATGTATGTACGATTATATGTACATGTAATATGCATGCAAGAGAATAAGAAGGCGATGAAACAAAAGAGACTAGCTGAGGCGAGGTGTTATCATATCCAAGGGTGTTGTAGTTCTATCAACAAAGACATGTGAAAGTTATATAGCGGCTGTTCGGCGACTCCAACACTAATCGGGTAAGCTGTCTTCAAACCACCACTAGGGGCAAAGAACAGTGGTCCCACGTGGATTAAAGTACAGTTGCTAAGAACTACACAATCCAGATGGAAGAGAGAGACAGCTGGTCTAGTCGGTTCAAACTTAGAAACCTACCTCATGTAGATTGCCTTGATATTGTTTGCTTGTAGATATATTCGTTGTGCAGTAAAAGAGTGGATAAATGGGAACTCGACTAATGCAAAGGGCTCGCCCGCCATAAGTACCGTAGGTAAACTGCCAATGAATTGTAGCGGAAATATATATCTGCATAGGCTTAGCCAGATCAACATTCTCCTCATCTTCCAACCAAACTTGGAGAACACACCTACGTAGACAGGTAGTCACGTCAATACCGATTGCTCTAGTGTAAGTTGGCAAGCTCAATTGGTGTGAGTGCTGAGCAGATACGAGCGAGCCAAACATTAGCGATATCGATAAGGCCCGATTTATTTCGAGCCCGCGAAGATTGGCCCGTGCCTGAACGTCTAACGACCGCGACCGATACAGGCAACTGCCTCGGCCAAAATTAATTGGAACCTTAATGCAGAGAGCCGAACTTCTGAGCGGCCCGGAAGGAAAACGACTTTTAGACTTTTAGACGCGACAAGTTACATCAAAGTAGAATGTGTAGCTAACGCTGATTCTCATGAGACACCTTTTTGAGGTAGTATAAACCCCGTTGAATGAATTGGCGTGAGATTTCTTTCTTAATTGTCTGTATTGAATCTTAATCTCTGAACTTTTACCCCGTATGCGCGACACTTCGCGACTTGCGGGGCCTACCTAATGATTCCTATTACGGCGCACCGCCTTTAAGTCCTGGAAAAGCACACGTCGCGAACATGGCCGCCCCAAGTCGCGATCAAATAGCCCACCGAAAACGAAGGCGGAGGAGAAGGCAAGATAAGCCTGCCATCTCTGCAAGGCTAGTGTTGGACAATCATGTGAAAGGAGACATTGGTATACTATCCGATGACCTATTCGCTGATCTATTTCCTCACTTGCAAGACGGTGAGTGTCTCGAGAGAATATGCAAGCCTTCTGCATGTATCCGTGTCTAAGTCTAATAAGAGCTGATATGTGATACAGAATCCAGCGACGGTGAGACTAGTCAAGCTCCCGATATCCATCACGTTGCCATTGCCCCGTGGACACCGTCTTCGAGTCACCATCAAACAAATTGGACTATAGTTCCAGTCGCCAAATCCACCGCCCTCGCTCACTCGATTCTCCAATTCTCCCCCTCGTCTCTCGCTCTGCAAAGTTTCGCGACTACGCTGCAGCAGGTTGCACCGTCCAAGCTTTCCAGCCATAGCAGGAGTGGTATTGAAATACTAGTTCTGGATGTGGCGGCTGTCCCGCTAGATACTGTCTTCGTAAACCTCGAGAGTGACCTCGTGAAAAGGCTCGAGAATGGAGAAGGGACTTTTTTCAGCGATCACCCCTCTGGAAAACAGAAGGTGTCTGCGGATACTCCGACGGATCGGCTCGCCGCTGCTCTGCGCGTAGCTTTGGGAACCTTGAAGGTTGTTCATAATGGAGATCTATTTCCCTTGCCATTGCCGCCACATCCAATCACACATGTTCCTTCTACGCCAGGCAAGGTGACACTGTGTGAGCCTGTGGCACAGGGTATTCTAACACCAAGTACCAAGATCATCCTAACTCGAGGTCATGGCCAGTCAAAGCAGGGCCGAAAAACAATCACTTCATCACAAGCTTTAAAAAATGTTGACCAGGACGATGAGGACACAGCAACGGATCAGTTCTATTCCGCTGCTGAGGAACGAGCCAAGACGGACGTGCCAAACGATACTTCGGATTTTGTAACGGAGACTGAGACAGAGGCCTCGGATCCTGAGAATGAGGATGAGCTCTCAGATGACTCGATGGACGACATCATCTCTCTTCAAGCCCCGGCTCTACCATCCACCAATGCCAGTGGTGTCTCTACCATGCAACCGGGAACACCCTTGACAATAGGACGTGGAAGGAAGACCAACGGTATTCAAACTCCCGCCTCCGTCTTCTCTAGCTTTACTGCTACTACTGCTCGCCCGGATCGTCCCAAGGGCCGTCTCTTCAAGGCACACGGCCTAATGAGGCCCATACCATCGGAATTGCTTCATCCAAAACCGACTGCCGAGGATGACGAAGAAATACGAGTATACGTAGATATCACCTCCTTGACTAGAATAGGATGCTTCTCTGGGGACTGGGTCCGACTCGAGGCTTCAGAAGAGCCCCCTGCAAATGGAATTGGTCTATTCGGCTTAGGCAGCTTCGGGCAACCAGGAGTGGAAGAACCGGCATGGCGGCCAGCTAAGATTTACGGGCTCCCTGAGGGCTACTCCCATAGACCCATGACAAGAATTCCAAGCTCCAAACACGATATCAATGCTCGAAGGCCGTCCTTCTTCGAATCGCAGATCGAGAAGCAGACAGGCCCTGGTGCATACATGTCCCCCATTCTGCTCGCGAACTTGGAGAATACACCTTACGTGCGCCTGTCCCCATTAAAAAGAATGGCGCATCCTCCGAGGCCGGGTCAGTCGAAGATTACCGCCTCATCTCGTCCTCCCTATGCTCGGGATCTCACCCTCCAGCAAATACGAACGCCTGTCTCCTCCGAGAAGGCTCTTCAGACAGCCATATTTGGCGGCTTAAAGGACCACTTCTCGCGAAGCATACGCGTAGTCAGATCTGGCGACCTGGTCGGAATTCCAATTGACACACAATTAGGGCGAGCTCTTCAGGAATCCACTACTTCCAGTGACGGTCTCCTCCTTGATGACGTTGTTGCTCTCGCGGCTTCGAGCAAGTCTAGCGCCGGAACCACGTCAAAGCCCGACGCTGTCGCTTGGTTCAAACTTGCTCACATAGAACGACAAAAGTCGGAACAAACGGAAGATGAAGATGAAGAGGATATATGGGGTGGTGTAGCTTGTGTGGACAGCTCTTTTACTCAGATTGCCCAATCTGGCGGTAGCACTAGCTCTCTACCGGGTACAAAAGATAGTAATTGGCCATACTATTTGGGCGTTGAAGAAGCGCCTCAACCCTCATCTAATCCCCTCTCCTCAGTGGCTCAGCAACATACCAGGTTTACCTCGCCTCTGAGACGGCGACTAAGGGAGCTAATGGCGGCTGCCACGAGCAAGCGAGCTGTTCACCTCAAGATGCCCCCTATAGCTGTCCTTCTTGTGTCGACTCAACGTAATATCGGCAAGGCAACTGTGGCTACCGGAGCCTGTGCGGATATCGGCCTACATACGTTTACCATTGATGCATATGACATCGTTAACGAGAGCGGAGCAGGGGGTAGCGACGTCAAAACAGAGGGGCTCCTGAAGGCTCGAGCGGATCGAGCGATGAGTTGCGGTCCCGAGTGTTGTGCTCTTCTAATTCGACATATCGAAGCACTCACGGCTGACAGAATGGTGGCTGCCATGAAAGAAATCCTGAATGAGAGTAGAGTACTGATTGCGACGACAACTGAAGTCGACAAGGTCCCGGATGGTATCAGAGGACTTTTCACTCATGAGCTTGAGATGAGTGCTCCTGATGAGGGCGAGCGTGAAGGCATCCTGCGATCTATCATACAAAATCGGGGAGTGTCTCTAGCGCCCGAGGTTGAGCTGAGTGGTGTCGCAATCAAAACTGCAGCCTTAGTTGCTGGTGATCTGGTTGACGTGGTCGAGCGTGCGATAGTTGCGCGTGATTCCCGCCTGGAAGTGTTATCAGCAAAGGCCTCAAACGACAATACAATCGTTACCGTCCGCGATATACAAGTGGCGGGAGGGTCATCAGCAAGATGTCTAACTAAAGCCGACTTTGATATCGCTGTAGATGCGGCGCGGAAGAATTTCGCTGACGCGATTGGCGCACCGAAGATTCCCAACGTGACTTGGGACGACGTGGGAGGTCTCAACAATGTTAAGGAAGCAGTAATGGAAACGATCCAGCTGCCATTGGAAAGGCCGGAGTTGTTCGCCAAGGGTATGAAGAAGCGATCTGGTATCTTATTCTATGGCCCACCTGGTACTGGTAAGACGTTGCTGGCAAAGGCAATTGCTACGGAGTACAGCCTGAATTTCTTCAGTGTCAAGGGTCCTGAGCTGCTTAACATGTACATTGGAGAGTCTGAAGCCAATGTTCGCCGGGTTTTCCAGCGTGCCCGAGATGCACGGCCCTGTGTTGTCTTCTTCGACGAACTTGATTCCGTGGCTCCGAAGAGAGGAAACCAGGGCGACAGTGGCGGTGTCATGGATCGTATCGTCTCGCAGCTTCTAGCAGAACTCGACGGTATGTCTGGCGGAGACGACGGAGGAGGTGGTGTGTTCGTTATTGGCGCGACCAACAGGCCAGATCTGCTTGATCAGGCGCTGCTACGTCCTGGCAGATTCGACAAGATGCTCTACCTGGGCGTGTCCGACACGCACGAGAAGCAGCTCACGATCATGGAAGCCCTGACGAGAAAGTATGTTTTACTCCTCCTCCCCTTTTTTTTCTGCTATTCCACTAGCCACGTATGCTAACGAATGCAATAGATTTACGCTCCACCCCTCCGTCTCATTGCCGGCCGTCGCCGAGCAACTACCCTTCACGTACACAGGTGCCGACTTCTACGCGCTTTGCAGCGACGCCATGCTGAAGGCGGTTACGCGGCAGGCCTCACTTGTAGACGCCAAGATCAAGGCCATCAATCTGGAACGAGAAAAGGACGGACACGGCCCCATATCTACGGCTAACTTCTTTGATCATTACGCTACACCCGATGACGTCGCTGTCATGGTCACAGAGCAGGACTTCCTCGATGCGAATAGGGAGCTCATCCCTAGTGTTAGCGCCGGCGAGCTTGCCCACTACGAAAGGGTAAGAGCTGCGTTCGAGAACCAGGATGGTAAACAGCAGAAGAGTCCCGATACGCCCAAGTTTATGATCGACGGTGTCGGTAGTGGTAGTGCCCCTGGATCGAGGTCCGTTTCGGGTTCCAAGGGCAAAGGTAAAGCTGTGGCGATGAGTAATAGTAAGGGGAAGGGAAAAGCAGTCGCCACGGCCAGCGACGAGGGAAGTGATGATGACGAGGCCTACGGGAGCTATGGGGGAAGCGTGAACGGGAGGTCCAAGGGAAAGGGTAAGGCTGTCGCGAGATTCCAGGACGGGACTGCGAGTGATGATGATGGACTATATTGACTCGCTGGAATTGAATTGAACTCGATTTGGTCAATTAAAAATCTGTGTAGGAGCTTCACGTTCTTATAATATATAAGAGAGGGTGATGAATAGATAGCATCCGCTATTAATTAGGAGAAGATGTTACCTCAGTGCAGTTCGAGGCTCTGACGGTTGTGAATAAACCAATGGTCTCTTCTCTTCGCAAATCTGGTATCTAATAACACTCTTGAGTGCTCATTACCCACCCCTCTTGGTAAATAATCCAGAAGCCATTGACCGTCCCTATCTCGAACTGATCGCTTCACTTCTTCTTGGCCTTGCCTTCCTCCTCAGACGATTCCTCTTCGTCATCATCCTCATCATCATCCTCATCATCATCCTCTTCATCTTCTTCCTCTTCCTCACTATCCTCCTCCTCCGAGCTAGTCGCCTCAGGTATAGCCTCCGCCTTCTCAATAGCCGCTATCTCCTCCTCTGACGCATTCTCAATCTCAGCACCGCGGAACTCCTTCACATCAGACCCGTCAACCTTCCACGTCCCGCTCGTCGGGCTCTGCAGCACCGGCCGCAGCGCTTCTTCCGACGGGACGCCCGCGTGCCACGTCCCCGTCGTAGGGGACTGTAGACCCGCCTCGCCCGCTGCTTTCTCCTTTATGGATAGGTTCTTCATGCCTTCGGTGGCCGCGTCGGCAGACGACGCATCTTTAGCGCTGGCTTTGGCTTTGGGTGTCGACGGAGATTCCTTAGCGGTAGAGGAGCCGGAGTCGCTGCTGGTGCTAGAGCCGGGCTTGCCGTCTTTCTTCCCGTAGACCTTGGCCCGCAGGCTGTCCAGGTGCACTTGCTTCGCCTTCGCAGCCGCCTCCTCAGCAATACTGCGGACGGGCTTAGCGGCGGCGGAAGCGGCGCTGGCGGCTGTGGCTGCGGCTTTCTTGGGCGCCGAGTCGGCTGCTTTCGACTTCTCGGGGAGGGGAGGGGCGGCGGGCGGGTGTGCGGTGCGAGTGGGAGTGCTTGTTCCGGACGTGGAGGCTGGCGTTGCTGTTGCTGGCTTCGGTTTGGGTGCCTGGACTGGTGGGGGAGCTTGGCTCTTGGGCGGGATGGTGAAGTCGTCGTAGTAGATTGTTACGTGTTGCTTTAATTCGCCGTATTCGTTCCACTCTTCGATTTCTACTAGATCCTATGCACCCAAATCTCAGTCTTGTAATCCGGAGGCAAACGTAGGTAGTAGACTTACACCGAGAACCAACCCCATCTGCACGAGACCGGGCAGCTTGCGTACCCGTCCGGATTCGTCCTTGCCTGCCCTTCGGCCCCATAGCATACGTGCCTTCTCATCCGTTGCGATATCTATGGCCTTGAAAGGCACCCTATTGGCCCGTAGAATTGTCTCCAGTCGCGAGGTAGCTGTCACGATATGCGAGGATCCAGCTGTGAGGGAGGTGTAGAGGTAGAGGGCGGGGTCGGTCGAGTACGAAGTGCCCTTGGAGTCCGCCATTGCGCTGCCTACCTACGAATATCGTCGGGGATTTCTGAGGCTTTTTGTCTGCAAAATAAATAGAAGATTAGGAATAAGGAGAGGATCAACTTATTATCATTCGAGGTGGGAACCCGGTTCCTGGCTCGAGAGTCGGAAGAATGCGAGAGCGAATCCCCTGCCTTAGATAGCGATAGGTACCTAATCGATAGGGCGTTTCATCTCCGTGCCTCTACGTTGGCAGGTCTAAAGTCTGATTGGGTACCTCGGTTCCTGAATATGACTTCATGCGTTAGTGTTAGTTGAATTCCGAATGCTCGGGCATAACATCTGAATTACATAACTCTTATACCACTAAACTTACATTATGTGAGTGCATATAGAATATTCTTAGGTACCTATGTACCTCTTTAATGTATTTGTCCAAGGCTCGATGACAATACTTACATCTTTTTTCTTATCTGGTAGCTGAGCAGGAAGCTATGGTGCATTCTAGCTCGAGCGTATATATCAGAGGCGTTAGATGTTTGGTCGCGTTAGGCACGCACTTCAACTGACTCAGTTTCAAAGCGAAACAACACGTCTAGCATAATTCCAGAATTCAAGGGTCATAACAAACTAAAATGAGGATATGAAGTGATTTAGATACCTAAAGTTTAAGGATAGTAGGTAGCATGTTGTAGATTTGCGTGAGCATCTGTTCGGCACATAGTATTTGTTGTGTGTAGGTTCAGGTTACACCAGCACTTAGTACCAGTACCCTTTTTCTAAGCACAGAGGCACTTGTAACCTGTCTATATCTTCAATCATCTCAATTAACGTAAGAAAATGTCTTATAGTTAGGCTCGCATTAGGAGAAGACAAAAGTGGTAAAATAATGACAGAGGTAAAAGGGGCAGTATCTCTATCTTTTCGAGGCGATATGAGTCCATGAAAGCGGCTCTTGTTAAGACTATCCACCGTGGTGAACTATTATCTAAGACGTCGCATATTGGTTCATTCTGTGTCCTAATTCACGAAGCGATCGCGTTCGCTAGAGCTGCCTAGAGGATGATAGTCTTTCGGTCATTAGATGTAGCTAGAAGTGATGCTGGACACCCTTAAACGAGGTTATCTTCAATTGTGAGTTAAATAATACTTACACACGGCATTCTGGGGTGCGAGTCTTCATATTCAAGCAACAAGGGTGATTCATGCAGAAGATAAAATCCTTTTGTTGTTGAGGGAAGTCTGGGGTATAAGTGCTATATTTAGGAGACAAGCTTACTCTTGTGTCCCATGCTACCTTCTCGCATTCGTCTCCAGGAAATAGCAGCGTAGATCAAATGTTGGCAGAACGTTAATGGCTGCTTCGTATGAGATTACATACCAAGTTCCCGCATCTCAGCGTCATCAATATTTCACTATCATCACATGGTTGGGATCGCGGGTGTCATCCGAAGGACCATGATCATGTTCTTGGGACTAAATTTAATTCACATTGAGGCTTCCAGATATGTCGTGTGTTATTGATATACGTAAGCTAGAAAGAATCTTAAAGCTCGCTACACTCTTTGGACTCCATGTATTAACTTGATTCTTCAACCCCCCTGTAAGAGGTGATCCGTACCTAATGGCTACCCACAGTATTAAGGGGGGACAACTACAGGTATGTAGAAGAATTCAACCAGTTCCCAATATCTTAATAACGTACTTTTACATCGTAGAAGAAAGCTTCTTCATTTTGGAATACTTGCCATCAATTGGTCCGAGGAGATTGTTGAGTGTTCGTTGTTGGTAGTACAGCGTATTCTTCTCCTAAGCCTATAAAACGAGATGCTAGCGGCTAGCTTGTTAGGTATTTCCCGTCATTAATTTTCAGGCTCAAGGTGATATAAGGATTCATAGATTGTTGTGGTGATGTCTTATTTTACAACGGGATTCGAATTAGAGCCACGGGCCGTCTCGGAATGGTTCGGTATCAATAGCATAGGTCTCCGACGAGGCTATAGCCCGTTCCCTACCTCGGGGAAGCGGCTATACCTACCTTAACTTGAGACGTTTTGGACCTAAATATGGATCTTTGCATATCCTGCTCGATCGGAAGGGGGCGGCTCAGTCTAGCCTACCGAACGGAAGTGCCGGTTGGCCTACGGTAAAAATTGTGATAGGACATACACCGGTTGACGAATAGGTAACGACTAGGACGCCGTCTAAACACGCCACTTACCGCATCCGCGAAGCATGTTGGTTTGGTTTTACTTCTGCAGCAAGGGATCCCTGTCCATGGTTCCGTGAGGTTACAGCGAGGACATCCGAGCACCAGCCGTCGTTTTAAAGTCGACTAGAACAGGATTCAAGTATACTATTAGCCATTAATAACAAGATATACTCCCGGCCTTAGTCTCTCCCGCGCGGGAAGCAAGATGTGCGTAGTTCCGGCTCACAGCAAGTAGTCATTGAGTCTACAAAGGTGCTGGGGGACTCCTTTTCGAAACGATGGCCAATGTTGACGTTTAGGTTGCTAGATTCTTTTCATATTCGAAGTGTATAGGCTTCACGGGCAGTCGGTACTTTACATAGACCGAGAATTTCACTGTTCCCTTTCAAACTGTTAGAGGAACAAGTAGGTGTTGTGTAGGCGTGTAGAGCTAACCTTCATCAATTTCGATCATATTTAGACCGGTCACGAGTAGTGAAATACTGTAGTGTTCTAGAGTCTGGTTCCGCTGTCTACTACAAGCCAACATGAGAAGTCCTTTCTTCTGTGGGCCTTTAGGACAGGAACCACTAAGGTTCTCTCGCTGTTCTACTTAGTCATGATATTGAGTCAAGATACTATACGAGGAGAAGGTATAAGAAATATCTTATTCGTGCCTACCTATAACCAGGAGGATTCCTTCCTATGGATACTCATTTTGCGACGTTTCGTTTGCTTTTGCCGTGATAGATTGGGTAAGACTCCGTGTCGAAAAAACCAGCCACAAGCAAACACCTTGGCAGTCCCGAAACATAGCGTAAGCAATATTGTCTGTCCATCCGTAGCTCTCTTCTGGGCTGACCGAAAGGAGCTAGTTGGAATATTCCAGTGACCAATCAACGGAACATTCCCTAATCCTTACTGGCCACCCCGCTGCCGTTGAATGGTAAGGACTGGGTAGACCCGATATTGAAGGGAAGATCCGTCGTCCCGGCTCTTCGGGCAGCATGTAAAATGATGGGCATCAACGGACCCACTCTCTGCTTTCCCAGCGAGAAGCGAGTGATGACGGCGATGGTGCTGTTCGCTATACAGTCTTGTGCCAACTTTTATGCGTACGAGAGACAAGGGCGTGACAACTTCATGCATGTGATAGCTAGTGTATGCATGGCGTGCATACGTAGGTTATCAATTTCAGCTTGTGTAGGGCGGATGGTATGTCGCTTAGTAGGATCCTGCTAACAGGTGAGAAAGGGTTCTAAACATATGAGAGGTGTTAGGGCCTATAACCTGCACATCAAAAATTACCGGTATAGAATCTACCAATCCCCTTCGAGCAAGCGAGTCTTTGGGAACGCTCACCGTGGGGGATATCCTGGGAGATATGCACTGGGGGAGCCACCCAGCCGGCCACTGAGGCCCCTTCACTGTGAATCTCTCGGATGACGGACTGCAATTATGACAGGGCTGTGCCCCCTAGTAGATGACTGGCATGGTGAGATGTTTGGTTCGGGCAAGGGTTGAATTTCCAAATGGGGACATACTTGCGCCGGCACCACGCCGAATATGATGCCTATGATGTGTTGCAGATCCGAATTCTTGGGCCCAAATGGTCCGAGATGAATGATAACGACCACCCCGGTATTACCGGTCTCGCGGTTTCTTGCTTTGACTGCCAGTTTCTTCGTTCGTGTGCGACCCCCTTAAAGGGCTGACATCGGCTTGGAGGAGGAGAGAGGGCTCGGTTGGTTTCGATCTAGTCTACGGGATTTGGTCAGTTAACCGTATATGGATTTGAAACACGATGTTCGACGATGACTGAGTAGTCTGACGGGGAGAATACCGCTTGGACGTGATCGTACCTATATGTATGGTCCTTCGCAGGCTATAATTGCGACATTTAATAGCGACACAAAATGACGAGAAGCCACCGAACCAGGAAGAAGCGAGTTCTGGTAGAGACAACCCCCGGGATAAGAGAGGCTGACGTCTAAAAAGGGAACCCTGTAGCTGTAG
The DNA here is from genome assembly GCA_022497025.1 of Hypoxylon sp. FL0890. Taxonomy (NCBI): domain Eukaryota; kingdom Fungi; phylum Ascomycota; class Sordariomycetes; order Xylariales; family Hypoxylaceae; genus Hypoxylon; species Hypoxylon sp. FL0890. The sequence goes on along the minus strand of MU386540.1, from coordinate 493,490 downwards.
GACGCCAAAGAGGATTATTCTAAGCATGGCCCAACATTTCGGCAGGAAGTCTGGTTTTCCTGCTGGTTATAAAAGGTTGCGAATCTCCTCTGGCACCGCACCAACGCAAGTTATTCCTGCTTGATTGCCCTCACTAACTATGTACGCGCGTAAGACGTACATATACGCACATGGTGCACGCGAGCTTTGAAGTGTCAAAGTAGTTACAAGGGTCAGATTTCTGTTAGTGCCTTGCCCCCAGAGATTCCTAATATGACAGCTCATAAACTAACCTCGAGACTAGGTGCTTACACGACAAGAGTCCGCCAGTAAACACCGACAATTTTTTTTACCAACAAGCAAATCCAGTCGCCAAAATGGACATTATGTGTCACAGAGACAACTACAGCCCTAGCCCCCGGATACTGGAGCTCACATACAACTACGGCCGCGGACAGTTCGGTGCTCACCGGGACGTTCCATCCCCCCTGGCCACCTATCAACCGAACCATGAAGGAACCGAACTAGCTAGTCTCGCAGAGAAATTCTGTGCTCATAAGGATGACGGTTGTCCTAATATTTGCGAATCGGGCGAAGAGCTCTGTGCCCCGTGCAGTGATGGACAGTGTGGTAATGTTCACGGAGGTTAGGGTACACTTTGCGTATACTCTAGAAAGAAAAGAAACGGCGCACATAGAGCTTGGGCTATGAATGCTGGGGGGACGATCTGACGATAGATATTTTGACTACCTAATCTCGTTGGGGTATAACATACCTAGAGTATGTATAAGATAATGCAAGGGGGTAATGGTTGACTGCAGTGCGTCTCTTGGCTTTTTGTCAAGCTCCGGGTTCTATAGCAATAGAAGAACTCGTCATTTGTGATATGATCGTCTATTCTAAGCATGACATATTCCGTACAGGAGGCTCGTGTCGTCATGTCAACTCCGACTGTCCAACCTTCCCACCTCGTGGCCGGACAGGGATTCTCGGTTTCATCATAGTGGAGATGCCCTCGAAGCCCGAGTTTCCGGAGTGTTTCCGAATTGTTCGTTCCGGGGCTGTGGTTGAAGCACACGGGCTGCGATTCCCGTAAATAGATAATCTTAATACGTCCCTATAGCCAATATGGAAGGAAATTCTTCACCGGTGTGGGTTAACGTTACTATCGCGTCGCCCCTGCGGCTGAGAACTATAGCAAACTGCCCTATATATGCAGATCAGAACGACCCAGCCCCTCGGTCGAGGCATCGCTTCCCATTCTTCACCCATGAGATCGTAGGATCGATATTTTCTGAAACGGCACGCCCTTGTTCTCCCTCATGATTAAACACAATACGAGGATACTGAATACAATTATCGCTTACACATTTGCCCCAACTAGAGCGGCCTACTATTCTTACATCTTATTCGACCCATTAAGCCACTTACAAAAAGTTATATATATTGCTCTTAAAATGAGCGCATTACAACAATATAATTCACATAAAACCCATACACTAAGACAGAAATGTCAATGGAAAATATATGTCATTAGCCATGCCGATCCCGAAACCGGCACGACGCCTCTGCTGTAGTATGCGACACGAACCTTCCAACTCCTCCGCACGCTCTAAATACCCGACTGTAACACATCGTCTTAATTTAGACATAGAGAAAGAGCTGTCACGCCCAGGATCGGTCGATTGACCCGACCAGATGCCTTAAAACTGGTAAACCGCCTCAAATCCACCAAGCGTCCTTCCCCGGAGAATCAATAATGTGATTAGAATCGAAGTGAGTAAATGCTCCAACGGTAGACCCGCCTGTTTATCTCCCGATCGCGAGGTATGAGGCAGAATCTATAAGTAGCATGCCAGTTGGATTTCGGTTTCGTCGCCCTTCAACACCGAATTACACCATCGAGACCTGGAACTTAGGCCAGGAGAGCAGCACCCATACCCAAAACACCCAGAAGGAGACCTGATTGAACGGATACCAGGCCGGCACCGCTGGCGGGCACTGAGTGAGTAGGCGCAGAGCTCGACGAGGTAGAGGCCGCCGTGGTAGGCACCGCAGAAGTCAGGGTGATATACGAGCTGGGACTGGAAACCACGTAGCTGGAAGAGACATTGGGGTAGGCGGTAGGTCCAGCAGAAACAGTCGAGTTTGACATGGGGTAGAAGATGGAAGAAGAAGACGACGAAGAAGTGGTGGTGTTGTGCGCAATAGAGCTAGTAGGGTACGCAGGTGGCGTCGAGATGGATGAAGAGGTCGACGAGCTGGAAGACGAGTACAGCGGGCAAGCGGTGTTGGTAGGGTTGCACTTGGTGATGGTGACCGTCGCTGTGAGGTAAGATGTGGTGGTAGTGGTCTGCGCAACCGCGGTGACGGCGCTGGCAGCCAGCATGATCAAGGATGAGACAAGCATCTTGAATGTTGTTGTTGGGTTGATCGAAAAATGGGTATCACGTTTTAAGAATTGAAGTTCCTCCTCGGGATCGTCGAAGCAGAATATCCAAATTGTTCAAGCCGATTAAGTGCCTGAGCTAAGGAGTGAATATCACGGAATGCTGATCTTGTCTTCTTTTCCCGTTGTTTGTTTTTGTGAGACACGTTCGTTTGTTGGGTGAGGGAGTGACGAGTAACCGCGTAACGATGAAGATGTATAAATGAGCGTGGGTTGCAAAATGCAAGTTTGTTCGCAGTTACAAAAGAGAACGAGTGAATGGCGGCCCTGAAGCTGACGGTTGCTTTAAAAGGGGAGGGTAAGAGGGAAAAGACGAGCGGTGGAGGCGAACGATGGCGGCTTGCCCTTTTTTATCGGGACATGGGGGAAAATTTCCAAAGGCTCCTAAATCTGCCAATAATAACTCACGACTGGGTCGGCTAGGTCAAATTAAGGCACACACACAGACGTACGCCTCAATGATACGGTGGATTATGTGGATCGACAAACGTCTACCGGGTAGAGACAAGGATAAATGGGGATCATCCCCTGGCTATCGTACCTTTCACTGCGCGGACAAACCATCCCGACAGGCCTCATTGCGACAAAAGGTCAAAAGGAGAACGAACCTTGCGATTACCTAATTACCCTTGTTCACCTTTAGTTTGTGCGGCGACGTTACCAGCCTATCACCTAAGATCAATGGAGTTGTCGACAAGTAGACTAGAAGCTATCAAAGAATATCTACTCTTTAGATAATTATATTGATGAAAGGCGACTCTACTGGTAGAGCTGGAATAAGCACCCGTCAGGACAGCATGGCAAGCTGCGTTGTTCCTGCAGGAGAAAAGTGGAAAAGAACAAAGCCGACAGATTGTAATTGGAGCCCCGTGGGAAACTAAACAAGGCGCGCTGATTTTAGCGTTCCCGCTTGTGATTCCCTTTATAGATTAGATCTCCCAGGCTAGCCCTAAATAGTCGCCAAGGACCCCCGCTGAACCAATCATGTGCGATTATGGTCGGTGGTCGATTAGGATTAGGAAATATTGCAGGAGTACCTAGGTACGTGGTCCTTGGTCTTACGCTACGTAAGCTCCTCATCTCCCAGCCATCCAATTGAACTCATCCCAACCCATCATGCTCACCAACTTTGATCCTTTTTCACATTCACGCGAGCATCGTGTTTGCCTCCAACGTTTAGAGTCGAAAAAAAAGAACCCGCCTCTGCCTAACCCACAAACAGTTTGACTTGAAATAATCTCAGGCAAATATAGGCTACCAACAGGCGACATGTCTAAAGTAACTAATCAGTGCCCGTTCATTGGAGCGCATCGACGTAGCTTTCCTTCATTTTCCCGAGATTGCAAACATGGGGTTGCATGATTTACTCTATGCCATACTCCGATGAATTTCGTGCTGAAGATTTATCGGACTGGATCTAATCGAGATTGTCTACATACATAGTACATCCATACATGTGATCTTTTTCACGGTATTTCTACTCATCATTTCTAGCATTTGACAAGCAAAGAATTCTAATCAAAGCATTCTCAACCGCGTCTCATTCTCCACATAAATCAAACGACTAGATCAACCAACATACCACTAAAATGAGCTTTCTCCACTGAGTGTTGCCATTCCGAGATGAAAGGAGACGACCGGCTCATTCGTTGGCCATGCGACGAAGGTCAATGCTTTCGAACCGAGATGTTGCATTGCTTGCAGGGATTTGCAAATTCTAGACCCGAGAGCTGAGATTCCGACTTCAGCTTCTACACTAGATTCTGCGCAATCAACCGTGCCGAACTCGTGGTCTATGCTGTGACACGTGAGAATTCCGACTTCGTGTCAGGCGATGACTAATGTCGGAGGGATATTGGATGATGATGTCTACAACCATCCTTGGAAGTGCCTGGGACGACGATTACCTCGCGCCGCATTGTATGGAGGTCGGGGAGCAGCTGGAGGAGGAGGAGGAGGAGGAGGCCGATGATGTCCGAAATCATCGTCAATATTGCCGTCATAGAACTTATCCCAGCCTGCAAAAGGCGAATGGTGATGATGCCAAGCACCCCAAGGGTCCACACGACATCGATAGAAGGGGTTGCTCTCAGAGTGGCTGCTTGAGTGACTTCGAGTGCTGCTTCTTGAGGACTTCGGCTCTGCATCCTGTTCCGCCTGCCGGAACCGTTGGTAATAATTCCAGGCTTCTTCGATGTTCTGTTGTTTCCGATGTGCCTCTTCGCGCTTTTTGGCTTCCTCTTCCAACAATTTCCGGACTTTGGCGATCTCAGCAGCACATTCATCTTGCTTGTTACTGTATTCGCTATGGTTCTTTTTTATCGCTTCGTAAGTCATCTTGAGGGAGTTGTGGACGTCTTCGACAGCCGCGTAAGTGTCGTTGATGGCAAGATGAGTCCCTTTAATGGCGCCTTGGGTGTTCTTAATTGCATCTCGAGACTCTACCATCCCACTAGAGACAAAACCCTTCAATCCGTCTATCTTATTCCCGGTCTCCTTCGCTGCGGTCAGAGTTCCCTTCAGGGTTTCCCCATGGGAAGCCCATTGGGCTTTCGTAATGTAGCCGGGCTCATATTCTTCGAATCGCTGTTCCGCGCCAAATGGAACCCAGTACCCGTGTGGACGAGGCATTATGGCTGCTTCTGCTCCCTGCTGCAATGCTTCGTCTGCTATCCAGTATGTGTCTTCTTGGATACTTTCGCCGCTCGCTGTCTTCGTTGTTGCCAGCTTCTTTACCTTCTTGCTCTTCTTATTCTTCGGAACCGGGTAAAGGAAAAGACACATTGCCGAAGAGTGATGAGTAGGGTTGAACGAAATAAAGTTCTCACGAAGCTATGTCCCCCTTTTTTATAACTATGAAGCTTACCGCTCATCGAGAAGATGCGCTCCGCATTTCGATTTCTCACGGCTCAGTAACTCATTCTACTTAGTTCTATTCTCGGACGAGAAGGTACCTTAAACACCTTCCACCGCTATTCACTGACCGGCCCATTGTTAGACGCAGGACCCGCAGCGTACGTTCGTAGGGTCTTTGAGATACTTCTGCAAGTCTCGCGTCTCGGAGCTACCGATTTGCAGGATAGAAGAATTGTCTTCGATCTGCAAACGCGAGATTCGCTGCAAGTCGACAGGCTTCATACAGCAGCTGTCAGGCCTTGTTACCGGCTCTTCACAAGTACGTGAGACAGAGCCATAAAGACTGCGTCTTGCCATTCTATTCCGTATCTCACGTCACAAGAAACCCTCCATTATAGTTGCCTTTGTCCATACGGAGTCGTGAACCAATTAAAGCCATTATTAAATGGAGTTGAGAGACAGGCGCTGACCGCCCTCTGTAGTTTCTACTATCCGAAAACCCAAACTTAGCTGGCCGGGAATTCCGAGACGCTCTGTTCAAGTCTCAGGTAAGGTCTTAATGGAGTCACCTTTAGAGAGCGCACGTCCGACGCGAAGTAAAGCGGCGATTCAAGATGTCGTCTGCATAGATGTTAATACCACCAGATATTGTATGTCCATATAGACTAGCTACCCGGAGCAGAATGCCAGATAATATCATCAAGGATAAATATCCTGATCTACTAGCTTCGATTCAAGCGTACCTACGATATATAGCACGCCATATTACCAGTATGTCTACGACAGCTAGGATTGGTCCCGGAAGTCGGAACATACGAAGGAATCGATGCAAAGCAATGAATTTTAATTGAAAACATCGTAACGGCAAAGGCTAATCTCACTGCCTGCAAAGCTAATCTGCACTGAATCATTCGTAAGTGCATTTACCATTTTGCTCATGTCCATGTTCATTTCCTGCTCATCTCACACCCCATCATGATCCTGGGATGTCAGGAGGAAAAGAAATATCTCAAATATGTACAGGTGTAAGAATCGAAAAGTCCCTAATGTTGCCTCCTTGTTATCCAGCAGACGTAATGCCTCGCGCGGGAAAAAAACTAGTCGCCATGCACTCAAAACTCCCTTTTCCTTGAAATGCAAATGACAAGAGATCATAACGCCTTGCAGAATCCCTGGGTATCGACTCTTTTCCCGGTAAACGTCACAACCCTAATTCCCTCCCCCTAATAGAAAAAGAAAGTCGCTCCACAGAAGATGGGCCTGCCTCTCTGGGTTTCATGTCTGTGTATGTGTGGCACTTATGCGATGAACCGTCGCGGTTTGAAGGTGGAGGTGTGCCGCTTCGTCGTGCTGTTAGTCGCGGAGTCGGAGTACACCTTGACCGAGTTGATCAACCAGTACGTGTCCTTAAATGCCGAAGGATTGCTCGCAACATATTCCTGGCACGTCGCTGCCTTGGAGCCGCAGACTGGGTCGCTGCTGAATACCTTACCGGCCCAGTCACCGCAGAAGGTGGTGTCGAATACGATCTGGTGGTCCTTGAAGTGACTCGGGATGTCGCAGCCCGAGCCCGAGAACGTCGTCTGAGGAGATCCCCAGGTACTGGGGTCGGGCTGGCCCGAAGTGATGTCCTGCGGGATGTCGCCGGTGCGGGGGAAGAAGAAGATGTTGATCGCCGACGAGGTCCACTCGAGCGCAAAGATGCCGCCACCGATCTCGTTGAAACCGTCCGCCAAGGTCTGGGTATCTTCACTAGAGATACCGCAGCCAATGTTGCCGGTTCCGGGCGCGTTGCAGTTGCCTTGCGAGAAGGTACAGCTTGGGCCGGTGTGGAGAGTGTAAGTGGTGTTCGTTGCCAGGTTCACTCCCTCGATAATATCGATCTCTCCATTGTACGGCCAGTTTTGACCGACGGTCCAGAAGGCTGGCCACTGTGAATATGTGTTAGCGAATTCATAAAGGAACTAGACACATCATGTGTCGAGAAGGGGCGAAGTTAATAACGTGAGTAAGCACGAAAGGGGAGCAAAAGAGTAAAAAAATAAATAATTACATACACTTCCACAGGCAGCGGCAGGCTGGTGAGCGATGTCGGCAATAATGAGAGCCTCGTTGTAAGTCTTCTTGGAGTTCACGCGAACAGACGAGCGACCGCCGACAGGGTTCGTCGTGTTGTAGTCGACACCCAGATAGACGCCATTGTTGGCGTAACCCGCGAGAGACAGGGCATTGGCCTCAGCCGCTCCGAGGTACTTCACAAAACCGTTCGTCGGGTCCGGGAGGTTGAAGAACTCGAAGCCGTCGAAGAAGTTGGTGTTGTCATACGAGTCCTGGATCGTGTAGGCAGCCTGCGCTGCGACTCCGAGAGTCAGGACGGCACCGAGGCGCATGAGCTGTGGTGAGTACATCATCATGTCGATGTGAATGCACGTTCAACGAGAGACACAAAGTAGGTTAAATGAATGTATCGAAAATATGCGTAGAGAATGGAAACGGTGGGATATCTTGCGCCGGGCAAGTTTACAATGTTCGGAGTGAAAGTGATTGTCTGTGAATATGGAAAGACAGTGATTGTTGGGCGCAGCCGAGGCGAGGCGATGCGGCGGTCGTCTTTGAATTTAAAATGAAAGACAATGGGTTGTCGAGTCTGAAAGAGAATGGTCAAGACTCGAAATGACTGCTGATGTTGTCGAACAATCGCAGGGCTGGAAATTCCGTTGTTCGGGTTGGCTTGTGTTGAGATTGAACAATCGGGGCCGCAACAAAGACGTATGTACTGAGGCTGAACTGTGGGTAAGGAGAGACACGAAGAATTTGAAGTTTGCAGTTTTTAATCTTCTCTTACAGCCGCATAAGGAGGGACGGCTGGTCAGGTGGTGGGAATATGTGAAGACGGTTGGGTCTTAGAAGTGGAATCTACGGAGGGCCGGATTGTGTTGACCACCTGGGCACGGGAACAGCAGCTGCCTCCGAATTTAACAGATTTAAGAGTTCCAAAGGAAGGTAGGGAAGAATACAGAATCCACCTTGGTGTTTCCTTAGTTTTAGATGAATTAGGAAGGCACACTCGATACATGTTGGGATTAGATTTCTTTTCCTCGGGAATTCAAGAACGACCCCGGAAGGCGCGGTGATATGTGACATTGAGTCCACGCAACCGGCCGGACAATGCGAGCAAGCAAGATCTATAGCTCAATCATCCTTGAATGAAATCATAGTAGGTGTCTGTTAAGAGACGGAGCGATAGGTCCTACGCGGTACATAGATCACACTAATCGAATCGTGAGACCACCTCCTTAAAGTTGCGGATTAGATGAAGCTAGCATGGGATCAAGGCTCACAGCTTCGCTAGCAAAGCTTAGAGTAACGTTTGGTTGGAGGACATGCCGCCAGGGTGCCTGTATCAGAGCGCAATCTATCCGATAACAGAGGATCGGAGCTGGGTTAAGACACCAAGGTGCCTGGGAAGAATATGAGTTGGATACCTAATGTAGGTGCAGATGTTTCCATGATGGGCAGCTTGGAAGCTTCTCAGCCAATAGATGGCATGTAGTTGATCGAAGCTGGGGATAACGGCCGCCACAGCTTGGCACCCCATCCAGCCCCTTTTGACCCGCACCGTGCCCCGCTACAGGTACTGTGCTCCCCACTATAAGTACCGCATCTAGCATTGCGTTGAGGAACGTTACCTCTTCAGCTAGCACAGTGACAAGCCTACGCGCCACAGCCGGCGATTGGTGCAAGCCCGCATCTGAAACGGCAAGGCGAAACAAGACGGTCGAAACGTCCTGCTTCCTTTGGATATTTCATTGGATATCGTTATTTCAAATAGGCCGCGACTGCTGCTTCGGCCTCCTTCCGAGCTCACCTTAAAGGTTCTACATGTACAGAATACTGGGATTATAGTGTAATGCTACCATATCTCGCTGTACGACCGAGTTCACCACCGAGATGTGCCGATTAAATTTGAAGCACAACAATGGAGCGGACCGAATAATCGACATCTTAGTGCCTGGTCCCGGGATCCGACTAGGATCTACTATCTGGATGATCTCGACACTAGGTACCGTAAAAATGGTAGTGTAAAGCTTATTTTCATGCTTCGAGGGATCTCTATTGCTGAGCCCAGCGATCTGGATCTGGACCTGGGCTGTTTTTGTTTAGGTTTCGATCGTCTCAACTATATAGCTCATCTGCCTAAGCTGGGGTCATCAAAGTTGAAACATTCGATATTCGTCAGCAGATATACCAGCCTAACAGAATGCCTTGTCACATCTCAAGTCTAAACTGCCTCTCAGGGGAAGCCATACATGTGACAGGACCAGTTTTTAGGCGTTCACACTTAGTAGTTTCCACCCGTCTCATGCTCAGGCGATTTTGCTGAATACCTGCCTCCAAGGGTAAAGAACGGATCTAGCTGTCGCATGCTACTAACTCCGAGTTTCCTATTTTAAGCCCTGGCGATGATCTTACATGTCGATCACTGATTAAACCCGAGCCGCACTAATACACCACTCCTCGGATAGTTTTCGAGTGCATAAAGGAGAATCTTATGAATGTTTATTTTGGGGAGCGGGTAATACAGCGAACAATTCGGGTCAATTCTACAGCATGATTACGTTTAATTGTCTTGGATTCATTTGCAATCATGGCGATTCTGCGAGTCTAATGCACCGTCAAACTCGTGTGCTACTTAGCAAGATCCTGTACATCCTGTTTCGGGTTTTACGATATCATGTCACGTTCCCCTGACATCTCAGTAGAAAGACAAACGTCGAAATTGTAATAACCGGTAACGTGCCCCTAGTCATCTCTTAATTCTCGTCCTGCTGCTTGCCTTCAGACGGAGTCTTCGAATCCGAAGGGGTGGCTCACTCGCACATTAGTTGTTGATATGCCGCCATAACCTCGGGGCTGGGGACAGGCTGCAAATTCTGTGAGCTTGTGACCGGATGACCTGAGAATAATGGTGTAACTTACACAGACGCGAGTGCTCTCACGAGCTTCACAAACTGTCTTGTGAATTGGCCAATCGGTTCGCTGGCACTCCTTACTGCAATATCGAACCATCTTGCATTGATTACACTTCTGAAGCTCGACATCGTTTGCTCCGCAACCGAAACAGACCTTGCTGACCATCGCCTCTGCAGGATGCTCATCATTGGAGTGTCTGTCGATAAGAAGATATCGTTAGTAATTTCCCAGTCGAATTCGTGTTGGTCCAACAAGTGATACAGTGGTTTGGCTGTTCACTGGACTTTCGACAAGGCCGTAATACGAGCTGAGAAGAGAGATAGTCGACTGGTAGGAATTATTGGCTTACCCCAAACCGCTGAACCAGAACTCATCACCAAGATCGAAGGGGGATTTTCCTCGGGCCTTGTATTTCTGTGTATCGGCAAAATTCTTGGAGCCCGTCTCCCAAGGAATACCGTTGTTCTTGTACTCTTCTATGGCCGTAACCAGTTGTAGTTGCTGTTCGACGGTAGGAAGGAAAGGTCGAAGGACCTGAAGTGCGAGCAGGTGGCGATTCTCAATGATGACGCCAAGTTCCATGGCGAGCATGCCGAAGATGATGGCTACACGTTCTCGCCTGTGGTGGCGGGAACGCGGCTGAAAGTCGGACGAGAGGATCTTGTCAAATTTCTGGCTGACCAGGCCCTCGTTCAGCTTCTTGATCGTGCCCTCCCTGTCGTCTGCTATAGTCGGGTAGAGAAGTTTACATTGACACATCTCGGAAAGATCGTTTGCGATTTCGTAGTCGTCATCCGACTGTAAAAGACCTCGACCCCAGACACCCATCTTGGCTGTTTCCTGAGAGATTTGGTAGGGGAATGTCAAACACAGAAGGGGAGAATGAGCATTAGTATCTTGGAGTGATAACTACCTATAGGCAGGCCAGGAGAAATGACGAACATTGGCCGAATGATGATGAGTTAGAAATCTCCAGCTATGATCAGTTATTTGAGATTTGTACCTAGGTAGCTTCTAGGTTTACCTTGGAAAGATTTTAGGTTAGACAAGGAGTCATCTCATAGGAGCGGGTTGTTGTTGCCTTCTCTCGATAGCCGGTTCCCGGAGAACAAACTGCTCAGAAAGACTAAAGGAGCCTGGGGCAAGTACCACGGGGACAATTAGCAATAGCAGATGAACTCGCGGCCGAAATGACTCCCATAGCGTCTCTACTTCCCGGATACATGTGTACCTAAGATAATATTGATATATGCCTCCCTAATGGTATATCACCCCTTATTCACTCACCTAACTCAAGCAACTACTTACAAGGAGTTATCTAAGGTAGTGTTGAGGTAGGTAATATGCTCACAAATCATACAATAAACCAAAGCTTAGAACCCTTCGAGTTTGTGACGTGAATCATTGAAATATATTGCTACTAATCAAGCATAGAGCTTAAGCAGGCATAGCTCGTGATTAAATCTCTAATATCGTTCAATCCTCTTCGTGCAGCTTCAAGTGGTGGCGTGCTCTATTTACATAGCAGTACAGATGCACATGAACCGTTATCCTCCCTCCAGGCCATCTCATAACCTGAAATAGGCCAATTAGATCATTCCTCTGAATGGTCTAAAAGCCGATGGTGACGAGTTGATGACGGATATGGTTGTCAAACAGACAAGCTCAGAAGACTTTCATACGTCCTCTTTGATTGTAATGCAAAATGGGTATATTGAACGACAAGCAAAGCCGGGTTTTCATGCCACCACGAACGGGACAAGGCTTTAACAGTTCGTCCTCTGAGACAAATAATTTAACATTCAAGAGAAACATAAAGTGCGAGCCAACGATCCGAACCGGGAACCTCATTGTAATCAGGGAATTGACGGGGTTTGAAGGTAGTCATCCTATACTATAATATTCAGTTAGTACTTGCCATTCGCAGTGATTCTCGAATGTGAATTCAAGTGAAAATAAAATGTGTATGTAGACTTCTGAGTGAGTCTTGACAAAGGCAACCTATGTGCCGGGGAAAGGGTAAAGTAGGGTTAAGGAAATACGCACACTTGACCTTCTGCCCAGTCAACTTGTACCAGATAACAGCAACGAGGTCCTCTTTGAATCGTTCCCAAGGATTTCGGTTTAGATAGTAACTGAGCTCGCGGAAGTTGTACATTTCTCCCCAGCAATCACGTCCCCATTCACAACCTGCCATGTTGACAACAAAGTCTCGATCCTTTTCATTGTAATGGATGCGAGTGTCGTTTCCATTATCGGAGCATGCACCGACTGGGAAGCTGTTGATGAGTCGTTGTGGAAGGAAGGCTGTGTGACTGCGAATCCAAGGTTGTGTCGTATATAATTGTTCCAGTGCATCTTGTTCCTTGTGTTCCCACTCCATGTGCTTCTGCTCATACGCTACCGGATCCCACCATATATCCAGTAAGCGGTCTGTCCATTCGCTGCGCCTGATAAAGAAGGAACCGAGATTAAATCCCGAGCAGTCCTGAGAGAGCATGATGTTTACAGAGTCGACATTTCCGTCCCCGACCGGACTCAATGACTCTGGATCTAGATAATGGGCTGTTAAGGGGTGCGTAATATTGAGAGGGTTGAACTCGTTTATGTCCCGGTATATGTGTTTTTCCAAGTTGTTGAATAAGTGACGTTGAAGCGAATAGGAGGGTTCCATGATGAACGTGTTGAGGTCCAACCACCAAATCCTGCAGCAGGTTAGCGTGCCAAACTTCGTAATGCATACGCAAGCTTACCATTCAGCTTTTGGATATTTCCTAAAACTGTTCCTGATGCTGTCCACCTTCTCCCAGCTTTCTCGCCACTCGTGCGCGTACCGTTTCTTGGTGCTCATATCGACAATTTCGAGATCGTAACCCCATCTCGCGACGTACTTTCGTTTGTTCCTCACACTATCTCTTTCGATAGCCCACTCGCGTGCTCCTTTCCACTCCATTACACCGCCGCCAATGTTTGCGGCAAGTATGATAACAAACTTCTCCCCGCCTCCTAACCAGCTCGTTCTTCTCCAGTAGTACCATAGGGCTGAGGTTATGGTTAGCGACCTAGACGGTATAAGCTAGCGTCAAAACTCACGAGTGATGTAGAATAATAAATAACATGTGAGTAGCAGTAGCGCTATTAGCGCACGTATCTTTCCTTTCCTACCCATCCGTGCGATCATCGCTCTGACCCTTCCAAGTAGCGGAATTTTCCACCTACCCCGTCCGAGCTTCTCTTTTTCTGCGTATCTGTCGTCCGTTGCCATATTAAAGGATGGCAAGCTGCTGGAGATGCGGCGCATATGTCGGGTGAAGAAGCCCTGATTTTGTGTCGAAAACGATGGGTAACCAGTAACACCTTGACTCTTCAGTCTCGCAGATTCCCATGTTACAGTACCGCCATTAGGACCTGCGAAGGACGATTTCGCCGGACTCGATCGACCGCTCGTGTTGATATTTAGACCTGGAGAAGACCACCCTCCACCAGGGACGGGAGAGGGACTCCTGCTTAAAGACATCGGGATGTTAGGTGTACCTGGGGCATGATTCGCGTTAGTAAGATTGAGTGAGCTGACTGGCGGCGCAAGTAGATAAGCAGCCAACATACCAGGTATCGGACTGAGAGTTGGCTGCAGGTACTGGGCCTGGTGGCCCAGACGCAGAGGAGCGACGCGATTACCAGAGTTGCTACCTGCGGAAGATCGCCTGCGACGGTGACCGATCGCGGAGCGGTCGTTAAAGGACGAAGAAGAGACTTCGTTATCAGAGTCTACGGGCGCCAGATTTATTGTCCCTTCTGCCGCAGTCCTCAAGCGGAGAGACTGTCGACAGGCGAAGACGGAAACGAGAGGCAGAAGGCCAGGGTGGCTGAAGCCACTTTCGAGGATTCAAAGGTAATATAAAGGCAAATGTCTCAGGGGGGTGACAATACTGCGACAGTAACAATTGGTCTCGTCCCAATTGCGATTGGGATGTCTGCTAGAGGACAATATAAAGTATCTCTAACAAAAGGGTAGATTTCGCCGACAATATGTACAACTGATGGATTTAAGAAAACAACTTTGGTCAATGTTGTCGTCTTGTACTTCTTCTCTCGTATGTGCAGGGGTTATTGATAAGTTGTAGTAACCGTATCTGGTAGTCTCGACCTAAGGAATAATTAATTTTTTTCCCTTCCTCTTTCCATCCTGCGCGACATTGTTAAGATGGCCAAGAGTAGCATTAAATTTGTAGAGTGGGACGGTGGACCCCCACGAGCCACCGTTGAGATTTGAAGTGGCCTCTATTCTGCATCCTAAAACTTAATAGTCACGAAGTATGGAGAGAGAGCGATGTGAAGATGAACGTTGAGTCCAGGATGCATTCCATCATCTTCAATTGGCCGATTCCAGCACATCGAAGGATAATCCCAGGTACCTCGTGATCGGATCCGTTATCTAAGGGAATCAATTGACAGCTCCAATATGTTCCTGTATGTGAATGTGGCGTTTTTAGTGTCATCCATTTTTACGTGATGTCGATAATGCATCTGACTCGCTAAAAGGCATTGACTTTTGGACAACTCGCGAAAGCCATCCAATCATACCCCGTATTTGGCCGCATCCGTCCAGCGAAGGATCGTTCAGGTATCTGGGTATTAATTACAAGACCGATATGGGAAACTGTTGGAATGCGCCTCGCGATGATTTCCAGAATATCGGTATAATTGTGATACAAGGTGACGTCCTTCGAGTTCAATTTGAAACCCTTTGAAGGTTCAATGTTCTTAACTTAAGCCCTTGCTTGCCTACTTTCATCTCATGTACCTATGAAATAGAAACTAAACTCTATCTCTATCGTTATATTTCAGGGTCTAAGTTAAAGGGATTCAGGTACCTACAGTTAGGTTTGTTCCCATGTGCGCAAGTCCCAACTTTAAAAAAGTTCAGATGTAACCAACCAACCAACCAACCAAATCATCCAATTTTACTAAACCTCCAAGCCGTCTAGCCTGAAAAGGTATCATGACTCGTAGGTAGATCGACTAGCATACGAGAACATGATAGAAAACGGCTATCGCGACAAACGCTTACCACGTGAATACGATAGGTGTGTCTACTAAGGCTTCATTAGGCCAACGCTACTAGCTGTGTATCGAGTCAGACTAATCGTTACTATTCCTAGATGGTCTCTATTGGGTAGGCACTGAATAAAAAGAATCTTAGCACTGAAGATAAGCTATTCATTGTGAAACCTCCCTCCACTGGCCCTACTTCGCAATAAAGACACGTATCTGGAAGCACTTTCAGCTGCTAGTATTCGTATTGACTAGGCAGCTAATATTTCGTCAGACTCGTGTAGTTACCTTGACTCCCATCCCTTTTATCTGCAAAGAGGAACACGAAACTACCTATCTGCCTTGCGATGGCGGGTTGAGTTGGCGGGAATCTATCGAGGCACTTGATGGTTCTGACTTAGGTATTGTAGGATTGAATACAGACAACAACTACCGAGAATCAACGTTCCTTTATTTTTCAAAGGAACATGTTATTCGAGGCGAATCTCACTGTAATATTTATGCATTTCGCGAGTCCGCCAAGAATATACTTTACTTAGACGTCGATTTGTAACCCTCAGATCCGACTCTAGTGGATGAAGACGTCTCACAGGCTTATAATGGAAATGGTGCTTCATCTATACTTCCGGCTGTCGACTTCATAGGTGGCCAAACGTGTATGAATATTACCGTTTGCCACAGTCGTCTTCAGTATTAGCGACTGCGACATTCGGGACTCCGAGACATGTGTATTGTAATGGAATTTCAAGTTTACAGCCCGATTGAAACATACCGACTGGAAAGTGATAACAAGTCTGGTGTCATGATTGAGGTCTGCGTGTCGCCAATCTAGCTTTACGTGGTATCGCCAATGTGAACAGACGAATTCCCTCGAGACACACGACCGCTAATCGGGTACTACAACATCTATGCAGCTAGGTCAAGATGCCTTCACCATCGAATAGTCGGCCGTTCGGCTCACGGGCTGCCTCAACCCTAGTGTCTAGGGTGTGGAAAGCAAAGACTGGCTAGTATGCAGCATATTGACGTGGCAGCCCATATTAATCCTCAGATCGATTTGACGATGGAAGATGCCTACTGGGTCGATACTAGCCAGTAATAGGACGGGCTTGGTTTCTAGTACACGTGATGGGGGATTATCGCCGAATCCCCTCTTAGCGGCGCACTTGGGCAGCTGAACTCCTTCCAACCTTTTAAATTATTTGCGACAAGGACTGAGGGAGCGGCGAGCAAAACCCCCCCAGCCACCCATCATCAGCAACTTATTAACGTCGTAGCCGCCTTATGTGGGGCCGCCTGAAGCCCAGCGAGCACCAGGAAGCACTGGAGGAGCTCGATTTTTAGTCTTATGAGTCCCCACAGTCGTAGTCGGCATCTAAACAAAACAACGTTATACTCTTACATTCGAACCGTTGCGACGGTATACAAACTTTAATTATCTTAATATACTCTCTTTAATATTAATTATAGAGAGTTTTTCTGAATGGACTCGATTATACGTAGCAAGTCCAATTCTTCAAGATGATGACTCGAGAGCATCATCGCCGGCGGAGTCCTGAATCCTCTCGCCGCCGGCGCAAAGAGCGGCGAGATTCCAGAGAACAGCTCCAGAGCCAGCAAATTCCAATGCCCCTCGTGCGCTACGAAGAACGAGCCGATCCCATAGACCAATCGCGCGCCTTCTCCCCCCTTTCGTCCTCCTCATCCACTTCCTCGTCCCTATTAAACATTTCTCGACCTCAGCGATTTGGGCTGGGCAGATTTTTCTCGGGGGGCAGTGGGAGGAAGCAACATCGCGTAAAGAAGAAGCGTAGTCGTTTTCTCAGATTCGGGAACTCTTCTTCGTCGTCTGTAGGTTCGGATCTCGCCTATGGAAAAGGATACATCGAACGTCGCAGGAGTCGTGAATTTAGCCCTCCGAGTAGCTATGGGAGGCCTGCCCTTTCGCGACGCGCGCAAACGGACGAAGAGATACTTGAATTGGGGCGGAAGTTTGCTGAGATAGCTAGGCAACAAAATGCGGAGGACCTTAGAGCAGCTGGGAGGACTCGGCCGTCGGCGCTGGTTGGTGCGGCTGCGGCCCTGAGTCAGTTTCGCCGAACAAATAGTGGGCACTCGAGCCGAGGAGTTGGAAGCTCTAAACCGCGTCGGGATTCTTCTCCAGACGATTCTGAGTGGGAGTCCGCCTCCGACGATGATGACTCGTCTAGTTCCGAATTTGACTCTGGCCTTGCCTACGGCTCAGGACTGAGCCTTCCCAGCACTTCTGCCAGAGACCTCCCTTCCCAGCCTCCTCCCCGGACTCCTCCTCGTTCCCTCACCTCCCCTCGCTCCCTCAAAGCACCTTATGAGCCGCCTCTCCACCGGAAACCTTCGGTAGTTGATCCGAATCTCTTTGGACCTGTAAACTCTCTCCGTGGTTATGTTGAGACCCCTTGCGGGTTTGAGGAGGTTGATCGATCCACGGTCGTGGATGGGCGTCGACCTTACGAGCCCTCAATTCCTCCCAGCGAGAGTGTGTCTGACAGCCGTCCGTTACAACGGGTATATCCCGTTCCAACATCGGACCCGGATCGCTTCGATGCCCGAGAATCCGTTGTGTCTAGTCAACAGGGCCTGTCTAGCCGGTCCCGGCCCGCGCCGGTACCCATGCAGCCTCCCACACTACAGCAACCGAAGCCGATAGCACCAGTCTCCAGGAAAGTGCTTGACTCGGTAGAAACAGATTCTAGGTACTCGGATCGTTCGTTGTCCAAACGAGTCCTCGAGGAGGCTGCCGTTGCCGGAGTAGCTGGAGCAGCAGTAGGCGCAGCGTTGGGCTCTGAACGTAGAAGTGACCGCAACAAGCCCGACAGTAGGCGTGATCGCGATCGTGATGGCAAACGGCGGTCAAAGCGCTCCGATGCTGGTGTCCAAGAAGAGAAGGTTTCGAAACGCAGAAGTCGCGATGAGCTTCAGGCAGAACGCCTCGAAAAAGGTCAGGAGAAACGGCCTCTACATGATCAAGACTCCGAAAGAGAGAGACTCTGGCGGGAAAAGATCGTACCGGAACTGAAGCGGGAATCTGAGAAGGAGGGACGTCGTCGTGAGGATTACCCTGATGAGGCTTACGATTACGATCGACTGCGTGCTAGACGCGAGGAAGAGCGAAAAGAAGACCGACGAACTGACCGTGACGAGGCTCCCAGAGAAGAACCCCGAGATGAACGTCGAGACGAAAAACACGCTAGTCGCGTTGAGGTGGGAAGTTCTAAACGGTCGGAAGGCCAGGAACCTTCGCGAGAGGGTCCAATCGATCCGTTCCAATTTCAAGTGGCTGATGACGCTTTTCAAACTCCGATCTACACAACACCTAAACGACCCCTAACACCGAATGTGATTACCGTGGATCGGGAGCCCGATTTCTCTCGGTTTGAGCTTCGCGAAGACGATGCACATGCCCAGGAAAGACTTAGTCGAAGAGATTCTTATGAACGCGAACTTCGTGAGGCCCGTGAAGCATACGAAGCTGCTGAGCACGCGACCGCTCCTGTCAGTGAAGCTGCATTTGCTGCTGCCGCCGCAGCAGTGATAGCCGAGGAGCGTCGCGGACGGAGTCGTAGCCGAGGTAGCGATGCCACTTCTAGGAATAGATCGCGTCGAGGCGAGTCTCCGAAGCGTGAAAGAGATGCCATTCTAGAAGATGCCAACCGGTATTATCGGGAGGCCGAACTTGCACGCAAAATAAGAGAGGAGGAGGATCGAACCCGCTCTGAGGTCGAGTCATCAGTTTTGGACAAATGGAAGCAGGAGCGGGAACAGGCTGTTGTTGACATCGTGGCACCTCCAGAAATGGCTCATCCCAAGAAGAAGAGTCCCTATGATGGACCTGATGCTGATGTCCGCATTGATAATGTTCTGGAACACCCTAGTGAGCTTTCTCGTTTCCGAGTGCCGTACAGCAGAGGTCGCTCCAAAACTCCCGTTTTCAGGGCAAGGGATCCTTCAGCCGAGCGCGACCGGCCAATGCTCAACGTTGTGCGGCCTACGCCTATTCCCTCGCCAATGCCAGAAGAACCACATCGTGAACAGGGACCTTCTGAGACTGCGAAGAGTGTTGATAGCTCTACATCCAGGACTGCCCCTGAGGTGGTCATTAGCTCTCGAGGCGAAGTAGTCCCAGCACCGCCAACGCCAAAAGCTGTCACCTGGGGCGAAAATCAGACAAAACACTACGTGGTAGAGAGCCCAGAGAGGGAAGATGACCCATATTCAGGAGCCAAGATCGTGACACCTGCTAAGACGCCAAAATCTCGACCTGCGAAGAAGAGTGCCTGGGGCATTATTGCGTCAGCCATTGGTGGGAGCAGCAGTGAAGCTGCATCTTCGAGTGTCTCAGACCGCGCCGTAGATACTGACCCGAAGAAAACCAGACGTGCCTCGAGGGACCAAGAGAGATCCACGAACCGTAGATCTTCAGCACAAGTCGAAAGCACAGATGAGATCCCCCCTATTCCGGGCCCGAAACCATCTAGTCCGAGAGGTGCCCAGATGCCGGGAAGTTTTGCCGAGGACCCAGCTTTCACGGCCAACATAGCTGCAGCCCTCGAGGGCAGCGGCTTCGATCCTAATATTGTAATTGACGATGCCAGCTTCCACAGGCGGGATTCTCCCCCCGGCTCAAATGATTCGGGTGTGTACCGATCACCATTCGTGGAATCAGTGACCGACTTAGGTACTTCCATGCCCACGTCTTCGCAAAATGGCCGTGAACATGGCTTTGTCATTGGCGAAGTCGAGACGCCCTCCGACGAGAAGGATATATCGACTGATAAGTCGAAAATTCTCTCCGAGCCAAATAAGAAGGAACAGCGTCAACAGGAAAAGGCCTCTGAACGAGACAGTTCCGAAAGGCGCGAGGTCGTCGTCGATAACGGCAAAGCTGTGGATACCTCACGACCTATCGTAGAAGATAATTGGGATGCACCTTCGAGGACGCTAAGCATGAAGGAAAAGAAGAGACGCGAGAAAGCGGCAAGGACTCAGACCTTGGAAGACGAGAGAGCCGTTGACGACTCGTCCGGAAAGGGGCAAGCTCTTGAGGCGGAATTCCTGGGCGCCGGTGGTGCTGATGAGGATGAAGACTCTTCCCTCAAAAGGAAGAAGTCGAAAAAATCCCAGAAGGCTATTGTCGTCCAAGATGATTCTTCAAGGCAACCCGAAATCGTAGACAGCACCAAGGTCGTTCCGCTCGACGCTTTTCAGGACGTTCAAGACGCTAAGTCCCCTGAGCGCCCCAAAGTCACCATTCCAGTCGATGCCTTCCGAGATGTGCAAGAGGTTAAGACTGCAGAGCTAGAGGATACATGGGATCTCCCGAAAAAGAGCAGGAGAGAATCTAAACGGGATCGAGAGGTTCATGAGTCACCTTCTAAGCCTGCATCGAAACCTGAGATTTCGGAAGACAGCTCTAGGAGCCTTGTCCAGAGCGACGCATTTTCTACCCCCGACTACGAACGAGATTCGACAAGGAAGAAGAGTACGAGCTCTAGGCGTGATTCTGGATCATACGGATCACCTTCTAGATCGATCTTGGCGTCCGAGCTTTCGAGAGAAAGTTCCTACAAAGTCATAGATACCGATAGCATTCCCGCACCCGAAGAGGAATGGGGTACGCCCGGGAAGAGTAAAAAGAAGTCGAAACGTGATGGCGAGGTATACGATTCGCCATCAAGATCTGCACCGGCTTCGGAGGCGTCTCTAGAGCTTATAAGGAAACCTACGGATCCTGATACCATTTCTCTACCCGACGACGATATACTGAGAAGGAGCAATAAGAATAGGCGTGGTACT
The DNA here is from genome assembly GCA_022497025.1 of Hypoxylon sp. FL0890. NCBI lineage: Eukaryota > Fungi > Ascomycota > Sordariomycetes > Xylariales > Hypoxylaceae > Hypoxylon > Hypoxylon sp. FL0890. Next base: position 472,345 of record MU386540.1, on the reverse strand, counting down.
ATTGACTACGAATTTACCCGTTCACCCTTCCAAAGTGTAGAGGATCTGAGCACACCTAAGAAATCGAAGGACTCTAAGCGGGACTCGGTGACTTACGATTCACCTTCGCGCATAGAGCCTGTCGCCGAGGACACCGTCGAGAGCCCTGAAGAGATGTCTGAATCCTTTAGTGAGTGGCGCAGCGGGAAGACGACTGCCACAGAAGACGAACCGGGCACGCCGAAAAAGTCGAAAAAGAAATCTAAGCGCGATTCAGTCGCCTACGATGATTTGCCGTCAACACCAGTCTCTCAATCCGCACCTCCCTCTGAGGTTTCGTCGAGCTCGAAGAAGTCGAAACATGATAGCGGAATATACGATTCGCCATCAAGATCAACCCTGGTCTCCGATAGGGGTGCCGGCGATTCTCCGAAGAAGAGCAAAAAGAAGAGACGAAGCACGGCTGGCGATTTCCCTGAAAACAGCAACAAACCCAATGAAAGCGAGCCTCCCGATAGAGGAAGAGACCGATTCGACGTCTCAGAACGTGATACTAGCTCTGTAGTTTCAGTCCCCACCCGTTCCGATAGCCACCGTTCAAGCAAAGGCCGAGCGATAGAGGATATTATGGACGATGCCAGGTCAGCGGCTTCTTCTCCAACCGGCTCTGATCGAAGGGATCGCAAAAGCTCCAAAACAGAGAAGGAAAAGAGGAGCAGCGGAGGCTCTAGTTTCCTTGGTCGCTTCAAATCTTCAATCGGGATTACGGAGGAGAGGGAACGCTCTCGGAAATCTGAGGAAGACAAGAAGAATTCTTTTTTAGATAATGCCGACACCCTTGGCGCGGGTGTCGGCTCGACGGGCGTTGCTGATACTCCTACATCCCAGGAGTCCCGCTCAAATGCCACCAATGTTCCTTTGGAAGAGGAAGCCCAAACTCTCCCCTTCACTCCTGTAAGACAATCGACTCTGCCTCTAGAATCAGAGTTCATCGACCCTGAGATTGCCCCACGGGAAATCCGACCAGCCATAGATCCCACATATGGCGACCTTTTACCCTTACCTCCAAGTCGCACTGGGTCTCCTGTTCCCGAGCTTGGTGACACCTATCCGGATCTTCCAGATAGCCGTCCTGAAACACCTGAGCGCGAACGACATCTGCGTGAAATACATACTCATATCCGCCGACGTAGTGCGCATGAAACTCCCACGAGACCGAGAACGCCTAGTCAAAGCGCAATACCCATCCAATTTCGTCTGGGACACAGGCATACGCCCAGCAATGGGCGATCTTCTCCCTTGGTCTCACCAACCGTTGGCAGTGTAGATTTCGGAAGTGAACCGAAGGCCCGTTCACGTCCGACCTCTTGGGACAGCTCTCGATGGGAGGGACATCGGGAATTCAAACCCCTACTCCTTCTTCAGAGGGCGTCGCGGGGATCGATTGGATCCATCGACACGTCAAGTTCTCCCGAGAGAGACGTATCGCCCTCTGAGTCTGAAATCCGCGAACACCGCTCGCAGTCATTGAGACGCTTGCTTGCAGGAGACTCTCCCGACCGTAACGTGCCGCTGCGCGATAGTCCTTTAGGCACACCGGTACAACCGATATCCAGAGAATCTAGCCAGGCATCGGGAGTCAAGCCTCCTGCCCAAATCGCTCGCTCTCCAGAAGTTGGCTTGAGCAGTAAGCATACTGATGAATCTTCGCACCGGCAAGATATTGAAGTAGGCGATTCGCACTTGCCGCCTGTTCCTGAATTGCCTGCCTTGGAGTCTGCTGAGGATGCCGAGTTGATATCACCAAAGTCTAAGTCTATCGAGTCAATGCCGCCGGTTCCTAGCTCGGACGTGCACTCACCCATTACAGCTCAGGAGTTTAGCGATGTTTATATCCCAAGCTCGCCCTCACCAGCACCGGCTGAGAGGATTGCCGACTTGGCCAAAGACAAGGAAGATTCCCGTGAAGGCAACCTAGAGAGTGTTGCTACTGAAGCTGAAACGACGGTGCCCGCTATAAAAGAGCCGGAGACTGTATCTGTGCCCGATGACCGAGGTTCAAGCCAAGACAATGAGTTTGTTGACAGTTTAGAAACGCAGAACAAGGATTTCACCAGTTTAGAGGTCGTGCCAGAAGGTGATGCGTCCAAGTCGACCGATACATTAGTGACTGCGCCCCAGAGTGTCACTCAAGACAGTGAGCCTATCGAGATGATCGCTTCAGAGAAAATTCCGGAGAACGATAAAGGACAAGAGTGGAAGTCGAGCGGGGTTGAAGAGTTGCCGCAAGGATTTCTCACGAATACGGAAGCCCCTCTAGTTCAAGAGGAACCTCACCCAAGTGTCAGCGTTCCTGAGCAGGGTCCCGTCACTGAGCAAATCCAAGAACCTGCCACCATCGAAACTCCCAAGGAAGATGTGCCCCAACCCTCGAGGCAAGCAGATACTTCTCGTGTGAAACAAGACACGTCATCGTCTTCTCAACCCCCTCGTCAAGAAGGCTGGCTCAATAAACTCAGAAGCAGCTGGGGAACTGGACTCACATCTTGGTCTAAGCGAGCGTCAGAAGGCACGGACAGTCGAAATAAAGAAGAGCACGCAAGCAGTAGCAAATCCGCTGAAGCACCGCCGTCTGGGTCCCGTATTTTAGATGAGCTCAAGAAGCGACGTTCCGAGGAGGTACCGAAGGAGATTAGTAGCACAACGGAGCCTGAGCACGAGCCTGAACCTAAGCCGGAGCCTGCAGCTGAAGCTTCCAATGCTCAGCAGAGTCCTATCACGACTTCTAAGAAGAGCAAAAAGAAGAAGAGAAAGTCTCAATCTCAAATTGCAGAGCCTAGTCTAGACCGGCCAGCCGTCACGGATACTCAAGATATTAGGTCGGACAAAGCTCCTATGCAGTCTGTTGACGATATTACTCCAGCCGACAACATCCCGGCTACTGCTGAGACAGAATCTTCTATGGTTGAACGTGATCTGGCTGTTCATCCAGAGATCTCCACTACTGCGGAACAGTCCCAAATAGCCGAACCGGTAATTCTTGCGCGTGAGCCGGAGACAAGTACTCTTGAACCAGAAGGAGTTGCTGTCGAGAGTGAAGCTTCTCCAGCCGAGGCTGAGGTGAAGCCCGTCGTTCAGCCAGAGACCTCACCAGTTGCAGAGCAGTCTCAAACGGTCGAATTAGAAAGCCCTGAACGTGAACCAGAGCCAATTATATCTGAGCCGGAAAATCAGGAGAGCCTTACTATCGAGCCAGAGCCTACTACTGCTGAAACCCAGTCTTCTGCTATTGAGACCGAGACCTCTGCTAAGCCAGAACTATCTATCGAGCCTGAGATTCCTTCAACTAAACTAGGACACCCTGTCATCGAATCAAATATCGCTACTCCCAAACCAGAAATTTACACGGTTGAGTCAAATCAGTCTGTAACTGAACCAGAAATCACAGTCATCGAACAAGAGCCGGTTATATCGGAGGTGGAAAATAAGGAGAGCTTTACTACTGAGCCAGAGCTAGCTACAGTTGGAATAGAGTCTACTGATGGTGAAAAAGAGTTGTCTAATGTTGAGATTGAATCTTCTACGCAACCTGAAGTCTTCACTGCCCAATCAGAGACCCCTTCTCAAATGCCAGAGGTATCTATGCTTGAGCCAAATGATTCGACTGTTGGGCCAACAACGACATCTGTTGAACCGACGCTTTCAGCCATTGAAACCGAGCAAGTTGCGACCGATTTAGACAGCAAAGAGATTTCCGCTGCTAAAATAGAGTCAACTATTGAGCCAGATTCGACGATTGCTGAGAGAGAACAGACTGTGGCTGAAGTAGCTCCGGTTGCTGGTGAAGAACATTTAGCTTCTGCTCAAGAACAAGCCGCCATTCTCGAGGCAGAGAAATCCGAGCAATCCGAACTGGTCATTGAGTCTTCTACAACTGTTTCAAAGAAAGAGAAGAAAAAGAAGAAGAAGGGCAAAAAGCAGCAGTCGTTGGAAAGCGAACTGAGCGAACCTGCTACTCCTCTAGAAGAATCAGTACAGTTAGTCGAACAGCCGACACAGGGAAGCATTGTACAAAGTCCTGAGATATCACCCGTCAAGCTCGAGACCTCTAGTCGAGATCAACTAGAAGCTGTTCTGCAGGAATCGCGTGAGATCCAACCGGGCATGCCTGAAGAGACGCCTTCTACTCCCAAAAAGAGCAAGAAAAAGAAGAAGGGAAAGAAAGCACAAACAGCGAACCCCGAACCGGAGGCTGAACCTGAGAGCGAGCGAACCATCACTCAGGACCAAGAATCTCGACCTCTTGCTGGAGAAATATCGTCTCTTCCAGCAGTGCGAGGAACTGAAGAACCGCCAAAGACCGAGAGCCAAATTCCCCCTAGCCTTTCGGAAATCACCGTAGAAGCCGAGGCTGACCAGAAGGGAACTGAGCAGCAGCTAAGTGGACCGTCTGAGGAGAAGAAAATCAGCGCGGAACGTAGTGATTCCGAATTAGAGACGGTTGGCATTGTTGCGGCGCCGGCTGTTGTGAGTGAGCAAGTGCCTTTAGAGGAGTCTCTGAAACTCGGCGAAACCAGTCGTGATAACAAGTGCAATTCTCAAGAGATCGTCTCTCAAAATGAGCCAGCGGAGCCGACGGTAATTGAGTCAAAGGCCGACATTCTGACGGATCTCAAACCTACCATTCCCTCTGATTTTGAACAAGAACAGTCACTTTCGATGTTCGAACCAGTTTCGGAAGAAGCACGAATGCCCAGCGAAACTGCTGAATCTGAAAAGCCGGCAGAAATTTCCATTTTAAACGAGGGCCTAAAAACTGAAGAGGAACACGTAGGACAACACACAATGGAGACTAGCTTGCAAAGCCCTGTCGACCAGGAACCGAGCGGCTCCAAATCATTGGAGACGGGCAACGTGGATGAATCATTGCCGCAACCCAACGTACTTGGCGGTGAACACGCGAGGGACCAGCAGGTTCCTGCAGCAATCGATCCACCCGAGGCTCCACTTTCGCCGTCCAACTTGACTGAAAACTTACAAGAACAGTCACCTGCACAAATAGAAGCGGTGGAGGAACCATTGGCCTTCTTACCTGTGGTGGGCGAAGAAACCCAGTCGTCGAGTGTTTCCAATCAGCCCGTTTCGGACGAGTCACGGGAAATGGCCCTGCCGCAACCAGAATCCGGCAGCAAGAAGGGGAAGAACAAGAAGCGCCAGGATACTTCAGACAGCATTGACACCCCAGTAGCAACTGATATCATTGAAGAAGCTGCACCGCAAACGACGCCCTTAGAAGCTAGTATAAATGAAGAGCCTCTATCCGTCAGTGATGTTCAGGAAAACCCCGCTGAGGGGAGCGCCGAGCTCGCTGAACCAGCCGGTGATGATTTGTGGTCGGAATCGACGGGTGCTGCTAAGTCGAAGAAAGGCAAAAATAAGCTCCAAGACTCCGATACCGTTGGTTTAGCCAATGAAGCAGAAGCGCCGAAAGCAGAGGAGCCGCTGGCTGAACCTGAATCTCAATCCAGTGCTGAGATCGTGCAGGAACCATTATTAGAGCGGGTTGAACCTAAAACAGGTGAAGATATTGTACCCGAAGTAGACAGTTCTGGAAGCAAATCCGAAAAGGATCAGCAGAATATCGATGTATCCACCATTGGTGACGAACGCGAATCTTCAAAATCTGTGGATGGGCTTGCACCCGAGGAACAGCCTACGCAAGAGTCCGAGATTGTGGAGACAGGCGCTCAAAGCACACAATCAGTTGCTGACTCGACCATTCCCATCACCTCTCAAGCTGATACGATAGCTGGCGATGAGTTAGAAAAGACTCCAGTTCCTGAAGCAGAGCCGCCTCTTAGCAAAAAACAGAAGAAAAAGAACAAGAAAAAGCGTGGCTCTATGCAAATTGAACCTGTCTCTGGCGATGTCCCTCAGGAAACACCGGAAAATATCGACGCACAGGGCAAGGCGAATGACGAAGCCGCCCCACCAGCAACCACGCCTGCCACTGATGTGGGCACAATTGCCAGTGACGCGCAGGTGAATCAAGTGCAAGACGCGAGTGGTGACATATTGTCAACCCATAAGGAATCCAGATCAAGAGATGGTGAAGAGCAACAAACTCATTCACGTGTTGACACTGAGGAAATCACGGTTTCCCCCGTCGTTGCCTCAGAAATCTCGGCTGAACCAAATGCCATTTCCGAAGAAACAAGGCAACCCGAAACGGAGGATTTGGATACCGGTCTCACTTCACCCAGCACCAAGAAGTCCAAGAAAAAGAAGAAGAAGCGCCAAAGTGTCCAACTCCCCGAGCCGGCTGAGCAGGGCCAACCGGAGACTCCAGCCGAAGAGATAGCCGATTCAATCCCTGCGTCTGATGCAAATATGGCATTCAATACAGACTGGGCATCTGCCGACATACCGCCCCCACCGGCCTTCTGGTCAGAGCTCAAATATCAACCCGATAATACCCCAGCTAGTGTCGATGATTTCTTAAAGACCGAGATTGACCCTTTCCAAGACCGACATGAAGACCAAGTGGATCTGCTTCCTCAAAATATCGAGGCCAAGGAAAAATCTGAGATCTCTACCAGCGAAGGAAGCAAGGTGGAGTCCCAAGATATCAACGTTTCCACGGTAGAAGAGCCGTCGGTCCAGAAAGACGCGGAGGTATTAGGTGTTGACGTCAATCAAGTCAAAGCTCAACCTCTAACGGAGACCTTGCCAAAGAATGAGGTTGATGGTTTCCAACCGTCTTCCAGTGCAAGTGAAGTCGTATCAACTAAGCAGCAAGATATAGGTGACCAAAAGCCTGTCGAGACGGTCGCTGTGCAGGAACCCGCTACCCAAGGTGAATCTCAGGTCGACTCAATTCTATCAGATCAAGATATCCCCACACAAGACACTCTTCCTACGCAATACACACTCCCTACGGAAACCAGTATTGCGGAGATTCCTCTGCCAAAGGACGAAATTGACAGTATTCAACCCTCTTCAGATGAGGTGGTAGCAGCCGAGCAGCAAGTCGTAGACGAAGAAAAGCCCACTGAAACGGTCGTTGAGCAGGGACCTGCCGTTCAAGGTGAATATATTCCTGAGCAAGACAGCATCACAGAAAGTTCCGTACCAAAGGACGGGATTGAACAACCCGCGGAAAGTCATGCAGAAAGCGACATTAAAGCGACCCCACAGGCCGACGAATCGATCCCAGTCGCGCCTATCCGTGTTGAAGACGACCAGTCGAGAGACCCTCTCGAGTCCATCGTCCCTAGCGATTCACAAGCTGAGCCTTCTTCATCTACTCAAGATGTCGCCCCTACTCCTGCAGAAGACGAACTTCCCGTCACCACAAAGAAAAGCAAGAAAGACAAGAAGAAGCGCAAGAGCAAGACTCAAGATACACTCGATGCTACCACGGGAATAGTCGCGCCCACGACGGAACCAAGTGCTGAGATACTCCCATCAGAGCAAAGCGAAATCCCATCAACTACCTCGCAGGGTCAGACTGAATCAGCCCAGATTGTCCCAGATGTTCCAATAACCACTGAACCGGAGGAATTTGCCCCTCAACCGCAGGAAGATGACTCTCAGAATGTGGCGACTAAGAAGAACAAGAAGGACAAGAAAAAGAAGAAAAAAGCTAGTCAAGTACAAGAAGCAGAGCCAGAGCCAGAGTTGTCCGCCTTGCCGACAGAGGAACCTGTAGTCGAACAACCACAATCGCCTGTTCGCGATAGTAGTCAACAGAATGTCGAGCTTTCAGATTTGCCCCCAGCTCAAGAGACTGAGGCGCAGCAACCTCTGACTGAAAAGGAACTTTCCAGTCAACCCGAGGTGCCGGTTACCGAAACAATCGAGGCGACAGCGGACGTCCCAGCCCCAGTTTTGACAATACCAGAACCCGAGTCACAAGAACCGGCCTCAGTCACCCAGCCTCAAGGAGCCGAGCCAGAGCCAGTTGTCCAGACCGAGAAGGCGGGTACCGATATGCCTCTAGTAGAGGCTGAGCCAGATATCCGCCTGAGCGGAGATGCCATAGTTTCGCGTGACGGGAAGGAGACGCAACAAGTTGCTGAGATTCCTGAAAGTTCGGTGCCGGAGAAAGAACTCGTTGCTGAGCCACCTGCATCTGAGAAGGAAAGGTCGGAGATCCCAGCCACGCCCAAGTCCAAAAAGGACAAGAAAAAGAAAAAGAAGCGTGGTAGTCAGGCCACCGTGGATGACATGCTGTCTGCGCCAAGCCAAGACGCCTCTGAACCCGTCGCGGACGTACGGACACCTGGAGGTGAAGCGGCCAGCTCCGGAGAGGGTGCTGTTCCCATAGTCAGTGAAGATGCGCCTCTCTCAATTCCAGAGAAAAGCGAGTCTGTGGATAGTGCGACCATCACTTCTGAACCCAAACCTGAGCCTCAAAGGTCAGTCGAGCCAGAGCTGGAGCCACATACCACTTCCCAGCCAACCGAGTTGCCCACGGAAAGCGGCCATTCTGACTCGCCTCCCACGATCACGGGAGACATAGTTCCTGCAGATGAGGGTCTTCCAGCCGAGCCATCTGAAACATTGGCCAAGTCCACTGAGATCGCTGAGGAGCAGGTTGTCAGGGAGCCATTGCCAGAGTTGAATGTTCCTATATCAGAGACGGTCCCTTCAGATAATATTGCGGCTACCTCCATTCCCGGTGAGCCTATCACAGAAAGTGCTACTCAACCAGAAGCCATCAGTCGGATGGTTGAAGAACAGACTAAGGACATTACTCCGTCTATCTCTCCCGAGGAGCAAGAGTCTGCGACTCGAGCACAAGAACCAGTGCGACCAGACAAAAAGCTCAGCGATGGCTCCCAGACTATCGCTTCCGGGGAGTTAGCCCAATCTATGCAGCCTGGAGAACCCCCTAAGTCTGAAGAACTGTCACAGCCAACAGAGCCTCCACAACTGGAAGAAAGTTTGAGGCCAGAGGAGCAGGAACAGGAGCAAGTACCTGCATCAAAACCCGAAAAGCTACAGGAAACTCTACAGTCACAAGAGCTCGCAAGGATAGAAGAACCCTCAGAGACAGGAGAGCCTTTGAAGACAGAAGCCTCCGTGAAGCCCGAAGAGTCTACGCAACCAGTAGAGGAGCCGTCCACTGTCTTGGATGAGCCCGAACTTACACCGACGAAGAAATCCAAGAAGGACAAAAAGAAAAAGAAGCGGACCAGCCAGATTGAATCCGAGTCTCAACCAGAAGTCGTGTCCGTACCAGAGGAACCCGCAAAGCAGCCCTTGTCCGAACAGCCTTCAGAATCTCAACAAGTTGATAATCAGCAAATAGCAGAGGATAGCACGGCAATCGCCTCAGATGCTGCGAAGCCAGAAGATGTCGTCCCTGAAGTTTCTACTAGCAAGAAGTCCAAGAAAAAGAAGCGAGCAAGTCAAATTGAGCCTGAATCAGGTCCTACGACCCCTTCGGAAACCCAAGCGCAACAGGTGTTACTTGATGAACCTCTCGTACAGGAACCCTCGCAGCCATCTGAAGGTCAACCACAGGTGGAAGAGTCACTGCCTATAAAGGTCGAAGAGAATCCTGAGGAAATCCCCCCTGAAAGCTCTAGCAAAAAATCCAAGAAGGAAAGGCGAAAGGCGAAGCAGTTAGCAGCTTTGGCCGCTGAACCTGAGCCTAAACGTGACTTGAACGTCGAGAACGAACCAGCTACCGAGGTTGTCTCGAGCCATATAGAGCAACCTGCAGAGCCGTTGAACCCGATCTCTGAGGCGAAAACTGTACCAAGCACTACGCCGGCAAAATTTCTGGGAAAAAAGCTACAAGCGCCAACAGTGGCGGCTGAGTCGTCTAATCAGACATCCGTAGATGAAACGACTAGTACCACAGAGAATGCCATTCCCACGGCCAGTGAAGATGTCCCTCTTCCAGTTCCAGAGGTAGGGAGCGAGCATATGGAAAGTGCGCCCGTCACAGCTGAGCAAGAGTCTTCCGAACCTGTCCACGATGTGGATTTCACCAAGGATCAAGGGGAATCCACTATGACTATTGATCAAGGACAAAGTCTTCCCATCCCTGAACAAGACATAGCTCTCCCTCAGACGGAAAACCTAGCAGATGACACACCAATAGTTAACATTGCCGACACTATTACCGAGGTTGGACAAGACCAAGCGGATGCCTCACCAAGCCTTCTTCCTAAGGATCCAGAGAAGGAAGGAAAGGAAACTCAAGTGCCTAGTATTCCGGACTTAAGCGCTCAGGAGGCCCCAAATGTCGGCTCGCAGCCTCAATACTTGCCAGATAACAAGAAGCGGGATGAGACAGCACTCAGCAGAGAACCCGCGATGGCAGAAGAGCAGTTGCAAAAGACGCCCAAGGACACCGCAGAGTCTAGCCAGACACCCGGGATCAGCAGTATTGAGCCCCAAGAGCAATTACCAACTGAGCAACAGGCCGAGCCCGAGGCTTCACTACCAGAGGAGCCAGAACCTGTGTCTTCACCAATTTCCCGCAAAAAGTCTAAGAAAGACAAGAAAAAGAAGAGAGCTAGTGCTCAAGCCGAGTCGGAATCAGCTTCAGGAACTCAAATGTCGTCAAATCAAGAAATAATCCCAAGTGGTACCTCCAACGAGACTATTGCAGGTGAACCTAAGACCCTGGAACCAGAGCGTACCATAGCAAACGAGGGTGAGTGGCCAGAATCCCCGATGAAATCCAAGAAAGACAAGAAAAACAAGAAACGCCGCAAAGCGACGGGCACTTCTACTCCTATGGAGTCCATGGAAGCTGCACCAGCCAACGCGCCTTCGGAGACAGTGACACAAGAGAACGCCCCTGGAAGACTGACTCTAGAAGTAATCTCAGAAGTCGATGGGCAAAGTTCTATATCAAAGGACCTCGATATTCCCCCCCAGCCGGAAGGCCAAGAACAAAATGCTGAGGATGTAAATATCAGTCACCCTATTAGGGAGACCGTAGCAGTTTCGGAAAACGTTGATTTAGCCTCACCCGCAGCGGAGGAGCGAAGTGCGCAGCTTGATGAGAGACCTACTAACGAAACGGCACAAGAAATTCCAAGTCAAGTTGAGGTATCGGTGCCGGTCTCTCGTCCTCGAACCCCCACGACCGTGCAACACGCAATCAGTGTTGACCTTTCGCCGGCTCAACTAAGCAGTCACGTGGAGCACGACCGCCCATTCGATCAGTCATCGCAGCCAGGCAAGAAGGCTAGAACCCATCTATCCAGCGATGACGCTACGATCCCCGAGCCTCTCTCGGCTCAGGCCGATGTCTTACTTCGAGATCCCGAGAGCTCTGGCCGCGAAGTCTCTGAGCCATTACAATTTGCAGAAGACCGTATGCTGGGGATCGAAGTGAGCGACGCCGTTCCGCAAGACATAACTCCTACTCGGGAGATTGCAGCCTCCTACCTCGAATCTCATCCGGTTTCAACAGACGACAAAGACGCCACTGTCGAAGAGAATAAAAGTATCGAACATACTAGCAATGCTGGCTTACTTCCGGTGATTACGCCGCAACGAGAGATTGCGGCTTCGTATCTTGAAGGACACTCCACAAGTGAAATTCAGATTGGCGATAACAGAATAGAAGACAATCCTCCCGAAGAAGTCAGTGATACACCAATGACAGCACACGATGGCATTCCCGCTTCGCACACAGAGTTGCAGTCTATTCAACCGGAGCCCAAACATGGAGAGGGAAAGACGGCGCCAATCCAGCACGAAGAGGTTAGGCAGCCGAGTCCCATCCCATCTCCATCAGCACGCGAAATTGCAGCGGACATCATGGAACCCCGTCCTAAGTCGTCTGGAAAGGAAAGGGAAACGGCTAAGCACGTGGAATCTAGAACTACTGGAGCTATACCTGATGCGCTCGAAATTGGAGGTGCACTCCTAGCTGGAAAGTCTACTAGCTCAAGAAAGGGAGAGAAAGGCCAAAAATCTATCGACAAGAGAACACCAGACACGGACGACATGCTTGACAACCCTGCCCTTTCGGAGGACTCTGAACGCAACACGGTGGAAGAAGGTGCACGACTGGATGCCAATGCGGGCAATTTCTGGACCGGATTAAGCACCGAGGCAGGTGAATCAGGCAAAGCGGCAACGCCTGAACCCATGGTCGTAGAGTCACCGGAGAATCTACAATCGCAAGACAGCGTTACGGAGAATGCTGAGAGTCCTGTTGTAGGGAGAGAAGTGAAACGTGACTTACCAGAACCCCGTGACGCCGGTCATGGGAGCCCAACCTCAAGAGAGCCGCCAGCTTCTGAGATCATAAAGAAGCTAGATGACTTGGACACGTCAGAACATGCCAATGAAACTTTGGAGCCGACGGAGCACCACAAGATTGACGACAAATCACTAAAGTCATTGAGCCCAAGGCCTGACTACTCAAGTTCCGGTCGTGGTTCTCCTCGCGTCCTTCCGCCGGTGGAAGAAGAGACGCATGAAGAGCTACAAAAAGAGCAACAAAGTCAGGTTCGCGATGTTTCTGACAAGGCCTCAATTATTACGGGCCCAATTACAGTACCGAATAGGGATAGTGGGTTTTCTTCAGATTCGCCACATCCAAAGCGGCGTAGTTTCGTCGACCCAAGTCTGCGAGATAGCGGTGTGCATCTGCGCGATTGGCCGGAGAGCACACCGAAAAGGGAAGATGAGCTGCCGGAAGAGGAACCCAGCGCAATTCGCACTCCTCAGCCAAACGAGAGACGAGGCAAAAAGCTAGGTTTGGGAAATGAGACACCGAAACTCGAGACGCCAGTCACGCGCAGCCTTGAAGATGAGGCCAAAACTACCACAGATCCGAAGAAACCCCTATCGTCTAAATATGGCGAAGTAGGACAGAGAAGCGTATCGGACAATTTGAGTCGAAGTTCGACGCCGCGTACGGAGAGCCAGCTAAGGCGATCGGCATCTAACACGAGCATTTCACGGTTGAGGACGCCGGAGCCGCTTCAGTTTCGGCCTAATTCTCCAGGCCGCAGTAGTTTCAGACCAGGCACCAACACCCCACCACTCAGCTTGAGGCGGGTGGATAAGCGAATGAGCGGTGACCTGCGATCACTGAGCTCCAACCTCTCGAATAACAGTGCGTCGAGAGAAAATCTCCACCAGTCCCAACAACAGAGCACACCCGTAGCTAACGAAGGCCGTGTCCGCACCAAGGACATGACCGACGTATATGTAAGTCATTTATCTATTTTCATCTATTCTCTTCCACTCTCCATTGGAAGCGGAAAAGGAAAATGAGATGGTTCCAATGAGATGGGGACACTGTTCGCTAACACGTTCGATCTGCAGGATGGCTACGGCGAGGGCCGCATTGGTTCCCCACGGTCCCCAACGAGACCACAAAGCATGCGTCGTCGACAGAGCATGCAAGTACTGGAGCTTGAATCAAAAGTCGAACAGCTAATAGCGGAAAATCGCGCACTTGCCGACGCAAAAATCAAAGCCGAACAAAATCTGAACAATCAGAACAATCGGGTCAGCTCAATCATTACCGAGCGTGATGCCGAAATCGAAAGCCTCAAGGCTTCGCTCGAATGGCTGCGAAAAGAAGTCACTCGGTTGACCGAGGTCAATGAAGGCCTACACAGCGCCAACAATGTCCTCGCACTTCAGCACAGCGAGAAGTACAACCGCCTTGAATCACAGCATGCATCCACATCCAAAGAACTCGAAGAGCATCGCTTCGCCCGAGGTCAATACACAAAGACGCTACAAGAAAAGGACGCTGAGATCCAAGAACTCCGAGCCCAACTCGAAGCTACCAAAGAGCAGGTCAGGGAGATGCAACGACAAATATTGGCATCGAAACCACCCGATGCCGATTTCCTCCGCCTCAAAGACGAGGATCACTTCGACCACCGATGCCAACAACTATGTTCCCATGTGCAACAATGGGTCCTTCGCTTCTCCAAATTCTCGGATATGCGGGCTTGCCGATTAACAAGCGAAATAAACGATGAGAAGATTATTGATCGATTGGACAACTCAGTCCTAGACGGCTCGGATGTCGACGACTACCTTCGCGACCGAGTAAGACGTCGAGACATTTTCATGTCGATGACCATGAACATGATTTGGGAGTTCGTCTTCACACGCTATCTCTTCGGTATGGACCGGGAGCAACGACAGAAGCTCAAGTCCCTCGAAAAACTTCTATTAGAAGTTGGGCCGCCCCAGGCCGTCCGTCAGTGGCGCGCCGTCACATTAACATTACTGTCCAAGAGACCGGCGTTCGGTGACCAGCGTAACCAGGACACAGAAGCAGTCGTGCAGGCCATCTTCCAGACACTCTGCATGATCCTACCGCCGCCATCCAACCTCGAGGCGCAGATCCAGAGCCAGCTCCGCCGTGTCATGCGTGAAGCGGTGGATCTGTCCATCGAGATGCGCACCCAGCGTGCCGAGTACATGATGTTGCCTCCGCTGCAGCCCGAGTACGACGCCAACGGCGACCTGGTCAAGACAGTAGCTTTCAATGCAGCGCTCATGAACGAGCGCTCCGGGGACAAGATATCAAATGAAGAGTACGAGGCCCAAGGCGCCATCGTACGGATCGTCCTCTTCCCGCTTGTGGTTAAGAAGGGCGATGATAACGGCGTCGGCGACGAAGAGATCGTCATTTGCCCCGCCCAAGTGCTCGTCGCTAAGCCTCCCCGACATTCTACCGCGCGTATGGTGACGCCGTCGAGCGATGCCGGAGGCGTGCCGCTTAGTAGAGGGGCTACGCCCTCGGTCGGCTTGCCCGGAAGCAACGTGAGCCTGCAGATGACAGACGCTCCACCAGTACCGATCCCGACGCCGCCGCGGGACGATTACATCTAGAGGACGGCTTCGACCGCGCGGATGAGGGGTACACCCCATCAAACAAATGAAGCTGCTAAAAGTAGCAATAATAAAGGAAAGGAGAGGGAGAGGATGAGGCCTGGCAAGGCTGGAAGGAAATAGGATGGATGGATGGATGGAATGATGTAGGACGGTAAATACTTTACGCATACGGATACGCTTAATGAGGGGGCAAGGGGAGACATATCACGAATTTCATTTTCTCTTTTTTTCTATTCCCCTTTTTGGCCTTTAAAATTTGGGCTTTTGGAAGGTTTACCTAACGATACCTGGCCGGCGTTGCTTTATTTGCACGGATTCGTTTTTTGACGGCCACTTCAATCTCACCTCGAGTATTTTATGCATGAAATCCGAATTCCGCATTCCTTCCCCGGTTGTGTGGGATTGGGGAACGCGGAACCCAGAGCTTTACGAGTTATGACCTAAAGATTTTTTCCTTGGCTTATTCCCTACCTAGGTAGATACTTCTCTTCGAGGATGTGTAGTTAGACCGATGAATTTACTGGTACTACTTCATATAATTTGTCCCCTGCTGTGATGATCTGTGGGATTCGTAAAATTTAATTCGTAAGTATCATCAGAAGGCTGGGTAACCTGTGCCCAGTAGAAGGGTCGTTACATTAGATAAGAAGCTGTACTCAGGGTTTCTAGTCACAGGTCTCCATCAACCACGTATGTCAAGCCCGCTTAACTACGGTCACATAGTACCTGAAAATTCAAATTTGATAAAAAACGCATACATACTTTGAAACGAGCGCCATATTCTACCATGGTATATCTCGTTCCATCCTTTCCTATTCCATATCCAGTTACCGTCCGTGCCCTTAATTGATATCATATACATAAACACGCAGATTTCCCATTGCGAATTGCTTCATATCGTCGTCTAAAATTTGGAGGTGAGATAGCACAAACCCAAACCCAATATCAAAAATACCCGTAATATCCTTTATCCCTTTTCCCTTTAAGCAGCCCAGCTCGCAACGCCGAGATTGGGATCATGAAACCCTTGTATACTCAACCCGCCCGTTTGCGGGTCGTTGGGGAAAAGAGAGTTGATCGTATCCTGGTTCCTTGGTTAGCATGACTTTCAGACTTATTAAGCCATGAGGACGAAGGAGTAATAAGAGAATCAAAGAGCGCAAGACATACCCAGTCAATGGTGTCCATAATATTCCCCTGAGGCATCCCCGCTCCCGCCCTTAGTCCTGGTGTAGTAACGCCCCGGACCGCTGGGTCGTTGCTGGACGAGTCGCTCCCTGGGCTCGTATGGTTCGGCGGCAAGCTCCACAACGCCTGTCCGTCAGACACACCAGCAAACACCATCTGCGGCTGTGGTACGGGAGGACCAGCCGGTAAAGGTGGGGTATATCCCGGCTCGACTTTCGGCATGTCCTGGGCGCCCAGAGGCTGTTGCTGTTGGAGTTGGCCTTGCACAGCCGGAGCGGGCGCCGCAGTTCCGGTAACAGCACTTGGACCAAGAACAGCTCGTGACACGCTCGTGGGGCCGCGCATCTTACGCATGCGCATGTATACTGCCGTCTTCCCTTGTATATCGGAAAGTAGCTGTATGGCCTTAGCTTCGGGTGGGAGTCTGCGATCCATACTAAACACGTAGTCCAGACACGTCCATATCCGATCCGCCTCGCGAGACTGTGGACGCAGATAGACTTCAGTCGCTAACAGCAGAGCGACTTGATATTGGAAATACGCGCCCAGATACCATGCCCAATGGTGGAAGTTTGGATTGGTCTCGAGCTGAATTGCCAGCTCGACGATCAAGATGCCGGATGTGATAAGGAGCTGGTTCAACCGCGGGGGCATGGGGTTGGCAGCGTTAGAGTGATATGGGTGCAGAGTCATAACGTGTAGGCGGTATGTCAATAGATACATGACGCATTTGGTGTATCTCTGGATGGGCTCTGTAACATCCAGGAGATGGTCGTATTTTTCCGACATTTTGCGGCGGAAATTTTCAATTTTGGTGAGGACAGCTGTCAACGTCGTCCGCCGGGTCTCCAGCCTCCGTCTATCGATCCATATGATGCGCATCATCTCGTTAATTTCGAATCGGATTAAAGCAAGTGTATTGGTAGTCCATACATCAGCTGACACTGGCGGGGTTACTGCATGCGTAAGGTCGTCGTCGTTGCAATTTATAGGCAACTTCGTATCATAATCGTCCCGCCTGATAACTGGTTTCGGTCCCTGGGCTTCACAAGTTCGAATATCGAGGAAGCATAGTTGGTGCCATATTAGACGGCGGACATGCGTCTCAAGGGGTGTTAGACCGTATGCTTCTCCATCACGATGTAAGCCCATACACTCAGCCATCCGCACCGCAGCACCGACAAGCACTGAATGAGCTCTAGACACTTCACCTCTACATAAAGGAAGCTGGCATAGATTAGTATCACGATTCGTTTCGGGAGACACTGAACCCACCATGTATATAATGAATGCTTGCATCGTTTCCACCTTGGTAGTCCGTAAGAAGTTTGCCTTACTTAACGCAGTCTCGGTGCCCATCTTAAGACTAGCAACCCAATTTGCTTTGGGATATCCGGCTAGCTCCTGGAATAAGTTGTTCTCGTCTAAGCTGACAGCTCCGCTAAACATGGCACCAAAAATGATGGCTTGCATGGAAGGCCGGGGTTCAAACCCGGCGTTGATTTCTTCCCAGAAGGTCGCATAAGTAGCTTCCAACGATGGGCGGTGGGAGCAAGGAGCGATTGGGTGAACAGCAATGAAATACTGCTTCATCAGTCGATCTGCGGCAGCCCTATACGGCAGGAATTGAAGAATGGACGGCGGCTCTCCTATCTGACCGAAGAAAAAGCCGCCAGCAGGGAGCATGTATTGGTCTCCTGGCTTTAGGAAGTCGGGCAGATCGTCGACTCCAGGCGTCTGTCCTCCCTGCGGAGGTGGAGGTTGCGGAGCCGCAGGTTGTGAGCCGGCGATGCCCGCTGATAGCTGTAATTCATTTCGTGAGTCGGCAATCTCATAGCCATCATTTGCAGCTCGTACCTCTTCAGATATTCTGGGTCGCGAAAGTCCGCCTATCCTTTCAGTAATGCGCATTTTCCCAATCTGGATTCCTAGATCGATCATGTCGCCCGCCCCATCAATATCGTCCTCATAAGTCACATCTAATGCTGCAAACGGCGTTGCTTCCAGATCGCGCTCCTCATCGTAATCTCCAGAAATATCGTCGGCCAAGATGCGCTGCTGCAACGTGTTCTTGGTCGTAGTAGATTTTGCGACATCGCGCTCGAGCTCCCGCTCAAGCGTCCCTTGCTTTTCCTTAATTTCAGCCAGGCGCATTTGGCTAGCCTCATCCAGCCGCGGCCCTATGTACAGACAGTCGCGGCCTGCTTTGACACAGTTCGTGCACGACGGGCTTGTCTTGGAACATTTTAACTTCCTTCTTCGGCATTCTAAGCAACTTTTGTAGGCGGAGCGCAAAGAAACGAAACATTGATTTCCTGGTAGGTCTAGACCTATATACCAAGAATCCAACTTCCGCTTCTCGCAAACTCGGTGCCTGGAGTTAGCATTTGTGCTAAATAATCGGCAAGGGAGATAAAACGAGATTAGGTAAATTGGAAATAGATGTTTGTATATATCCGAATCTTGCTCATTTGCTTTCTTTTCTTTTTCTTCCCGTCGGGGTATATAGCCACGGAACATATCTCACCTGTTAATCATGCGATTCCGCCTGCGAATAGGCTTGGCCTGCCAGGCAGCGCGAGAGTGAGCATCCGGATCTAAGCCGGCCACGTGGTCGGGTTGATCCATGGTTGAGGAGCGGTGCTGTGATGGTGGTAAACCGGCCGGAGATCTCGCGTGTTGTGACGGATTATACGAGCGCTGCTAATGCGCTGACGCCGCCCTGTGGATCGTCGCCTCGATCTCATAGGTCCATCTAGCCCCCCGGATTTCATGTCAGATCTCACCCAGAGCGCCGGGGATATTGGTATTGGTTAATCGGGCACGGCGGACCAATTTATTTGCTCCTTTGACTCGATGGGTAATCGCAACTTCTATCTCGATATAATTCGGTAGGATACGGACGTAAATTCAGTCGTTCATTAGGTGTGGCGAGCTCGTTCTATTATATGAGATCAGATTATAACCCGACTAAGCGCCGGCATCTGGACATACATCTTCTGTATTATCGACACAACCCGGGCGGATTCTGCAGGTTGAGGGGGTAGTAATATAGGTACCGATACGGTGGTATCCCTTGCATGCAATCAACGTCCATAGATGAAAACGACAGCGTTATATGTCCCCCGTCGCCGATGATACTGCTGCTGCATGTCGGAATGCCCACGAATGACCGTGGGGCATCAAGCGAGTCGGGGATGGAGAGGGAATAAGAGTGAGAAAGAGGAGAGACAAGGCTAGCACCTATCTACCATGACGGCGACAGACGGGCCAGATGGCGTAAGTGAGGAGAGTAAAAGAAACGAAACAATGGAGTACATACTGGCAGACTGGGCGCTGGGCGCGGATGGTGGGGCAGTTCTTGCTCTTCCTGTGCCTACGTACAATACAAGGGACAATACATAAGGTACCTTGGTGGTAGGCGACTTCCACATACCGTACCTACAGCTTAAACCCAGCAACTGAGACACCGACCCCATCCACCCCATTCCCCCCCATCCTGCCCAACCAGGAGTACTCCTGTATCTTTAGCAGTTTAACGAACTTAGTGGGTCGTGAATACCCAGTAGTGACCACACCCACCGTCCCGGGTAACGTACCCGACTAAATGGGGGGGAAGGGTTCAGGGAACAACCTTATGTACGACATCAGAGCTAGCCGTTTATAGCTACCCAATCAAGACCTCACCACCCAAAGAGATGTCGACTCCTTTCCCGTTTCTGTATATGGCTTGTCACAAGTTTACTATGCGTTGAGTAAATTTAGCCTCAACCCGGCGACCCCCGACTATCCTCTCTGCCTCTAAGGTTACCAAACAAGCGAAACATGTCCAGGTAGAGCCCCAAGACTCCCAACGGGGCCACTTGCAGCCGGCAATAACCCCCTCATCTCCCCTATCGAACCCTTCCTCCATATAGAGATCCATATTGTCAGCCCGCCCCCAGCTTCGAGGCACGAAGCACCAAGGAGGCTGACGCCGGGTCCATCTCGTCTAGGGTACAGGTATCCCAACTGCCGTGTAACTGATGGTAATGTAATAATAAGCTCACCACCTTTCCAACAGAAACTCCATGCTGCCATGAATACCCAATCACAACCCTCCTCTTTCCATATCTTAGCTAGCCAGGCCGGGAAAGATCAGTCGAGTCTGCATTGCATTACGTAGTCCATAGCACTCTGTTTGTGCTACTTTTGAGCATTTATTCTTATATACTGTTCGTATATTCAATTGTATACCCCTGGCGTGTGTATATGCGCCCGTGGACATAAGATCTTAAGATCACCGTCATCCATATGCACCAGTCGGCCCTCATCTCACGGATGACCCAAGAGCCGGGCTAAGTTCCCGCCCTCCCAGCTTCGGTCAGGGCCTCATGCGACCCCAATGGCGACGCTGCTTGTTGATCTCTCTCCAACGTTTAATTGCCATTCCTATCTGCACCATCTTGTCGCGGCCGGCCTGCTGGTGTAACAAGTACAAAAACGACCGAAGTTGCGCAGTGTTCCCCTGTCCGCCTCTTGCAAGATCCCTCGTGACATTGTGCAGTAGCGCTCGCAAGGCTGCCGTCGGTACTACGGAGTTAGGATGTTTCCGGAGGTAATTGATGCATTGCCATATTAGTTTCAGGGAAGTTCTAGACGAGATGCTCGGTGAGATGGCGAACGCCATTGCTGCTTTAGTCGTTCTCAGAATTTCGGACAGGAGATGACGGCTCAGCCTAACTTCCCTGCGTCTTGGTATTCCCCTTGGCAGGCGTTTCAGACGCAGCGCGCCCAAGACTTTGTTTGGCCTTACGGATTGACATGCCGCCAGGATTTTCAGGACTTCGGTCGAAAATTTGGTTTCCCAAAAACCCGAACGGCTGGCTTTGCTTTTTTCGTAGAGACTAAGGATGTCTATGGCCACTACGGGTTGGCCCCCAGCAATAGCGAGACTTGCCAGGGGAACTACTTCATTCTTCACGACATTCCGGACCCCTCTCGCGAGTCGCATAATGTCTTGCGCTCGGCCGAGTTTGTCGAGGAATTTGCAGAGGCCTTTTACGTGGTCGAATTGACCCGTCCGCCACAGAGCTAAGGTGAAAAATCCAAACCACTTCGAGTCAGCCCTGCCCATCAGGAACGGGTTTTGTAGTTTTTCCATATCCTTGATCGAAGAGGAATGCCTGGCCAGATACATCTCACAAATAGACCTGTTCGAAAGTGGACGAAGCTCTTTGCCAGCTTCAAGAATAGAACATACTCTTGCCAAGTAGCTCTCATCAATGCTTGGCAGTCTGGCTAAAAGTTGCACCCAACCTAAACGCATTCGACTATAATTCAGATCTTTTGACTCCTTATGCATCAACACATATTGAGTGCCATCTTCTAGAACATGTTGATGATCGGCGAGGTTGAATCTCCTCAGAGGTTTAGCCATCTTACTAACTTGCCGGATCAATGATGAACGTTTACTCGCACATCCTGAGGCTATTAAAAAGGCACTCAAGTTTGCATGGACGCCCGCGGATATATCGTCTAGGTGAGATTCCGGGATATGGTCCATAGCCTCTGTAAAGACACGAATGGTATTTATCCGTAACTCGGAAATTCTCTGTAAGACCCTATTCCAAGCAGTACGGTCGAAATGGACATGTTCGTGGTCCACATGACTAGATAAGCCTGAGATTGTAGCTTGAAGCAGGTCCAACTTGAATTTATCAGAAATTGTCCGTTCCAAAGGTACTGCGGCGCCTGGTTGCGGCGTATCGAGCCCGCAATAGATGCCATCTAGTACGGAACATATAGCCTCGCCGAAGAACAAGCCAGTTGCCAGTGAGTCCTTCCAACTATTGCAGAAATTTGCGAAATTCGGCCTTGTCCTTGTCGCATTGTCGGTCGATAAATCTTGGTATAGCAGATTTAATCCGGCATCGACGACTTCCGATGGGATACTTTGAGCATTCCAGATAGTGTTCGGTATCGATTGCTCCGTAACCTCTGGCGTATGCACTATATTATCTTCTCCTACCCCGTTCAAAACCACACCTGGGCCTAACCCGATATGCGCGGTATCTGAAAGTTCAGTAGAGGGCTCATGGAACAGGCTCCGCAAGGCTCGCGCTAGGCTCCATCTCTGAGTATTCTCAACTTGATGCTGTTGAAGTAGTGCATCTGGTGATGATGGTGGCTTCCACTGCCATTGTGTCAAATCTGCCAGATTTTCAAGCCCCCACAGCGGCGAAGCAGAGTGCGACTGCCCAAGGCTTAGTTCTCCCATGCGTCTTTTTCCCGTGCGCCTCCTGCTCTCCATCGGACCTGGAACAGAGGAGCCATACCGAGCAACCGTCCTTGACGTCACGCAGTAGCGCTCAAACTCCGTGGCAACGAGAGCCTCGAGTACCCAGACACTATCGGTTTGCGAACGAAGATGACGATGAGCGGCTCGGCGACATTGAGAGGTCAGGCCGGGAGTCATGGGTAGAGGACGAAGGACGGTAGGCGAGCGAGTTCTCCCTTTCAATCATAGGTTCGGCGGTTCGTCCTAATCAAGGCATTTAAATTTGAGGGTTATAGATTGAGTGTTCAGTCAGCAGCTATGCAATGCCCTGGGGATAGGTATCGAGATTCAGAGCTCAAGAGCTCTCCGAAGAATTGACGTCCAAAGTGGGAGCTTCGCAAAATCAATTGGTGCAATCCTATTGGGCTGACACCCACCTTGTGTCTCCACAGCAGAGCAGCCCAAGACCCCGAGGTACCTTACATGAGGTACCTTACAGGGGACCATCCCGCCAAGCTGTAGCGAGGGAAACCGCGGGGTTGTTCATGATGAGACCACTACTACTCCTCTACCTGCGCTCAACCTTTACCTAAGGTATTTTTTTTAATCTTGCAACTGAATTCTAAACGCACTTGTCTTTGATCATGGCGCAGGACTTTCCGCCATTGTCCAATGACCTGATCCTGAGGACGGCAAGGGGTGCGTACCCCTCTATCACAGAACTCGTCCACTGCGAAGCTCTACTAACCTGAGTATTGCCTGATATAGGCGAAGATGTAGAGCGAGCTCCAATATGGATCATGCGTCAAGGTATACACATTCAGTTATATCCAAGATAGAATTAAATCGCTGATTATGTCTTTAGCTGGTCGGTATCTACCGGAATACCACGAAGCCAAGGGCGGCCGCGATTTCTTCGAATGCTGTCGTAACCCCGAGATTGCCTCGACCCTAACTCTACAGCCCATTGAGCGATTCGCCGGCTTACTAGATGCCTCGATTATCTTCTCCGACATCCTTGTGATACCTCAGGCCCTAGGAATGGTTGTCGAGATGGTAGAGAAGCAAGGCCCGCACTTTCCAGAGCCGTTAAAATCGCCAGACGACGGTCAATACTCTAAAGTCCTCAACAAGAATGTGGATGTGGCAGCCGAGCTGGATTATGTCTACAAGGCGATAACCTTGACAAGAAAGAAATTGAATGGCCGGGTACCCTTAATTGGCTTCTGCGGAGCTCCCTGGACTCTCTTCTGCTACATGGTCGAGGGCGGTGGGACGAAGCTCTTCATTCAGAGCAAGAAGTGGATATACCGCTATCCTGACGCAACCAAGGCTCTACTCCAGAAGATATCAGAGGTCTGCGTCGAGTATCTAGCACTACAAGTCCAAGCAGGAGCTCAGCTGGTTCAAGTCTTTGATTCGTGGGCAGGAGAGCTGTCGCCCTCGACTTTCAAGAAGTTCAGCGAACCTTACCTGGCTTATATCGCCGAGAACCTGCCAAAGAGACTGGCAGAGAAGGGTCTGGAACGTGTACCTATGATTGTCTTTCCTAAAGGGGCCAACTATGCGTTAGACTCGGTTTGCAATCTAGGTTACGACGTTGTAGGCTTGGATTGGCTTATCGATCCCACAGAAGCCGTCAAGATTCGCGGCAACAGACGGGTCGTACTTCAGGGAAACGCGGATCCAGGAGTATTATATGGCTCGAAAGAAGCCATATCAGAGACAGTGAAAGAAATGGTTGAAGGCTTTGGGGGAGGCAAGAAAGGCTGGATTGCCAACCTTGGTCACGGCATTACACCATTTGTGAATCCTGACGATCTAAAGTTCTATCTTGAAGAAGTCCAGCGCTTAACTAGTAAATGATGAGATCTAAAAGTCTATTAAAAATCTAGCTAGAGGATCTAGGCTTGTTCTAGAGCTATCTATCAATCTCGGAAGCTCTTGTTCAGGTCAATCTGACTCCTAATAACAGTTAATACCCAAGCAGATGAAATGTGAATGAAGCAATCATATGGTTACACTTACCATGATACCGCCCACGCCACCTTCCCACCTAAACTCTTGCACACGGCCTGACTCTTTGGATTATCCGGTGCGACATCAGCCCAGCAACGTCCGTCACCATCATAATCCTTGAGGTGCTCGCGAAAAATCTTGATAGCCACCGCTTTCGCAAATCCCTTTCCGCGATATTCCTCTTCGCAGTGCAGACCGCTTAGCGAAGAGTCCGGTCCTAGCAGAGCCCAGGCAACGGGCGTGGCGCCGTCGCCTCGGTAGACGGCCATGCTGCGTAGGAGAACGATAGTCCTCCTACAGTCATCTCGTTAGCCTATAAACCTTCATCACGGCGATAAAGAAAAGCGAGGGAAAGCCTACTCAGTCCTCTTAATATTAGTCCTCGAAAGCATAAGCGGAATATCCTCCCTACGAAAGCCCTGCCACTTCATATCCGGCTCCAGCGGGCTCCGCACTTCGGGCAAGTCATCCAGGCGGAACATCCACTTATCATAAACATCGACCTGCGCAAACACTACCCCCTGATTCAGCAGCGCCAGCCGCAACGTCTCGCTCAGCGTCCCCGCCAATATCGTAGATACCGCCGCGCGCTCCGCCGAGTACGCGTCCCGCTGGCGCTTTACTTCTGCCAGGACCCGGCGCGCGCATTGCGCCGCGGCTTCTTCGTGCGCTTCTGCCCCTTCGGCCCGAGGTTGATTAAGATCGGATCGGGACTGGCTGGCAGCGGATGCGAGCGCGTCCGGCCGCCGCTCGAGAGATGAGTACAGCCAGATCTCCGTCTCGGGGCCGCGCGAGAGGTCCAAGTACGCGGCCGCGAACGGCGTGTCCGACGTCGCATCACCGAGTTCTATCCCCCCTGCGGCCGCGAAGAGAATCCGCGTGTGCTCCGTGATGCCGCCAGGGAAACGCGTGAACCGCAAGCGCCGCAGCAGCGGGAGCGCATAAGGGACGTGGTGCGCTCTTAGGAGTTTTTCGAGGGCCTCCGGCGGCGAAGTGTAGATTGCTACGTCTGATGGCATTCTGTTGCGACGGACCGTATTTACCTAGGTATTCGCCCTACCTACCTAAGTATCTCCACCTGGATACCCAATTGCTGACAAACGAATGCAAGAAGGGAGGGGATGGTGTGGTCGCATTTCGAAGCGGGTCGCCGAACTTATCGGCGTCCACCCCGGCATCGTTGTGACTCAATTGTCTTCCGCGGTCGGAATCGGGAGGGGTTTCGGATCTGCGATACCGAATCCTACGGAGGATTAATTTATTTTCGGTTTTACTTACCTCACCTACATAGTGAGTCAGTAGATCAAATGGGAATAACTTCCTTTGTCGGCGTTGAATCGTGAGGCCCTGATGATTACGCAGACGAAAGAGTCATTGTGTGATGGGAATCTAGTTCGTCCTACACGCTGGCGTCACCGCTTACCGGGCGTCGAATAAACTGCAGTGGTACACCGGAATTAAATAAGGACCTTTCTAAATTGGCAGGTAGATGCAGACAAGTACAGTACTATCCACCCGCCGGTAATATTAGATCCATCATGAGATACGGAAGTTGTAAGCGAAACCGAGCGAAAGAGATGAGCTGAACATCTTCGGGAAGCCAGATCCGCGTGTAGTTACTCATGGATATGTGATATTGGACCAGCAAACTGTGATCTCCCTTGCTTTTCGGCCTAGGTCCACGCCGGGGCTTCTGAAGAATCTATATTTATACTCGATATCACAATCATATCCACAAGGTGTGAAGAAACGAAAGACTTGTGTAGCCAATATGTCAAGTAAATGTACAACCCAGCTGGTTTCCTGATTGCCGATATGCCTTGTATGGAAGGCACCGTCACACAACATCGTCACGGAGCCGTAACAGAGTAACATCGCAAAGGCCTATTAAACAAACCGTAACTAATTGAGCATGCTGTGCCATGTTGAAGCCAGGACATTTACACCGACGCTGGTGCGGCATATATATTTTCTAAGAATAGGTCGTCAAGGTAACTCTAAATTGTCATACAGGAGAATAAGATGACAGGCAGAAGATTCTACTATGTAAGTCGTCATCGAGCATGTCAAATAGGGGTTGTATGACTTCTAAGAACAAGGATCTTGAGATCTTGAAGGCGTCTTCTAAAAACCGCAGCAATGGGAAACTTGCATCATCGTGTAACACTTCGAGAGACTTCTCATGTATGGAGAGTTTCGAATTCTCTAACTTGATCTTCTATTTTTGGTATCATCATCGCTGTTGTCCTCGCTCTCTAGGATGGCGCTCTCAATATCGCAATCGTCTTCTGCACTCATTCGCTTTTAACCATGTTGATAACATTCCATCCTTTCTTCCCCCTGGGGCATAAAAAAGTCCATAACTCCATACTAGTCCCTACCGATAAATTCCCCCTTGGTATATGGGAATAATAAAGTGATGCAAAGACGCCGAAAACATTATTACCTCAACCTCCTTTTTCATCAGTTTATATGGCCATCGTGAGAATTATCCTATAACAGACGAGAGTCTCGGGATGGGTCGCCATCTCCTGAGTTTCACGGCAGTCTAGGCCTTCTTGAAGAACTCTTTGGCCTTGGTCGCTAACCCATTGGATTTGCTATGGCGCTTGTGAGGTGCTGACGACCTGGGTTCTTCGATACCGGCGTTAAGTGGGACGTCGAAGCTTGACTTGGCGGTCTCGGACTCCTCAGTGTCCGTTTTGGCAACGTTGGCCGCTCCTCCGCGCCCTACGTGCGTCGCACCCTGGCTCGGTCGTCGTTCAACACTAAAGATTAGCCATGTTAGTTTTAGGATCTTAGCGTAGGCGTGTCTGTTTCCCTCTTCTCCTCCTGACAGCACTCGTCCCAATCCTTCCTCCTCCATAGATGGCTGACGCAGAAAGAGAACTGAGACAAGATAGGTGAACTTACGGCCCGACATCTTGCCGCGCCCGCGTCTCGACTGGATCTCTGTTCGGCGCCATATTGCCCGAACCACCGCGGCCAGTAGTAATAACTGATGTCTTGAGTGTCGGGGTCTCGAGATCGGTAGGCTGAATCTTTGGTGATTTGCTCGAGTCGGCGATGTTGCCGGCACCGCCTCGACCGGTTGAGGTCATATGTCCAGTCATTTTTGGAAGCGTTCGGCTAAGAAGCCGAGCAGTTGAAAAGAATGGCTTGATATATATGAAGGAGGATAGCTTGATAGCTAGAATTGAGGTCGGATAGGACAGAATCTGGTGAGTTTGGTGTCCTGATAAGTAGTGGAATCACTGACAATGAATGTAAGGCGGATAATAAAGATGAAGTCAAGGGTTAAAAGCTGCGGACGCCGTTTTCTAAATGGCGGACTGTTGTCTTAGAATTGCGCGATGTAGAGCAACGAAAAATCCCCTTGGTACGACTTTGTGAGACTGACTTATATCTCTGCGACAGGTCCTCGAAATTCCTGGAGGTATGACTACCTTACACACGCACCTACCTTGAGACTTACTACTACCATGGATAGTGTCACAGACGGGGCGCGCCTACTTTTGATCATGCGACAAATAAAAAATTTCCCGCCTAATTCAGAAAGGATACCGCGAAAAAGTCTGAAAGAACCGCCTGAGCAAAGTACAAATTTGTTACATCACTCGCACTGCAAAGAAACTAGAGTTCGTGAGACTCCACTACGGGACCAGGCTGGCCCTTTAGACCTCCGACGGATGAGGTAACTAAGACGTAATGAAAATATCGGGATCCAGCGCCGCTAGCACGAGATTGTTGATGGTGTAATTGCCTTTCCGCCCAAGTCGTTCTTGGCTTCTGTAATAAACGAATTTAGTTCATCAAAATACTTTTTACGGTACATGGATAGCCTTAAGTAGGCACACCTGCCTATCAAACGGCCTTCTATTCCCGCCGGGTCTAATCTAAATGGAGACACGGGGCCAAGACAGCCTTATCAGACACGCCTCACGAGATAACTAGGTACCTAAGGCTTAGCCGATCTACTAGGCTCCCGAGATGCGGTTCCCTTTCCCCAGATCCAATTTGAGTTATGATGAAGCTGATCTGTTCCGGTGTGCTGGTTGGTTGGCGAAGACTTCCATTTCATTGAAAGAAACGAGAAATCTAATTCGTGGGAACTGCTTTGTTAAAACTGGTTTATATCCTGGCAGAATAGCGTTAAACTAAGTGCCCCATGTGCGAATAGTCATGAATAGTACTGTGATGTATTATGTAAACATCATAAATCATTACGAGGGGACTTTAACTTTAAAAAATTATAATAAATTTAATTTTATAGTAAATAAATAATAAAAATTATTATAATGTAGCTTTTAATATATTATTTTTTATTTATATATATTTTTAATATTTACTTAACGTTTTAATATAAATTTAACGTTGTTATTAATAGCTTTTTAATTTATATTATACCATTTTTTAATAGTTAATTTTTATAATTTAATAACGTTGTTATACGCGTGATAACGTAAATATTATTTAACGCGTTTAATGTTATTTTTAATAAAGTTTAAATTTAAATTATTAAGTAATGTATGTATTAATTAAATTTTACGTTTTTTCTTTTATTTATATAAGCGATTATTTTTTTTTATATTATAAGCCGAGTTTTTATTTTTTAATAAAATGAAGTTACGGCTTTTAAAGCGTTTTTTAAAAGAAAAAAAAAGGTATTTTAAAGCTTAAATATATTACTTCGATGATATTTTACTATTATTATTTAAATTTATTTTATATTAATAAAAAGGAGATTTATAGTTATATTTTACGATATTTATTATATGCGTTAACTTTTATTTTTTTGTTTTTATTTAACGACGTTTTTTATCGAAACGTCGTTTTTTAAATAGTTTTTTTACGGTGTGATTAATTATAAATATGTTGTTTTTTTCTTTTAACGTATATATAACTTTTTTTAATTTAAAAGGCAAGTATTTAAAGTAAATTTCGTTAAGTAATATTACCTTTTACCGCTACTTTTTATTTTATTAATATTTTAGCTTTATTTTACGTTTTATAATATTTTTATGCTTATTTACGACGTTTTTTTTTAATAATTCTTTTTATTATTTAACTTAAAAGTAATATTTTTATTTAATAAAGTAACGGCGGATAATTAAATTAAATAATATTTTATTAAATTTTATATTATTTATAAGATTTTTTTATTTTAATCGATAATTATTTTATTTATTATTTTAATTTTTAGCTTTTAAATATTTAACGATAAAGTTTACTTTATTATTTAAAAGTTTTTTTTTTAATATTAATTATTATATAATAACTAAAGGTTATTATAATATCATTTAAAATTAAAGTTTATATAAAATTTTATATAATTAAATATAACGTTAAATAACTTTTTTTATAAGCAGTTAATTAAAAAGATTTTTTTTTAATATATCCGTTAATATTAAAAATATCGAAAAGCTTTTTTTTTAAGTTTTTAAGCTTGTTATATTAGTTATTTTTTCGAAGATAAAAGTTAACCCTTTTAATGTAAGCTTATAAAAAAGTATTAATATATTTCTCCGGCTATTTATTTAATATTATAACGAAACAATTAATAAGAAAATTAAGAAAAAATCACAGCAGTAAGAGAAGCCATCATATAATATACTCATAAAGTTTCAGGTCCGTACGTCATATTGCCAAGGCGTGGTTACTAATCCTAATAAACGCATTAACGAGAGTATATGGTGTTGAAGTTACAGCTTACATAGTGCATCACAGTACTATTCATGACTATTCGCACATGGGGCACTTAGTCTGACGCTATTCTGCCTGGCAAGGAGCATACAGCACCGAACTTCCATCTATTATATGTCGCTCAAAACCTTACTTGCTACCAAATAACTTCATGCAGATCCGATGTAAGTTAAGGTTACTTTCGTGGTGGTTTAAAAGAGTCTTTCGAATGTCTCACGCATCCCAAATGTCCGTCAAGCAATCCGGGGTGCATCTGTCATCCCAACAATAAGGTAAAGTTACACCAGAATTTCCAGAGTATACCACAACATCGGGCAAGCAGTCCAAAGCCGGACGCCCCGGGCATATATATATATAAGAAACTGCTTCTGCTCTAAGCTCACGGGTCAGAATCAAGATGAATCTCAAGTATCAACCGGCAGAAATGATTTCCATCGCCTTGGTGGTTCGGAAGGTAGAGAATGCACAACCATCAGTCATAAATAACATAATTAAGGTATTTATCACCGTAGCACGGAAAGTTTCTGTTATGTGTCCAAAACCAATGACGCGTATATCTTTTCAATTCATCGCTTCCATAGAGCTTATCTGTACTTATGGCGGGTATACTGCAGAACCTGCAAAGGTAACGTATAAATAAAACCTAGTCATCCATCTTCTAGGCTGAACTGGGCGACTTTAGACTTGCCCTTTTGGTCGCCTGACTTCGTTTTCTGTCAGCTATCCTCCCGGGCGTCTCGATTCGCAGGTGCAATCCAAGCCCCTTTTCCGCCATTATGACTGGCGAGGGCTATACGAGCGCACGTGCTGTCAGCAGTGCATCGTAATGCGGTAGGTCGCCTTATCCCAAGGGAAATGCAGACCAGATCTGACTGCCCACGTACTCACTAACGGAGTTAACTTTCCGCATCCGAATAACGGTTGAGATGAATCACTAATTATCATCTTCATCGTCCGATCCTCGGCCCTTGCTCCCTTTTCCATCCTGGCCATCCTTTCTAATGGGGATTTTGACTCCTTGCACAGCAAAGCACTTGCTGAGGGCGGTGCTTTCACAGACGCCAGGGAATTTCTTTGCCGAGTAGACTTGGAACTTTTCGCTGAAAACCTGCGCAAGGACGGGTGCCCTGCCTCGATTTAGTAGTTCTGCATCACTTCCGCCATTGGAAGTTGCGTCTGGTCTTCGTAGGTTGATAAACGAGAACCGTAATCTGCGGATTGTGTGAGCGTGACGCCAGTGGCTTGCGCTGAGGGGCTTACCTAAACCAGCCTTCCGTCCGGACACTTAGATCTTGTAAAATGAACCAGATTCCAATCTTATCCGTGGGATCCGTGAGGCGAGACGCACTAGCAGCGAGGCTACCAATAAGATTTCTTGTGTACATCCCGTTTGGTGACTGAGGCCCCATCAGACGATGTTGTGTCATCTGGTGTCCTGGCATATCTTGAGAGAAACGAGGGCCGAACATTGGCTGTGATGGCAATTGAGGCACTCCGGGCACCATATCATTTCGGTATCCCCCGCCAGGATAACCATATTGTGCTTGTGGCGGATAGGCATAGCCTGCAGAAAGTGTGAGAAACAGACGGGCCACACTCACGTATTTGGAGTCTGACTAACCTTGACCATACGGGTCTGGCTGATAAGGAGGCATTGCGTGAGGGTAGCCCGCATTGGGTTGCTGTGCATATTCGCGGTTGGACGGTACAATGGATTGGTATCCATAGCCTCCAGTCTGACTTCCCTCGATCACTTCTCGAAAGGAGGACGCCTGTGTAGAAGAAATAGATGGGGATTGTTGCGAATGTTTAACGAGATTCACTTCCTTGTCACCGTTTTCGGACCAGAGATCAACATGCAATACATAATGTTGGTGCTCAACCTCGCTGGCCTAGTGTTAGCTTTGATTTATGAGTTAATCGAACCAAGGTTACTCACTTGCAGTCTACCTCTTTGCCTGTTGTTTTGTCCATCACTACCAATCTAATACAGGGTGGAGGAGTAATGGGCCGTCGATCCTGCTGAGTATTAGTCCCCAATTGGCATGAAGGAAAGGGACAGACGGAATGCGCCCACCTTGTCACCAAAACCGCACATTCTAGCTCTTAGAGGTTGTTGGACGACTTCGAGTCTATGCCATTTGTTAGTCTCAAAGGCTGATAATTGCGGGGCCCAGTGACGGTTGGTGAATTCGATATTACCTGTATTTCCTAGTTGCATCAGTGCCCTCGATAGGTTGCGGAGCAGGCTTGTCTTTGTCCTCGCTTCCAGGTTTGGAAGAAAGTGAATTTGACCCAGGACCGCCGACGCCGTTTTCTGGTGCGGCGAGTTCCCCCGCGCGGTCCCTGGGACCGGGCATAGTCGGCGGGGCCATATTCGTTCGTGGCGGAGGCATATTCGCGCGGTGAGGATTGGTAATGGGATCTTGCTGGTAATTGAAAGACATGGGAGGAGGGAGTTGGGCATAGCCCGGATGGTGCGCGGAGGGCCCTGGCATCTCGGGCGGGAATGCCTGCGAGTGGTGAACCGGCGGAGCTGGGTATCCTGAACTCATGTTGCCTTGATTTCTTGATTTCCCTGAGCTACTACGCAAATTGTTCTTCAAGCTTTACGTAACTCGCGCCGTCGACCTCGGCGCGGAGGTCTGCTGTCTTGCGCCTGCGAAGCTATGGGCGAGGGAACTGGACTTCTGGACGGATGAAGGGCGGATTTGAGTAGTCGGTGAAGATCGAAGGTAGAAGAAGCTCAAAGCGTGGGATATGTGCCGTGCTCGAAAACGTGTAGGTGGAGCGTCTATCCTCTAATAAGGACGTGAGCACTATATATGTAAATGCAGGGCGAGTGGTAAGGTTCATGCGATCCAGGGTACCTCGGCGGTGGACCTGGCGGGAAATCCACAGTTTACCTTTCCAATGGAACAAAGCACGACTAGGCGCGGGGAGGACAGATCGGACGGTTATGTAGGATATGCTGTCAAAGTTTGTTTACTATGCGGTAGAAATAAGGTGGGATGATTTGGACCGTCGAATATGGAGAAACGTGGTTGGAGAAAAAAAATATATAAAACTATGTAAGACAAGTCCCGCTCATGCTCTTAAGGGACTTTGCCTGCTGTGATCAACTGGGAGAGGCGCAAACTTTAATAAAGCAGAAGCGCCACCAGCCGATTGGAGGCAAGGGTCGAGTATGTACAGTAGCTTGTCGAGCTTTTGGGGGAGAAGGCGTTGAGGTGGGGGACTGACGGCGTTGATCAGCAACACAATTGGAAGTAACTAGGTTCACTTGGGATTACATGGGGGAGAGCGGCACTGAACCTTTGGAGCGAATAGAGGATGCGCATACCTCCTGTGATACCCGTAGTGGATTAGTAGACTACTGGGTGTAGCGGCTAACCCTAGAACCCCTGCTAATGTGCTGGATGCGAACTAGCAGCCCCGGGAAAGCATGCATCGGAACTTTTGCAAGGTTACGGCCAGGAGAGTCGCTAGCTAGAATAGGTGTGTACCAGAATTACATAGGATAGGCCGGTCAAGTGAGATTTGGCATCAGACTCGTAATAGTCGTTAGCCGTCACTATGCGACCGTTTGAAGGGAAGGCTAAGTTCAGAGATTTTAAGTTACATAAAGGTTGAAACAAATGTTTTCAATTACCTGCGTATCTAGGTGATTATAGACATGAGAGGCTCTTAATATATCCTGTGAGCGACTATAAAGTGTCGAGGATGTGGCAAATGAGAGGTGATTGGGTGCCATATATTCGGAGCCGATTGTATTTAGCGGTGTTCTTCTGTTTGATGATCTAACAAAAGGTAGAAAAGGTAGACTGGAGAACCTCACTTGGCTCAGTCTAAATACCAGTCTCGCTAGTTTGCGATAGTAATGGCGATCGTACAACTGGTCAAGCAGATATGACTCGTGAGTTCAGATGATGTGCTCGAAGACAAAGGTGACAGCTTTGAAATCTCGATGGAGTGCTCTTGGCAAGGTGCTTTGAAAGGACACTGATACAACTTCAAAATGCCCATGTTATAGGTACATAATTGATAAGACGTCGAGGCCATTCGCACCTACCCAGGTAGCCCAGGTATCTATGAGTAATGGCACCAAACCTTCTAGTAAGTTTATAATGACTTCATTGGCCAAGTAAAACGTTTCAAGCTCAAAATAGAAATAGAAAAGCACCTTAAATCATTGGGTTGAAGAGGAGATCGGGCGCCAATTATTACAGGCTTAGACGCACCAAAAACGCATACTATGTACCATTTCCTCTCCTCAACTGACA
Organism: Hypoxylon sp. FL0890; assembly: GCA_022497025.1. Classification (NCBI taxonomy): domain Eukaryota; kingdom Fungi; phylum Ascomycota; class Sordariomycetes; order Xylariales; family Hypoxylaceae; genus Hypoxylon; species Hypoxylon sp. FL0890. The sequence goes on along the minus strand of MU386540.1, from coordinate 438,064 downwards.
CATACAATAAATCAACTATTTGTCTGAACTTTACGTCTGGTACTATTCGTGTCTCATTACCACTCGTCGCATACGAAAAGACTCGTACGATAAATGCTGGCTACTTACTTTAACCAGACAAGCCCGGCCCAGGCTTAGGCCCAGGCTTTTACCAAGGATATCTCATAGTCTCCGGAATCTATGCTGCGTACATGGTATCGTATGCAAAGCGCAGGGGCCGCGGAGGAAAGTTGTGACGGTACGTTGCATCGAACTGTTGAAGAATTTGCCCTCTGTTTTCACATTTTATTCACAATAGGCCCTTTCTTCCCTCCCTTGGTCGACTTACCAAACCTATCTACCTGTGCTATGTAAGCCAGGGAGTCCTACATAATAAACGGAAACGCATCCCTTGGTTCGCTTCAGCCCCGCGCATGCATAGGACGTACATAAACGCATACGCGGTCTCATCGTATGTGGGCTATTAACTCCTTATTTGGATCGACCCTATCTCGACATCAGAACATTGATGACGTTGGCTTATTACCCAACACTGCCTGAAGCCGCCCGACTTACTGGAACCAGTTCGCTGACTGACGTGAGAACCTGGAGATTGGATCATTCCTTTCGGTCTGAGTCGCGGATGGCAAGCGTTGTTTTTCGGGCACGGGACTTGGATCGGCTCTCGATAATCCCACCGTTACCTCGATGTTACCATGCTATCTCGGGCCTTGTCTACCGAGTACCACAGTCTGGGGTTCTGTCGTCTGTCAGTTTCTCGCTTCTCGCAAATCTCCCCTCGATGAATAAGGTTTTCTGTCACTTCGTTGCGCAACCGTTATCACATGCAGGTCTAGGCAAAATGTGTAATAATTATGCTATGTAGGAATCTTCACCACGCCCCCCTGCCCCTGGCCTTCATTGCCTACATATGCATATATAACAGCCCACTTTAAGGTGTGTATATGATTAATCAGATGCCATCCGTTGCGAAGGGATCTTCGACAAAGCCTTGTCTATTCATCTATCCAGCTCTCAACTATCAAGTACACACTGCCTCACCTACCCTTCCAAGTCCTCTTCAACATCGCATTGCATCCCGAACCACCCCCGATCTTCCAGGGGTCACGATCCGTGGTTGGCAAACGGGTGGAGATCAGGCTCCAATGATATCCTTGTTGACGCTCGACCTACAGTCGGTTGATCGCCTTCTTCGTCGCGTTACTACCCCACCGTTTCCCGTTCTATGCTGGGGCTCCTGGAGTGCACCAAGTCGACTATCTACAGACTACACCAGATATGTCTTTTGTTTTGAGCGTCGAGCGTCTCCTGTTTCTACGAACAAAAGACTTACTGGCGAGTGGGCGGTCAATCGATCCACGCAAGGATCCGCAGACGGCGTAATAATCTGCCTTGCCTTGCCTGACCCGGCTCGCACTGCATCTTCATCCAAGCGGAGGGAGACGTATGTGTCAAATGTCTGTATCCCATGTACATAGTACGATACCCCCTTGCTCCTATCCACCCACCATTAACACCACTTGACGAAATTCGTCATACTTGGGCGTGTGCCTTAAGATGGCCTCTATTGAATATCTTTTCTTTCCGCTTGTTCATCTGCGCAGTTCTTTCACGAGTCAGGAGTGGACCAATGTTCTGACGCGACTTACTAAAGGTACCTACGGTAGGTTACATTCCTGTGTATTCCTTATATTTACATACATTTTTTAAGGCTGGTCGCAAAAGACTCGGCCGTGCCGTGCCGTTGGACTTAAACCTTGAGGGTAAGCCATGCAAATTCAAGTTAAGGATGCTACTATGTACAGCATCATACATAGTAAGGTATGCCGTTTTTCCATTCCCATCTCGCCGGCCAAGTGCTTACCGCCCGTCCATTCCACGCGTTTGGGTGTTGCGTTACACCGGTAAGGCCGAGCGAACTAGTCTCGCATGTTATATGAACTATCCAACAGCGCATATACCGAACCCAATTGCGGTAATTCACTGGAGTACTCCAAGCTCCAACAAGCCATACTGCAATATAGCGTTTTTCTAGCCTCTACCTAGTAGTGTGTTGCCCCCATCCCTCTCGGATATCTAGATCGAAGAAAGGGATGAAGGTATTCGTCACCTTACGTTCAACTTATCTGATACTGGCTAGGTCAAGGTAAAAGCTGACAACGCACTCCCTAGGGAGAGGAAACATCCGCACGGCCGCTTAGGCATTATAGCGTATACTAACTATCTATACTAGCCTACTTCAAGGACTTAGTCTAGACTTAGACGGCAATGGTCCGTCTGCAAGGGGACATTTCGGCCCTTGGCACGTCGAAGTGCTAGGCTCTAGACCTAATTTAAATGTGGAGCAGTAGAGGGATACACTACTGACAAATCGTAGTCGTGTGCTGGACTGGAATACATACCACACTAAGACGGCGCGATGCGGATGCGGATGCGGCAGTCCGGGTTGTAGTTTCATGACAGCTTCCGTTGCGCCCGGCGACGATCTTATAGCCCAGCAGCGGGGGTTGACGCATAGACAGACATGGACCTCAGTACCTATATGGCGGACTCTACTCCGGACCATTTCCCTGGCTGCGGGACAGGGACAGGTACAAAATCCAGCGAGCCACCACAGTCTCAGTCTCCGAGACGTCGGTTAAGAGAGCTCACCCATCCGTTTGGTACGTTCAGGCACATGGAGAGTCGCAACAGAGGGAGGTTCCACAGCGTACGACAACGGTCCTGAGGGGCTTCCCAACCCTGTGGAACCTCTCGGCAAAGGGGACGGTCCCATTGGGCTGGAAGGGAATAGCGTTGTATGTGGACTGGCGTAGTGTAGTATAGTGGCGGCGTATTTAAAAGCAAACAAATCTGCAAGCTTCACGCCAAAAACGCAAACAAGCAGCCAACAGACAAAATCGAAATGAATAATAGGTAGAGAAATAGCGAAGAAAGGGATAGAGAGTCCCGTCGGCTCCGATCTTGTTCAGCCTCATCGATCCAAAGTCCCTAACGTGACTTCTGCTCCCTGCCGTCATCCGCATGGAGTAGGGTAAGCAGTGACATTGCTTCCTGTTTCTTCCGAGTAAGCGCGCGAATGAAATAGGCTGGTAGACTCAATAAAAAGAAAGGTGTGGGTAAGCGTAGAGTTGTTTTGTCTGACACGTCAAGATGGTTTGTAAAATTGTGCTCTTCGGGTATCTGAACGGCCGCCAGACTGCATTATGTCCGAATCAAAGGTTTGCTTGCAGTCGTTCGAGCTTCGAGCCTCGGCTGCTGAAGTTGCTGAATGAACCTCAGTAGGAGCAACGTCTCAATCGGTGGTTTGGGACGGCACAGCAGCTCAGCTTTTGGTGTCTGTTATCATCCCCTTCGAGATGGTGTTGAGTAGTAGATCGCCGGTGGAGACGGCAGTATGGATGTAATTCTCACGAGCACATCCACATTGGAGTTCTAGAACTTCTGGCCCCACGAGCCGAGCATCACGATATTAAGTTTAGAGACATCGTATCAATACTTACCTACACATGCTTCCTCGGCTCCGACTTGAATTAATTGGCAATCGTATGTTTCTGTATCGTATTCCTACGGCCGAATATACCATCGTAAAGAAATAGTATCACAGTCTCGACAGACAGTAGGTAGTTATGACTTGTTATAAATTGTATTATAACTTCCACGGGGCTTCCGTACAAAAAAGCATCAGTTTTGATATCATCCATCCATCGTCCCCAGCTTCAAACCACCCGAGAAAACCCGCAATCCTCATCCACCGCTGGAGTCTCGTTTCTAACGAAAAAGATACAAGTATGAGAGGCTCCTCCAAGCTAGCCCGCCGCGGATCAAAAGATTATATGTTTATTGTGCCGACTTCTAGAGTCTTAGAAACACCCATCCCGAGACGATAGATATGGATTAGTGGGAAAAGACAAAATATTCTTCTTTCTCGCTTTCATTGCTGAGATTCCCTTTCTTCGCCCCCTTGCCTTTACTCTGAATGATATCGTATCCCATCGCGTCGTACAGTAGATGATACCCAACCAAAAGGAAGAAACGCCACGCTCGCCTACGCGCCTCGCCAGTAGCGCGGTAAACTGACAGAGTAGTTCTGGCAGGACTTTTGTTACAGATAAAAGCAGCAGATCCCAAATGCCCATTCCATCAAATTTGTCTACCGTTATTTCTAATAAGAACCAAGATGGCTAAATAATATGATAGGCGAGAACTTAGCGCTCGTGAAATCGCTAGGGGTATTGGAATCGAGGCCGAGCTAAAACGCCAGGAAATTCAGAAATGAAATGGTCAAGCTAGTCGTCGGCTAATTTGGCAAAATGTTTCGACCAGAGCCATCCAACTAGGTTGTTGGGGTCGTCTTGGTTTTTGGCGAGCCACAATTCGCCTTTCTCGGCTATGACATCGAATATCTATAGACAAATTTCTTAGCAGCGACATCTAGATATCTACAGAGCCCACATACCTCTCCTGCCTGGTACGTCAGATAGGGGTACCCGGCTTCATGTTTCGTGGTTTCGATGTTAAATTCGAAGAGAGATGCAGCAAGCCAGAGGACATTATACCCATTAATAGGCTGCCGCTCCCGAGAAGAGGCTCGGGATGATGCTTGAGATGGTCGTGGAAGGCGTTCTTGACTGTCAGATGGAGGAAGTGCAGATTGGAATAAGCCGGAATAACGTTGATTCTCAGTCGAATGTGGAGAAGGATACGCCGTATTGGAGTAACGTCTTGAATGTGCACCCGACTCCGTGCTCTGCCTTGGAGCACCGGTCGAGTCATAGCTTTGGCCGGTCCCAGGCCGTACGGATGCTGAGCCAATGGGTCGAGACATGCTGGACGAGTCAGGGGTGTGGAGTGAGCCTGATCCTGGGCGTCCCTGTGCATTGATACCAGCATAATAGTCACGATAGTAGTACTGGTGAGGACTTGGCATGGAAGCAGCAGTGGGTGAGATGGTAAATTGGCCGCTATGGCGCTTCATGAAGTCAGGTGTAGGTAGGCTCGGTGCTGCGTCGCTGTTTAAGGATAGTCCTCGGCCTCGAGGTGACATGTCAGGAGGCCTGGAGCGAAGCCTTATAAAGGACTCGTCGGTACTGATCGACTGAGAAGGGCGGCCCATAGAAGCTGGATTAATGATACCGATTGTGTTAATCTGCTCATCCTGGAATTTGTAATCACGCTGGAAAGTTGAGACAATGTCTGCAATTTCTGGCACTTCGGGGTTCTCGAGCACCACCTTGACCTTCTCTTTCCAAATGGCGAACCATTGCGTCTGTATATTGACAAAATTCCCCAAGCAAATCTTGCCGACCTTCTCTGTTAGTGCAGAAAGTTTAGGTAGTTCCTTTTTCAACGCCTCATTCAAAGCTTCGTATTGTTCGATGAATTCGGAAAGCTGCTTGTCAATCTTCTTACCACTCTTCTTGAGCTGGACTGACTTCTCGTAATCTAATCGACGTTTTGCCCGTTTTTTCATCGCAAGAGACGGGTTACCGTATGACTTGATCACGAGCTCGAAGGGCTCAATAACTTGCTTCCGGACTTGGGAGAGCTGGACGATGTAATCAGTCTAAAAATGAAAACAGCGAGCTGAGGGGATTCAACTAACATGTTGCTCAAGTGCAACCTTCTCGATATCTCTCATGGACACATTGAAGCGGACCCATTTGCTTTCAATCTCAGGATGAGGCGATGGTTGAAGTCGCATAACAAGTTCCATCGAAGATAAGTACTGCAGGAACTCGTGGACGTATTCAGTAACCTGTCTCGTGTAGAACTCAACATCTCTCAGAACGACCTGCAGTCGAAGGTAATCGTCGCCGAATCTCTCGTGGAGTTTGAGGTATTCTGGATCCTCCGCTGGCTTGTGCGTAGCTTGCAGCTTATCAACTCTCTTGCCAAAGGCCCTGGCAAAGCCAGCTTTGACATCGGTCTCTTTGCGTTTTCTACCAACTATCTGCCCAACTAATTCGAAATTCTTCTTTGTCTTATTGATCTCCTCTATCGCGGTTTCTAAGCCAGCCTTGGCGGATTCAAGGAATGGGCGATCTGGATGATCCACAGGAGTTTCGTGGAGAAGTTGTATAAGTAGATTTGGATATTTTGTAATTCTTTGCATGGGCTTGATAAGCAGGGAATCCAAGTTCCATGCTTTAGTAAGATCCCTCGCAACTTCGTTGCATTCGTTCAACCAGACTTTCACCGTTGGATCTTCTTGAATTTGGATCAGCCTTTTTGCAGCATGGTCGCTATTCTTAAGAAATGTCTCATGTACTCCTTTCATCTGCTCCAGGTTTCGAATAAAAATCGGCCCAAGTGATGTCTGTCGATCTCTATCGTCACTCAAATGGCCTGTAGCAGTCGTAGTTGTTGTTGGAAGACTACCATCAGGAAGAGTCGAGGAGTCCTTTGGCAACTGAGCTCGGTGTCCCTTAGGCGTGTAGACGCTAGAGACACCTTCTTTGAGTTCTAATAAGAAGGCCGAATGGAATTTGATTATCTGATCAGTATTGCGGAAGATCAATTTGATGGTCTTGTCATCAAGCTTCGGGCAAGCTTCAGCTGTGCCTTTATAGATTTCCTCAACAATGTTCATGTCCCTGATAAAAAAAGCTTCGGTATCGATGAGTTCTTTTATGGTTTCAAGGCGTGTAAATAATCGTTTTCTCTCTTTCGCTGAAAGCCCTGTTGTATCCTCGCTTTGGTCGATACTTTCTGCGAGGGTTTGCTGGCTGTCTAAGAGGATCGAGTGAGGCGGAAGTCGTTCCGAGATCTCTATAGAACCTTGGTAAACTGTACGGGAACCTGATTCAGATTGATCGAAATCCCGATCGAGATTTTGGCTCCCCCTTCTGGAAGGATCAACAGAAAACACACTCTGGTCATCTTTTCCAGCTTGCATGTAACTACTAGGTCGTGTGTCATCGAAGTATTCACTCTGTGCTTCGGAACTGGGGATATCACGTAATGAGGCCTCATCAGGAGGTGGCGGAGGGGCATGATCAGGTAGCACTGGAATGTGGCTATCCTTCTCTTCGATATAGTCTACGACGAAACCACCTCCGGTGTTGAGTTCTGGGAGCTGGTGTGGAGGATGGGATATCGACTCTTCCTCTCGAAGGTTACCAGAGGACTTTTCCGAACTGCAAGGCGTTTCCCTGGCGTCTCGCTCATACTGATATGGTTGGGACAGAGAGCTAGATTCTGATATTGAGTGACTATCACGATAAGTGGAATCGCGATGTTGAAGGTCTCGGTTCTTGAGCTCGTAGTCGGAATATGCATCCTGAGTGTTGATCGAATAATCTGTCCAGACTGTGGTCTGGCTTGCTCTATTCATGGAATCTGATGTTCTCGGCACAGTAAGACTCGGTGCCGTACCCATGGTCCTCCGAGACTCCGTAGAGAAGCGCAAATCCCCCGTTACTGATTGCCCGGCGCCACTCATACCATTACCTTCCGATAATTTAGGGCTAGAATCTCGAGGAATAGCGGCTGTAGAATCCCTGATGATGGGGCCGACGAAGAACTCTTCAATTTCACTGAGACCAACACTTGGACCGGCCTGCTCGTCGCTCGGACTAAATCCACCTCCATAAGAGAAATTGCGAGATACGTGAGGTGGCTTAAGTTGAGAGCTGTTATCTTCCAAATTTATTTTATTGGAAAAAGCTGCATATGTCGGCTCATCCACGTCACGTCTGGCTGCTGAAAAGTCTGAGTCACGGCCAATGATGGTCACCTTTGTCTGGTATGATTGAGATGGAAGCGGCTGTGGAGAGTATTCGCCATCATCGTCGTCTTGATATGAACCTGGAATGGCGTGGTTCGTTTCAGGCTCGTCTTTATCCAGGGTAGGATCCGTAGGTTGTGGTTTAGCCTCTGTGGAAGCATCTAATGAGACGTTGATGGAGAAGTTTTCGTCATTGGCGTAGTCATCCTCGAAGGGAGATCGATATTCTATCTTCGAGCACGTCGATTCGGCCTCATCTTCATTGTGGGTGACCTTACTAACATCTAGTCGTACAGGAATTTCTTGTAATGGTGGATCCGTTTGCGGCTCGACGTCAAATTCTGTTGTGTTCGAGATTGCCGAAGGGGGTGCCTCATCTTGATCCTCTATACTTGGGAAGCTTCCGGGTATCCCGAGAGTGGGAGAGTCTTTTGGAATACCACCTGATACTGCTGCAACAGTATCAACGCTTGGCTTTACGAGACTTGTTGTGATCGTCAACGCCGCTTGCCCTGCGGTTGATATTTCTGGGTCCGCTGGACGTTGAATATGGTCACCCCTAGCCTCTTGGTGTCTCCTTTCTTCTAGACGCTGTTCCTCGATGGCTTGCCTAGCCTTTGCAGCCTCCGCCTCCGCTCTCGCCTCTGCCGCTGCCGCCGCCGCCGCCTCGGCTTCCGCTTTCCGTCTTTTCTCTTCAGCAACCTTCTTAGCAGCCACACGGGCTTCGCTCTCTCGAATAGACTTTGTATACGATAGCTTGATCTGTTCCCGTCGTGATTCGAAGTCGATTGGGCCCATTGATATCTTCCGTCTTCGTGTTCCTTGCGTTCCTTGCTCGCTGAACCTCGTACCTGTGCGCGATCCCGTCCGCGACCCTGACCGCGAATCAAAATGCGCTGGCGATCGGTCCCTTTCTACGGCCTTCATTCTTGAACTAGCGGTGGTCGCTGAGGAGACTGGTTGGCGAGGCCGTGAGCTTCGCAATTGTGGCGATAATTTTGGAGCAGGGGTTGCAATGTAGGCGTTGAGCTTTGTGTTACTATTTGGAGTAACGGAACCTAATCGATTTGGTCGTTTTGTTGCGGAACTGGGGGTGCTGCTAGGCATCTTCGTCTGTGCCATTGGTATTGACTTCGACGTTTTCCCTTGCACAGCAGGTCGTCTTCGTGTAGACGGCGAATTTGATCGTGTCGATGTCGGACTAGAGGAGCCTGAGGGACTGTTGAGTTTTCGCACCGAGACGGGTAATCTCGAAACTGTGGAAGACGGTCCTCGATCTATGTGGGGTCTGGAGCGTGAAGTTTGAGGTGCTTGCGACTGCGCTGGTCCTGGTCTAGTTACAGCAACATCGCTATGTGACCGGTTGTGGGCCTTAGCGGAACTTAGATTTTTCGTCTCAGTGTCGTCATGAATCGCGGAGGCCCCATCGACACTACGGTACCAGTCGCTCGGTGAAGGTGGTTCAACATCAGTATGTGAAAAACTTCGCTGACGGAGACCCTTTATATTATGAAGATTTGAATCAGAAGTTCGCCTTACTCGAGCACCCTCGATCCCATAGCCTACCGCCCCGGTATCTAATTCTCCAGGCACTATCTCCCCGAACAGAAGACCACGGGACTGGGGAAGCGGGGGAATCGAACCGGGCGAGGTAGTTGGAGAAAGATTGCTCATAGACTTTGACGCTTGAGTGTGAGACCCGGCCGAGGCTCGAGGTTTCGCTATACGACTTGCAAAGGACTGTGAATTATTGGATATCTGATCCTCAGGGACCGATTTATTCCTCTGTGTCATTCGCACCGCCGCCGATGGTCCCGTCCCAGACTCCACGTCACGAGTCACAGACGACCGCAACGCTGTGTACGATGGCTGGCCATTTGTTGGAGAAGAGCCGCTTACTCTACGGTATCTGGGCGATGACGATGTTTCTCTAATTGGAATGCGTGGGGTAGCCTTGCGGGCGGCAGGATTGCTTGACTGCGCCGCATTCTGGTCAAACCTTCTCTTCAGATCCTTCACACTAGGTTGAGGTCCGCCACGGCCCCCATATGCGGTTGTGGTTGCAGCTCTCGACTTTGAAGTGCCACCAGGTTGTTTATCATCGATGGGGGCCGATACAGAGCGCACAGCAGGCCTCGGGGCGGGTCTTGTAGCAGACGCAGCGGGGTGCTTCGGAGCCGTAATATTTCCGTTCGATCGTGGTGAGAGGCTCTGGTCTTGCCTTGAGGCGGGCAAAATTGACGCCATCAATTCGTCACGGGCCGATTTTGGCACCGGCGTGTGGGTGCCACGATAATTCCTATAGAAATCGTCGGGATTTACGACGGCCACGGGCTCGACACTCGTCGCGTTCGCTTGGGCGGCGTGAAAGTTACTTGAGGCATAGGACGCGAATTCCGACGAAGAGAGTATGGGAGACGGATTAAAGTTGGTTTCGTAATCGTAATGGACGTAGCCGGGGGAGTCAAATGCTGCTGGGTTAGGATTCGGATGAGGATAGTGTTGTGGTTGGTGGTGGTAGTGGTGATAGCGACTTGGCTGGTGTCTCGTTGGACTTGTTGGACTTGGACCTGACTGGGATCCAAAATTATGGGTTGCCAACGTCGCACCAAGGGGTTCCTCCTCTTCCTGCATCTTCTGGACATCACCCTGACATTCAGGCGCCGATAGAATATTGTACAATACAATACAACAAATAAAGGGAGTAGGTAGGTCAAGCCGAGCAAGGGTTCTCTGTTCCGGGCTACGTTGTCGAATAACCTTGGGTTGCCTTGAACGTTTCTAACCTGGGCGACTTAGGCTTCGAGCCTCTTAGCAATTGGATGCCAATGGGCAATGGTGAGGTAGCAGTGACAAATGTGGGGGTGTGGCAGGCTTGCAAGCGTGCAGGCGTTGTCCAAAGGATTTTCAGAAAGCCATTCGATGACTCTAGGATGGGAAGACCCGCCCCTGGAAATGCTCGCAAGCTGTTTGGTCGTGTGGGATGTCTCCCGACTTGATGCGCTGGCAGGCTGGCATGCAAGGTGATTTGGTGAGGGTTCGTTTGGGGGGGACAAGAAGAAGCGGTACGGCTTCGATTGCTCTAGCCTCTAGATTAACCTTAGATTTTAGAAGTTGAGGGCTACCGATGAAAGCTTACGTAGGTACCTGTGGTCTGTACGGAGAAGTCGCTATCCGGCTAGGTATCTGGGCAGGCTTGGGGGAGTGCCCCGGCCTCCACTGCGCTTCGTATAATTCCACTTACAGCTGGGTCCTAGCTAGGTAGCTCCATCCGTTGGACTTGGTCCTTGGTTAACGACTCCAAGTTTGCGAGTTGTCTCCTACCCATGGGTTAAGTACTCAGGTACATATCCAGGATCAAGGTTGATTAAATCGTAAGCTTCAAGGTACGAAAATGCAAAACTTCAAGCCGGTGCATTTTGCATTTTCTAAGCTTACATAGGTACATAGCTAAATCGCAGCCTTAGAAACTAACGATCCAAGGTTTGCAGATGCGCGTTTATCTGAGATGATTGGGGTCCCAAGGTTCTTTTTAAGTGGTGGAAAAAGATTGGCTCATGGGTCGCAAGCCGTTCTTCTGCATGGCGTGAACCGTCGGAAAAGATCCCCCGGTCCGCTATAGGTTGGCAGATCTATTATATAAAGATTCAAAGGTCATAACTTTTGCAAAGGATTCGAAAAATTTCTATATCGGTGAAATTTTGATTCGCACCCCAGGTACGGATGATAGGAGAGCAGAATTGTACGAGTATCTGTTTGTGTTGCGACTATTCTAGCCAACCATCGGCAACTAGCGAATACTTGTACACGCCGTTTTCGAGTTTGAATTTGCATTTTCCAAGAGGGAAAAGGGGCTTCGCATCTCCAATCGTTTGTATTGGTGTAGGAACGTTTAATTCGGTTGACCTGCCTACCTCATCATTAACTAAGTGCAAGAAAGGAGTCGCATCAAGCTCAAATAGTCTGGGGACCTCGTAACCCCATACGCCAAAGATCAAGCCACAAGTCTTGGATTTCAAAAATGACGATTAGATGGTCATTGAACTAGCCTATAGGGAACCAAAAGGATGAGCAATCCGATCAAGTCCAACTCGATAATTCTCCGTTACCCGATGGGTATTGGTTGCGCTTTACCGGTACCTGGTTTCGGTCGGTATTTCGAGCGCGGAAGAAAGACTTTAGAACATAAGAATGACTAACTTGTCGGCGGGAATACGACATAGATTCAGACAGGAGTGCATGCAGCTTGCATACCCTAGGTCTCTAGGTAATTTAATCCCAACCACTCACTCTCTCGCACTATCGGAGGTTAATCGACGAGGTGGAAGCCACAATATATGCTGGACTCCTAGCCCTATGTGTATCTATTGATAACGATAACGAGCGCGTCTCGCCGTCGGCTTACATCAAACCTGTGTATCGATAGTTGATGTATCAGGCCACAATTTTAAGGGAAAAAGCAGAAGTAACCCACGATTGACGAGTCGCTTTTTTGAAAGCAACCCCAGCCAACTTAGGTATGGAACTTGATGTTGGACCCCTACGACGACGGATGGAATTGATCGACTTTATTCGCCCTCGTTATTTCATCTTGCATAGCAGTTTGCCTTTCGGATCAATCTAGTGGATATTACAAAATGGCTCTATCCCGATACTTCGCGCCACTGCACTTCTCTTTTTTCCTCCTACCGGGCAGCTTGTTTGGTACATGCACAACTTAGGCACGACTTAAACCCGGTAAGCGTGGGTTAGCGAACCAATCTGGTAGGTAGTCAAGTATGATAAGGCATGGGGATGAAATTGCAAGTCGTGGCCAGGAACAGGACAAACATAAATGAACACAATAAGTTGCATAACTGCTTATTATATCTCGACGACCAATGCGAATCTGGCAGCCCAACCTAAAACCTACATAGCCACTTTTCACCAGTTCAGGGGATATTGTCCGCAAAAGGCAGGTTCTACACAGAACAACGACCTTGGAAATGTTAGGGAGAATATCAATTGCGTTTTCCACCTCAGTGCTCTTATAATCGCTCGTCAGCTCAGTTCAACTTGTTTTCAGTAGCAATTAGGAAGTAGTCCAATGTAACTCAGTAAAGTTTCTCGAAGCGAGGTCTTAGTAGTGACAATTGTGAATATTCATATTAGTTCTTAGTCAGTATTTGTACATTAGGAATTAACTGGTACCTAGTCTGTCTCATTGTAGTTTGAGTTAAAAAGTAAGAAGCCAAGCGAAAGGTAAGAAATGAGATGGTCAAACAGTCAAAGAGGTATGTAGGTACCTTCGCTTGAGCTGAGTTGAATCTGTGCTGAATCCGTCAATGCAGATCATCCTTATCCACATTTAATGTGGATCACTTAATTCAGCGACTCCACAGTGCACGGTGCTTTCCGTCCCGGAGCCGCGCCGAATGGATCAAAGCTTCTGCTTTAAGGTTGGGCCGATACTTGATACTTGGTATGCATGTGGTCAGACGCGTATGCACAATGATTACTTACCACCTAGCTACCTAAGGTACGCAGACGCGATTTCTTATACTAAGCCAACCTATCAATGGACCTGGAGTCAAGTTATACATGTATCTAACCAACTTTAGGTGCATAGGTGCAAACATCCAACTCGACTACTTCTGGATTTTCTGCCGTATTGGTTGATTTGACAGCATGTCCCCTGACGTTAGTATGATCCCCAACTTGACATGAATCCCAAATTTGGCCTTGTATCAAATCTTGGATCATTATCAATGAGACTACGAAATGCCCCGTTCAAGGAAGCGGAAGCGTCGAGACCCCATTGGGAATTGCGGCGATGAGCCGCCAGCGAAGAAAGAAAAGACATGTCCTAAGAGCAACCAACAACCAGCGCCTTTACAAGCTCAACACGTCGTGCTCAACCAATTCTACTCTCAGGTGTTGACATTACGCAATTATGTACTCTCCAGGCTTCCCTCTACTTCTAGACTGAGAAGAAAGAAGGTAGCTGCCGTCGGTACAGTTAAAAGGCCGTCGGACTCACCTCCATCAGATGTGGAGCGATCGCTGGGAAATTTGCTTGACAGCACGCTTGTTGGAATACAAGGTGAATTACAGGGCCCAGAAGACTATCTTTTGGAGGGGTGGAAGAATTTCTCACAGAAAGGGGACGAGTCCTACGTCACCCTATCCGATGGCGTTGGTGGTTTTGTCGAGACGCAGGCACTTGTACGACCCGAGTTTCCTTCTCGTATTCATAAAATAAACCCGTCCATCACCGACGCCTTGCATATAAGCTAATAATAGAAAGTTACTAGAATACGTTGTGAGAACCCTCTTCGCTAGGGAGAAGGTCGAACCGTGGCCAAAACATCTACTCTGCAACGGCTTCAGCAGAAACCGTGGCTTAGGCCTACGTCAAATTCGGCCTAACCAACATTTCGAAATATTGAAGCAGCAGCCATGGCCGCAACTTCTCGCCTTGATGGGCGAGTCGGGAGAACGAATCATGATGGATCTGCTCCTCGACTGCGCAATGTTTGTCCCCGTGAAAGCCGGCGCGAATAATCTCTGTCAAATAAGTGGTGAGGAGTATACACTTGCTCCAAGGATGAATCCCCCATACTCATTCAAAGCCAGGAAAGCCCTTGTCAGACGTCGAGGTGATTAGTAATGAGAAGTCCGGGGAGCAGCTCGCGGGTGACGCTGTGAAAACTCCATCGGAGATTATCTTCGTCCGGAACCGCATGCTCTACGCGAGAGCTGCTCTTAACGCTCGGAGACTAGTACATTTCGGTTTAAGACACATCCGTAAGGCACTTGGAACCCCGTAGTCTACTAAAACTGATCGCGTCAGATGTATTAAATCGGTCTCCCTATAACCAGCTTGACGAAGAGGAAGAGCAGCAGGCCGAGAGTAGGCGGCGAATAGCACTACATAATGAAGCTCATACTCTCAGGGTTATGATGTACATTTTCCCTCGTCAATTCGGGTTACACAATGTTTTCACCTCCAAAGTCAATTTCAAGGAAACATCTCAACGGCTTAAAGATTATACTCTAAGGGAAGAGGAAATCTTTCAGAAATTTGGCCGGCTTAACGAACCCACAACTCGAGTTCAGACACCTAAAAGATTGAGAGGTACCGCCACGGAATTGGTAAGAAAACTGCAGATCCTACACCAACGCTGCTCTTACTCAAGACTTCTTCAATACCATTGTCCAGTAAGTCTATGAATCCGTAAAAGCCGTGAAAATGCTAATCTTGGAAAAGCTTCATGTTTCTCTTCATAATCGGGGACCTGATCTAATCGAAGCTAGTTCCCGCAGAGTTTCGAACAAGGTGGATGGGCTACGGAAGAAAACGGCGCCACACACTCAGAGGCTACCTCTGTTGCAGAGAGATCCCATATCGTCTATTTTTGATCTGGCAACTCCGCCCGCTGGGGTTTCCGCTTTCTGCCAGGCCGTTTTAAAGAAGATTGTGCCGAACGGCTTTTG
This sequence comes from Hypoxylon sp. FL0890, assembly GCA_022497025.1. NCBI lineage: Eukaryota > Fungi > Ascomycota > Sordariomycetes > Xylariales > Hypoxylaceae > Hypoxylon > Hypoxylon sp. FL0890. The sequence goes on along the minus strand of MU386540.1, from coordinate 422,859 downwards.
GGGCAATGGATCCGTTGCTGAACATAATGAGAATGTGTTTCTCAAGAAAGTAAACCGTTTCATATTATTGAGGCGCTTTGAAAGCATGACCCTTCACGAAGTGACACAGGATATGAAGGTCAGTGTCATGATTTTGCCACAACCTCCATGACGAACCTACCTAACAGTAAATAGTTGACTGAGATAGACTGGCTTGCGCCTCCTCGGCTCAGGGTGAACAAGACTTCTCAGACAGATATACAGAAGCGTCGCGAGCTCTTCGCCGAGTTTCTATATTTTCTGTTCGATTCTCTATTGATACCCCTAATTCGTAGCAATTTTTATGTTACGGAATCGAATGCTCACAAGTATCAGCTATTTTTCTTTCGTCACGATGTTTGGCGTTATGTGGCAGAACCTGCGATGACGTCTCTGAAAACCAAGATGTTTTCCGAGGTCAATCTTTGCCGAGCTAACCAAATCCTCGACTCTCGTCCCCTTGGTTTCAGTCAGATTCGTCTGTTGCCGAAGGAGGCTGGCATGCGACCAATCATGAATCTACGAAAAAGGGTCCCTGTACGAGGAAATCCGAAGGCATTGGGACCTGGGATCAACAGGATTCTAGCACCCGCACACACGATTCTGCAGTTGGAAAAGGTATGGCATCTCATTCATTCATAAGCCCAGATATCTGACCTGGATAGGCACTGAATGCAGAAAAGCTGGGTTCAACCTTGTTTTCCGTGGGTGATATCTATAAACGTGTCAAGCCCTTCAAATCTAGGATATCTAGGACTGGCGCGGAGCTCTACTTCGCCAAGATTGACGTGCAGTCTGCTTTTGATACTATCCCTCAAGCAGCCATCGTCAGCTTACTTGCTTCCATACCTCAGGAGCGTCGATATCGGGTATCGACATACATTGAAGTTGCGTCCAACTTGATAAGCCAAACAGGTGACACGTCTGAGCCGAAACCCGTGAAAAGATGGCCTTCTGCGGCAACAAGTCACTCGGATAACTCCACACTCATAGAACTTCTTGAATCTGGGCGAGCAGCTACGAAGAGGAACACCGTGTTCGTCGACGGCTGGCAGAAGTATCATGAAACCAGCGAGATACTTCAACTAGTCGCCTCGCACATCCAGCAAAACCTCGTAAAGATCGGGAAGAAATTCTATAGGCAAAAGGAAGGCATTCCACAAGGATCCATATTGTCTTCTACGCTATGCAATTACTTTTACGCCGATCTTGAAATTCACGTCCTGCCGTTCCTCAACTCTGAGGATTGCCTGCTCTTGCGGCTAATTGATGATTTTCTCCTCATCACTACGGACAAACGGAAAGCGGCCCGTTTCGTGGAAATAATGCATCGTGGTGTTCCAGAATACGGAGTGACCGTGAATTCGCGGAAGACTCTTGTCAATTTCGATCTGAAAATTGACGGAGAGCCTGTCGCGAAGTTAAAGCCGGGTCAGAGTTTCCCGTACTGTGGCACTACTATCGACTGCAAGACCTTGGACATATATCGTGGTCAAGAAAAGGAGCAAGATACAAGTAAGTACGGGCCTAGCCGTCCCGGAATATAGCGACTAACACTATCAAGGTATATATAACTCCCTCACAGTCGAATTCTCACGCACGCCGGGACGAACATTCCAGCGAAAAGTTCTCAGTAAGGCCACTTTCAATCTAACTAAGCTTGGGCAACAACAAACTGACAACCTATTGTAGATGCATTCAGGATCCAAAGTCACCTCATGTTCTTCGACTCGGAGCTCAACTCAGCCCAGACCGTGTTGAGTAATATCTACAACGCCTTTTTCGAGACAGCTACTAAGATGTGGGCATACGCCCGCTGCCTGCCGGCACCAAGACAGCCGTCGGCAGCGCTCGTCATCAGTAAGTCCAGATCTGAAGCATCACTACATTAACACAACACCATAGAGAACTAATTCATGTTGCAGGGGCGATATCGAATCTCGTCGATATGGCCTATATGCTTCTCATAAGCAGGACACGCAAGCTCAAGTACCCAGGCTATACTTGCGATATCAAGAAGCCCGAGGTATCTTGGTAAGTTGGTCCCTATCAATCACCTGACTCCTTTTCCGAAGAATATTGCTAATGAGTTTGTTCAGGCTCGCTTATACCGCCTTTCGCGAGGTATTAGAGCGAAAACAATCAAAATACGGCGCGACTCTGGCATGGCTAAAAGCCGAGATCAAGAAGCTAAGTCTTCACAAGGACATCCGTCAGGGACGGGTAACCCAAGTTGCCTGTATTCGGTCGTGATTAGGCCTGTCTATGCATGTAATTCTAACTCGCTGTCTTGCATATTTCGAGTAGCCTGTAACGTCTAATGAAGATACCCTCTTATGCGTAAAATCCTCTATCAGTGACCAACCCGCTCCATCTATATGCACCGTGCTATGTCCCTCAAATTCCCCAATCGAATATTCCAAATACTCGGCTTAAATCGCAAGACCAGTATCCCACCAATGCTTCCCCCAATACCACCGTGGCAACATATTTGTCTCCAACCTCCACACGCGGCGGTCGTTCGAGGGCCCAAGCCCAAGAGCCCTAACGATCGAAAAGGGCACGGGCTCGAAGAGCCACAACCCACACCGTCCAAAGTCGTCCACGAGCAACCAGCTCGTGAGACACATCCACGTCACCACAAACACGAAATTCCCCAGCCGGCGCGCCCACCGCGGTAAGCGCTCGATATACGTCCCGAACACAGCGCGCGCAAGCCACGACTGTAGCGTAGTGCCGAAGCCCGCGAGCAGGAAGAACAGCGGCGGGAGGTACCACTTGGAGCGGTCGGACACAGTGCTATAACTCCCCGACGCGTGCAAGAACCCCGAGCTCAGGAACGCGAAGGCGGCGGCGACGGCACGGGCTTTGGGTGTGCCGGACTTGATGTAGCCCTCGCGCAGGAGATACTGGGTGGGAGCCGCGAAGCCGAAGCGGAAGGTCTGGTGCCACCAGGAGCCCCAGAAGCCGGCGAGCCCGCGGTCGAGGACCTCGGTGAAGGAACCGGTGACGCTGGGGAGGTGCCAGGGATGGGCGCGGAAGCGGAGGGTTTGCGGGAAAGGCGGCAGGAAGGCGAGGGCTAGGGCGCCGGCGTTGAAGATCAGCTGTAGGGCGGAGAGGACGCCGGCGAGGGAGAGGGCTGTGCGCTGTGCGGAGAGGAGGAGGGGTGGTAGGGAGGCGAGGTGCGGAGGGAGCGGTTCGTTGTGTTCGGGTCCGAGGATGAAGTACGGGTCTGCGGTCATGTAGACTGCGCAGAAGTCTACGAGGATGTAGTTCGGTATTATGAGGAATAGCCGCTGGAGGAATAGGGCTCTGCGTGTAAGCTCCCGCGTGTAGCCCTGCTTGGTGCGTTGTGGGCCCACGGAGCTAAGGGGGAGCTGGTAGTTGCCGAGCTTAGAGGGTGGCTCGTAGGGTGGCAGACATGGGATCGCCCAGTTCCAACCTTGGGATAAAATGTTAGTTTCGTTGTTCGAGGTAATGTAATTATATTCGCTTACCTGTCATCCGAAAGGTACTGACGATATCGAACGCCCAGTCTAGTCGTGTCCAAAAAGAAGCATCGGCTGGATATTTTTGCCAGTAGTATTCAAACTCCTGTTCCGCTGCCAACTTCTCGAGTTCACCTGCTGCTTGCATGCCATTCCCATTGAGTCGCAGCGAAGGTATTGTTTCAAACAATGTCTTCTTTGATTCCTCTGATATGTCTCCCAGTTCTGCGGACCGGTTTGCCGTTTTGGTATTCGCCAGTCTCTCTTTGAGACCATTAGACGAGTGACCGTTATGGCTCGCATGTCCGTTTGATTCCATGCCAGTTGTGTTGGCAAAATCAGGCTCTTCCTCAAAGCTCTTATGAATACTGTCGTTCCGTTGGGGAGCTCCGTTGGAACGTGAGGTCTGCTCCCCAGTGGCTGTTTTAGTGGCATGGCCGTTCTGCGAGGCTGAAGGCGACGAGCTACTATGTCCGTTGCTGGCCACATTATCATGTTTCCTCTTCCTCCTAACATCTACCCTCTTGGCTTCCCACTGAGGCTTCGTCCAAACCAGTAAGGTGAGGTTCCATACGATACCCCAAGCGCCGATAAGGCCCGCACCATAAGCACCCCCAAAGTTATGGCTCGAGACGTGGAGAATCATATTGAAGTTGAAAGCCACAACAACAGCAAGGACAAGCCACCTGGCTTGGTACAGCCATGGTCGGTTCTTGTGTGGTATAGCTAAGTAGAGGGTCGGTAGAAACCAAACTCCGAGCAAGTGTAAAGGAATCAGAAACGGTGTTTTGTGGCCAGCCTCAACATCGTTCCAAAACTTTGCGTGGTAGATTTCGCGATAAGTTATTGCTATATCTGCATTTTGATGAGCCATCTCTTAATAGGCCAGGAAATTAAGGTTCTCTTCAAGCTTTCGCTCGGCAGCATGCATTGCTATTTCGGGACAAAGCGTTGAACTCTGACGATGTTCCAACGGCTAACCTTAGCTTTCCCGTAGATAGTGATGGAGTGGTATGTGATGTTGTATTTGTAAAGGTTTAAAAGGATCAGATGGGTGCCACTTGGTGTGGGCTTATATACATCGATACAGTGTGTCGCACTTTCCTTGCGCGTGTACCTCCTTCCATCTCCCGTGTAAGAAAATAAAAGAAAGTTCGGAATGTCTAGTAGAGCAAAAGTCCGGGGGTCTAAGTACCTAAGTAGATCGGACAATATAGCAAAATTCTCTGAAGGGATTTTTCTTTTTGAGGTTGGTGATACAGGGCTTGCTCTACCGCTTCCAACTCCGTACGCTTAGCCCAGCCAGTCCATATCAAAGGACCCTTCAAATATGTAAGGGTAAATGAAGACTCGCCGCTGTGGATCCTCGCATCCAGCCTGCCAGCTCACGAGATGATGGGCACATGTTTTCATATTGCCGACCGGGCCATACTAGCAGAGTAGGGCAGTGAACTAAAATTTAGGCTCCCGTCAGTGATGACGTCAGAACCGGCAAGGTGATACCATCTTTCTGGAAAGATTCTTCATCAGTTCGTCAGCTATGCCTGTTCCTGATCACTGCAAGATAAAGCATGTTTAGATTCAAGCTACCCCTACCTTATGATGCATGTAGTGTAACGCTGAAGCTCGGTTTAGCGATGCTCCCAACATATCATGGCGTGGGGGTTATGGCCCTTGTCTGATATATTTTAGGTACTGCAGGGAGAACCAACATCTAAAGTGCAGGCATATTTGAAGAATTGTATTTAAAGTGTTAGGTACCTAGATAATCTTATCTTTCCACATGATAACATTCATAAATCGTGGGTATGTCTTTCTAATTCATTAATCGTCACGTCCAGTGCCGTAATCCCTCTTGATGTCTTCGCTATTCTGCAAATTTCAAGTAAAAAGGGCACCCCTGGTACGAATCGCATCAACCTGAGTACCAGGCCCAGAAACCAGCACTCAAACGCCAAAGAGCCCACGTCGCGCAGAGCACCACGACGCATAATCCGAGCAGAACACTACGTTGGAGCTCGAATGCATCTGCTGCCTCCATCTTCATAAGCTTCTTTTGCTTCGTATGGTAATACCAGCGCTCCTTATTCCTTGCAGCCTTAGTCTTCGATGAGTCCCGTTTCGTCCGATCTACCCATCCGTACGGGTGCGGCCGAAATAGTATCCGGTCCAACCAAGTGGGTAGGAGCCAGGACGGCAGACGGCTATAGCGCTCGTAATGTTCTTGGATGCGCTTATCATGATAGTGGCAGTCGATGAGGTAGAGTGAAAGGAGGAACGATATGAAGTGGATTGGGGTCACGATCGCCTGTATTGCTTGCCTTGTTAGCTCGAATCCAACGAGGCCAGCCGACTAGGTATCACCAGTCAAGTACTAACCTGGTAGATGTTTGACTGCTTTCCCCCGCTGGCTTCGGGACGAGACGCTGTCTTAGACTCCATGGTCGCTCAGCCAAGAACTTGAAGAGGCACGCAGCTCCGGACCCTGGCGTCTGAAAAAAAAAAGTGGGCGAAATTGTTTCATTAGAGCCACGAAAAGAGGAGTGAAGAGATAAGTTATCCATGCCTTATTATCAATCAGAAGAGGGAAAGAAGTCCCACCCATCAAGTTCGGGTTTCGCCCGGATCTCCAGGTACGAAGTTACAAATTACGAAAAAATGCCTTCGATTGGATACGACGGTGATGTGCTTAATCACCCTAAAGCCGCGCCGCGACAGCGCGAACCCCAATCTAACTACAACCGCGCCGCTCCCGCTTGCGTAACGCTCTACTGTTGCAAAGCCACGTAGAACTCATGAGCCTTGTTGCGAATGCAACTATGTGCCGGCAACGAGACATTCTGTTGCCGTACCTCCTGTAACGTTCTTCAACATCAGAGGTTAAGATAGAGAGAATTACTTGGATATCTGGTATTGGCCTAGATTGCGAGTATGGATAAACGAGATATGCACGTTTCCTTTCCCCATTCGACCTTTTCCTAAACTTTCTAAATTTTGTTTCCCTTTCTAACTCCTTGTATTCGCAATGTCTAATACCAAGATGTCGGTCGCGCCAACCTTGGACAGTTCGTCCATTATCGGCGCGATCTTCTTCTTCTCAACCATAACGCTCACAGCAACCCATCCATCTTCCTCCAAGGAGGTTACCGTCGGCGCTCGCTTTCCTGGTGCGATCTTAGTTGCTGCCACAAGACTAGACCTCTCGACATTGTATTGGCACAAGACGTATTTTTGGGCCGTAATGACACCGCGGATTCGGGCAGCGATGAGATCTACAAGCTCTGGGTTGGAAGGCTTTCGCGACTTGATCAGTATGGCGGTCGTCTCGATAACAGTATCAATTGGCTTGAGCCCCGCAGCCTTCATCGTTTCTCCAGATTCTACCATGGTCAACGCTGGAGCATAAGACATCTGGTTAGGGGAAACCTACCAACAAGGTCGACGATTCCATCTGCTACGCCAAGGGCGCAAGCAGCCTCGACACTGCCACTCAGCTCGATGATTTTTGTCCGTAACTTGGTGCTGAATTTGGCCGGAGAACCATTTGTGTCTTTTGCAGTGTCTTCCTCCAATTCCAGATTGGCAAAGTACTTCTCAGCCAAGTGGATGAAACTTGTACCGATGTTCTTTCCAATCAGGTCTCTAGGCGAGTTATAGCTGCCTTTCTCTGGTACCTGAACTTGCAGTTTGCAAGCGCCGAATCCGAGGTCCATGACAGTCTCACACCCCGAGCCTCGGGAATTTCGCTCAGTTTCTTCTTCTGGGGTGATCTCCCCGGAGAATCGGCGCGTCCGGTGGAGAGCTCGAACGCCAGCATCGTGCTCCTGCACCTGGTCCCATCCCGTAATGCCTAGATCAACTTGGCCTTCCCCAACAAAGGTAGGTATATCGGCGGCCGGAAGAAAGATGAGGGCGATGGGAAGGTTCTTGACCAAAGCTATGTCAAGTCGATTCTCTCGTCTGAACTGTATGTCCGCACCCTCTAGAAGGTTGAGAGTCGCCTGGTTAAGTCGCCCCTCTATTAGGTGAGTCAGTATCACAGGGCTGGCCGGTCTGATACATGATCAGGGTAACGCACTCTTGGGAACAGCAAACAACAACCGGCCTTCTAAGCTATTAACAGGCAGAGGGTTAGCCATAATTCTGTATAATCCGAGAAAGCCTCAACGTCTTCTATAGCTAGGAACAGTAGGGATGAACAAACTGGTTGACTAGATCCATGGTTGCGCCTTAACAATAACAGTGGAAAGCAAACTCGGGGATATGGCTCGGAATGGCTGCAGATGTGCGCAGGTTTTGGAATTGCCAATAGACCAATTGATTAGTTCTATGTCGATTCCGCCTTTAGAACCCACTGCGATATCCCGCCGGCGTTCTGTCGACTGGGTTCGACTGTATTTTATTCCCTTGCTTCGACGGAGAGATGACGAACGATATTTTCAAATTGAGTCGAAAATCTGTAGCACAACCCCACGTTCCTGAATCGGAGCTCCCACTTCGCTGATTTGATGGCGGGGCAGCAACAGAGCTATGGGTCTTGTACTTTGTACCGATTCACCTAATTACAACCCAGGATCTACAAACGTGGAACTTTCATCCCATTACGCAGCTGATGTCGTAGGCCTGTACCTTGGCATATTGGACTGTATTAGGAATAATATGCTGCTGCATTATACCATGTTTATTTTCTAGAGATGTCTTAGCACGAGATCGCTGCTCTGATTTCCCTTCACATGAATCAATGGTACTCGACTTACATAATGTATATATGTACACCTGCATGTATGCATTTGAGCAAACGAAACGAAGTACCCGCGTACATCTTAAGCGAATCTTACCAATGCGTCGGGACGCTTGCCGTGACCCGTTCCTGCCCGTCTGATATCCGGATGGAACTCGCAAGCTGCCTCTTGGCCTTCTTGGTATAGCTGTGCTAATTTAAGTAAATCAATTGAGTTGTTGCCGCTTATCCGCCGATCAAAGTTGGATGCTGCAATTGAACTTCGTTTCTTTCCTGAACCAGTTGTTTGTTTTAATATGTAGAGTCAGATTTCAGATTTCTATATTTCCAAAAGTCGTCATACTTAGGTCAAGGTCAAAATCATAAGTGGAAACTGGTTACATCCCAAATTCAGGATCCTGATCGTTGCTCAACGTAAGCTCTTCGCAACCACAGTCGCGTTTTCTACCAACGAAATGCGTTGTCGTGTTTCACTTGAACTGTACAGATTTCAGCTTGACGCCGAGCCACAGTGGAGTGCGATTTGACGATCCACAGACGTATCCTTGTTCCCTGACATATTGCGCTCTTGGTAGTCATTAATAACTAGGTATTGACGAACCTCCTAACCCTTACCTATCCCAGCTTCGCAAATCTCACAAGACGACTTGGATAAGGCCAGCTATCGTCCAGTTCGCAATGGTCGCGACGCCGCTCGGGTAACAACAAAGCTTGTCTATTAATACCTATAAAGAAGAGACATTATTAGGAAGGTCTAGAGAAGTGTACGAAACCCGAACCTGCAATCAATCTTGTCGTATAATTCCAATATTGGCGTTGCGCAAGGCTGACTGGTAGCAAATGCAGCTCGAAAACGAAGACGACCACGACCGGGCTGATAGCCCCGAGAATTCGGACGATATGTCGAGATGGGCAGGGCAGCCGTCCATCAAGGGCAGCACCGAAGCCGTGCGAATGGCATTGCTCACCCTTAACACCATCGGCATTACGTACGTCGCATATATGTTACACACCATCGCTAGTGAGGGCGGATACTGACCAAATTGCCGTCTACAGGTTCGTTTGGGGTGTAGAGCAGACTTGTGAGTGCCAATACCTCGAATACTCCAACAAAACTGACAATGCTGGTCTTCAGACTGCACTCCCTACCTCCTTTCGCTCGGCTTGACGAAGAGTAAAACCTCATTGGTGTGGATCGCCGGACCGCTTTCGGGCCTCATTGTACAACCGATAGTTGGCGCACTGGCAGACGAATCGACATCGAAATGGGGACGACGAAGACCTTTCATTGTTCTGGGTTCCATACTATCAGCCATTTGCCTGCTCACGCTGGGTTTCACGAAAGAGATCATAGGGTTCTTCGTTCCTGATGAGAAGGTGGCGCAAACCTTCACAATATCCACCGCTGTACTGGCCATATACGCCGTCGATTTCTCAATCAATGCCGGTTAGCAGACGCCTCTTAACTCTGAATGCGCCCCGAAGTCGCCTTGTGCTAACAGCGCTACTAGTAATGTCTGCGGCGAGGAGTCTAGTTGTTGACACGCTTCCGATCGAAAAGCAACAAACTGGATCGGCTTGGGGTAGGGAATATTCTTCCTGCCTTGGTGAAACATATTGACGATATATCAATAGGCAGCAGAATGTCAGCAATTGGTCATGGCATTGCATACGCAACCGGTGCCATTGATTTGCCTTCGCTCCTTGGCACATCCCTGGGCGACACCCAGTTCAAACAATTGACCGTCATCGCCGCAGTTGGACTTGTTTTCACTTGCTGGGTTACTGCTTGGGCTGTTACAGAAAGGATCTTGGTCGCATCGAGACATGACCCCCGTAAAGAGGAAGGTGGTTTCAAGGTTATCAGCCAAATCTGGTCGACTATCGTACATCTGCCACCTCGCATACGAGCCATATGCATGGCACAATTCTGGGCGTGGATTGGATGGTTTCCTTTTCTCTTCTACAGTACTACGTGGATCGGCGAGACCTACTTCCGTTACGATGCGGCGCATAATGCGAAGGACTCAGGGGATGCGCTTGGAGAGATTGGCAGAGTTGGAAGCGAGGCTTTCATCATCTATTCTTTTATTACTTTCTTCGGCTCATGGATCCTACCCATGGTCATTAGATCCCCAGATGACGAGAGCTATACTCAACGACCTCCCGAGAGTCTCAGGGGTATCGTGGAGAAGTTAAATAAGTACAAGCCAGATCTTCTCACTGCTTGGATGTGCGCCCACGCAACTTTCGCAGGGGCAATGTTCTTCGCGCCATTCGCCAGGAGCTTTAGATTCGCAACTTTGCTAGTTTGCCTGTGTGGACTGTAAGTGACCTCTACGTGCTCGCAAAATTTCGGTTCATATCTAACTTTTCATAGGCCTTGGAACATAGCGTCATGGGCGCCTTCTGCCTTCCTCGGCGTTGAGGTCAATAAGCTCAGTGGTGCGGCCGGATCCAACCCCTCGTACCGTCGCCTATCGCACGACTCGAACGTGGAGATGGAAGAGATCACTGGACTGTCTAGCCCTTCCATCCTCGATCCGGATGGCTCACGTGTGGCTACGAAGCCAAGCAGCACAGGACAGCTGTCCGGAGTCTATTTCGGCATCCTGAACATCTACACGACGATACCACAATTTATCGGTACAATTCTCAGCACTGTCATCTTCAGCATCCTTGAACCAGGCAAGAGTCCCGAACTGGCGCATAACGCCCACCCTGATGAGCACCACGGTACCGACGGACCGAATGCGATTTCCGTGTGTCTGTTCATTGGGGCTTGTAGCGCGGTTGTCGCCATATTTGCGACTAGGAAGCTGAAGTATTTGTAGAGTCACGTGTATTGATACTTGCATGGTTGAAAGGCAGCATTAAGGTGCAGAAAACTTCTATTATGATTTTGTAATGGCCACTGGAGTCTGTTGTTAAACGGTTGGGCATGGTGTTCAGGAAGCTTGGTTCAGGGTATGACCACCGACCTATAGGTAGACTTGACTTGAATATTATTGCGTTATTATGGCAATACTCACTTGCAAAAGTTATATCTATCGTGTTTTAAGGCATTTAAAACAACATTAAGTGCCTACATCTAGGGCAAAACGAGTCTGTCCCAGATGGTACCTTGTACTGAATGATATCACAGCTAAGGGGTGCAGGGATCACATATCGATAACAGCCCCCACTAGAATTTATCACTTCTAGATATTCACATCTCAACTTCCCTATTTCTTATCTTCAACCACCAACCTCAAAAGTTACTGGATCTAATTCCACTGTAGTCATCGCACTTCCAAAATGGTCCGTCACTAGGCTCGCTCAATCTCCGTCCTCATCCCACGCTAACCTCTCCAACAGGCCCCAGTCGTCCCCTCAAAGCGGCGCTCCCTCCGCGCCAAACTCGCCGCCAAATCCAGCTCCGAGCCGTATGCGCCGCGCAAGGCGCCCCGTCCAGACGCCGTCGGCACCAGCGACTCCTTCATCAACAGCAAGAAAGACAAGCGACAGATCAAGCACGCGTCCTTCGTCTCGCGCATCGAGAAGGCGAACAAGAAGCCCCTCAAGCGCCGCCGCCCCGGCAAGAAACTCGTCACGAACCTCGATTCCCTCGCCAAGGCGCTGCCGGATTTGCTGGCCGATGGGGAGACGGAGGAGGGGCTGAGACAGATGAGGGAGGGGAAGGTAAGGCATAGAAGTTTGAAGAGTAGGAGGGGCGCGCTGAAGAAGAAGGAGAGGATTGTGAAGGGTGAGGTGCAGAGGTTTGGGGTTAGTTTGGCGAGGTTGAGCGCTGTGAAGGAGCAGGAGAGAGGGAGGGAGATGGAGATCGATCAGAGTGCTGAGGACGAGAAGAAGGATGGGGTGGCTGAGAGCCAAAAAGTAGACGCGGCCGCCCCGGCTCCGACATCGACTGCGAATCGCTGGGCCGCGTTGCGAGGCTTCATTTCTGCGACCATGGAGCAGAATCCTGCGTTTATCGCTAAGCAGGACGGTAAATGAAGATATGGCCAACGAACGACGAAGACAAAATACCAAGAGCTATTCGGACGAAAGGACCTAATCTATGGTTGGTAGAAGAGCTCTCGCTATGCCTCAGTCGCCTGCTCCTCAACCATATACGTATCAACCGGGATCCCGAGAGAAGAGGACCAGCAACCTTATCTCTCATTATTTGGTCTCATACCTTCCCCTGGCAGAGGGAAAGATGATGTACATGGAGCTACTCGTGTCCTTCGACCTCGATGACGAGCTTGGGAAATGAGATAACACATCTGCCTAGGCAGGCAGAGAGTATCAAATACTCGATTGTTGGCGGCACACCATACGTCGATAGCTCGAGTGGCCACCTATGCACCGAAGTAGCAGATGAGAGCAGTTATACTCATGAGCACCAGCGGCGGGCATCGATGTATCCTTATTCCTAGCCCATGCCATTTACATGTCAGTGGGAGCTCAGTTACATCCACATACAATGTATATATGGGTAGCTTTAGGCTTCTCTTGCAGAGAACAAAGGCACGTTATCAGCTCATTTCTCGACCAGTAACATGAACTAAACAAATCTTCGCTCGGCAAGAGCTCCAAGTAGAGTACGGTTTCCATCCCAGGAGAATAATAGCTCTGTCAATTGTAGTTGAGCACGTCTAGACATTGCTATCAGAGAACGTAACCAAAATCTAGGTAGAGATACGTTCTGTCCCAAAATCGTTGCTGTTACGTCGACGTGGTATAATTAGCTGCTACGCTTCACTATCGTATTTGGACCTGTTTCAATAGCCGCTTAGCATCGTTGGGAAGCTCGACTTTATACCATATCCGTCATACTCGGCCATCTGGTCGCATGATATATCAGCCCTAATAGGCGTAGCCTGGTTTCATGAAGATGCCCCGACGGTCTAAGTTTATACACTCTCTGGCTGCTAGTGTTGTCTCAAGGGTCATAGGGCTCAGTGGCAGTGACCGAACACCCCTTAATGGTCACCGACTTCTCGTCAGCCGACATTGAGCTCACCCCACTTGATTGATCAAGCAGATTAATTCACTTAATAATTGCCAGGAAGCTTCATGGCCTTGAGCTACAAAGGCTCCGAGACTAGGTTCAATCCATCTCGTAACCGATCAATGCAGTGTAGACCTATTTAAGGTATTTATGAGTTCAACGCTAGGTAGGAGATTCATGCCGTGCCTATTTTCCCACTGGGAAATGGTTCAGTTAGAGCGCTCTTTTGACGAATTCTGGTCTTTTATTTGCTTCTCGGAAGCTTGAGTAGTCCTACGGTGACATGAAGAACGTGGCAAGAGTCGACTAGGATCGACATGCCTCAAACAGCACTGGTTAGACCACGACTTCCACTTCATCCATGAAGGCAGACCGTAGACGTGTCACGCTGGTATTAGTACCTAAGGATCCCATAATTCAACTGGGAACATAATCCACTCCATGGTGGCTAGACCACACGACGTATCATCAATTCACCAATGCGGGAGCGAGAAAAAAAAAATCATAAATCGCTATTTCCAATACACATGTACCCGCAAAATGTAGGCGTGATCATGCCGCTATGCCTGGTGCTCTGTTATCTTGATTCGAGGGAGGCTGACGAATGTCAACTAGGTAAGATAGCGCACCGGTAGGCGCAAAACCTGTTGTAATGGCGGAGAAGGTGTGACGGTAAGGTGGTCCCTAGAGGTGAAAGGTTCGTACGAACGTATGTAAAGGTGCTAGGCAAGGGCTCTCAAATAGAGAGGCTATGGCCGCCGAAGAACAGGTGCTGGTAAACTAAGAGAATCCCACGAGGGATATTCGATGGTGGCGGCGGTAGGATCCGGTGAATACTATTCGATTCGAGGCGGCGTATTGCTTGGGGTGAGACGTCTTCGTTCGCCTTCCTTGCGCAAGCTCTCGATGATCTTGAGCATTTCTTTACGTGCTCCGACGCTGTCGATTGCCTTGTGCGCCATGCTCATCGATATCTTCTCCCCTGCGTTGACGGCCAGCAGTCGCTTAACAAGCAGATGTCGCATCACAATACAGACGAACACACCGCAGTCGCTACCGTTCTCTTGCTGTGGGGAGTCGGGAAGGTAGTGGAAGCGCAAGGGCTTGCCCAGGACGCTTGACAGTCGTTTCGATGCCTCCCAAGCTTCACTGTTGTTCGCGCCATCGAGTGAATCGTAATGGAATGCGACACCGTCTATGATACTCACTAGGAGCAACGACCAATGACTTCCACCTTCTGCCTGGTTGACGTTTCTGTTGTCGTTAATCGGAAGGAAGATGTGAGTGATTCCTCGGAAATCAGGGAGCGCCGACCGAACCATCTCAGTGTCCTTATTCTTCATGAGCAGGAAGGTCATCGAGGGGCGAAGGAGGATGATGTGGGCTTGCGGATATTTCGAGAGGACCTCGCGCTCGAGGAATTCTTCCCAGAAGGCGATGTTCTGTATGTCGATTTTAGGTTAGTCGAATTCCGCAAGCAATTGTTATCTACGGCAAGGCTTACATTGTCCGTTAGCCAGTCGTGCTTAAGAGCTTTGACATCTTCGTAAGTAACTGGGCAATACAAGTCAGTCCTGCAGCAGAGTTGAATCCATGGCGTAGAGAAGCGTACGAAGAATGTCGTGGTCTAGAAGGTTCTTGTCAGTAAACGCGTACAAGAACTCAGGAAGGTCCGGATACCCACAGGAGAGGTATGGTTGCGTCGGAGAAGGTGAGGGAGAGAGCTGATATCTTCTTGAGCGCAGTCTGCGTGATTGGGTTCTTCTGTAGTGGGGGCTCACGCTATCATTCAGCCGGCGAGCGAATCTCTCGCGGAACGTCATTGGTAAGGGTTGGTATGGCCGTGGCCGCTATTCGTTACTGTTAGTAGTCGTATCGGGCGTCTTCGCAAGAGTGCGAGGTGGGTGATTGTGACAAGGTAGGTAAGGTAGGCGTAGGTAAGACGGGTTTGAAGGTTGGGGTGTAAGGTGAGGGCGAAATGTAGTGAGGTAGTGAGGTAGTGAAGTGGTGATGTCGCGTATGTGGATCACCGACAACCTACGGAGAGGTATATGGCTATGTCAAATAAGGGGAGTTGGAGTTGGAGTCCAATTCTCGCAGTGTTCCAAGATTCTTTTCAATGAATGAGCGAATCCCTTACCAATGCGACCTAGGCCGATCTGTAAAGATAGATTGGCAGCTAGCCTAAAATGACGAGTGCCGAGATAGTGGGACTGCGAAAGGACATGCTAGTAAAGAATGTGGATGTGATTACAAAATTGTCCACATATGAGTGTGTCAAGAAAGTAAAGAGTCCTCAAGGGTAAAACTCCCTGCGAAGGGCGGTAAGGGAAAAGGAAGAGAAACCTTAAAGAGTCGAAAAGACCAGCGCACAATAGCACGTTGTTCTGCCGTAGTGTCGTAGATCAGAAGTCTATAGTCAAGTGACCTAATCAGAGAGGAAGAAAATAAAAATTAAGAAAAAGGGATTCCTTAAAGATGGGAAAGTCAAACTGCGGGGGTGGAAACAAGTATCCCACACTACATGTACGGTGCAGCAAAGTACCTAAAGTATCTGGCTACCAAGTTAGCTGTAATGTCTACTTGGTATCTGTTGTAAACATAATGGTACATGTTTTTGGAAGATGTTGGACGGTAAGTGTTGGTCGCCTGGCACTGAGGACAACGCTTTTATTACATTGCGGTGAGAGATAATCATGCCCGCTAATGCAAATATACACATGCAATGCTCCAATTTACCCTACAGGGCTCCCTGCGTGAATCTACCGACTCAAGGTACGATGTATGTATGTAAGCTCTTTTCCCGAAGGGTCAAGTATAACTTAGGAACCGGGTATGGCTGTAGCGATCATGTAGCTAAGCCTGTACATGTATCTGGTCTCTTTGTAATGAACGCCACACTGAGCCAAACTTCCTGAGAGCTAGAAATGCAAGATGACGAATATCAAACAAGGCTGAGCGACATACGTATTATGTCGCCCGCAGAAATACCCTGGCTAGTGCTTGTGATAGCCCTGGAGGTACAATAATATTTTTCCTTCGGGTACATAGATGCCTGACATCCTTTTGGTTTAGACGTAACGGGGATGAAAGGGTCTAGAATAGGACGATCAAATGGAAATATCGCGGTACAGAGGCCACCCATCGTACACATTCGCTTGTAACACAGCATCACCCCACAATTCAAGTGTTCCGCTTCAGGCATGTAAAAAAAGCTTGGCATAAGGTACTGAGGTACGTCCGACTTCAACGGGTTCTAGGCCCCACTTCCCGCCACGACAACCCTTTTACAATACATACGATCTAGGTCCGTTGATAATACGATTTAACCAACTTTTGACTCATACGGTAAGAGTAGGTAACCACATAAATCTCCTTAGATGCAAGGTAATACCACTCTCTACTACCAGTGAACAAGGCAGCAACGAGTTCTTTTAAGTTCGCCTCTACGATTAAAGCAAGATCCTGAACAATAGCAAAAATAGTTTGGTTCTCGCATATAACCATATTGGCAGGTAAGCATATACCTACATACATACGGACTGTCTCTAACTCGATACACGTGTAGGACAGCTAATGAACGGGTACGTTGGCATGTGTCGAAGAATCCGAGAATAGCTAAGGGCTTGTGCCAGTCCCGGACCTAGTATCCATCTCGAGGCAGCTTTACTTGTCAGGCACAGACTAGCAGCATTGATTGGGTGTCTATTATAACAGGCAGCTCAGTATTGTGTAAGCTTGCCCTAAACATGATGAATTTAAGTGAAGCAAATCCCCGCAATAGAGAACACAACTTCATTCCAATCGATAGAATTGAAAGCCGTGTAACACGCCTGTCCTATATCGGCTGGCATATTCAAGGACCTCACTTGCTTGATGGCCGATGATAATATATAGATCAAGTTTTCACTTTGGGAAGGTATCATAAGAGGCGTGGATTTGCAAGACAACCGCTAGTGGGTACGACAGCCTTTACCTATGCAAGGTAATGAAAGTTGGCACAAGTCAAAAGGCTTTGAAAATGATAAAATAAAAGGGTATACAGCGTAGCTAGGTCGTTACGTTACCTGAATCCGTACAGAAAATTACTCCTTGATTGTCCGGTTATGAGGACCAGTACTCTATATATAAACTTTATAACACGCTTGTTTGAGACTTATATGGCCTGTATAAGGGTATGTGGCGTTGGATAGAAACAATGCAGGCAGGAGAGGCGCATATTTCCGCATGGTAGAGTCTGTTTTACTTGTCCAGCTTGCTATCTTACGGGCTTGAGAGAGTAATAACTTAAGACCCTTATATTTACAGTTGAGACTTTTCAGACGTCGGCTAACCAATTGCTCTACGGCCCCCTTTACCACAGCATAACATGCACCTTCAATTTACATATTAAGTAGGTAACAAACTTAAATACTCCTGCTTCATTATGAAGCTGTTACGGGAGATGTTGTGTGTACCAAGGAGTAGCAGGGCTTGCAGCTACTAGGCAAGAGTCAAGTCAAGTGTAAAGCTGTATGTAAAGTCCTGGAAGAAAGACCTTACCTATCACAATGGTAACTGCACTTAGAATGCTTACGTGCAAGGAGCTTGTAATTGGGCCTAAATAGAGAATTCCTAATACTGCGTTTTTCGAGGGACGTCTAGAGAGTGCTTGGAGAGGCTACTCTATGATGGCGGGAAGGAGCAAGCACAAGGGTCCTGAAACATGGAGTTTCCTGGTAAGCCTTATCCGTATGGGAAGAATGCCACCTATTCGCTCTTCTAGAGCTTCCGAATGTCTTCACTAGAATACTGCCCTGTTAGATTCTATGATGCAGGTGACACTATTAGAGTAAAGCTATCCTTGATAGAACTGCCAAAGGAGGCCTGGTAAGACCACATAGATGTCGAGATTAGCGATGTTTAGAGAAGCACGATAGAGCATGGCAATGGACACACCAACCAGACCAGGGATAACATAGAAAATATATAATTGTTGCCCGTACCGTCCCCCTGCACTTGGTATCTGAGGTTATAAACCCAACTGATCTCGCGACCGAAAGTCCCTAGGTCTGGTGGAAAAATACGTACGTCCTGTGCCCTAGCGCCATGCACTTAGATGTAGTTCTATACCCACTTCACATGAGCAATCTCCAAGCACCAAGCAACAGCGCCGCAAAACCCGTGCAAACTCCCATTAGCCACTGGAGCGTCTGGAACTTGACTTGCTCCAGCTTCTCTCTTAGAGCGGCAACTTCCTGCTCGATCTTGGTTTCCGTCTCCTTGATCTTCAACTCCTGGCTAACTGCTTCTTCTCGTATGCGGCCCTTTTCTAAGTTCAGATCCAGCCGCACCGATGCTTGTGTTCGGCCGATTTCGTCGCGGAGACGGTTATTGAGCTTGGTGATGTCGTTCGTTAAACGCTCGTGTGCGGCACGTGTTGCGTTGGCCTCGGTGCTGTCCGCGGAGAGGAGCTCGGATCGCAGCTTAGCAAAGTCAACTTTCTGCGTGTAGGTTGCTTTGGCCGCATCTTCGCGCAGGACCATCGTCCGCGTCAGGTTTTGGATGCTGGACGGCGGGTTAGCGGCGACAGCCTGTTGGCTGGTTGCAGAAGGTGGCGCTTGCCTCTCTTGGATCACATCATTGAGAACCTTCATCATCGCGACTGACTGCTCTTCCGTGAACCCTTCGCTTTGTAGTCGTTGGACGAACTTGAGAGTGTCGAAGTGGTGTTCTCTGCCCCGCGGCGCTGTGGCATGGAATGACCTTCTCAGGTTGGGACTATGAAGTATTGAAGATGGTCTCTCTGGGGTCGCCTTAGGAGAACACCGGGGAGTCGTCCGACACGAATGAAATGAGGCTGCCCGCTGTTCCTGCCATGATCTTCGGTTCTCTAAGGGAATGGTTGCAGCTCGGAACACTTGCGAAGATCCGGCAGGCCCTGTCCAACTCAGTCGCGGCAGTAAGAATCTAGGTAAGGATTGAACTGCATTGCCAGTGACGCCCGCCATATGTTTTAATATCGTGGGCCAACCTCGTGGCTGAAACCTTTTGAATAAATTATACTGATATTGACCAATATGGGGGGTATACGATGAACGAACCCCAGTTCGCGATATTCGGAGCTTCTAGACCAGACGCATTAAAGGTACTTAGGTACACGTAACTGCCACTGGTCCGGCTGGTGTGTGGCTTATGACCGGACCCACGTGGCTGAGCTACGCGCCAAGCGTGTACAAATTTTCGAGAATTATTCCTGAGCTAGGATTTTCTTTCCTTTTTTCTTCATTCAAAATGAACAACGCAAATATTCACATTCTCGAGACACATTATTTGGTGCGAGGTATCCTCTCTTCTGCGGTGGCCCATGACCACTGAAGTTCTCGGACAGAATGGAGACTAACTCCCAACGAACAATCTTGGGTGCGGTGCTTCTCTGTCCTTTCGAGGGCTATGGGAAGGATCGCAATGATTGAACGTACATCTATAAGCTGAACGTGATTATCTTTGCGCGTTTACTGCGACCAATGCAGCTAATCAAATCCGCTGCTCCTAGTTTCGTGATATTACAACTAGTAGCCTTGTCGTGTTGGCCATAAGCTGGTACCGCCGAGACTGGTGTTTTAAGCATGGTTTCCTATGCTCATGATGCACATTTTGTATAGCAGATGTTCTATAAATGTAATGCCTATTAGCTCCTTTAAGGGAGATGACAACGTTCCCTACCCCAGAGCTGGTATTTAGTTCAGATTCGTATTTTTGTCGCGCATTATACAATACTATTAGTACCTACATAGGTAGGTACGCTTTGATTTTCGACTAACCTCCTATGTATTTCATGACTTGGAAGTCTTTCGTTGTTTTATGAGCTAATGCATTTGCAAGTTTCTCCTTTTTTAATTTTGAGATAATTGCTTGTAAATACTCTGCGCCGTTTTATATCAAGAACCGTTGGCCTGCATGACCTGCAAATCATATATGGTAAATTTAATGGAGTGGAATGCCTCTCAGACCCAATTTATCTGTACATACTTTTTGCGCGTTCAGCTCTACGGTACATCTAATACTGAGACATTGTCCACACATACATGTAGTTGAAGATAACCGGATAACCTTACGGGTCCAATGCCGTTATTCTTTAGATATAGTATAACCTTATGTGACTATTCGTTTCATGCGCTAATGAAACAATTGGGAATGGAGACGCTGTAGAAACGGTAATTACGCGACCCTGGTATCCTTCCCTGTACCTGCCAGACACATATAACAGGTATGTACGTACAGTACGTAGCTGCCTTAGCCGATGTAGCTGGGTGCGGGTGGCTCGTGCGCAGCTCCAGGTAAGCTCTAGCCTGGCAGCCTCTCAGGTACTCCTTGCGAACAGGTAACCCGTAACATCCAAGATTAGGATCATAATACCAACTTCGTACACAGACATCCACTTTCCTCCTGGAAATTCTCACCACCGAATCAACCACCTTTCTTCCCTCCGTCATCCAACTTTGTACAATACTTCACATACACACGCCGTGCTCACTTGAATTGAGTCTTTGCGGACATTTGCACGCGTCACCCTCTCTATCTACTCTCTTCGGCAACATAATCAATCCCTGGAGGTTTCTTTTGCTAATTTAGCACTTAATACCTTCCTTTCCACCCCTTTCCTTCACACAATTCCTCAGGCCTTCTTCCTGCACGATCGGGCTCATCAGCCATCGTTGTTGCCGGGCAGAGACAAGGTGCACCATTTCTGGGATACCGTACCCAGCCCTCAACAACCGACCATTTGATACCGCGTTTGCGATTTACGATTATCGACCCGACCAACCCATGTGATCTTGAATCATGGCCCCGTTACCTATTAAGTTCCAGGAGCTGTTGACGCTCGGCAACGTTGGTGTTGATCCCAGTGCCGTCGGATTTAACTCCTGTGTAAGCTCTCCTCCTTATAACTATACTTTCCCATGGCCTCCAAACTAACTTTCATCGTATTCAGACCCTAGAGTCCGATCACTTCATATGCATAAGAGAAAAGAAGAACGAGGCGGCGCAACCTGAGGTCATCATTATTGATCTGAAACACGGGAACAATGTCACACGCCGACCTATCAAGGCCGACAGTGCCATCATGCACTGGACAAAACAGATCATCGCCCTTCGCGCCCAGGCGAGAACACTACAGATCTTCGACTTGGAGAAGAAAGCAAAGTTGAAGTCGGCGACTATGAACGAAGATGTTGTCTTCTGGAAGTGGGTTAGCGAGTCGACCTTGGGTTTGGTCACAGAAACATCCGTCTTCCACTGGGACATATTCGACAGTTCTCAGGCCGCTCCGGTCGAGGTCTTCAAGCGCAATGCTAACCTAAACGTATGTATTTCAATTTCGCATATCTATACCAATGTTTTATCGTGCTCTGAATATCCCAAGCTAACATGTACTGCGCCAGGGTTGTCAAATCATTAATTACCGAACTAACAGCGAGGGTAAATGGATGGCAGTCGTTGGTATCTCTCAGCAAGGAGGTCGCGTGGTTGGTAGTCTACAGCTGTACTCCAAAGACAGAGGCATCAGCCAAGCCATTGAAGGCCATGCCGCTACTTTTGGTACACTCAGATTAGAAGGAGAGCCGGCAGATACCAAGGTTTTCTCTTTTGCTGTCCGCACCGCCACAGGTGCTAAGCTACACATCGTCGAGATTGACCACCCCGAAGGAAACCGTCCTTTCCAAAAGAAGGCTGTCGATATCTTCTTCCCCCCTGAAGCGACGAACGATTTCCCTGTTGCCATGCAAGTTTCCCACAAATATGGTATCATCTACATGGTGACCAAGTATGGCTTCATTCACCTCTACGATCTCGAAACCGGCACGACCATCTTCATGAACCGCATTTCGAGCGAGACGATATTCACCACGTGTCCCGATTCCGAGTCTACTGGTATACTCGGTATCAACAGAAAGGGCCAGGTACTCTTTGTGTCTGTCGATGAAACCACTATGGTAGACTATCTTCTCCAAAACCCGGCAAACACGGAGATAGCCATCAAAATGGCCTCGCGGGCTGGGCTTCCCGGTGCGGACCAGCTCTATGTTCGCCAATTTGACCAGCTATTCAATTCGGGTGAGTATGAGGGTGCCGCTAAGGTTGCTGCCAACTCTCCTAGAGGCTTCTTGCGAACGACGGAAACTATCAACAAGTTTAAGAACCTGCCAACACCACCGGGCAAGATGTCCTATATCCTCCAGTACTTCGGCATGCTTCTCGACAAGACTACACCTTTGAATAAGACGGAGACCCTCGAATTGGCTGTGCCTGTCTTGTCTCAGAACCGCAAGCATCTTCTTGAAAAGTGGGCGAAGGAAGGCAAGCTGGACTTTTCCGAGGAGCTTGGTGACCTGATTCGACCACATGATGCCAATCTGGCCCTGGCTGTCTACCTCAAAGCCAATGCCGCTCACAAAGTTGTGGCTTCGTTTGCCGAGCTTGGTCAGTTCGACAAGATTCTACCCTACTGCGAGAAAACTGGCTATCAACCCGATTGGATTACATTACTACAGCACATCGTCCGCACTAACCCGGAACGTGGCGCGGAGTTCGCAACTTCCTTGGCAAACCATCAAGGCGGTTCTTTGGTCGATATTGAGCGTGTTGTTGATGTCTTCCAGGCGCAAGGCATGGTTCAGCAAGCGACGGCATTTTTACTTGAGGCGTTGAAGGAAAACAAGCCGGAACATGGTCATCTACAGACAAGACTCCTGGAGATGAACCTGATGAACGCGCCACAAGTCGCGGACGCGATCTTGGGCAACAACCTATTTTCGCATTTTGATAAGGCTCGTATTGCGCAGCTGTGCGAGCAGACTGGCTTATACCAAAAGGCGTTGGAGCTCTACGAGGACCCTGCCGCGATTAAGCGAGTCATTGTTGGTATTCCCGGCACTCCTAACTTCAACCCAGACTGGCTAGTCAACTATTTTGGCCAGCTCTCGGTGGAGCAATCTCTAGAATGCCTGGACGCGATGATGAAGGCCAATATTCGTCAAAATCTCCAGTCTGTTGTTCAGGTTGCTACGAAGTATTCCGACCTCCTTGGCCCTACCAACCTAATCGATCTGTTCGAAAAGTATAAAACTCATGAAGGTCTCTTCTTCTACCTCGGCAGCATCGTCAATATGTCACAGGATCCGGACGTTCACTTCAAGTACATTGAAGCCGCTACAAGGATGGGCCAGTTCAACGAAGTGGAGAGGATCTGCCGAGACAGCAACTATTACAATCCGGAGAAGGTCAAGAACTTCCTCAAAGAGGCCAAGCTTACAGAGATGCTTCCGTTGATCATTGTCTGTGACAGATACAATTTCGTACACGACTTGATCTTGTACCTATACCAAAACCAGCGCTTCAATGCGATTGAAGTTTATGTGCAGCGTGTCAACCCTAGCAGGACCCCAGAAGTTATTGGTGGTCTACTGGATGTGGACTGCGACGAGTCGGTGATCAAGACTCTACTTGGTACAATCAACCCTGCATCAATTCCTATTGATGCGTTGGTGCATGAAGTAGAGACTCGTAACCGTCTGAAGCTGTTGCTTCCTTTCTTGGAGGTTACTTTGGCTGCTGGCAACCAGCAACAGGCTGTTTACAATGCCCTTGCCAAGATCTACATTGACTCTAACAACAACCCCGAGAAGTTCCTGAAAGAGAACGACCAGTATGATACCCTTACCGTCGGTAAATACTGCGAGAAGCGTGACCCCAATCTGGCGTTCATTGCGTACCAGAAGGGACAAAATGATCTGGAATTGATTAACATCACCAATGAGAATTCCATGTATCGCGCCCAAGCCCGCTACGTCTTGGAACGCTCCGATCGGGAACTATGGATGTTTGTCTTGAGCGAAAACAATATTCATCGTAGATCGGTCATAGATCAGGTTGTTGCGACGGCCGTTCCTGAATGCACCGACCCTGCGAAGGTGTCCGAGGCTGTGGCATCCTTCTTAGCAGCTGATCTCCCAGGTGAGCTCATTGAGCTCTTGGAGAAGATTGTGCTAGAGCCTTCGCCTTTCAATGACAACCCCAGTCTACAAAACTTACTCATACTCACTGCTGCCCGAGCTGACAAGGGTAGAGTTATGGATTACGTCCACCGGCTGGACGCATTCAATCCCGATGAGTGCGCGCAGCTCTGTATCGATGTCGGTCTTCATGAAGAGGCCTTCGAGATATACAAGAAGGTCGGTAACAAGACAGCAGCTGTCGAAGTCTTAGTCGAGCAAGTTGTTAGTATTGACCGGGCGAGTGCATTCGCCGAGGATGTTGATGTCCCGGAAGTCTGGAGCAGAGTTGCTAAGGCTCAACTCGACGGTCTTCGGGTGGCAGATGCGATTGAATCATACATCAGGGCCGGTGACCCTCGCAACTACGCTGAAGTCATCGAGGTCGCTACTCATGCTGGAAAGGACGAGGAACTTGTCAAGTATCTCCGTATGGCACGTAAGACGCTCCGAGAACCCCCGATTGATACTGCTCTTGCCTTCTGCTACGCCCGACTTGATCAGCTGGGAGAGTTGGAGGACTTCCTGCGTGGTACAAATGTGGCCAATATCGAAGAGTCCGGTGACAAGGCCGCCCAGGAAGGTCTTCATCAGGCCGCTAAGATCTTCTACACCAACATCTCCAACTGGTCCAAGCTCGCCACGACTCTTGTTCACCTCGAAGACTACCAGGCGGCTGTTGAATGCGCACGCAAGGCCAACAACATTAAAGTCTGGAACCAGGTCCACGCTGCATGTGTGGCTAAGAAGGAATTCCGACTTGCCAAGATCTGTGGTCTCAACCTGATTGTGGATGCTGAACAGCTGCAGGCTCTTGTCAAGCAGTACGAACGTGAAGGCTACTTCGATGAGCTCATAGATCTTCTTGAGCAAGGACTTGGTCTTGAACGTGCTCACATGGGCATGTTCACCGAGTTGGGCATTGCACTTTCGAAGTACCACCCTGAGAGACTTATGGAGCACATCAAGTTGTTTTGGAGCAGAATGAACTTGCCCAAGCTGATTCGTGCTTGTGAGGAGGCTAACTTGTGGCCTGAGTTGGTCTTCTGCTACTACCATTATGACGAGTTCGACAATGCAGCGCTTGCTGTGATGGAGCGTGCACAGAACTCGTGGGAGCACCAGCAATTCAAGGACATCGTTGTCAAGGTTGCCAACTTGGAGATTTACTACCGTGCCATCAACTTCTACCTGGAGCAGCATCCGTCGCTCTTGACTGATCTTCTCCAAGTTCTTACGCCACGTATTGACGTCAACCGGGTTGTCCGTATGTTCCAGAAGTCTGACAACCTCCCATTGATCAAGCCATTCCTTCTGAGCGTCCAGAGCCAAAATAAGCGAACAGTTAATGACGCAATCAACGATCTGTTGATTGAGGAGGAAGATTATAAGACGTTGAGAGATTCGGTGGAGAATTATGACAACTACGATGCCGTCGATCTCGCCTCTCGCCTGGAGAAGCATGACCTTGTTTTCTTCAGACAAATCGCTGCCAACATCTATCGCAAGACTAAGAGATGGGAGAAGTCGATTGCCTTGTCCAAGCAAGACAAGCTATACAAGGATGCTATCGAGACGGCTGCTATTTCTGGCAAATCTGAGGTCGTTGAGGAGCTCCTCCGTTATGTAAGTAACTTTCATTCTCGTCTTGAATGTTGGTTGCCTGTGCTAACTATCTTCTAGTTCGTCGACATCGGCAGCCGCGAGTGCTACGTTGGTATGCTCTATGCGTGCTATGACCTCATTCGCCCTGACTTAGTACTCGAGCTATCCTGGCGCCATGGTCTGAATGACTTCACTATGCCGTACATGATCAATCTCCTTTGCCAGCAAACTAAGGAGCTCGCTACTCTCAAGGCTGACAACGAAGCACGAAAGGCCAAGGAGAGTGCGCAGGAGAAACACGAAGACGAGACGCCCATTCTTGGAGGCAATCGCCTCATGATTACTGCCGGACCTGCTGTTGGCAGCGGAAGGGTGTCTCCGGCTCCGTTCGTACAACCCAACGGCTTTGCACCTCAACCTACGGGCTTCGGCTTCTAAATGATGCTGGCACGTGGTTGTACAATATAAAAAAGTCAAGGAAGCAAATTCGGGTCATCTCTGAGGGGGCTCATGATTCCCTAAAATCATTCCTAAAGATCTCCTTGGAAGCACTCCGCTTATTGGTACCGACTACTCCGCGGAGCTAATGTGTGCGGTGGATTTTGGGGAGTTCGTCATAGAAAAAGTACTTTGTGGAATTCTTGCGAAAATGACTTCGTCTAAAGGTTTTTGGCCAAGGCCAAGACTAGGAGAACCGTCGAAAGCGGAAAATTTGTTTGCACCAACCAGAACATGAAGGCTGATACGCCGACCATCTCGGATATCTGGTCATGACGAGCTTACACTCTGCTGTATTTGTATGATAGTACACTGTGGCCTCTTCGTCGGTCAGAAGTTGATAGATGGCTAATGAATCGACTATATTATAAAAAGCTTACTTCGCAGTCTGTAACCGTGAGCGGAAATGGTCTAGGTCTATGGTTGTTTCACAACATGGGCGAGTCTCGACCATTTTATATATTGCTCATGGGAATCACTTTGCTATTATGCAACAGAGGATCCTGAGCTTAGTGTTGAAGGCGCTGCTCTTGTTACTGTAGTTGTTCCCGGTAAGCTTATCAAGCACACATGTTTATATTAGCCTCCTGTGAACCCTGTTTGTCCGTCTGGTGCAACCTTGCAAGGTAGCAACGGTTAGAGTTATGGATAACTCCCTAGGTATGTTTCACTCTGATAGGCTCGCATATCCCCAATTCAACATCCAGGCCTTATCTGTCGCGCCGCTTTGAGCCGAGAAGACCTACCTAGATCACTACCTCAGATGAGGGGGAGACGGGGGGCCATTTGAAGATATCACGAGAAAGGTATATATGAGTCGCAGACGAACCGTACCAATGGAAGCTCAATTCACACTCTGTTCTGGCTACAACGCCTTTTCTGCGTGGCCTTCTTGCTCGGTATGGTGCTTCCTAGAGTTTTCGTCGCCCTCGCGGCTTTAGCTGGTGCGCAGGCAAGAGTAGTTTCGAGATCGATAAACGAAGATGAGAATACACGTAAGCCACCAAATAGCCGTCTATGACTGGAGAATATGGAAGGGCTAATTAACTCTCTGTAGTTGTGCAGCCGGTATATAAACCGCTCGACTTGGGCTCCATCAAGCCGCTTGGTTGGTTCAAAGACCAGCTCGAGCTCGAAGCGGCGGGGCTGTCTGGAAATATGTTTGATTTCTATCGCTTCGTCCACGACTCGAGATATATAGGCGGATCGTTTGAGTATTCGGGATTAGAGTAAATTTCCATGTGTCCTTGAACCCCTAAATTTATATAACTACAGAGAAGCTTCTCGAAGACTTTACAATGGTAGAAAAATTTGAGACGGCGGAGACTAAAACCTGAAGAGGACACAAACTGATTCTCATCTGCGGATAGCGAAGCTTCGCCCTACTGGTTCAACGGTCTCGTTCCGCTGGCCTTCGGGCTGGGAGATGAGAGGATTCGCGGCCAGGTGAAGTACTACCTGGATTACATCCTCGATCACCAGCAGGAAGATGGATGGATTGGGTTTGAGACCACGAGAGCTACGAGGGGCCTCTGGGCGCGATGCTTGCTTCTGCTGGGTCTTATTCAATACGCGGAGGCTGATCCAACCGAGACGGAACGCATTGTGGATGCCATGCACCGCTACGTGGTCCTCGCGCACAGCAGTAAGTTTATTGAAGAGTTACTCGTCGTCCTTTCAATGTCCCCATCGGAACCTCTTGGCTACCTCTATCAGTTCATGAAACGATAATCGCACAGATTACGATATATTTTCTACAGGTTAGTAATGGCTGCTGACTTGGTATGCCCAGTGCTCAAGAATAACTATACTGGTCTCATTGTTCATGGGAACGACACCTTCGACACGGCTGGATTTGGCGTTGGCCGCACGCATGAGATGCATATCCCCATGCAATGGCTATTAGAACGCTACCCTCGAAACAATTCGCAGATTATATGGGAAACTATGGAACTCATGATCGACGGTGGCGTCCTGGTGAGTAACTCCTTAACTCAGCCTTATATTCTAGTTCCTGAGGGCACCTATGTAATAAACCAATGGATATTAAGTCAGAAGAGGGAAAAGGAAAACGCGAGCTAACTTGAATACCGCAGTGGGGAGCGGATTGGAGGACCTTCTGGACGGACAAAGCGTACCCCAAGGTCCTATACGATACTACTCCGTACGAACTGAGCTGGGTCTTTATACACGGGGTGAATATGGCTGAAGGTGAGAGGACCAAGAAATGTTAAACCATTTTCTGCTAATTAAAGTCTCTCGAAGGCTTGCGATACACCCTATCACTGTACATCAATAGCGGGGATGCGGCGCTCAAAGCCCAGACCCGGAAAGCCGTCGACCTGCTGGCGACATATCATCGTTCGCTGGCGGGCACCATCATAGCTGACGAGTTCATCTCGGACTTGAATCCTAGCCGAGGAGCGGAGCTTTGTATCGCTGCTGAGGTCATGTTCTCCTCCGCGTATATCTACCAGTATTTGGGCGATAACGATATCGCCGACTGGGCGGAGCAGACGGCTTTCAATGCCCTCCCGGTCTCGGTGGCGCCTGATTGGTGGTCACATCAGTATGTCCAGCAGGAAAATCAGGTGCGATAGTATACCCTTTCTTCCTAAAGTGCCCCTATCTCATTGATCTCCTATAGCCCTGGTCTCGAAACCTAAGCACCGACGCCCTCTGGTGGGATGTGAATTCGTATGCAAATGTCTTTGGTCTCGAACCGAACTATGTAAGCGCTCTATCCCCCCTTTGCTATTTGATTTCCATTTCTTCTCTCGTCCCTTTTTTTAATCCTTCTATTCTTTCCGCCTATTTTCTTCTTTCATTACTTTTTCGACCAATTTTGGTCACCATGATATCTATCCAAAATCCAGTCATAGATATATGTGTGTAATCTTCCTAACCTCCTGAACCACAATAGCCCTGCTGCACAGTAAACCACCCACAAGCCTACCCCAAATTCCTCGCCAACTCCTTCACCACCACATCCGACGGCGGTCTAGCACACGTCTTCCTCATCCCAGGCACCGCAGCCACCACCCTAGGAACCGACGGCCGCAACGCCGTCTTCGTCTCAGCCAACACCACGTACCCCTTCGGCCACACCATCACATACTCCATCTCAGCCGCCGAGCCCTTCGACTTCTACATCCGGATCCCAACCTGGGCCGACGCGAGCAAAAGCACCATAACCTCCAGCTCCTCCTCCGCCCCCAACTCCCGCCTCACCACCAGAAGCACAAACAGCAGCACCCTATCCCCGTCCTCTCAAGGCCTCCAACACATCCCCATCCCCGCTGGGACCACAACCACAACCCT
The DNA here is from genome assembly GCA_022497025.1 of Hypoxylon sp. FL0890. Classification (NCBI taxonomy): domain Eukaryota; kingdom Fungi; phylum Ascomycota; class Sordariomycetes; order Xylariales; family Hypoxylaceae; genus Hypoxylon; species Hypoxylon sp. FL0890. The sequence goes on along the minus strand of MU386540.1, from coordinate 393,156 downwards.
CCGCCTCTCCACCACCCCCCGCATAATCAACCGCGCCAACAACACCGCAGCAATATACTACGGCGCTCTGCTCTACGCCCTAGCCATCGAGCACGACACCGTGACGCACGCACCCGTCGAATACCGCAGCATGCAGCTCCTGCCCCCCTCAACCCTAGACCCAGAGGGGCGAACCAAAGATTTCGCGCTCACGCCCAAGGAAGGCAGTCTATGGAACGTCGCCATCGATCCCTCGCAGATCCGCGTAGTGCGGCGGTCGACCTCTTCAAATGGGACTTCCGAGTTTGAAGAGCACAATACAGAGGATATCCTCGAAGTGAGTCCCGATGAGCTCGAGAACCCTATCTGGGAGCTCGGTGCGCCGCCTGTGGAGCTGCGTGTTGCAGCCGTCGAGATCGATTGGCCCATTGTGATGGACACGGCCGCGGACCCGGGGACCTTCGACGTGAAGCCCAAGGGGAAGCCGTTTGCGGCTCGCTTCGTGCCTTACGGGTCTAGTAAGTTACATATGGCATTATTGCCCGTCCTCAAGCTAGATAATGTGGACTTCGATATTTAATAGCGAGTGGGTAGGATAGCCGGTTTCATTAAGTGAGAAAAGTTACAGTTACCCAAGAGAATATGAATAAATTGAAAGCATATTCGTAGCAATAATCAATATGTATTTTGCCTATTGTATGAAAACTTAGGAAGAAGGGGCCGCGATGAGAGAATTCCGCTCCAGTCCGGTCAACCTGAATGATCTACGTCCAGCCCTTGAACACACTCCAGCCAGATCCTCGTAAGTGCCCGATACCGTTACTCCACTGCTGAATCCCAATGGGGATGCCTTTTGAAACGAGACCTGTGCTTAAGCCTTCACAATCTTGCATACTAAGTCCGATCCATCGACCGAGTCGCCCTCCCTGACTTGAAGACCTGACACTTTACCATTGTGGGGAGCAGAGATGACCATTTCCTAATATGAGTTAGAATTAATCTTGATAGGTGTATAATCCAAGTAGACTTACCATCTTCATGGCACTAAGCACAGCAAGAGGGTCTCCCTTCTTGACGTCGGAGCCCTCGTGGACTCTCAATTCAACCAAGACACCAGCCATTGGCGCGCCGACCTGGCTGGAATCGCCAGGGTCGGCCTTGGGTCGGCTGACGTTCTCGACACTGGCCTTCTTGTCGTCAACGGTGACTTGACGGACCTCACCGTTCATTTCGTAGAACACCTCTCGCTGGCCGGTGTTCTCAGATAAGGGGCCAACAGCCAGCAACTTCAGAATCAGAACCTTGCCCTTCTCCAGCTCGACGTGGAATTCTTCGCCGATTTGCGGTGCAGAAAGGAAGTACTTGGTTGGTAAGACGGAAAGATCGCCGAACCTTTGCACAAACTTCTTGTAGTCGTCGAAGACCTTGGGGTACATAAGATAAGACGCTACATCGGTCTCAGTAGCCTTGCCCCACTTCTGCGCAAGCTCAGAACGCGTCTTCTTGAAGTCGACGGGCTCGAGGTAAAGACCAGGCCGCTTGTCGAACTTTCGGCGGTTCCTGAGAGCCTTTGTACGCAGAGGCTCAGGGAATCCACCGTACGGCTGACCCATCATACCTTCAAGGAACTCGAGAACCGAGCCGGGGAAGTCGAGTTCGCCGGCACGATCAACAACATCCTGAGGCGAAAGCTTGTTAGAGACCATGAACTGCGCCAAGTCGCCAACAACCTTGGAAGTCGGCGTAACCTTGACTATGTCTCCGAGGAGATCATTTGCGTGCTCATAAGCCTTCTTGGTTTCAGCCCATTGAGAACCAAGACCAAGTTGGGAAGCCTGGAACATCATGTTGGTGAGTTGGCCACCAGGAATTTCGTGTTCGTAGACCTCAGGATCAGGTCCCACAAGGTGAGCCTCGAAAGGCGAGTACAGAAGACGAAGTTGCGACCAGTAGCTGTCGAGAGCACGGACGTGGGCGGCGTTTAGGCCGGGATCGTACTCGGTGCCTTCCAGCGAGGCGATGATGGCGTTGATGCTAGGTTGCGACGTCATTCCGGAGAGACTATCTGTGGCAGCATCGACGGCATCCGCACCTGCTTGAGCACAGGCAACCATGGAAGCAACGCCAGTGCCGGCAGAATCGTGGGTGTGGACATGGATTGGAAGGTCTGGATACTTCTTTCGAATAGATCCGACCAAGAGTGTGGCCGCACGAGGCTTCAGCACACCAGCCATATCCTTGATACCAAGGACGTCAATGTCCAATGCTACTAACTTGTCGACCAAGTTCAAGTAGTACTCAAGATTGTACTTCTTCTTGGGGTTCAACACTACAGTAAAGAGTCAGTAATTACCCCTTAGTAAAACAGGAGAAGGAGAGGGTGAACTAACTGTCGCCTGAATAGCATATCGTTCCTTCAGCTACACCACCTGCCTTCTGTACGGCCCTGATTCCAACTTCCAGCTGATTGATGTCGTTCAGGGCATCAAACACTCGGAAGATATCGACACCGTTCTTCTTCGCTTGGTCCACAAAGTGGTCAATGGCGTTATCAGGAAGCGATGCATAAGCTACACCGTTTGCTCCTCGCAGAAGCATCTGGAAAGGGATGTTTGGAACAGCCTTTCGCATCTTGCGAAGACGGTCCCACGGATCTTCGTATAGGAAGCGCATGGCAACATCGAAGGTAGCACCTCCCCAGCATTCCAAGCTGTACAAGTTGGATAAAGCATGGCTTGTCTCCTTGGCGATTCCTAGGAGGTCGATTGTCCGTACACGAGTTGCTAGCAAAGATTGGTGAGCATCACGCCAGGTCGTGTCCATCAGCAGACAACCCTTGTATTGGCGAACAGCCTTAGCAAAACCCTTAGGGCCTTGCTCGAGGATGATTTGTCTCCATCCCTTCGTGCTGGGTTGCGAGACATCAACCTTCGAGCCATCAGCATTGAAGAGCTCAGGAACGATAATGTCACCCCTGAACTTGGGCTCCCCGATTTGTCCCTTGATACTGCTTCCATTGACGGCAATGTCGCCAAGGTAAGCTAGCAGCTTCTGGGCACGGTTCTGGCTGCCGACGAGATCAAACAGCTGAGGAGTATCATCGATGAACGTGGTCCAGCAGTTACCATCAATAAAGGTCGGGTGGGTCAGTAGTGATGCAAGGAATGGAATGTTCGTCTTGACGCCGCGAATACGGAACTCGATGAGAGCTCGGAGGATCTTTCGGCGTGCGATCTCGTAGGTTGAACCGTGGCATGTGCACTTGACCAACATAGAATCGTAGTACGGTGTGATAACCGCACCGGCGAATCCATTACCACCATCGAGACGTACTCCGTTGCCACCGGCGGATCTGTACACCTCGATCTTGCCAGTGTCGGGTTGGAATTGTTTGGAAGGATCCTCGGTAGTGATTCGGCACTGAATCGCGAAGCCTCGTGTCGAGATTCGGTCTTGAGTTAACCCGAGCTGCTGTAGCGAAGCACCCGCGGCAATCTGAATCTGAGCAGCAACAATATCAATACCGGTGATTTCCTCGGTAATGGTATGTTCCACCTGAATACGCGGGTTGATTTCAATGAAGTAGTAGCGGTTTTGTTGGTCCACTAAGAACTCTGCGGTACCGGCATTTCGGTAGTTTACGGATTTGGCCAGCTTTACTGCGTCGGCCAAAATGGCATCTCGGGTCTCGGCGGGGAGATCCTTGGCGGGTGCAATTTCAACCACCTTCTGGTGTCTCCGCTGGACCGAGCAATCACGCTCGTATAGGTGCACGATGTTACCGTGGTTATCTCCGAGTAGCTGGACCTCGATGTGCTTGGGCTTGTCTAAGAAGCGCTCGACAAAAACTGTACCATTGCCGAATGCCGTCTTGGCCTCGGAGGTGGCTCGCTCAAAGGATTCCTTGAGACTGGATTGTTCGCGAACCACTCTCATGCCTCGACCACCACCACCGAAGGCAGCCTTAATGATGATAGGGAATCCATATTCGTCCGTGAACGACTTCACCTCTTCGAATGTAGCAACAGCACCTTCGGTTCCGGGGACGACAGGGACTTTCGCAGCAATGGCAAGTCTTCGGGCAGAAACCTTGTCACCAAGGGAGTCGATAACATCAGGAGAGGGACCAACGAACTATATGACCCAGCATGTTAGTCGGGACCATAAGCCGAGTTAAGGATCTGACTAAACAGGAACATACAATGAGTCCGGCTTTCTCAACATTTCGCGCAAATTCGGCATTCTCCGATAAGAAACCGTATCCTAAGGATTTGATTAGAAATGTCTACTAGGTGCGAATGCGTTGCGAGAGATATTACCAGGATGAATCATCTGAACGCCGTGCTCGAGGGCAATTTTGATAATCTCGTCACCGGCGAGGTATGCTCCGACAGGGGTATATTGACCTCGTTTTCCAATGACGTAGGCCTCGTCGGCCTCTGCAAGTATGTTAGCATTGTGGCATTCTTTCCGTTATAATAGCTAGTGTCTACGTACTCTGCCGGTGCATACTAAGTCGGTCCTCATAACTGCTCCGATTAGCTTCAAACGCATCGTAATAAATACTATCACACTGCTGACCTGAAGACTGCGACTGTATGCAGCGACAATTCGTGAGCCTGGTTGCTGAATCAGTCTCTAGAAACTATGCGGAGAACTTTGTTAGCTGGGTTTGGGGCTCTCAACATACCGTTCTAAAGATCTAGTACTCAAAAGAATAAGTATTAGCCGCAAGTAATTCCCAAGATAGAACGAGGCATTGATAGTTCATTGGAGAAATAGCATACACGAATAGCTATAAGAAGTCAGCGAAAATAGTTCAGAATGCCTTATTCACGCATGGTGAGATCCAAAACTTACGAATTTCTCCTCTGTTGGCCACTGTACTCAAATAAAGCGGTTAGTAATCTTGCTGAAAATCGGAGAACTATGTCTCGGGTAGCGGGATCTGTAAGACATAGTACGACTCACCTAACAGCTTCTTCAAGTGCATGATAGAACTATTTGCGCGAATATGATGCGCCGTCTTGGCCTCCCTTGGCGCGGTACCCTCCTCGAAGACTTCTTCATTGTCATTACTAGCGGCGGCGGCGGCAGCGGCCTTCCGGGCAGCCTCCAGGTCCTGGATATCTTGGAAATCCATGGTGGCCGACATGGTGACTTTGAAAGAAGTAGCGAATTCTAGATCACGTCGAGAGAATTAAAGGCCGTGAAGCAGCGTGTTGGTGTGACGTAGGGAGGGGAGGTTTGTTGAGCTTGACGCCGTGGCTAGTTTGGTGGGGTTGGCTCTCAGCCGGGGTGCGAGCTCGTGCTCGATACTCTCCCTCTCGTCCACGCTGACGTATGTTCAAGTCCGTATAAGCTAGCTCTCAGGGTGCGGAGTGCAATAAAATTGCCGTATACGTCTTAATGGAAACCCAACTGCGGAATAGGATGTATAGGTCTAAGAAGTAATGTCGGAGACAAGTAGGTGTGTGCCTTTGTCTCGGCCAATCTGGCGTTACACGTATAACCAGAAAAATGGAGAGAGTAGAAAGTGTGAAAAGTATGACTCGGAAGGGGAGATGAGGGCTTCTTAAAGTTTTTACTTCCACTCTACGGGCCAAGAAGTCGATGCAGAAGGTAGCGCCAGTTCCTTCTCCTTGTGTACACTACCCTCGATATAGTCTAGTACTAGATGGGATAGAAGGTATGGATGGTGGTTCTTGGTGGAGGCTTGAGGTCTTGCATAGGATCGGAGACGGGCAAGCGGGATGGATGTTGAGGGGATTACTTCCCCTTCTCGTTTCCTTTCCCTTTCCTCTTTCCTCAAAGGATGATCTGCCTCTTGTCTCACCCCTGCCAAGTGTTAGGAAGAGCCGACAAGGTACTACCAAGCACCTGGGCAGGCATTTATTGAGGGGGCCCTCACGATGCTTCACCCAGTTTGAGTGACCACATAAACATACGTATACGGGCTTGATGAAACGGCCAATACGGCTTGCCGATCTCAGTCCGAGTTAACCGTATGGGGCAACCACAGGTACCGAATCTATAGACCAGAGCTGAGCTCCGGACTCAACTGGACTTCTGCACAGTGCCTACCTTACCTACAAGGTGCTCAAAGGGGGGGATGACATGGGTGCGCTTTGTTACGGCAGAAATTGATCATCCTTAGCCTTGGGTAGTAGAGACCGGATTGTTCGCTGAGAGGTGAACAAGATTAAGTCAACGACCAATCTGGACTTATGGATCCCAACTAGATTTATTTCCAGACTATAAGATTATTAAGTCAGGGTGTGACCTGTCTGTCTGTATCACGTCGTAGTGTAGTAGACAGGGAGCTTTGGGGGAAAAGATGACAAGGGTGAAGATGTACACCACGGCGGGGTCATGGCGGGGTTGAGTAGCCGCAGAAAAGACACCTCTAGCACGAGTTCTGAGCTATTTACTGCATTTAATGCAGCGACTAACCCTGCCCGTGAACGTGCTGCTTCCGCGGCCCCTTCCTTACTTCGCCTACGAAGTAGAGTTACACCGTCACAAATTTACATATAAAGGAAGGGCAGGGGGAGAGTCTATTTCATTCAGGTGAAGCTTAGAGGTGCTGGGATAAGACTGCTATACGGAAGTCTCCCGCTGTGTTGACCAATCAGAAGAGTCAGACAAAGCAACTGCTTTCCACTAACCAATGAGAGTTTGTTACCTAATTCGGGCTATTCTGGAGGGGCTTATAGCATTTCTTATTACCCACCTCGGCTATGACGCCTCTTTCCCTCCCTCTGTCTTTTCCCTTTTTTCTCTATTAAATTTTTTAATATCCACGAAGGATGAGAAATTCGTAACCCCCCTTAGCCTTTATAATCAAGTACATGTGAAAGCTACTAGCATGTGGTTGGTGGGAAGGTCGCTTCTCCAGGTATAATTTACCTATTTGGGTAACTTGGTGACCAGGGTAATTCGCAGAATTACATCATTCTATGTAAACTCCTATAACACGTAAGTCCAGGGCATATGGTTCTGACAGGAGTTCTGAGGAGGAAGAGCGATATTCGTTTCTGCATGCAACACCATCCCATCCATGCTACCAACGGCCAACGCCCTTGGCTGTTCCAGCCAAGCTGGAGAATCAGAAAGATACTCCGGCGAGGATGGCGGTGAAGACTCATTAGCAGGTCCTAGGTATCACTGAATAATAAAAAGGATGGAGTCTGCATATATCTTGGCTCATTTCCCCTTCGTCACTTTCTATGACTCAAATTGTGTTTCGTTTCGTCTAAGTGCGCACTTATATAATACCAAATAATATATATTACTAATATCGTCTATACTTCTCCCTGGATTCCCACCGCCTCGGCTCGTACCCCGAACTGAGATGTAATAGAGATTGCGTTATACGCAAGGTAGGGTAGTGCAGGTAGCCCTAGTGTCGTTGTAGCGTCATTGAAGAGTACGCCAACACTGCCGATGCAGTACTAGTATTCCCTCCATCTGACAGCTTATCTAGATTGCGCTATTAATTACTCGCCAGTCGCTTGGCGAAACAACTAAAGTCACAACTCGACCGTCGATCATCAAATAGAGAGATTTTTTTTTCTTTGGGTGCCTTGTTGCCAAGGTATGCATCTCATGCATCCGCCCGCCTTGTTATAATCATGCTTCTTACTGTATTCGCACCTTGCTCTGAAGGCTTAGCTCTTGATTTTCTGGCGCCAAGTAGAGGGGAAGGTCTACTGCTGTGTATGATATTCAATATTTTACTTTATTTCGGTTTTCGCCATCGGTCTTTGCTGCCGTATGTCCGGCTTCAATGTAAGGCTGAAGGACTTATCTGATTCGTGCTCCGGTCGAAATATTGGCGTATGCATACGTGTAATAGCACGGTGATATAGTCAGCCCAGATCCTTGATTGGTCCTGACATATCCTCGGATACCCGCCCGCTCGTCGAATGGCTCATGGCCGCCTACGCACTTACATATTATCCCTCGCCTTTTCTCTTCTGCACCTTTACATCCATAACGTATTTTCACAAGAGGTAGGTACATGCGGCACCACGGATGCGTTCCACTTTGGCTGGTGTCAGACTAATCTTCTTACTGCGTTAGCACACACCGGCTTGACATGGTTGGCGTTGAGGCTAAAGCACTGTCGAAACCTTGAACTCTCCGAAGGGCCGGGTATACGAAGAGGCCATGTCACAGTACATGGGACCCTCCCAAGCCAGGATCTACATATGTACGAGACGCGTCGTCGGGGAGCGCATGTGACCAACTACCATGGACTAGGCCTTCTCTGTTTTAAGCGTGGGGGTTTCCGTTACGTCCACTGGATTGGTATAGCATGGACTCAATAAGCTACCAAGTCCTGTTGCCTTGACGCATCCATCAGGGAATACTACCCCAAGGGGCTATATCATTGCTATACTTTCCAAACTTGGAAATGAGCTTTGAGCACCAATTGAACCTTTCACGTGTCTCAAGAGGGAAATTTCGGTTTCATCTTCATCAGGCTTGCTACAATACTTGGGCAAACATGTTTTGAGAAAACAGATAAATATAGAAATTGCTAGGTCTGACGATGGTTATGTCGACGATCCGAAACATATTGTGTGGTTTACTGACCAGCGTTAGGCGCTCGCTTTGGACAAGTATAATACGAACAAACCGGCCCTCGCTTACAGTGGACAGCGATAACCCCTGATATATCACGACTGTCCTAATCGAACGTGGGCAAGCAACCCGCAATTGGGAAGAAGTCAACTTATACTCAATCACAGCTTTTATATGACCCACCGATATACTAACATGATTGGAATCAAGGACTTTATTTCAAAGGGTTAGCTGCAGAAATGACTTTGCGGCCCTTTCGATGCAATACAAATACAGGTTGATGCTATCCCCCTTGTAAGCATGGCTCCATCCAAAACCCTCTTCGACCTTTTTGTTGAAGTGTCGAGATCACTCTATACGCAAACTTGCGAGTCCTCTAGTCGAATGCATAATATCGCCGGTGACAGTGTTGCATACAAGACACAGTTGACGCCGTGAACAACCCAATTCTATGAAGAAGTTTATTTTGAGACGGCCTGTTTGATCTTATCGCTGGCTGCGGCGGCCTTCTCTTTCGCTCCTTCGACGGCACCGTGGACGCCCGCCTGCTCTTTTCCGCCCCAATAATGCCATTGCAGATATCGGTATCCTTGCGTCAGTTGCGAACCCTCGTTGATGAAGTGGCAGGCGAAAAGGAGGTAGTTCTTGGGTGTCACGGCGAGAGCGTATCGCATGAAGGTCGCCGAGTAGATGCAGAGAGCAAAGGTCATTTGACCGGATATCCTATATGGAGGACAAGTTCAGCTATCAAATTCGCCCGGTATAGCGGTATAGAACACTGCTTCGCAAACCCGCAACGCATTCTAATGCGCTACGTCATAAGGTGATATAGAGGTGAGTGGTCAACATACAGCTCGGGCGATTTCTGCGTGTCCATCACAGCGGCGATCGGGATACCGAAATTCGACGCAGGTCCCCAGAAATCTATAAATCAACGATGTCAGCAACCAAATTCTATCATGACAGCAGTGGCGCATCGTGTAAGAAACGGTATGGTCGTGCTGGCGGTGACACGTGCCCATGGCATTGCTCTACGAAGCTCCCAAGCAAACTCATGAGTTGCCTGCAAACAACACGGCATCATCCGCTTCTTGAAGCAACCCTCGCATCCCTAGCGACGACAACTCTATTCCATCGTGAAGGTCATCGGACATTACGGGGTAAAGTCCGCGCACCGGAAGGGATGTTGGGGGAGTCACGTACGTGTCGAGCAGAAGTAGCTCAGGGTCGGGTTCGACCGAATCTTGGCGTTGACTGCTTTGACGAAGGCGGCCATCTTGAACTGTCACCGGGATATGGACCAAACAAGAGGTAAGAAGGTTTGCGGTGAGTAGCGTTGCCCTTTGAAGTTGCGCGCCGGCGAAATAAAAGGTCGGGTGTCCGATTCGGAACTTGTGAAAAATTCCAATGGGGGCAGTTTGGCGGGACCCAATTTGTTGGATTGATCGGATAAGCACCAAACTATGTACACTAAGAACCAACAACCATTGGCCCAGCTGGTTGTCAGCTGGGGCCCGCTTTATTCAGTACCTAATCACTTCATCTGCAGCATTTTAAAGACAGGTAGATCAAGGTGTAGTCTGTATTATATAAGCCATTGATTATAATAGCTTTTCATGCTCTGAGACTTATGCGGCGCTGTATTTGCGAAGTACCGATCTATCGTAGAGTACAGAATGCAATTTTCACCATTTTTGGTGATATCCATAGTTTTCAGCTACCACCCCAAAACGCCAAATGGTATTCCCTATCATCATTCGGTAGGACTAGTTTGACTTGCTCTCTCATAGCCAGACTTTCACTCTGCAATTATCTTCGCGGCGGAGGGTTGAATCCCGGGGGAGGACCGCCAGCAGGATTGAAGCCAGGGGGTGGGAATTGGGTGTTCTGAGGGAATCCTGGCGGAGGAAATCCACCAGGGGGAAAACCGGGCGCAGGAGCTGTTATATGTCAGCATGTAGTGCTCTGTGATACTGAGTAATGTAGGGGATACTCACGGCCACCTCTGCCAGGTCCAAATCCAGGCGCTCCACCAAATTGAGGGAAAGGAGGTGGAGCACTACCTCCAACACCAGCAGCAGGGCCCTGATATCTGTTAGTCCTGAATATCCCCCTCGCTGTAGCATTAGTACTCACAGCAAGTGATGACGGGGCTGCACCACGTCCAGCAGGGCGAGCAACACCGGGACCGGTAGCTAAGCCAGTAGGTAGGCCACTCGGTGTACTCTTTCCGAGTCGCGTGCTAGGATCAGCAGGCGGTGCAGATTCCACAGATAGAGACACGATGTGAGCGCCACGGAGAATCGTCAATCCCAATGTACGTTTCTCTTCTGTTTCAATCGTCTGGGTTGCGGCTGAGCTAGATGCGCCAGGTGCGGCAGGTTTCGTCTGCTTTCGCTTCACGCGTCGAAACTCTTCGGTATCGGCTAGGACGAGGTTCATGTGCTACAAGACAATCAGCCAGCGCATTCTAATTGATGAATTCATGTAAATTACCTTGTCGAAGGCAAGCATCTGTCCCGTCATTTGACGGCCGTCCATCAACGTTACCCTCATGCGGTAGTTGATCTGGAAATGTTAGTAGGCGGTAGTAGAATGATGAAGAGCGCGCCGTACAGAACGACGCGATCAAAGGGACACATACGTAACCGGCCTAAAGAGCACCCATTTGGTCAGCCTACAATGTCAACGTCGAAGCTATTAATTGGTGAAGGGAGGCGACATACCATTTTGCCTTGCTTGTTCGACATCTTGGCGATGACTGGCTCCAATGGAGCCTGTTAAGAATTGTGAAAATTGTCTCTTTACGTGTTCGAAGTCTGAATGACTTCAGCTCGGTCTCTTGCACAGCGGGCGCGCGTGAAGCTGGAGTCCAAGCTTCGATATGGTAGAGGTAGATAGGCGGAGCTTCAGTCGACGAAATTTGGACGAGGCAGCACAGTCAAGGCTGAAAGCACCGAGCTCTTGGAAAATAACACTAGTCCTAAAGCGGTAAGCTCAAAATTGAAGAGCTCGGACCCCACCAAAGTTCTTTCGGAAAAGCCGCACTTAAATTGGCAACAAGCCACAAGTGCCCCACAGCTTTGCGGTAGGGCAGGAAACCCTTCGACCACTGCGAAATTCTGAAGGTGCTTTTTTCTTTCCAGCTTCATAATTGCCGACTTTCGCGACAACCGACAACATCCTCCAAACCCACGTCCGCGATCACTACTAACCAACACCAGTCACCATGGTACGTTTCAACGTCAATTGATCATTTAATATGCTGCTAATATTTATTTTCAACAGTCGGAGAAGGCTCAGAATCCCATGCGGGAGCTCCGCATCCAGAAGCTCGTCCTCAACATCTCAGTTGGTGAATCTGGTGACAGATTGACTCGTGCTGCCAAGGTCTTGGAGCAGCTGAGCGGTCAGACTCCTGTCTACAGTAAGTCAATACTTATCTAAAATCTGCGAAACCGACAGCTCTTAACCACCATTGATTACAGGCAAGGCTCGCTACACTGTCCGAACCTTCGGTATCCGACGTAACGAAAAGATCGCTGTCCACGTTACCGTCCGTGGCCCCAAGGCCGAAGAAATCCTCGAGCGTGGCCTCAAGGTCAAGGAGTACGAGCTCCGCAAGCGCAACTTCAGCGAGACCGGCAACTTTGGCTTCGGTATTAGCGAGCACATTGATCTTGGTATCAAGTACGACCCCGCCATCGGTATCTACGGTATGGACTTCTACTGCTGCATGACCCGCCCTGGTGAGCGCGTCACCCGCCGCCGCCGATGCAAGAGCAGAATCGGTGCCGGCCACCGCATCAGCCGCGACGAGACTGTCAAGTGGTTCAAGCAGCGCTTCGATGGCATTGTCCGATAAATCAAGATATTGGACGAGACGAAGGGATACATGGCGTTGGCTGGTTGCATTGATTCAGGCGGATCTGGGACAAAACGATTCACGGACATGTACCTACTGAATTCTGGCGAGTAACCTCGTCATACTAGCATGACTTGAATTAAGTCAGCTGCGGCCTCAGAGACCGACCGGCGCACTGCCGGCTTCCCCTTGCATTAATGAATACCCTATTGTGAAACTTTTTGCCGTTTACTCGACATCATTATAATGTTCCAGCCCAGTATTATCCTAACAAAAATCCGAGATCGTGAGCTTCACCTGAAGTTGTATAGCCTAGTACATGTAGCCCAGGGGTTGAATGGTGGGTAGATTTTCATGGTACTTCCTGAGAGCTCCTCGCACACGCATGTACACATGTATTGGCATTGCTACTCCGAGGCTTTAGGCTTATACTTTGTCGTCTTTCAATGTAGGTATTTCTCGACTTCCTCTGATAACTAATCTGACATGAGGCGGACCATTCCCACTGTCCATTACACTATGTACCCAGTATCATACAGGGCATTGGTTCTGTCCCAGCACAGAAATATTCAAAAACACTTGTACTCAAGGAATGCTGAGTGCTAAGGGAAGGTGCGAGTATCAGGCAGTGGCCATGTTATTTAGGGCTTTCAAGAAGGAAGGCGCGAAAAAAAACTTCATTTATCGACCTGCGCCTTCTTCATTTGACCATCCTCGAACTGATCACACACCTCAATACTCAAATTTGGCTTTTGCGCCAGGAATATTCTCCTCGACTTCCTCTTAACATGCCCGTCGCCTAACAGTCTTCAGGTGTAAGACCTATCCTCTATACCTGAATACTCGTTTCTTTGACTGTTCGCCTTCTCACAATATCGATTCAACAATCATTCGGATTTTTTATTCTATAGAATCCATTTATTACTGATCTGATCTCCTTCAGCGCCTAGCGGTCGCCTATCAAGTTCAGATCAACCCCCAGATCATCCCCCGGCGAAATCTGTATCTTAATCCCTTTATGAGTCGAATTTGTAGACCGTTTTAAGACACCTCGTTCTCATGATACATTGTCCTCATTCGTACACCATTACTTCGCTTCCTTTTAAACAGGCAGCGGACTGTACAGAGTTTGGCCACTCGACGAGGAGGTCCAGGGGAGATTTTATCTTTCCATCGATACGCCTATGCTTCCGCAAGAGTATGGCCAGTTTATAGGAATATAATCCCGAAATTTATATACGGGTTTGTAAGTCCTTCCCTTTTATTTGTAATGAAGGCATCTATTGTATATTGTGACGAGAACACTTTACCAGAACTCCTACTACCATGATCCTCGGCTCTATATGAGGTTCTTCGTATATTTGGCTAAGCCTAGGAACTAATTATGAGCGTAGTGAAGCAGGAGGATATGTCGTGTCACTGGCGACTTACGTCTCACGATCAGTGGGAAATGTCACAGAGCAACCCGCCTTCAGAACTTCCAAACGATCCGATTATTTCCACAAGCTCCAACCCGGACGAACGCTCATCACCAACTACACGAAGTGAGCCGTCACGAAGGTCTCGCAGCACTTCAGCGCACCAAATGGGCGACAGTCTCTTTTCTCTTGCCGCGCAAGCGGAAACGGAACCTATTCCTCGTGATGGAGACATTCCTGATCCTCAGGACATGCTCATACCAGATTCTCCAACTTCTTCACCTTTACCTTCGGATTCTGACAATCATATTACATCAATTCATCCGAGACAAGCTGAACCAATGGAGCCTCCTCAGCCACATTCCCAGGACGTTCGTCGTATGAAGGCTGCTGGTGCCACTAAATCGGATCTAAGTGATTCTGACTTTGAGATACCCGAGACAGAGGAAAATGAGTCAGACAGTGATTATGTGGCAGGGACGACAACTCGCCGTCGTGGAAAGAAAAAGGCATCAAGCAAGACGGTTCGTGGTAAAGCTACCAGTAAACAGCAGACCGACACGAAGAGTGATACACAAAACGCCTCAGTGATGGCCAAAGATCCCAAGGCCACTGTAGCGAAGGGTCGACCTCAGAAACCAGGGACTGCATCCAAGACGGCGTCGAGGCGCACTAAGCAGGTCGCTAATGGTGCGAGCGTACGAAACTCCAGAACCAATCCCTCAGCTGATTCCGTACCGACATCTGTTCGGACCTCAGGACGTACTCAAGGCGGCAATAAGGCGAAGAAAGATGGTCAGCTTGATAGCGTCATCCCGGATTCTCAAGTATCCCCAGCTGAGAGACGGTCGGGGTTAAAACAATTGACCGCAAGAGTCCCGAAGACGTCCTTTTACAACGAGTCAAAGGATGACCCATCGGTACAAGCTGCACGAAAAACAAACGCTGCAAAGTCTCAACCGAATTCTGACAAAAAGACGGGCAATAAACAGAGTTCCGGAAGCGCCCTCCCTGCTTCACCAATCGTCGTGGATGACGAAGATGTGTTTTATCTGCCAGACTTGCCCAAGGAACAAGAACACAGTCCACTACCAGAGGCACAAATTAGCAATCAAGCCTCACTGGTAGGCCCGAATTCAAAGAAGAAGAGGAGCCCTCTGCAGTCGGGGTCAAAGTCGGGCAATGCGAAGAAGACCACCACACGGACATATGGTCATAAAGTCACTAATAAGCTGGGTAGCAGTGATTTATTCCGTGGATCGGAAGAGGAAGGAGTTCAGCATGAAAAACTGCCTAGTCCAGCGGAATCAAAGCTGGCAAAGGACAAGAGAATTATCTCTTCCAACCAGGGCGAGAAGCCTATAATGAAGGAAACAAATGACTCAAAACAGACTGAAGAGCAGGTTAAAAAGTCTTTCAAGATGAAAGTTACTCTCTCAGAAGCTCTACAGAAGCCGGCTACTGAAGTCACAACACCAGGCCCCGATGCCCAGCCAAGCGCGGACGTAGCCCCAGCATCATCACCAAAGCTCCCGCTCTCAGACTTTCCAAAATTCGGTGTTCAAAAAACCTCCGAGATGAAATTGCCTAGATCTATCTCTATCTCGAAAACACCTAATGATGAGGCGAAACATAGAGCAACACAGCCTCCACCAGCGCCTACGAAGCCTAGAGACCTAGGAGAGACTAGCGGAAACCATGTTCGCCAATCTAACACCACGAGTGGCTCGTTGGGGAAAGCACAGGTGGAGAATTTCTCAGATAGTCATCAGGCAGCCGCGGTCCAGCGAGCTTCCGATCTCAGGGAGGGTAAGAGCAAAGCAAAATCTGGCCCAGCTAAGCGAGTTCATATCCCAGCAGGTCCAACCACCTGGCCTTCTGCTCAACCAGCCCCGAAGAACGACGCACCTAGTAACTCGGACAAGTTTGATATATACGTTGACCCGCCACAAGACGTTCTCGTGCCGATTGAGGAGCAGCAACACTCTCCCAAGGAAGCACGTAGCCACTCGAGACTTGAGATGCCTCCCGTGCAGATCAATGCAAGTTCAAGGGTTAATGAATTAGGCAGCCCTTCGAGACTCTTGAACACAGCCGCTGGAACTGTAGCAACTTTCGGACGCAGCCCTTTACGGGAGCTCCAGCAACCGATTAATCAGGAAGAACAGATCAAACTTCCAGCAAGACATCAAGCATCTTTAAATCGTAGCTTGCCTTGGCGTTCACAGATGACCTCAGATTCTGAACCGCAGCTAATCCGTGCGGATAGTCCTATACAAACTAGCTACGCAAAACGACCCCAGGCTGGCAATATGGAGACATCCAAGACTATAAAGAATCTAGACAAAGGTCAATCCGTATCAAATCATGTATATCGAATAGTTCTGAGCCCAAGTTCGAGTGCTGGGCATCCAGCCGAGCGTACAAAGGATTTTGTGCCACAGGCTCCGCGACTTGATCCAAGGTCCATAGACTTCGCTTCCAGAGTTGCCCGAGAACAGAAAGAGATGGAGTATGGCCAAGAGGCTGGTGAGGAATCATTGAACGGAATTGAAGATCGCAAGCCTGCGAAACGGACGTCGTGGTTGGGGCCGAAAGTCTCAAAGAGACGCCGGGACGATCCCAAGCCAGCACCTCCCAAAATGGAAAAGTTAAGTCATACCTTGGGAGGCCAGTCTTCATGGGAACGTGACAGACGACCAAGCAATCCGGTATCCAAACCTGGATACGAGACAAAATGGCAAGAGGCAGTAGACGTTGCTTCTGGAGGAGTGATAGACACTCTCCACTTTATCTCGACGGTGAGTGTCCTATCTGAACTTCTGCTACAATATCTCAATTTTCGCTGACGAGGAATAGAACCTCATTGAACACCTGAGAAGTCGAGAGCAAAGTGTCTTCGCCGTTGTCAATGAGTACAAGCGCAATGGTACAAAGATTTCTGAGAAACTAGCCAAGCGTCAAACGGGTGAATGGCTCAGCGTATCAACTGCAGTTGAACAAAAATATTTGGAACTTGCAAGCCTATACGGGGTTTTATCCAAGAATACCCAAGATTTCCGTGCCAAGTGTTTGTCGAAACATCGCAACCAAGCGTACACAGAGTGGCAACGACAGACGGCACGGATCAAGGGCGCTATACGTACTGCCAGGGAGGAGGCGCTTTTGGGTTAAGGAGCATGTGGGCTCCTAAACCGAGGTGTTTATGCTCCCATCTTGATCTCAAGGGTCGGTCATCTTTGACGTCAATACCGACCAGATTTGCTGTTGCTAAATCAAGGCACAATTTGCTGAATATTTGAGAGAACATATTCCACGAGCTGTCTCTACAAACATCTCAACCTAGATCCTTAATACACAACCCTGGAGGTGGTAAATGAAGCATAGATCTTGCAGATGTAAAGCTTCGCTCGTGGATTCTATGAAAACAGTATCAAATTAGCTTCACAGATAACCCATGACATACTCTTCTATACCTAGGTAGTTACTGTGTTGCTAGACGTACGAAACTGTTGAAACTCATAGCAAAGATAAAACATAAACTGATATTCTTTCATGAAGCACACCCGCTCCGCAAAGGGCGACCTGTGAGACGGGACGTTCTTAGGATTACTAACGTAATTGACAGAGCTTGTTGAGCAAGTCGGGACTGTTCTTATATGTAAGCCTAGAAAGGCGAGCTAGGAGCAAAGGAATATTATTTTATTGAGTATCTGCCTCTTCTGCTGCGGCCCCACGAGAAGTGTCCGGCTGTGGTAATCTCGGAAACGCAAGCCAAATCAGAAGTGTCGCGACCAACTGGGCGAAAACTACGACTTGGAAGACTTGGATACCTAGCGTCTCGGCCAGAGCACCGAGGCCGAAAGGTAACAGCGCACCCCCGACCTGGCCGATCAAGACTACGAACGAGATGGCTCCCACGTGCAACTCTCTCGGCAGAAGCCGCGTCAACGTGAAGACGCCGGAGGGGAATAGGGGTCCTAGACAGAATCCCAGAAGCGCAATCGCAACGGTCGAGAACTCGGGAACGTGGATTGTGGCGAAGAGGACTTCGAAGGCGAGAGCAGCAATGAGGTACATGATTGTCGCAGTCCGCACGCCGAGCTTTTCGGTGACGATGCCGAGTGCGACTCGCCCCGTAGCCTGTCCGATCCAGAACCCGGATGAGGAGAGGCTGGCTAGGTAGGCGGAGGCGTGGTTCACCCGCGTCATGAAGACTACAATCCAGCCAGATACCGCATTCTCAGTGCCGATGCATGCTAGGAAGTACGCTGCGCATATCCAGGTGGCGTAGTGCCTGAAGATAGCACCTTTGCTGTCTGTGGAGGCTCCCTCTTGCATTTCGAGAAGAGGGGCTTGTTGGTGGCCGCTGTGGTACGCCTTGGAGTCCTCGAAGCGGAATGCGAGGAGTAGTGCGGCGGCCTCGAGGATGGAGGCGCCTAGCTAAGAGTGTGACGTTATTAGTTGGGGCCCTAAGGTGACCATGTATAGACAGGGGTATATTTAAATATAGAGAGGGAAACCTTACGAGTACGTAGTACCATGCGTACCACGGTGTATGTCCAACAGAGAGCATTATGCCCGCGAGGAACGGCCCAATAGCCGCACCCGTAGAGTATGAACCATGCAGGAATCCTTGGACTATATTCGCATTTTCCATGCCTCCAGCCCAAGCACAAAAAGAGCCGTCGAGGATCCCAGTACCCAGGGACCCAACCGCTAGGGCGACCAGCAACACTGGGAACGGGGGATGCAGTACCGCGGTGGTAGCAAAAATGATATGGAACAGCGGCCCAACAATGGCAATTCCGCATTGGCCGAACCTGACGTGGATGACGCCGTTGAGGTACGCAGCACCCAGATATCCCACGGGCCATACGAGGAAGACGAAGGAGACGTGGAAGTCCGACAGGTTGTAGTATTCCTCGAATTGAGGGACCATGACCCCGAGCGTCGACACCATCATCCCAAGAACAATAAATGAAAACATGGCCGCTGCGATCCGGAAGAGCAGGGGTGTTGATCGCTGATGTTCTAGGGAGGATGCCGGCGACTTGTCCGGATCAGACGTCCAGCTCCGGACCTCAGCTTCGTTATGGCGCCGTGGCGGGGAAGGGCTCAAATCCCTATCTCCTAATACCGCGTCGAGAAGTGGTTCCCTTTCGGGATCGACTGAGTCTGCTAAGTCTGCTGACGCCATCGTCATATACGTCTTGATGAACGCCACTTAGATAGGTAGGTTTGAAAGCTGCTGGGATGGGTCTTGGCTGGAGGCCGCCACTCAGCTAAAAGGCGGAGTTGCAAAATACGCTGTCTCGAGAGGTTAACACCTGGCGAGTTGAGAGGAACAATTTGTTGGGCGTCTATTTCATTTGTGAGGAAGATATCTGCTACCTTCTTCCACGACACCCTATAGAGATTCGCCCACGAATGCGGAGCGCATACTGCAGCCGACAGACAAGAGTTCCGCTATCCAAAACGTAGGGTATATTCAGGCACAGCAGCTACACAGGCCAAGAACTCGTCTTCAGGAAATAATATACGGCGAACAGACGAAATTTCAACTCTGTCAAATGAGACGTGAGGATTGGTTGATGGAGTAGTTTTCTTGAGATTGTCTCCAATTGATGGTCCCGGTATATAAATAAACCCTTGTATGCTACCCTTAGTCAGCTCCTTGAGCTTTGTCCTCTTACAATGGAACCCCTGTTGATGCCCATTCTGGCGGGATATAACGCAACTTTTACATAGGATAGAAATGACCGATATTTGAGTCTTGAGGATAATAGAAGAATAGGCATGTTGCCGGCGGTTCTGTGTCTTTTTCCCCGTTGAAAACGATACAAGAAGAATCTTACGCTATCATTGTCAAAAAATGCTGTGCCCTTCGGAGTGAGCAGAGAGACTTGCTCTTAGTTTCCTTGTCTAAAGCAAAGACTTGTTGGATGGCCTCCACTAGGTGACGGTCGACGGCGCGGCGAAAGCTGTGGCTAGGATGAAGGAGAATCATGGACATACTAAGGATTGGGCGAAGGCTGCGAAGAAGCTGAAGCATGTTGCGGAGTCGGGTGATTATGGTGATGGCGGCGATGTCGGTGGTGATGGCGGAGGAGACGGTGGTGGTGTTTGTGGCAACTAAATAGAAAAGAACAGTAGACGGGGTGAGAATGGTTTGATCTCGTATAGAGGCGTTGGTTGCGATTGTTATCAATTGACCCCCAAATCGAGAGAATATTCTTTCGAGTTCATTAAATCGTCGTTATATTCGAGGGACCCAACACATTAGTGCGCAATCCTATGATGGTATGTACTTGCAATGCCCGTCACTTCTACACTGACGCGAGTATATTCATCGATGCGTATATGTTGCAGAAGTCTGGTATAAAAAGGACCTCTATTCACTGGTATCGAACTCGTCAATCACACTTCGAGGCTTAACGAAATTGCCGAGCGGCTTATACTTCAAGTGTTCCATGCCGAAGGCCTTCGGACCACCGATCTCAATCCCCCTTTCCGAAGTCCAGCGCTCACTAGCCGTGATGCCGAGGACGATAACGAGTAGTCCGTACCGGTACTCGGGTGTACCAATAGCTTCGCCATTCTGCGCATCGATCACGGTAATTAGATCCGGCACGAGGCCCAGCACCTCATCCTCAGTCTCTATGACCTTTCCGTCTACGACCGACCGCGAGATCTTGATTGCGGCGATATTCTCGTTCTTGAACGGAATTTTGATCCTGCCCTGGAATTGCGGTTGCTTAGAAGCGTCTTTGTCTAAAGTCTTGGACACGTTCTCATCGTCGACCACATCGGCACCTTCAATGATGCACTCTCCGTAAATGTGACCCATACGTAGGGTGCGTTCCACACCTACTATTTTGCCCTTCCATAACACTTTACCCGCTTCGGGTCCTCCACATTCCGCTAATATGGTTTCCGCGACATTGTCTACGCGGTTAGACTTGCGCGCCTTTGCAACCGCTCGGCCAATACGCCACGACTGGGAAATGGTATGTTCGACAGCCCATCGCCTACACTCCGACCCGGACACGGGTGGATCAGCGATTCCCACGCCCGACCCCATCTGGCTCAACGCCGCTCGGAGCATACGCTCGACCTGGAGGTCCGACGTTGCCTTTGGCACAATGACGACGTTTCCGTTACCGTCCGTCATTGCCGACGGCGACCAGATTAGGGGCCGCTCATTGAAGACGACCGGCGTAGTCTGCCACTTGGTCGGATACGCCCTGCCCATCCAGTCGCCATCGACGGCCGGCAAGTCCATATTCGTGCTTGCGCCAATGATCATGCTTTGAAGACCGTTCCCGCCGCCGATTTCTATAGAGATTATATGTGTGGGTTGGTCGTTGCAGATCTTATACAGCTCTTCTTGGCATTCGGTCATCTCGTCGCCGCTTAACTTTTCTATCCCGACGGTGGGCGAACCGGCGTGACCACCAGTTGCTACAGCCGCGTTGTCTGCTAGGTCATCCGGGTTCACAACGCGGACCACGTCACCCCTGCGTAGCATCTGCCGTAGGCGGATCATAGAGGCATAGGGGCTACCACCACCGCCTGTCCCAAGGATATAGCAGCCGATAGTAATCCAGCTGAGGTCCGTCTCATTGATATACCAAACACGATTCTTAACTGTGGGCTTGTAGCTGTCGATATCAATATCTTCTTTTGGTTCCGGCTTTGTCTTCTTCTCTGCGTTCTTGGAGGCCTTTTCGTATTCGTCCATTTGTACCTCCGTTTCTGTAGACGTCTCCTCAAAATGAAGGGTTGCGAAATCTGTGCGCGAATAATCAAGATCTCCCGCAGCTCGTACAGTGAAGCGCGACTTATTAGCTATATACTAGAATTTGGTTAGTAAACATTCGTACGCATAGGGTTTTGGATATCGATTTACCGGCAAAGGTAGAGTGTCCATTTCAACAACCTTGACGGTCGATCTGGATGCGCCGTTCGCTACGGCCCGTTCAATAGCATCTTGACATATTTCATCTTGAATCTGCTTTATAGATCTGGACTCGGTAGACTTCACTGTATCGACAACAGCGCTGACTCTTGCAATCGCAGCTCCAATGGCATTTGCTACCCCTGACCACTTTGGCTTGAGCACCCTACTCGCCCCCTTAAGCTCATTCGGGGCAATCACCGCACCACCTCCCACGAGAAGCACAGGAATATCTTCTGGTGATGTTTTCATCGTGTCAATGATCTTTTCGATCTTATGTTTAACGACGGCCTTGAATTTTGCGATTCCTTCATCATCCAACGCGCCTTTTACCAATTCTCTATTCCCAATCTCGACTGTACTATCAGCTAGCACCGTACAATCGGTAGTAGTAAGGATCTTGCCGCCGAAGACTAGAGCTTCTTCAGTAATCTTGTAGCCAACGCTATCAGGTCCTACTGTTAACGTCTCGCCATTGCGAACAATTGAGCCACCACCGAGCCCAATGCTCTTGACGTCTGGACATGAGAAATTCATTCGAACCCCTGCCAAGTCGCTATATGCAGCCTGCTGGCGCGGAAAGCCATTGGCAAGCAAGAGACCTACGTCAGTAGTCGTACCACCAATGTCAACCACCATCATTGCTTCATCCAGCTCATTCTGGACCAGGAAGGCGGCGCCACGCATACTGTTGGTCGGACCACTGGAGAAAGTCCGGATAGGTAGCCTCGCTGCCATATCACCAGATAGAATTGTACCATCATTCTGCGTGATGAACACAGGGCAATCCAGGCCTAGGCGCTTGATGGGTTTCTGGAATGAACGGATTGTCTTGCGAGCAAACGCAAGAATCGACGCATTCAAGATAGCAGCATTCTCGCGCTCCAGAAATCCTAGATTAGCGACTTCTTTGGAACAGACAACGTCGCAACCAGGGATCTCGGCGCGGATGATGGCGGCTGCGCGCTCTTCTTGCTGCTCGACAGTGTCAATGGGGCTAAATACTCCGTTTACGACTATGCTCTTTATGCCCTTCTCGCGGAGGATAGCACATTGCTCTTTGATCTCATTCTCGTCGATATCGGAGATGAGATAGCCGTCAACCTCCAAACCACCTTTTAGGAGGGCGTAGTAACCAAGGATGAGCTCACGCATATCGTCCGGCCAGTCGACACATGGCGGTGCATACTTTGAGAAGGGACCGCAAAGCCGCAAAACGGCCACTTTAGATAATCGCGCGGCGTCCCTCTCGACAACTGCGTTGACGAAATGCGTGGTTCCGATGGTAACGCTAGCAACTTGATCCGGGCTGATGCCGGCGGTCTTAAACATAGTCGTTATGGCGTCGTTGATACCGAGACTCGGGTTCGTTGTTGTCGGCGCCTTGTGCCAGGCGATGATGCCCTTGTCCGGCTCCAGAGCGCGCGACGGGTCGAGGACGACGCCATCGGTGTTGGTGCCGCCGACATCGACGCCGATGCGCAGTGTTTTCTTGGACTCGACGGCAGAACCCATTTTGAGAACGACAAGACCCTCGCGTATACGTTCGCTGCCTAATGAGCACAAAACGATATTCAAGTTACGGCCGGAGTTCGTAGAAATACATGTGGCTGCTCCCGTTACCCGCTCAGTCTACCCATACCGAAGCCGGCTTCGGCCCCAGCTACTACGTTATTGGCACTTATCTCTTCCTGAAATGGCAGGAAGGATGCTAGAACATCTAAAGCCGCTAGCACTAAGCACTCGGAATTACCCATGGAGGACATTTTTGTGCGTAACACGTTGAATTCACATGCAGATATTAGAGGAAAGGTACCTACAAGTAGAAACACCTACACCGAGCACCATTCTTTCTTTGAAACTTGTACTCAACTTATCTCTCTTAGATGACTCCTATTTAGTCTTTGGACATTCTACTTTGAGGAATAATAGATATTTCATTCATGTTCGTACTCCATGGATGTAGATGAAGAGCTCTACAGAATTGTTAGGTACCTCCAGGGCTAAACCATCTCACTTAGGTGCGGGCAGGCGGGTCAACTCCACTATAATAGCCCCGCTTCGCCGCATTGAGATCCGCCGTCTTGCTTATCAGATAAATCAGATAAGCCGGACAACGCCTATCTCGTAGTTACATAATCCGAGACCATGGCACCGTGGGATGTGACCTGCTTTCTTGTCACACCTCTTGCTCCTCCCGTATTGGTTGGTCTCTGGATCTGCAGCATACTAGAAATCATGCCGGCCTCGTCCTATCCATTTGTTATCTCTAGCTCCCCATCTTCTAGGCTAGACATGATGGACCTAGCCTGGCCAAGCGAGCGGGGATTCGATTCGGGAGTTGACATGCGATTGCATGCTGAATGGTTGAACCCATCTCGTGGTATATTATCTGGTAATGGTACATCCGAATCTCACCGGTTTCTGGACCTGATTCCTATCACGTCGAACCGAGGCTTCGTGCAGCCATGGCGGCTGGTTTAAGATCTCGTTTCGAGAGTGTTAGAGACAAGATTCGCTTACATGGCGACGAGGCTCGACATGAGCAGACGGACCAATGGAGCAACCGTGACTTAATACCTTTACCACCGAGCCGAAGAACATGGGGTAAGTCTATGAAATATTGTCTCACGCGAGACTCGGCTCACGTTTACAACGCCATTAGGGTGGTTCCATTTCTTCGGGTACTGGACCTTGTCGTCGCTGAATATCACGAACTGGCAGACTCCAAGTAGTTTCTTGAGTAAGCCTTCCAGGTCACTACTCTGGACTCCATCATCCTAACGGGTTAATATAGCTGAAGGTTTATCAGTGTCGCAGTCCATGCTGATAATTATTATCGGTCGCTTCTTGATAGCTGCCTTTGCTACTCTAATCGCTTGGTGTGGTTTACGATGGCACATCGGCTTTACAATCCAGAATCGTTTCACGTGGGGATTACGAGCGAGCTACATCCCTTTGCTGCAGCGAATCTTGCTCAACTTCATATGGAATGCCATTCAGTGTTGGAACGGTGGACGACTCGCTGCCGTATGCTTAACGGCTATCTGGCCGTCGTACGCTAAGATGCGGAATTTCCTGCCCGCAAGCCTACCTACCACTGGCGATCAATTCGTCGGTTTCATTGTCTTCTGGGCTTTGTCCACGCCGCTTTTGTGGATTCCGCCTGAAAAGTTCAAGATCCCCTTCCTGCTTACGTCCATCTACAGTGCGCTTGGTATGCTTTCCATGATGATATGGGCATTATCAACCGCTAAGGGCGTCGGCCCCCTCATGAATACCGGCGTAGCTCTTCCCGAGGGATCGCTATGGAATGCATCTTGGCTTCTAATGGCTGGCATCAACCAAACAGTTGGCGGCGTCACGGCGGGGATTACGAATGGCTCTGACTTCTCGCGGTATTCGCGTAACCGCAAAGCCTACGTGATTGGAACCATTACATCGGGATGGGTCACCGGAGTTCTCGTATGTTTTGTTGGTTTGGTAACCACCAGTGCGGCCCAAAAGATATACGGCGAGGTATACTGGAATCCACCAGATCTTCTAATGAAGATGATGAACAATGGGGAGGGGTCTTCGGCCGCACGAGCTGGTGTATTCTTCCTTGCCTTTGGATTTGGACTGACTAGTATGTTCGAGAATATCTGCGGCAATGCCGTCGCTGGCGGTATCGACCTTGCTGGGCTATGGCCTCATTACATTAACATACGAAGAGGTGCCATCATCACATTCGTCGCCGCTTGGATCGTCCAGCCCTGGCAACTTGTCAACAGGGCAGCCACTTTCATTCAAGTTCTCAGCTCATTTTCTGTCTTTCTGTCGCCAATTATTGGTCTTATGGCAGTCGATTTCTATCTCTTGCGTGGACTCAAAATCCGCCTGAGTCATTTATACTCGACGAAGAATTCTTCATACTGGTACTGGAACGGTATTAACTGGCGGGCGCCTGTCGCTTGGATTTGCGGTTGGATCCCAACTATCGGCGGCCTTGTTGCTACTGTCAACCAAGACGCAAATGCACCTAGGGCTTTATTCAAGTTGTACTTCATGGCGTTTTTCGTAGGTAAGTATTATTGACGCCTTCGTGCTATGGGAAGATAGATTTGCTAACGTTATGTTCTCATTTAGGTTTCTTTACTAGTGCAACCATCTTCTTCCTTCTTAACAAGCTATTCCCTATCAAAGGAATGGGCGAGTACGACGAAGTCGACTTTTATGGTACCTTTACCACTAAAGAAGCGGCTAAGTTGGGTGTTATCCCTGTAGAGTTCCACACGGATGCTGATGATAGTATCGAGCCTTCTTTGGCTCAGGAGACATTTGACAAGAAGGAATAGAATATATAACTTGCGGATGCTGGGAGGCAGTAGACTTAATTATAGAGAGCGTGCTTGGAAATGATTCAATTGGCAATACAATGACATGATTCACTTGTGTACCTAATTTATCCCACATAGCGGCTGCTATTACTGTAATGTACGACTTGTTACCTGCTAGATGGAAGCATAGCACTCATTCACGCCCATAGGTCACTTGGTATCCTCGATCCGAAGTTATAATGCTACTGACGAGTTCCTCTCATCTGGAGTGTTAAGGTCCAATTCCTAAGTGTATACGCAAGCCATCTTGCCAATTGACCGCGAGGTACTAAAAGCACTCGCCATCTCATTTCAAAGGACATATAAAAAGCTCAGGAGAGCGGTATGGTACCTAGGTACCTAGTAACTTAAGGAAAAGTCTAGGTACTGAATTCATCACACTTATGTATCTTTGCCTCGTCATGGTATAGGGGATTGGACTTTTCGGTAGACGAGATATTTAATTCCCAAGATAGCCATGAACTTCTATTAAGATGTAGTTGGAAGGTTGGATATATCGATGGATGTAAGTGCAACATCAACTTCAAAATGTAGAGCGACAGGGATCGGAAAACGGAACGAATGGTCCCGAACACGGTACGTACATTGTGTGTGACCGGGGTTGATGCAAATTAGAATGGTTTCCCCACAAACAACATGCGATCCCACGCCAAATTGGTGGCCTTTTGATTGCGACCAGTCACCCATCCAGTTGGATCGCTAGCTTCTCCCTTTTTCCATGAACACGAGCAGATAGGTACTTCGTACAGGTTTACGTACAACAGAATACGAACCTTTTGCAGAAGCGCATGTTGCTTACGAACGGCTGCGACTACCTACACGTAGGGGGGGCTATCTCACTGCCTACAGTTGTCCCAATCGGCATTTTCGCATGTGCTTGATGATGTCGGCTCAATTACTCCTTGATATGTTAGGTCCATCGGTGCTGTGGTGAGGTCCTCGGTCGACCTACATGTACATAGAGAGGTACATAGCCAAATAGGCTAGGCGCGTCCTCCGCGAGTGGATTGAAGATTGAAATTACCGTAGAACCTATACTACATAGGGAGGTACTTAATCATCTAAGATTGCTAGGCCCTATCCGATGCAGCGATCAATAGCTGCAGGTATGCTTCCGATGCTTTGACCCTTTTATAGGAAAGTGGGGAGTAAGGAGTAGAAGGGAACAAAAAGAGCGCGTACTTGTACTATAGAAAACAGAAAAGGGAAAAGAGAAAAAGGACGACGGCAGAGATATGATGAGGTGGCAGAGAGCTTGCAGAGCCGATGCAGGTTGCAAAAAAAGCTCCAACCCACTGCAGTTGATTAAATCCTCCGCCCAATTGAAGCTATGGGCCAATCAACAAGCTCGAAGTTAGTGCCTACCCTTGTCGATAGGTCCCTGTAGTTAAGATCCCCTAGCCACACACTGACACCCACGAAGGCTTGGTGTTGCAGCGCGTATCCTTGTACTATGTATTAGTTGGCCCGGGCGCACTAACAGCGCTAGCAGGACCGCTAACTGTCAATCTGGTAGTGCATACGAAGAGCCTAAGGAAGGAGTACTCAGGTACGGGTAGCAGGGCAGCAGGGATACCTTGGTACATGCGTAAATGCGTACAAGCGTACGACCTTAAGCCCCTTTTGAAGCAAAAAAGCCCAGGGCGACCAGGGCGACCAGGGCCCCAAATTTGATTTTTTGAATGAGGAGAGAAACAGGAGGTCGGGTCGCACACCTTCAACCTCATTTTCCCACGTAAATTCTTCCTCCCGTTATACATTCTCCTAATTTGGTAGATTGGTTTTCGCTCTGCCAACCATTCATCCAATTCATCTTTTTCAACCTGCAAACCGACATTCTCTACTTCGCGAGATACCGGTACGCGCAGAGTCGGTCCCTCGGTCCATTTACTTCTTTCGCTCGCTACATCGAACCAATTGTTTAAACGTCTTGCGACGTGAATCGACACGCGACTCGAAGTCATCATCTGGGTACGTGAGCATCGAAGTTTTCCACCGAGACGTGGCATACATGATCGAAAAGTCCTCTCTCGGCTTCCTAGCAACCCTTCGTTCGCAACCCGGACGCCGCTGCTCGTTCGGCCAGCTTGCACCTTTTCCTTCCATTACTCCTATTCAGGAACCGACTCCCCTTTTGCATCAAAAGCATCCTCGAACCAACGACTAACCTTTCCGCGTCTCTAGGGCTATATCTCGCGCTTTCCCTTATCCCGTATCTCTTAGGTTCTGATATCTATTGACTTATTCACTATGGGTAAGCACTTTCTGCCTTTGGCTGATGCAGCCGCCCGTTTCACCCAGGAGAGCAACATTGCAAGAGTGCCCGACATATACCATCATGGAAGCGACGCTGGCCCTATCTGATGACTATGTGTCCCAACCTAACCGGTTGGGTCTCCCGGACGGATTACTTCTCCCATCTCATCAACATCGACAAATCATTCGCTTCCCGAACTTCCTCACGCTCGCTGCCTGTTTTTTGGTTGATCTATCACTTCTTGGGTCTTTTTGGTTCTTTGGAATATCTGGCCATCGTTAGGAACAACTGTCCCCCTTCAGAAACCAGAAAAAAATCAGAAAACAAAAAGAAACGAGCATTCATACAATGCCTGCTTTTCTCAATTCACACAACAAGCCACGAGCTCGCAGCGTTCACCTGGACGGCAACAGCTTCAAGGAACACTTTTCCTTGCCCCAGAAAGACTCGTCTGCACCCCCAGCCCGCGGTGTGAGACCATGCAGCTTAATGGAACAGGAAAACCAGCCGCTTTCCACCTGTCACTACCGTAGTATGCTGGTCGTTGATGCTCCGTCTCTTGGTCCTCACAAACCAATCTCATACGAAGAGCTCTACGTCAATCCATCGCTTACTGGTATATCTCTTCGGACATGGTCTTGCAATTTGCTCTCCTGCGGAAACATCGTGGTTGATGATCTATGCTGACTTTCTGTAGCTGCAAATGGTAGTATAGCATCGCCTGCGCCGAGCGAGGGCAAGCAATCCTCACCTTTACCGTCTTCTTCGCCAAGTTCTGACCTCAAACCTACAGCTCCGGCCGCAGTTCCGGCTTCAGCTCCCGCCGTGAACGACAGCAAGAACATTGTGCGAAGGAAGCTCACTGGCTATGTCGGTTTTGCGAATCTGCCAAACCAGTGGCACCGTAAGAGTGTTCGAAAAGGCTTCAACTTCAACGTTATGGTTGTTGGTATGTATCCAATCTCCCTACCGTTGACTACGCGGAAACTAACTAGGATTTGTAGGTGAATCTGGCCTGGGTAAATCTACGCTTGTCAACACGTTGTTCAACACGTCTCTGTACCCGCCCAAGGACCGAAAGGGACCCAGCCTTGACATAATACCCAAGACCGTCTCTATCCAGTCCATCAGTGCCGATATCGAAGAGGCTGGTGTTCGTCTACGTCTGACTGTCGTTGATACTCCCGGCTTCGGAGATTTCGTGAACAACGACGAGTCGTGGAGACCCATTGTTGACAATATTGAGCAGCGTTTTGATGCCTATCTCGATGCTGAGAACAAGGTCAACCGCATGAACATTGTCGACAACCGTATCCATGCTTGCGTCTTTTTCATTCAACCCACTGGTCACTCTTTGAAGCCTTTGGACATCGAAGTTATGCGCCGTCTGCACACCAAGGTCAACTTGATCCCCGTCATTGCCAAGTCTGACACTCTTACTGATGACGAGATTACCGGATTCAAGTCTCGAGTATGTTTCTCTCCTCTCCCTTCTAGAGTAACGTCTTATCTAATCCTGTCATAGATCCTCGCGGATATCAAGTACCACGGCATTCAGATCTTCGAGGGTCCTCGGTATGAATTGGATGACGAGGAGACTATTGCCGAGAACAATGAGATCATGTCGAAGGTGCCTTTTGCCGTTGTTGGTGCCAACAACGAAGTCACTAATGCCGATGGACGCAAAGTCCGTGGCCGTCGATACCCATGGGGTGTTATCGAGGTCGACAACGAGGAGCACTGCGACTTCGTGAAGCTGCGCCAGATGCTCATTAGAACTCACATGGAAGAGCTCAAGGAGCACACTAACAACACTCTATACGAGAACTACAGAACAGACAAGCTTACTGCAATGGGTGTTGCTCAAGACCCAAGCGTCTTCAAGGAGGTCAACCCTGCCGTGAAGCAAGAGGAAGAACGTGCTCTACACGAGCAGAAGCTTGCCAAGATGGAGGCTGAAATGAAGATGGTATTCCAGCAGAAGGTGGCCGAGAAGGAGAGCAAACTGAAACAGAGCGAAGAAGAGCTGTATGCTCGTCATAGGGAGATGAAGGAGCAGCTAGAACGCCAGCGGTTAGAGCTCGAAGAGAAGAAGGCCAGAATCGAGACTGGCCGACCGATAGAGAAAGAGGGCAAGCGAAAGGGTTTCTCCTTGCGGAATTAACCTGACGACTTTCCTAGCCTACGATCTACGCCCAAACCTTCATGATGCCCATACAGTACCGGCCCGCCGCGCTTTTTCGCTTCGTCTTTCTGTCTATTCAACCTCTTCTTTTAATTAATCATCACCTAATCCACCTCATTCGATAGTTGCCTCTAGAGGCTTCTGTCTGACGAGGATCACCTGGCCGCGGTTCGTGGTGCGCAAAACAACTCAACAGCTACCATGCAAACGACAAAAAGCTGGCTTCCAGGAGGCGAGGTTTCCTGATGTCAGGGGTTGCTTTTCCGGCGTTCTTGAACACTACGGCAAGATATAGTTGGTTCTGGATTTTGACGAGCTGTATCCTATTCCCCTCCAGTATTGCACATTAGGCCGCCATAAGAAGGGCAGGTATGCATTTGGCGAATAGGCACAGGTGGCATCATCTATCATATTCCCCCTTGTCGACTGGTCAGAATCCGCCCGCAAAGAAGCAAACAGCCCCGGAGACAACTTGGTTCTCGTCGCCTCCGTCGGAGTGTCTGTCCTATCATTTTTTTCCCTTCACGATCATATGCGCTTGTTCTTTTTCAGCTGTTACGACAAAATACCCGGAATTGAGACGGAAAGTCGATAGGCGGCTTGGTGTGTTCGTGGAGGATACGAAGGAGACTGTCAGAGCAAAAGTGCTCTTACAAAAATTAGATGCCTGTATTTTAGGAGTAATCCCCTCTGACTCTCAGGATGGGTATTCACACGAGTCTCGCTGGCTGGTGCCATCCGACGAGGAAGAGCCACCCCTCGACGCCTACACAC
This sequence comes from Hypoxylon sp. FL0890, assembly GCA_022497025.1. Taxonomy (NCBI): domain Eukaryota; kingdom Fungi; phylum Ascomycota; class Sordariomycetes; order Xylariales; family Hypoxylaceae; genus Hypoxylon; species Hypoxylon sp. FL0890. The sequence continues at coordinate 361,750 of MU386540.1, read as the reverse complement.
GCACGCACGTCTGGCCACGAGCTTGGCTTACTCTCGGTTTTCCTTTTTAGTCAAACCCACACTCCTGTGTTTTCCTTGTGTTTTTAGCCTCGATGCGTCGTTTCTCAACTTATGTCGTCTGAATTAAAAAGGATGATGTTTTTTCTTAGGAACCAAGTCTGCTGTTAAAGAAGAAGTAAAGTGTGCCTTTGCTTGGGATACTTTTGTGATTCGTGAACATGTTCTGCCTGGAATGTTCTGCTAGAAGCACTTGGTAAGCTGACATACATACCTTACGGGACACCAGAATTAATTACAGCCAGTATGCTGGAAGCAGTCAGGCTTTGTTTAATTGAATCATTAGTTATCGTGGTTCTTCGTCTTTTCATCTACTCAAGTCTACCTACACTCTACTTCCCTTCACCTACACCTGCGCGTACCTATAAGATAATGATTACTCTGGCGCTAGGAATGGTTAAACACATGTATGCTGTTTCGTACGTCTATCGAGGACGTGGATGAGAAATGACTCTTCAGGAGCTCATCTTGCTCTAAGATTAGATGGGTAGCTCTGAATCGGTTACAAGATATCATTTCGATATGTTGATTTCCCGCCCCCATTTCCATCTAGGGATCTAATAACCTTGTGATCGAGTCTCGGAACGGACGAGTCCACGGCCAAGATATATGAGAGTAGTTACTAGATCACGGCTGGCTTACACATTATAATCATTCGAGCATCGACGGTCGATGGGTCATGATACATATCGGTATTTATTGTACATGCTATCTCTATAATTATGCACAGAGAAGGATCCTTGCCTGCTTGGCTACCTGCCACGAGTGTCCCCAGTTGCCTCATAAGCCAAACCAGGTGGGCCGTGTCTTAGATCGCAGGTTGTGATGTAATATACAATGTCCTGAGGCTCTGTGTCGTCTAGCTTGGGGCTTTCAATGAGCCATGCAAAATGCTCGGTGATCTTTCCCCTTCTAAAGCTCAGGGGAAATGGAAAGCGTCGGTTTTTCCTAGCCTGTGTGGTAAGGCCAGGAACGATTGAATCATGGTGAAGGGTCAGGAATCTTTCATCCTGGACCTATATATAAAAAGACCCAGAGGGGGAGGCTTGGAGCACCACAGCCCCCAAAACCAGATTCCGGAATGCCACACCGCGGCGGGATATTTTTATCTGCGCCTCAAGTACCAATTATAGGCTAACTGGTTGATCTTCCTGGGGAAGGGCGTCGGGACCTCGGCCGTACCCACTCGGGCAACGGGGTGTCGCAGGTAGACGGCGGCGCAGATGTTCTGGTTGACCTCGAGGTACTGGGGGATGAAGGCGAAGGGCGACATGTAGGGGCGCGGCCGCCAGGGCGTCGCGTACGGCTTGCTCGGGTCGAGCGGGTTCTCCTCTTCCTCTTTCATAAACTCGGCTATGCGTTTTTCTAGCTTTTCTAGTTCATACTTGCTCAGATTTGCGATAGGGTCCGTCTTCTGCTGTGTCGTGGGTGTTGGGGCGGGGGTGTCGGTTAGGCTGAGCCCGGAGACTAGATTGGTCAGCTCCTCCGTGATCTCGCTGGGTGAGGCGTCGGCACGGCCCGCGCGTGAGAGCAGCGGCTTAGCGTCTCTGAGGAATTTCCGCAGCCTCTGCTTCTGGCTCACGGTGAGCTCTTCCTCTGATAAGATGGCTTTGGCTCGTCCTGTGAGGTCCTGAATCTGTTCCCGCGTCGGTTTCATGTCTGCCTTGACGGGCTCCGGCGCGTCTGTGGTTTCCGGGTCTTGCTCTGCAGCCTCTGCTTGCTTAGCCTCGGATGTTTCTCCATCGGCGGCTGCTTCCGCTTCCGCTTCCGCCTCCTCTTCCGCCTCCTCTGCTCCCTCCTCTGCTCCCTCCTCTTCTCCCTCAGGATCTTCCTTCTCCCCTCTATATCTGTTCTTGCGTTTCAATTTATTGATGTCAGGCTTTGGGGCGCCGGTGGCGAATAGGACGCGTTCTGGGTCGACCTGGAACATATCACCGGGGTTGAGACGATAGGCGGGGTACGGCATCTATTGCATACTATTTGTTAGACGGGGCTTCTTCCATATTTAAAATGTGGTCTGATATCATAAAAGTAGTACTCACCACCTTGCCATTGACCTTGACGGCGCCGTGGATGCAAAATTGCCTAGCCTGTCTCGCGCTGCTTGCGAACATGGCCCTGAAAACGGCAATATCCAACCGTCTCTCCATAGGCGCGAAAGTCATCTGCATGTAGGGAGTCATACTACGTTGGGGGACGTTGGTCTTGTACCAAGTGGGCGGCTCGTCTTTTCCGGAACCTCTACCAGCAGCTAGCTCGGAACCGTCGTGCGCAGCCATGTACTTGGTGTTCATGTCGGCGACAGCCAACAGTCGGCGATCAAACATGCGCACCCACTTCCGCTCGACGACGTGCTCGCCGTGGTAGCCGCGCAGCATACCCTTTGCTCTCCATTTCTGCTGGAAGAAGGTTTCATTGTCCGAGACTCCGATCTTAGGGGCGTTCATCCTGAAGATGTTGTAGAGGTTGTATTTGTTCCAGCTCTGCCGGAGTTTCTATTCCGTACACGAAGGGAAAATCAGCAATGTGCTTCTTGACAGCAATTGGACCAATTCGTAGCAACTTACCGGCCGTTTTAGACCGTGATATCTTCTAGGCTTCATCTTGGCTGTTGTTCCAGATTCCCCCCGGTGTGAACAACAGCGGCGGCTTTGGTTGTGATCCTCGAGGTTGCGCGGCCTCAAGACGCTGGAACTTTTATTACAGCTGCCAAAAATTTCTGGATAAGTCGTCACGTGCTCCAATTCAAGCTGTGGGCAAGTTACAGTGGACAGAGTGGGATGGCTTATCGATAACGCACACAGCTTCTTGTATGACATACCTTAAGTCGACTTTCCCGATCTCCTGACCACACCTTACCAAGATCAGCCTCTTAATCCATATCTATCACTCATTGGTTGGAGCAGACTTCTACTTCAACCGGCTACGGACTGGGTACAATCGGATTCCTCCGTCGGCATGTGATGTGATAGTACCTACGAATATCACAGCGTCTTAGTTGCGGCTTGTCACGTTCCACCAAAGCTACTCTTATAACCAAGTCCGCAACTTGTTGCATGACAATATCTATCTTAGCACCGACACATGCTTCATTCACCAAAGAGAAGGGAGCCTGGGATAATCTCATTGCTAAAGTTAACTAGAGGATTCTTTGCTAATCACTTCAGGTACTTTATGAACTCCAGTTAATCCATTTATACATAATCTACGAATGCCAATTAGCACTGCACAATAGCGTTGTCAACTCTAAGACAGTAGATATTCCCACTTTCATCAATAATCTGTTGAAGTATGAGATAGGTGAATCCTTTACCTGGGTGCTCATCCGGGCTTACTACAGCTTATCTCCGCTACACCCTAGCCACAGCTCCTCTTCGTAAAGATCCCCTTCACCGACTAAAAGACTCTTCGCGAAATTTAGTCATACAGTATATCTAGACAAGGTAGTCGGTATGCGAAGTGACTACGGTGCAAACCGCATTCGGTCCCGAAAGCCGGGCAGGCCAGCTACTTATACCGCTTTTACGAATCCCGTCCCTCAACCATTTAATCCCGGCTCACCTGCCCGGAAATACCAATAAAGACGAGATCGGATAGGTATTGGACCTCCTTGATTGGGCAATTCGAAGATCATTTGCACCCGCTATGTTCTGACCTACATCTAATCCTCCGTCTTATCCTCCGATATGCCCACGAATGGCACTGTTTGTTGAGCAATCGCTCTATACATAACCGTTTGTCATGGAGACATACACAGTATACAGAATAGGCCCGTTCCTATAGTGATGGCTAATTCTCCTCCTCGGTCCCACCCGTCTCACAGGTTTCTTAGCTCCGAAAGACGCGAGGTTAGGTAGTAAGTATATGAATCAACAGGCTTCCGTTAATCTTTTGGGCATGTTCCTATTTGCTAAATTCTCATCCTGCCTTAGCCTGTCTAGTAGAGGCTCTCACTCCGATTCAGTTACACTATCATAGAGGTCACAGGATAGCTCCAGTGTGTACATTTTAGACAAAGTCCGTAAACGGCGATAAGAGTTAGAGGAGGCAATCATTCAGGTTCGCTGAAGGATCCTCTTCATATATCTAACTGAATAGTCCCGGACGTATCGCAGTCGCCACTGCGTACGGGGAGGACAGGGACAGCGGCGATGACGAACTCAGCGATAGACAAAGAGACTGGTACCCAAGATGACATATATGACGCGGGCCCAGTCACAGCTGCGGGAGAGACCGGGGCGGCGGACAACGAAGAATTAGAGAAATCCCATACTCGCGAATCCAAATCGAAGAGCAATTCGGAGACTGCTAGCACCTTCTCGTATAGCGAACGAATCGGTATACCTGAGCAGACGTCCTTACGAGACATCTCGAGGACTGTCTCAGAGGTGCGGGACGGGATAGAGTCGCGCCGCGACCTTGATCTGGAGCAGGGACAGCCCGAGGAAGAGAAAACTGCTATCGCCGCCATAGCGTCGAACCCGAGCGATCCCAATCTCGTCACCTGGGCTGGTCTTGAAGACCCGGAGAATCCCAAGAACTGGTCCTTTTCTAAGAAATGGGGCGCCGTCTTCATCGTATCTATCTTTACCCTCGTCTCCCCGGTCTCGTCATCTATGGTAGCCCCATCTCTGACTGTCATCGGCCAGGAGTTGGACATTCCTCAGGCTTGTGAGTGAAAAGCCCATCACTTACGATCTGAAAGTAGGATGCTAACAAACTCCCCCTTTTTCAGTTGAGCAGAACATCGTCCTTTCCATCTTCGTCCTTGCCTACGCCCTAGGTCCCTTGGTGTAAGCAGCCTCATCCCCTCCCCTCCCCTTCCTTTTCCTATCTATTCACATCTACGTACCACTAACTCAAATCCAAAGCTCGGGTCCTCTATCCGAGCTCTACGGCCGGGTCCCTGTTCTCCAACTTTCGAACCTGGGCTACTTCGGATTCAACCTAGGGTGTGGCTTCGCGCGCACTAAAGGGCAGATGATCGCATTCCGGTTCCTATCCGGTCTGGGCGGATCCGCAGCTCTCGCCATCGGCGGCGGCGTACTAGGGGACCTATTTGTCGCAGAGCAGCGCGGCCGCGCAATGTCCATGTACAGTCTCGCACCCCTTCTCGGACCCGCCATCGGCCCCATCGCCGGCGCCTTCATCACCGAGAACACGACGTGGCGCTGGGCCTTCTGGGCCACCTGCATCGCCGACGCGGCCGTTCAGGGCGCAGGCCTGCTGTTCCTGCGCGAGACCTACGCCCCCGTGCTCCTGGACCGCAAGCGTCTGCGCCTCGCCAAGGAGACTGGAAACACCGCCCTGCGGACTCCGTACGACGACGCTAGTGGTGGTACTAGAAGTAGAACCAGCGTCTGGACAACCCTCCGCACAGCCATGACGCGGCCGTTCCGACTCCTCGCCACCCAGGTCATCGTGCAGTGCATCGCGCTGTACATGATGTACGTGTACGGGCTGATGTACATAATGCTCACATCCTTCCCACCACTCTTCACCGACCCGCCACCCGCCGGCTACGGCATGAGCATCGGGATCGGCGGACTGAACTACATCTCCCTCGGCCTAGGCTTCTTCCTCGGCGCACAGATCTGCGCCCCCTTACAAGACCGGATGTACGCATACCTAAAACGCCGCTACGGCACGGGTAAGCCGGAATTCCGCGTCCCGATAATGGTGCCGGGCGCTGTGCTTATTCCCGTCGGGCTGCTGATCTACGGGTGGACGGCCGAGTACAAGACGCACTGGATCGGGCCCAACATCGGTGCCATGCTATTTGCCGCGGGCGGCATCATTATTTTCCAGTGTCTGCAGGGCTTCCTAGTCGATTCGTACCAGCGGTACGCGGCTAGCGCCGTTGGCGCCGCCACCGTGCTGCGGTCCTTGGCCGGGTTTGGGTTCCCGCTGTTCGCTCCGTCTATGTACGACCGTCTGGGCTACGGATGGGGGAACACGCTTATGGCGTTTTTGGGCATTGCGATAGGTTGGCCTAGTCCTATACTACTATGGAAGTACGGAGAGGCGCTGAGGAAGAGGAGTCCGTTTGCTGCTGGAGGTTAGTTGGATGGGATACTTCCTATGGACTTAGAGGTAGGATTAGGAATGAAGGGGAGGAAGCGCTACATATGATATCGGCGTTTAGACGGAAAAGCATCGCAGACGGCGTTTACATCATTGTCGCTAGCACCGGCAGAGTCAATAGTAATTAATGCAACGTGTGTAAAGGAACGTAAATTTTATTGTAAAATCACGCCTATCTGGTGTCATTTTAAGACACATGTTTCATGCCTATCTGACCGCAAACGCCTCGACCTGACCCTGCCAACGAATTCGTTCCTAATGCGGCCTCAAAATGCGAGCAAAAATCCCTAGAGCAGATTGGTGGGGGCTATGGAGGATTGATGTGAAGCAATGGCGAGAGCAATGATGAGAGCAAAGGGTATTTAACCCGTGTGTGGTGAGAGATATGTACCAAGTAGCTTGGGTTGCTTACGCAACTACTGCCTCCTTGGTGTCGACTTTCTTGGCGGGAGGTGTCTCTGTGGCAGCCTCCTCGTCTCTGGTGCGCTTGCCGTTGGTCTGAGCCTCGGCATTGCGCTTGGCATCTTCCGCCAGGATCTTCTGACCCTCCTTGCTGGTGTGGATCTGGGGCCGGCCATCGTCGCGGGATACAGGCTGATGGTCGCCGTTACCCTGTTGTGCACGGTTTCCGCCTCGTCCACGGTTATTACCTCGACCTCGGCCTCGTCCGCGAAAATCACGGCGGTCACGACGGTCGCGACGGTCATTGAAGCCGTTTTTGCGATCATCCTCGCGACGCTGCTTCCAATCACCAGCGTCAGAATCTCGGCGGTTACCGCGGAACTGGCTAGATCCTCGACCGGATTTGCCGTGGTGTCCCCTAAAGCCCGTCCGGCGCTCTTCTTCTTCACTTTGACGGTCGTAAATGAACTTCGGCATGATCATCAATGGGTGACCCTTCCATTGAGGTTGAGGCTTGAGGGTCTCGAACTTCCAGGCCGTCATGAGGTCAGCCCACTCGACAAGAACAGAGCCCTTGAAAACCTTGTCCTCAGCTTGGTCGTCACGACGGAGGCGGACAGCGTTAACCTCTCCGTATTGGAAGAGGAACTCCTCGATGTCGAATTGGGAGGTTTTCGTTTCCTCGCCAAAACCCTTGATATACGTGGTACGCTCTTCAATCTGTTGTTCTATGTCCTTGGATGGCACACACGGCTCCTTTCGGCGGACGGTCTCCTCCCCTTCTGCACCTTCGACAACAAGGCGCTTGCTTGTCTTGAGGGCCTCAACGACGGCGGAATAGGGTTTGAATCGACGCATTCGTGAGAAGCTGGAGATCAAGGAGAGGGGCACAGGCTTGTTCTTGGAACCCTCGGTCTTCTCCCACAGGAACTTGTCCTTGGGTAGGTTGCTATCACTGAAGTAGAACTCAACCTAAGGTAAACCGGTTAGAAACTATTGCTAGAGTAAAGGGAATAACTAAAGCCTTACCTGCCAGCGGATGGCCTTAGGATCGTCCGATTCAGGGAGGACGGAGGGATCTGACTTCTCGCGCTCAGCGCAGCCCTTTCTGTTGACCTTCAACATCTCCTTCGGGAGGTTCTTAATTCCCGGCCACTTCTTGTTGGCTCGCTCTTCCCTGACCTTCTCGAGCTCGTCCTTGACTTCAGTCGCGCCGGCTGTCTCCTCGTCCTTGGTGTTGGACGCATCCTCAGTACCATTCTGAGTGGCATCCTGGACATTGCCCTTGTCCTCTCCCTTCTCCTTCTCCTCCTCCTCCAACTTAGTCTCAGCGGCGACTTGGCCGGTTGCTTCAGGCTTATCGGAGGTAGTGTCAGACTCTGTGGTGTTGGTCTCAGGGTTGTCGACCGGAGTCTGGACGCCCTCAACGGGTTTAATCTCGTGGTCGCTCATGTTGGCGACTGGGGGGAGTGCTCGACAGATGTCGGCTCCAAGACAAAGGATTAGGGTGGAGGTTGAGACAATAAGTAAAGTAAAGGAGTAGTGTTGACACTGCAATGCAGGTCAAAGAAGATGCGCAATATGTGGTACAATGAATGCGCAATGGTTAAGAAAGATGAGAGAAGTGTAGGTGGACGACGAGATTTTGCGAATTGAATTGACTTGTCGCGGGGCAGAACAAACCGCGGCGGGGAGTCACTGGAGAATTCAAACGCGCCTATCAACCATGCAGTGTGATAGGACGACAAGATGAGAACCAGAAACTGCACCGATGCGGTTTGACTTAGGTAGAGGTAACAGACGCGACAGTGCTGTAAGTGAAAAAGAAATTTGAGATATCTCCGAAACGCGCTTGGTGGAATTTGTAAAGAGAAGAAATTCTCACATTGAAGATGAAGATGTAGCTTTGACGACCCGCTGAATTGACGGTGCAGAAAGTGGGAAGCTCTAAAAGCAAGGGTCCACTAGGTATTTTTTTTTCTAGGTGGGCAGGTGGGGTACCAATTGGTACGAAGAACTCTGATTTTTTGCGCTGCAGCTTTAACTCGCCAGTTACCTGCCCCACTCTACATGCCTTAGGTAGGTAGGTGGTTGGGAAGGTACCTGCAAGAAATCACGGCTCCTATTGGTCCGCCAATCACCTCCGTCATTGGCGCTAACTCCGCTACATACAGGTACCTAGGTACCATTCTAATCTCGAGATACATGTACATTGAAATAGACCCAAGTCAGAAACTCAGCAGTTACCATGAATTCAACTATATAATAAAGGACGAACGACGAGAATCGTCAGCAGAAACTATACGAACTTTTATACGCCCATCAAGAGGTGCCAGAGAGTCATGATTCATCAAAGCTTTGTCTATTAGTTGCAAGGACACTGCTGGTTGCCGGTGTACTTCTTCGTTGAGAAGTCCATGATTTACTCCGGTATAATCCCCCCCCGGTCCTATATCTAGGGTAAATCGCCTTACTCTAGGTACACTCTATTTCCTCGTCCACCATCCCTCTAGACGTTGCTTGTATTAATCTTCCTACACTCTGGATTGTTGCCACTCCTGAACCAGATGCCGACGACATATGGTGTTAGCTCTGCGTGTCCGTGTTAACACTGTGGCAGGTGCAGTATGCTTAGGTGTAGTAGGCACGATTTCAGCCACTGGCCACGGTCAGGTCGTGGATGCTGGGGGTGGAATCCAGGTAATGATGTACCCCTGAGTTTTTAAATACCGTATTCAGGTTGTTCAAGTCGACTGAATACCAGACAAGGTCGTACGGCTGTCACAGACGGCAAGGCCTTTGTTAAACGACCGTCCGTACAGAAGCACGCAGCACTAAGCCCTACTAAACGGTTGAAGTGTAAATTTTTAACGACGGGTTGTCTGGAATTAGTGACTTGGATCCCATTAGAGTCCTTCAGCGTTAAATGGTATCCAACCCCAGGGATTTGCTAAGAATAGCAAATTATTATCCAAGGTAAGGAGACATTTTCACACCTATTAAAAACATTACTAAAGGATACACCGATATCAGTCTGAAGTCCTAACAGAAGCCCAAAATGTCACCAGATCATCACTCTAGAAGCCCCAGTGCTTCACGCCGGGACTTTGAGTTCGGGTCATAGTACGGCTTCTCGCCAATAGACACAACTCGGTTGCCTTGACGTTTTCCGATATAGTCGCTGATTCTAAGTTAGCTACCCCTATTGCATTTATATGTACTTCATTTCAATATGACTTACTTCGTAGCAGTGTGGAACACGGAGCGATTGTCCCAGATTGCAAGATCATTCTTGTTCCAGCGGAACCGAACCTGGAGGTCGTGATTCTCGGCAATCAATTGGAGGACTAAGAAATCGTCAGCAGCTTGTCTCGACTGGGAAAAGCAATAGCCGTGGGCAATATACAGTATTGCTTGAGAATCTCGCTCTCGCGCTCTGTAACTCCGTTTATCCATCCAGCCTCAACTTGGTTAGCTGCGCCGAAAAGGCTCTTCCAGCCCGTTACTGGGTTGGTACGAATAAGAGGACTGCGTGTTCTTAGCTCGTATTTTTCCAGTTACTCCGGATGAAGGCAGCTCTACTTACTGCACCGCCTTGAAGTCGAGACCATTGTTTTCAGGGGAACCTCGGTCTTGCTCAATAAGCTCTTCACCGAACTCATTCTGCACTTTCGCGAAGCCCGGTTGGTAGTGAGTAACGGTTAGGCTCTCTGCTAACTTCTGAATAGGGGGTGATAGACGGTCGTAAGCTTCGTATCCAGAGGCCCAGAGCGTGTCACCGCCCACATCCTCAGGGGGCTGTGTGATCTTGAGAATGGCGTAGTCAGAGGGGATATTTTCGAATGTGATACTATACCGATGGTATCAGCGTCCTATTTTTCTCACGATTAAGGTAAGTTCTGCGCATACTCTGCGTGCCAACCATGACTCGCGATCTTCTTCGAGAAGGCAGTATATCGGTCCTTGTAGAACTTGCGGTTCTGCTCGGAAGAGATGATGGATACCTCGTCATCGAGGCGGCCATTCTCATCTACAGGGATGCCGCGTTTACTATTCGAAAGGGCGTGACGATGAAGCGTCGATGTCTCTGGCTTGCCCGTGAGTTTCCCGAGACGGTCACCCAAGAGCTTCTGATCGTCGATATTGAGATCCTGGTTTCGGAAGAACACCACACCCCTCTCGGAGACTTGCGATAGTTAGTTACTAAAGTCTCGACAAGATGCGGCAGGTATTACTCACCTAGGATCGCCAAGTCTCGAATCTTGGTGTCATCGTGTAAGATCTCACTGAGCTGGAGACTAGGAAATTCCCGACCGATGACTTTGGTGACATCGAATTGCTCGTATGGGTCGAGGCTTCCAGAGTACTTCAAAGGCCCGTCAAGTCTAGAACTAGTTGATGTCTTAATGGGAACAGTGCCAACGGACTTCTTGACAGTAGGTTGGACCGCTGCGTCGGACTGCACATCAACATCTGCAGCCGGAGGAGCCATGATGATTTCTAAGTTGAAGTAAGTAAAAGCTTAGGAGTCACCCCCTACTAGAAACGTATTTACTGTTGGAATTGCGTACGAACTTCTAAGTCTTGATTTAGTTTCGATACCTGGTACCTATATCGATATTTCGTCTTGTTTTATACATAGAAATTCCGTGACCAGACTCCACTCCTAGCCAAAGCACTATATCTGTCTCAATCATCTAGCAGAATCACGTCAATGTACTCGCTATCTTTGACGAATCGTCGAGTCGCAAGGAGCCTATCTCCAAATGAGATCAGATACCCCGCGAATAACGTCAAGCTGAATGGCAACCTCGTTGAGGGGTTCACTATTGGAATCTGACGAATAAAATCAATATGTCCCAACAGGCTTTCACTTTATATGCTCTATTATCTATCGGCGTGGTGTTTGACTGGCGATACACCCCTGGATCTGGTTTATGGATTAAATAGGTAGCTTTGCCCGAGCGTTGAGCTTCATCGTTGATATGGCGCCAGGAGCTTAGTGTCACGTAGGTCTAATATACCATTACTAAGATATCGTAGAACTAATCTTTCATATGTTATATCAGTTTGTCATTCAAAGAGTTTGGCGAGTATGGCAATTAGCATCCTTATGCTTTATCCTCAATTTTGCTTAGGTACCTACAGGTAGCTGGTTATTCTTTATCAAGATGGGATAGAAGCGAGAATAGGTTGGATATGGGTATAATTTCTGTTATTGGTCTATAGTAAGCCAATTTAAGTATTTTATAAGTACCTGTTACAAATCGAAGCTTCAGCTCAGTAGCTTTGGTACTGCTTATACGAAATGGAAGATATAGCCAACATCCATATGTGTGTCTGACTTATTTTACTCCTGTTAAATCATAGCCCAAATTCCACAGTAGAGCTTGATTTGCTTGCCTATTTCATAAGTCACTTTGTTCACGCAATGAGCAGTCGCAACATGCATCGGTCGGGCATGGATACGATGAGTGTATTATGAACGCGCTGAGATCTGGATGGCCGTTATTTGATTGCAACCAAGCCGCTTTATAGTCTAGACACTCGACTATTTACATGTTTTATCAATGGCAGAATTGTCTCTGCCGTTCGTGTCAACAAACCGGTATGATAAGTTTCGTTGAGCGCACCACTGGCATGATCCTTCAAGAACTGCAGAGTGCCTTCATCCACATCCCACGGCTCAGGCTCCAACTGCTTCGCGCCAAACCCGTTGCGTGGAGTGCGATCGATAGGGGGCATGGCTTCGTGCGCTAAGCCACCCTTATAACCGATCTCACGCAGCGTGCGGATGATAAGGGGCCAATCTAGACTCCCATCTCCTGGGGAAAGACGGTTGTTGTCTCCCAGGTGGAAGTCAAAGAGCTTGTTTCCGCACCTGCGCAATGCGGCGATAAGATCGAACTCTTCCATATTCATATGAAATGGGTCGAACGCCACACCGAGGTTAGACACCTTTGCCTCCTCGATGAGCTGGAGTGTTTGTGAGATGTTGGTAATCAAGTAGGTCTCGAACCGGTTGAGAGGTTCTAGAGCAATGCGGATCCCCCTTTCCCCGGCGAATAGGGCTACTTCTCGCACACCTCGGACGACCCATTCCCATTCTTCCTGCGGGCTAGCGGTCGGGTGCAGCTTGCCTACTGTGCAAGGCACTACCGTGACTATTTCTCCTCCCAGTCCGGCAGTTAGATCGACGACGTTCTTCATGTAGTCGATGGTGGCTTTTCGCTGGGTCGGATCCGCGGCTACCAGATCTCGAGAGCCGTACATGATTGTTACACTACCCCAACAAGATATGTCGTACTTTTTCAAGAGAGCTTTCGTCTCCCCCACAGAGTATCGTGAAGGCTCGCCGGCTAGCTCGATCGATGCATAGCCAAGGGACGACGCCCTCTTAAGGGTCAACTCAAGGGGCTCAGGTCGCATCCATGTATGAGTTGATAGATGCATTTTTGAAAAGCGGCTGTTCTCGTGATCCATGTAATTTTGGGTGTAGGGTAAAGACTATCTGAAAGTCGATGTATTCATGATTAGAAAGTCTATTCTTATAGGCGTCTCTGGCAAAGGGGGTCCCTTCGATTCAGATGCCACGAAGCCCTGAGCAACCAATACGTACAGATTCGCATACTCTTTCCCGTGACACTCCATGTTGGGTGACACCTTGTAAGGAGTATATAAACAACCCTATAGGATAAATGTAGCGTTACGACATCTCCACAATCTCCGGATTTGCCGCATTGAGTATTCCCAAACCATCGGATTTTGCAGACTCGCTCATGGAATCGAATAATAGATAGTAACTTACTACCGCGATACGGAGAGAATCAGATTCCTCGGAGACAATAGCAATGAAAAATCGCCTAAACGTAAGCAAAATTCCAGAGCTTGTGATCCTCGTAGAAAAGGGAAACGCAGCCCGCTGCCATTATCTTAACGGTGAGGTTTCGATACAATTGGAGAGAAATACGGGTCAAGTAGCGATAGCAGCTGCGGCGGACCTCCCGGATGGTCTTGGCCATGCTGCCGCTGTAGATCATCAACTGCCACAACCCGTGAGTTCCGGATGGCATAATGGGGCAAACAAGCGACATTCGCCGCCCATTCGGTTTGCCGGCCCTTCATCGGCACACTCTGTTCTCATATTTCGAGATGCGAGGGCGCGTCACTCAAAGCGGCGACCGGGAATCGACCTTGGCTTTCTCGCTATGATGGCAAGAGAAATATTGTGATACAGAACTCGAATATATCCAGGTCCGCTCTCCTAAACAGGATGTTGATGTCCTTAGGCAGATTTATAAGCAGGAAGTCCACCCGATTCTGCAGGTTATAAATTCCAACACTTGAGCATACGTAGGGCTCTCGAATTGCGAGAAGCCGGCAAATGTCATATCGAGACAGATTATCTGCCTGGTTGTCTGCAAGAATATGTCGACTAGGCTGCATCTTAGTTCCCAGGACATAAATTCGATGACACTCCCCCAACACATCTATAAAGGTGTCCGATAGACTTTCGGCGCTCTTAAGATAGTCGGAGGTATCGACCTTGTTAGCGATAGATTAGAACTTGCCCAGGTCCTTGCGCTGCGACTTCACTCTTGTGACCATGACAGCGATGAAGTAGCACGCTTAATGTGACCAAGCCACATATCATGTCGCCTCTTCTGGATTACGCTATCCCTCAAGGCCAGGGGTTTCTGCTCCGAGGTTCGCTGTGTGGAACTGGTGTGCTCGCCCTTTTCTCTTCATGGACTCGTCGTCATGATTAGTAGCCGACTAGCTAATACATGACCGAATGAATCCCCTGTACAAGTACTACCGCGATGCTGCAGCATGTTTTATATACACCCAAGACGTCAGTAAAGCTGGCACTAGGTAGAATAACTTGCTGTTCGCAGCCGGGCAGCAACCCGACAACGACTACTCGGCGCAGTCCGTGCCTCGTGCTGGCTTAGAAGAGGGTGGACATTGAGGAGTTGCTCGCGCCACCATGGCGATGCTTTTTCGACGCTGATTGATCTGAAATCGAGTGCAGAATTGACCTGGTCGATGCCCCTGCCATGTCTGTAGGGACTAGTAGAACAGTGCCTGAGAATAAGGACCTCCTAGACGATAAATGCATTGCGGAGCGTATGAAATGGGCATCCACGATATGAGGGGAGAATATTGCGTACAGTCTCGTGGCTCTTTTCAATGCCCACATGCCGGTCCCGTACGGCGGGGGAGCTCAGAACGCGTTCAAGAAATTGCGGCGCGAAATCATACAGTCATCTTTTGATATGACAATTTTTAATGGCGCGGAGATTACCTAATGAAAGCAGCGGCCTCGTAGCCCATTCGGCTACTGATTCTGCGGATATCCTTTCTCTAAACTTTGAAGCTATGGGGGCCACGGATGCTTCGGCCGTTTTCGAGAACCAACATCGCGCTTCCTATTGAATTGAACACCATAAGCGAGTAGGAGGCATTCAGGCTACAGCACCCGCAGGTGGCTGAGAAC
This sequence comes from Hypoxylon sp. FL0890, assembly GCA_022497025.1. Lineage (NCBI taxonomy): Eukaryota > Fungi > Ascomycota > Sordariomycetes > Xylariales > Hypoxylaceae > Hypoxylon > Hypoxylon sp. FL0890. The sequence goes on along the minus strand of MU386540.1, from coordinate 346,707 downwards.
TTTAAGATATGACCTTACGTGCTTGACCCTCCTCGCGGCCTTGCGGTGTGCTGTCCAAATGCTAACAGGCGAATGGCAGGTTCCCATGATCTATCTAGAGCCAGTGGAAGGTCCAATCTTTCCTGTCAATAGCAATTGGGGCGGACCGTATCGTAGGAGCTGATGCGTGAAGTGGATGACACTGTCTGTCGAGCAACTCGCCGGCTGCCTCTCCAGGACGTCCTGGTTCTGGAGGATGAACAATATGGTCTGATCCAATCGGAATTAAGACAACAAAGGTAGTCCGCGGAAAGAGATAAGAGATTGAAAAGAAAGAGGATATAAAGCGAATGGATACATCGATTGGGTAAACTTTGGCATATTACACAATCCTTTGGGGCTGTTTTTCTCACATATATAAGTCGACTTCAAATATAGACCGATGATATCTTATGGAATTGTTCAATTCCAAGATGTAATTTCTCCATTATCAATGTATGAAGATCTCTCATGGGGAGTTCAAATGTTTCTCCAAGGAATAACATACCCAGGTGGTAGGGTATTCTATCGATATGTTGTGGAAATGGCGTCAAGGACAAGTTTGATGAACGTGGCTGTGCGTATTACATAGTCCTCAGATAATTTATACTTTGAGATTAAGTTAGAAACTCACTAGCAGGGGCTGTTGATACCTACTTACCTAATCAGGAAGGTTGAACTGCCGTTTTGGGAGACGTGATAGCGTCTGCATCAATAACGCTACCAGAAGGTTCAAATCTCCAGAACACGAGCTGCAAGAGGTAGCCGGTCTTGGCATTGTCTTGTCATTGTCTTGTCAATCGGGAACCGGCAACTCAAACAACGATCATGACAAAAGTTAAACATTTTCATTTGTATAAATAGATTCATTCTACATTTATTCATTAAATGAGCTGGTTATATGTTTTATGAAAACGTTAGATCCCGCGGGTATGTAAATAAAAACTCTGATGAGGTACCTACACGAGTTATGTATGACGTGAGCGCATTCCATGGCTGGTTGTAAATAAATATTGTACCTGCTTCCTCATGCAAGTAATCCTTCCATGGCTATGTAATTTGTGCACCTATTTACATACAAGCTTATGTGTACCTGATTATCCCCTTCATAAACAAAACGCTTTGTATAGATGCTTTGTGCTGTTATATTTTAAAAGCTATTGCCGTCATATTTGTCTTCAGTGTGCCGATATCCGTTGACTTTTCCTGCACTATGATTCCGTATACGTAAACTTAAGACAATTCATGTTGACTTGTGACCTATGTACAGATAATGCAGCTTTCGGACAACGAGTCAAGAATAAAGCAACGTGTGTTACAGCGGGAACCTGCAGCTAGACACAATACGGATGGCACAGTATGACATAGAGTAACCCGAGGGCTGACACGATATACGTACCCTGAAATGCTCTAGCTGGGCATGGTTTAGCGGCCAAACGGCCAGTAAAGCCACTGCGCCGAAGCGCCGGTTTCTGACTGTTCCATGCTTTTTTAGTGGCTTTCCACCATTTTTCGCACTCAATCTGGCACGATCTAAGTATTCTTGGCTGGGCCAGATTCAAGGTTTACTTTCTATCCTTTCTTGTCCAGTCCACTCTGACCAGTCCATCCCATTGGCATCCGGTCCCGCGCCTTTTTACTTGATTCGATAGGTCATACGGTCTAGATTTGGATTCGTCCAATCCGTTCATCAGCACACACTCTCTCTAATTGATTCACTTCTTACTCTCCCTCTTCTCCCTTTTCCTCTCCTTTTCCCCACGACAAGCTCTCCTCTAGTACCGCAACCCACCATCACACTCGTTTGACCCAATTCGGAGGAAGAACGCGGTCATGTCGCAGAATTGAACAAGAGGAGGACAAAGGCCAAGACCTAAGACACGGGTTCCCCTCGTTCTCTTCATTTCGCACTTCGCATCCCGCATTCCGCATTCTGCAACACGCTGCCAACACGACCTACACGACACGACAGAATCTTTCCCGATTTGCCGGCTCGAGTTCCCACCAACTTGGTTTATACTTGGCGCCTTGAATTATCGACAATAGTCTCCTTGCCATCACTACAGCAGTCTCCAAACCGGCTGTGTCGGAACGTCTTCAAGCTTACTCGCAATTAGCTCTTGTTTGTAACTCGATCTGTAAATCGACGACGTGCTTAGTTGGTCTGCCATCGCAAAACATTATACAATCATCGATTATTCACTGTCGTGATACCACTCAATACCAGAGGATTCAGCGCTGCGTAATAAACCTGCGAGTCGGAATCCGAAGCGAAACCGAGCTTTGTTTAACTGTTTACGTGGAAAATACAATAATTGATTCCCTTACGTCCGGGGAGTTCTGTCATTTGACAATCGTGCCTCGTCATGGGTATGTTTTCTCATCCTCCGGGCGAGTCCAATCGGGTTGCCCTAAGGTCTATCACTGTTTCTGTAAAATCGAGCATGAGGTTCTTGCCAGCTAACAGTTGCTTCAGCCCAACCTGTGACAACCGTAGTACCCTTCACGTCGTTGCCGTCGTGCGCGGTACGATGTGGTCCCCTCTACGATGCCAACGGTGCTTGTGTGCCCCCTGCAGCTCCACAGGCCGATGATACTACCTACGATAAATGCTTTTGCTCTTATTCCAAGCTTGCACCATTTAGCCAGGGCACTGCCGGAGTTTGCGACACTGCATGCACAAATGATGCCGCTGGATTGGGAAGTATACAAGGCTGGTTCACAAGCTTCTGCGACAGAGCAGCAGCTGCCACGACATCTTCCTCCTCGTCAAGTTCGAGCACGAGTGGTGCAAGTTCAGGCAGTGATTCAAGTGGCGGTGGAGACTGGTATGCTTTTTCCGTGAAGGAGTTTGCCTTAACTTCAAAGCTAATCTTATACTTGGCAGGCTCTCGACGCATTGGAAATGGGTCATCATGATTGTCATCGTCGTTGTCGGCATCGCGGGTATCTGGGTCGGCGCTTGCATATGGCGTCGCAAATATCTTAAGAAGAAGGATCGAATGTACGAGCTTGGAAAGGGTCTACCGAGCAACGTCGCGATCAACACGCAAGGGAACTTGGTCGGTCCCGGTGCGAGGGATAGCAATTATTCCAATCCAGGCGCATTTATGTCGGGCTCCGGAGGTGCCGCCTATAATGAAAAGCCAAAAAAGGAACGCAAGAAGTGGACTGTCACCCAACGAACATAGCGAGCATATGGTCGGCAAACGCAGTATTATCATTCGTGACACTCCTTTATGTCCAAGGATTATATTATCACTACCGAAAGCCACCGTTTATTTCGTCCACTCTACCTACCATCGTAGGACAATTCCCTATCTTCATTATTTGTTCCGAGTTCCACATAAAGGGCGTTATGGATGGAAATGTGGGCTTACTACGACGTTATACCGATGCGGGTACTTGTCGTCTGTTTCTTGAATAACTAGGCGCGAGGATTGTTCAGGATAGACCAAGGAAACAGGTCAGGGAGCATTGGAAGGGTTGATATCGCTTTATAAGGCCGTATTCTTAGCAAGGAGGTGATCTAAGGAAGGAGAGAGGCCTTGAAAGGGCCTCCATAGTTGCGTCTCGCTGGATCGACGGACGATTACGATGGAGACAGATCCATTATCTTGTCTCCTAGGTACACATCTAGCCTTGCGAGCCAATACTAATCCGTACAAAGACTCCTGGTGCACGTGCTTATGTCTGTTTAGTCGAATTGCTGCTACTTGATTATCGTATTTGAAGTAGTGGCTACCACGGCCGACTTTGCGAACCGAGTATCTTAACAAGGTGTGGTATTTGGCTAGGAAGTATTATAAGGGGTAACTACATCGATAAGATATTTACTGCGTCTACACAAATGTTATTAATACTTTGAGATTACCTAGAAGGCAATTGGGAGCTTAGGTTACAACAAAACTCCTAGGCTGCTAATGGCCAAAAGAATGGGTTGAAAAGGGGGGAAAACAGTTTGCGGTCTCTTGTCTAAGCGTAAGAGTCCTATGATAGGTACGCGTATACAGCCGGCCCCCAAATCCCCCTTTTCGAAAGTCACACGGCAGTAACAATAGATCTTAGATCGAATTCAGCTACAGCCTCGACTTGTTTAAGACAGACAGGTCTTATTTGTTCTTGGTTTATTCGCCGTACGACGTGCGCTCACTCTTGGATGGGGTCGGGAAGGAATAGAAACTACCTAGGTACATGTGTACTAGCCAGCCCGTATACCTGTAAATGTTTCGTCAGGACGGCAGTATCCAGGCGAATGGCATATGCATGAACTGGCCTATCCTCCTACAGCCGAGTTGATCAAACTTGGAGGCAGTCTGATGTATTGGAGCGGTGGAAGAAAGAAAAAAAAAATTCTTGGTTACAAGCATTGGTATTTAGTAATCTTATGTCGTCGGTCATCTAATCCTATTACAGACCACGCAAACTAAGCACTCAGAGTGAAACCCAGCTCAAGAAGATGGCGACAGATATAATAATATTATGATAATTAGGGTGACTTCGTATACATCGTACCTCGTGTGTATGTACGTATCCCTCAAGCGGTATGAACAAGAACCTCTGTATCCCTCGACATGTATGCGAGCTTCGTTATCTAGGTAGTGTCTCTCTAGCAGAATGCCTATGCTATGCTCGGCTTCACTTCATAACAACAGAATGAACAACAAAAGAAAAAACAATCAATACTCGTAAGACACTTTTCCTCCTGTCCCTACCACGCCTCTGTTGCTCAGACACTCCGCCTTTCCCAATCAACTACACTCGTTTGTTCGTAATTACTCGGTGGCGTACTCGGCCGCGTCCATGTACAAGTCGATAAGACACCCGGCACTCCAGGCCTGCGTGGGACTCGAGTCTGGGCATAACTCGCCGTTCTTCTGCGTGAGCTCCGTGAGGCCTGCCCACTGGTTCTGCTTGATCATGTCCTTGCAACCACCTAGGCGTCTCGTAACCTGCTGGAACGCCTCCACGCGGCCTTGTTCGGTGGTTCGTCTCATAAGGTCGAATTTGAGGAGTGCGCGTAGGAAGAAGCCTGTCGGCCAGAGCCATTCGGGGCCTTGGTGGTAGTTTCTGCCCTTGGATGTCGCGAAGTCGGTCGAGTCTTCGCTATTCACATAGTAGGGGCGGTAGTTGAGATCTATAGGATCCAGCGTCGCCATTCCGGTTGGGCCGCGTAGGACCTTATCTGCGAGGACGAGGGCGCCCATGGCGTGCTCTGGGTCGAAGAGTTCGGGGGCGACGGTCATGGTAATAGCGAAGTTAGGCCGGAGCTGATAGTCTTCATATTCTTTTCCGGAGCGGTAGAGGTCCTTGTATATGCCGCGTCGGTTGACAACACTTGGATTTATCTCGTATTGACTATCGTCTGCTTGGTTGACTGGCACGTAGTAGCAGCGCTCGAAATTTGACTTTAGCAAGTCTGCCCAGGCTGAAAAGGTGATCTCGGATCTATCAGGCTTTGTCACGCCTTTGTATGGATACTTGCCTTCAGCACTGAGCTTGGCCAACCATTTGAGGGTGCTATAGAGCAAGCCGGTAATTTCAATGGCAGCACCGTCACGAGGAGTACCTGGTATGCCCTTGGAGCCCGCACGCTCACTTTCGCCCATCTTGTCCATCCACGTGCCACAGTTGAACTGGTTGCCACCAAAGATGATACCGTTTGACCAGTCCACGTTGACCTCTATGTTGAAGCCCTCATCGCGCATCTGAGAGTCAATACTCGGACCTGCGTTGGCTTCGCGAAACTTCAATCCGGTCGCATGGCGTTGCAATGCTTCCTGGATAAGATCTTGGATGAGACTTTCCGTCGCATAGGCTCTTGGATCTTCTGAGCTGAACCAGGTGTCGTCGTATGGCAAGAAGCGTCGTTTGACCTTCTTGTTCAATAGACCAAGCCCATCTGGGGCATACTGCGTATAGTCTTGGATGCATTGTAGGAAGAACCATATGGAATCTCGACTATTATAACGCGGGAGGTTACCGCTGCTCAAGAGGTTGGGGATCATGCCATGCTTAAGGACACTGGCAAACGCGAATATGTGTTCTGCAGCCTCGTCGAATCGACCAGTTCCGAGGTAGAGTCCGCGAAGGGAGATGAAAACATCACGACCCCAGCATCTCGCCCATTCCACAGCGAAATGTGGCAAGCCAGCTGCCAATGAGGGAACGAGCTTCTTTGGCCAGAGAGAAGCTGACTTGACCAAGCCCGTCATTTGCACACTGACCATGGCCAGACTTTGAAGGAACCATTGGCCGCTCTGGACCGTGCTGTTCATGAGCTCCAGACCTCTTTCCCATGCGGCCTTGTAGGCAGTCCTCACGACAAGTGCAAAGTAACGTGGTAAAAGGAAATTAGGAATGCTACGAATTGCGTCAAAACGCTCCTTGAGCCAAGCTGCGGGCCTTGCAAGGCCAGCAAACTCCGGCTGCCGACTTATTCTGTCAAGACGTCCAGCAGTATAGTCCAGAGCCCATTGTCCGTCGCGAAGATTTTGACAAAGGGGGTGCGCCAGATTATTGTCGTTGATGATGTCCTTCAGGAGACTCCACCAACCTTGAAGGCCTGCGTACACGATTTTTCCATGGCCCGGAATATCATAGGTGCCATCTCTACCATCGCTGCCGTCAAGCTCTTCGGCTTCGCAGCGGTACAACAAAAAGTTGAGGTCGACCAAGTCAAGTTCAGCCATGGCTTCTTTGGCCCCAGATGTTACATAGGTATCTAAGCCGCTCGAATGTTCCGCAGCCGGAATCCATGTCTCGAATAAGGCGATACTTCCAGGTGGGAACTTGTCGCGAACTGTGATAACTGTTTCGTCTGATTTGACTTCCAATCGAATACCGGGTACGTCGACTACACGGCTTGGGAGGCCGCGTAAATATTTCTTGTCACTTTCAACTTCGCGTTTAGCTTCTTCACTCGCGTCGACTTCTAGCATCCAACTTCCAAGATGTCGCGCTTTCGTACCACCGAGACGCACGGCACTAAATGCACCGTTGCCATTTCCATAACCGGGGTAGGCAGTATGGGCGATGAGGAAATATCCTTTTCTCGACTCAGGATGTACTCTGTGAACCGTTATATACTGGTCTTCGTGATGAATGTGTGTTTCGTCGTAGCCATCCTTCCCCATCAATGTATGGATATGATTAAGCAGTTTCTTCACGCCGCCAATCCCGCCCTTGCCACCTCCAATTTTAACTTCCTTGACAGAAGACGATTCGGATGTGTATAATCTGGTCTCGTGTACGAGATCAACGAGTTTCGGATATATCTCGTCATATCCCATAACACTTCCTGTCGCGCTGGCACACATGGACACTAGAGCAGCGTTCGGTAGAGTATCTCGAGCATCCCTCTTCTGGGCAGGCACTTCATTGTCGTGTGTGCAATCCATGAATAGGGCCTGGACTGGGACAGGTTTAATTCTGCGGATAACTTCCCGAGTAGAATAGCCGTTAAGTCCCGGGCTCGTGGGAGCACTCCCAACGGCACCCTTCGATATGTCGTCAACTTCAAAACTGCCGATGGGACGTCCACCATGGCGATGCACTAGCCGGCTAAGTTCTGCCGTGCTCCAAGCTTGCATAGCTTCTCTGATCAATGAGCTCAGGCCCAATCTCTTCACAAAGACGTAGTCCATCTCTTCTGAACCTGTGAAAAGTTCTGCCACAACGTACAAGTTGGGTCGAACGCGACGAGCCTCGTCGAGAATATGTTCTGCTACATGGAGAGGGGTAGAATGGCAGTTGTCTATTCGGAAACCTGCAAAGTACTTTGCTAGCATCCGAGCATAATTCGTCATATGTTCCCACAGCCATGGGCTATCCTGAGGACCACTTCCGTAGCGGAGCTTGACACAGTCGCCCCAAACGATGACTTCACGTCGCAGGTATACTCGCGATTGGGGTCCAGCATTGTCCACCAGGGCGTTTCCAGCCCAAACCCAACCGTTGTTGACGAGAACTAAATCTTCCGGTCTGAGCTTATCGGATGCTTCTGCCTTGTTTAGACGAGTAAAGTACGATTCGATTAGGGGATTCTTTTCGTCAATAGGACCAAGTTTTGGACCATGCTCATCAAGGCGGACATACTTGATCCTATTGAATAGTTGCTGTAGGAGTTCGCCCGTTTCCTTGTCATATTCTTCGTAAAACGGAACATTGACAACGTCCAAAATCTGCACCAGCTTAGAGCGGATAGCCGCCTCATCGGCTTCGCCCCTGTATTTACCGAACAAAGTAGCAATTAAGCCAGCCGACACCTTGGGGTCAATGCGGCGTCGATAGCGTTCACCAAGTCTATCGTTTCCAACTAGGCCATTCTGAACAAGATAAGTGGCTTGATTTTCGGTACTCCCTACTTTGAGATTATCTAGGTCACAACTAGCGGATCCCTGGGGAACATGTAGTTGTCCAGAAGACCAGGATTCGATTGCAGCATCCACATCCCTGTCGACATCGAGTGTATAGTATTCCCACAAGCGGATCTCGGAGATAACGTGCTGCTTGATACCATCCATCACCATGATAAGGTCATCGGTGGTTCGGAGGTCTTTAGGATATCCCAGCTCCTCTAGTTTCGAACCAAATACTAGGAGTTGGGTATCGAGAACATAGGCAGACTCTAGCCAAGGGGCGGTGTTCAGGTTGTACCCAGCCTCTGGATGGTCCAGAAGCCACTTGCTATTGTGCGCAGTGTGATTGAGGACTATGTCGGTTAAACTGAGAAGGGAGTGGTTTCGCTCCAAACTATCCACCATGTTTTTCACGTCTATCTCTCCTTGAGGAAAGCATTCTGGATCCCATCCAAGTTGATCGTATAGGCTGTAGGGAGAATTTGAAGCTCCGCGAATTTGAAGTGGTGTGAAATGTATCATATTATAACCGCGGCTACTGATACCTCGCAGATGTCTCTCCCAATCGGACGGATATTTGCCCATGAACTTGCTAATAACCGAGAATATCGATAGTGCTGGCAGCGGCAGTGGGCGGCCTTCCAACGATAGTCGAGGAGCGACATCGATATAGTAGAGTGGTGTCTTTTTGGATTCAGTAGAAGCTGATATGTTCGGGTTTAGGGAGGAAGACAATTGAGGTAATTCAGCGTAGGTAGTATAGAAGGCGAAAGCGCCGGCTTCATAGACGGGTATGGATATTTCTAAGGTCCGATTGAAATCGGGATGTAATCTGATAGAGCTATTAACAAGACAAGTCCAAGCCGCTAAAAAAACGGCTGGATCGCTTACTTGTACTCGCGAAAATGATCTCTTCTAAACTCAGATCCGCGCTCGGGAATGTTGACCCATAAGCTGCCTTGCCGGCAGATAGACGAAGTGCCTTCGATGGTAAATCGTATGGTAAAGGCATCGTTGGACTTGGGGGCTAAATAAATGTACTCGCCAGGGACGTCGGGGGCACCATTGTCCCTCAGAGGCAAGAGGTAGACCTCGTTTGAGGTCACCGTCCTAGGAATCATGATTAGGTCGGACAAAAGAAAATAGACAGTGAAAAGAGGGAGAATGAAAAAGATGCTGCAAAGGTGGTGGTGAGGTAAGGTGGTTTGGCGGGGCTCCTATGCCCACCATACAAGGTACATGCGGACGTGACTGAGATGACGTCACTCTTCATATTTCTCTAATGGGTACCTACATACAGGTTAACAGGTTAAATCCGGGTCTATTTATACAGCCTCTTGATACTAAGGTCCAAATAGTTCTAGCATGATTGGCACCAGTTGGTCTTCTATTGGAAATACACACATGGATGTCATCGCAGGCGTCAAGCAAGGCATGGCAGCGGAGAAGTGATCCTTGGCCCCGTGTCCTAACTTGTTAGTGTTAAATACCCTCCACCTTATTCTCCAGTATGTCCCTCAGTCTTGATGGAAACTCGACGGGGCCATCTTTGTAACTTATGAAGGATGTCTGATGGTATATCCATACAGCTATGATGCATCATATGCTTTCCTGAGTGGGTGTTTTGACTTACTTTATAATAGGTATCATCATATCATTATAAGCGCCTCATCCCATGGTCAGCCCGGAAATCTAAAAATCTACTTTTTCTGTAGTTCCCCATCCCTACCAAAAGTCCCTAGTCTCCCCTACTCCGTAACACCACCATCCCCCCTCCCTAATCAGCAGAAACCGCAAACTTGCTCAAGCTCCTCAGCCGCGCGCCGTAGAAGTACAGAAACCAAATCCCAACGATCCCAATAGTGCTAAGGCCGCCGAGCAGACTAGTACCCCGCGCCACGCCCAAGTTGCCGAACAGCGGGCGCGCGAACAGGATACTCGCGAACGCGAGCGCGGAGCGGAAGAAGTCGTTGCCGGCGAACAGGCTGGCGGCGTAGCGCGGGTAGCTCAGGGGCACGTAGACGAATATGCACTGCATGACGACGAACACCGAGGCGCCGTAGACGGTAATGCCGATTGTCGGCGCAATCCAGTGGATATCGGGTCGCGCCGTCCACGCGAATATGAATAGACCTGCTGTGGGCCCGAAGGCGGCGGCCAGCGCGGGCACGAGTCGGGTCTCGTGGACGGGGAAGCCGCGGCGCGCGATGCGCGGGCTCATGTAGAAGTACAGGTACCCGGCGTAGACGGCGACGCCGAGAAGACAGGCGACGAGCACGCATAGGAAGACGAGGCCGACGTGCCCGGAGTCCATACCGTAGTAGACCGGATAGACGAGTGGGAAGACCTCGAAGAACGAGTAGTAGATACCGTAGATGATGGCCGTGTACAGCTGCACGAAGAGGATTGCCGGGTCCTTGAGTGTGATTTCGAGGGGCTTGATGAGCGCGTCGATGATCACGGCTCGCTTATCTAGGTTCCGCTCGTCCATTTCGGACTGAGACATGAAGCGCTCGCTGCCGGTGAGTTTGCGCAGGCGCTGGGCTCGGCGGAGGAGTAGATTTGGGGTTGAGGTTTCGGGGAGGAAGGCAAACATAACGAGAAAAACAGGCGATGCGGCCCATATGATTTCGAGGAGCGACCACCGCCAGCCCATAATGGGGACTGAAAATCCGGAGAGTAGAGGCCCGAGAGCAGGCCCGCAGTATGCGGCACTCACCCATGCGATCAACGCGTATGGCAAGGACATCTCACTGTACATATCGCCGAGCGACGCAGCGCCATTAGCCAAACAAGGTGAGCCGAAGAACCCCTGGAGGAATCGGAGGACCATTAGCCCCGGATAATTCCTTACTAAAGCAGTTGGAATGGACACGATGACGAATAGAAACATCGTCCAAATATACACCGGGTTCCGACCAATGCTCGGCAACTCACTCAGGGGTGAGAACAACAGTGGGCCAAGTCCGTATCCCAAGACAAAGAGAGCCAGGCCTAGAGAAGCTTCCGTCGCATTAACGCCGAATTCTTCCATGACGCCCTCGGTCGAGGTGGTGTATATGGCACTCGATGTGTAAACGACGAAAGTGTAGAGGCAGATGATGACGGCAACCAAGGCCCGACGCAAGTTAGACCAGTTCTGAGGGTTGTCCGGATCGTCAGTGTAGTACCAATCAACGAGGATCGCGCCATCTTTAGTTTTCCTAGGGACAATGGGTAGCGACTTCGTCTTCTCGAGCTCGTGCTCGTGTCGTTGGTCAACCTCATATCGTTCTTCGGTGTTAGGGAAGGTTTCCGTCCGACTCTTAGTTCGGCTTAGACTGGCGTGGTACGGTGCCGGATCTATCACATCCGCCTTTTCGATCTGGCTCTCTTCGTCTGTGGGATAAGAGAGTGTTGAGCTGCAGGTTGAGGAGCTTGAGCTAAGAGGATCGGGCCGGTCTTCTGATGGAGTAGACCCTGTTGAGTCCGTCTTAAGAACCTCTACCCAAGCCGCTGGGAGCTCAAAGTCGGGCTTCTCTTCTGGATATTGCAGAACACGGTTGCCGGTGATGAATCGGATGAACTGCCCTACTGGGGCATCACGAATAATGTAGGACATTCTGTAGAGGCCACTCGTATACCGGTCACTAGGGTAGATGTAGCCCTTGACACTGGTTTCAAGAATAAAGGGATTTGGGAGTATGATAATAGAAAAAGGTATCTAGCCTCTGCTAGATGAAGTGGTCTGTATATAATATCGACTTGAAGAGACGACCTCACCTACGTTGACTCACCTCGGATTTATGATAGTAATATCACGTAAACGGACATAGGTGATATGTCTTCATGGCTCCTAGTTCCAATCTCTATGCAGTAGAAGCGGAGCCAAAGGAACACTGTAAGTAGCTGAAATTTTCTCGTTGCTGGTTTCTAAGCTATATGGCGCAATTTTGCACATGGGGATTACCAATCCCATTAGACTTGTGAAACAATGCCAACGGATAGTTGAGGCTGTAAATAAAGGCACAGAGTGGGGAGGGCTTGAGATGCCGGTCATGTTTGGCGTCCTTGGCATAAGACCCAAGATCTAGATAAAAGGGATTTTGCCCTGATATCCATGGTGATTAAGTTGATAGATGAACGCATCGGTAGTAAGCCGTCTGGATATGAGTCAGCAGCGGATCTAAGATGTGCTTCCACGAGCGATTCAATTGGTCCCCGCCGGATTCAGCGATGGTTAGCTATGGTTAGTGATCTGGGACCTTTCGTGGATTTATCAGCGATATTTCCGGATCTAGAGTGCACCTTTGATGCTAATTGGGAGATGAGAAGAATGATTTAGTCTTGGGAAAGTTGCGTCATCTGGGGCGGTCGCAATGAATTGCGCCGAGATTTGTAATCCCAACGAGAATTGAAATTCAAGCTGCTGCGAGTGGGCATTATTAATACATGTATTTACCTTTGTCTCTCAAAGACCTTGTAACACAGGTGAAGATATCTGTCTTATCTAGCCGATCCCTTGATCAGAGCTGATCAGAAAAAGTAATACCAATCCTTGGATGGTTGTAATAATCTGGGGTGAGCCGGTTATATATCTCGATGGCAGAAGAGATGCGTTGAAAAGGGAAGAGAGTTTGGTATTGCGCGTAGAAAGCCGATATATTCTTTAAGAATTGGGTTTTCTCTATTCCTCACTTGACATCGCGTTAAGATGTTGGCTGTGAATAGCCTCTAAAGGTATTGCGGTATCTGGTTTGGGTGATAGGTCTTCCACAGAAACACTGATATCTGTTCCAGCAGGCTCCTTTTGCTTCTGGACATCCTCAAGCCACTCCTGCACTTCTGCGTCAATAGACATGCCACGCTTACGGCATTCCTCAATGAGGTCCTGCACTCTGATGTCCTCCGCTTGAATGCACCTCCTGACAAGCGCCAATGCCACGTCTCTGCTCATCCACCAATCATTGGGCAGGCCCGCCGTCCTGATAGTCCTCATCTTCTCCAGGAAATGGAAGGCCTGCTCATAATTATCCTGCATGCAAGAAATTCGGATCAGATGATCGTATGTGGTTTGGGTGGGCTCGATTGACAAAGCTTCCATCTCAGCGAATAGGAAGTTCATAGATTTCCTCATTGTGCAATGTCTGAGGAGGATATGGTAAGTTTCGAGATCAGGCCCGGCGGTACAGACCTGGCGCACGTTCCTGTACAGGTCCGAGGCCATTTTAAAGCCGTAGTGAGCTTCGGTAGCTTCTAAGACAACGTTAAACGCGGCAGTAGGAACTTGATACTGCGATTTCAAATCATTCAGTACCTCCAGCGCACGATCTGTTTCAGAAGATGATTCGCGAAGTATTCGGAAAATGGATCGTGTGGTAGAGAGGTCAGGGCGCAAATCTGCCTTGGCCATGATGCATAGTATAGTAAATGCTTTTCGAAGGTCCTTCTCTTGGGCATGAATATCTATAAGAGCTTCGTAGTGATGCAATTCGAGTTTTTTGCCGCGATTCGAAAGCATTTGAATTGCGCTTACAGCCAAGGGCGCATCCGCATGGTTTGATGCCGCGTTGAGTATGTTCATAACGACACCATCAGGAGGATTTATATATCCAGGGGAGACTGAACGATCCCATATGTATTTAATCCCATCATAAAAAGCGTCTCTGCTGAATACGTCAAGAAGGAATTGCCACGCATTTGAAGACAATTGTTCACTACTGATATTTGCAACTCGTAACCGGTGTTTGAGGATCGAAAAAGTCTCTTCGTGGAAACCCAAGTCCCCAAAGGTATAGAGGAAAACATCATAGAGCCAAAGTGGGACGGTGACGGGATTCTTGTGCAGCTCCTCTAGTTTTTCAAGCGCAAGTTCGTACTGATTGTCCCTCAATAGTCCAATGGTAATGCTTATTAAGTCATCCACCGTTGGCGAGTACCATCGGTTCTTCATCTCGAATAGGACCGTATTTCGGAGCACATAATCGGGATGCACGGCCGTGACCTACGCCCCTATGTTAACTCAGTAAATACGAGATTGCGACGGGTCACCTCACTTCTAAGACAGCCTGGTAAATCTGTGGCGTAGTTGGAATGCCTAATTTCTCCATTTCCTTAAGGAGCTGACCGGCAACCTCTGCGGATCCATGATTCTTATCGACATTCGCCCTTATAAGGCTCTCGTAGAGCATGGCATTTGGCTTCTCTTTCCTCTCGTTCACCAAGTATTCCACTAATTTAACAATCGACCAATAGGTTCCTTCAGCCCTCGAAAGCTCTTTGAGGGCGGCATAGATGGTCTTGGTCTCGATCCTGTCGAGTTTGGTAGCAAAGGCATCGACACCCCTCAACAGAGCTCCAGGAACCCATGGACTTCGTTTTGCTAGTCGTTTGAGGTATTGAATTCGTGATTCCTCGAATGACTCAAGTTCTTTGCGCCTCCGTTCGTTATAGGGCCCCGTAGCAATGTGACGGTACTCTCGCCAGCTCCACCTACAGGTGATCTGGGCGTCGTAACTGGGGGATGGGATCGGTCGCTGTCGTGGACTACGAGGAGGGCCGATCAATTTTGAGAGTGTGGCGATGTCAACCGAGGGACATAAACATCGCCAGAGCCCATCGACGGCAACGCGCTCCCCCGGCATTGCGTCCGAAAGGCCAATTGGCGTTGAATTGGTTTTTGTACCTGATCGCGAATTCTGGGGGTTGAAGGGTGCCGATAAGATAAAAGCTGGTGTGGCTTGATTTCGCGCCTTTCCACAGCTGCTAGCAGCTGCCGCTAAGTGCCTTCTAAGACACCTACCTCAAGAAACATAGAGCCTCACTTATAGATCTACACCTATTATATTAGATCACTTGTTAGTGTTCTTATAACAGGTACCTAATAATTTAGCTATGATGTGAAGCTGCCTTTTTACCATGCAGTCTTTCTATAGGACTACTACTTCGCGGCTGGCCCTTACCATCGAGCCAACCCTTTTGCGGCACTTGTAATTGAGGAACTCGAATCGTTGGATAGTGGTCTGAGTCTTATTCTGGAGCATACATAGATTGCTGCTATTGCCTCCTTCCTTCTTGGGCCTTGTGTTTGTAGTGCAATAACGGGTTTAACACCGTTTGCGCCAACACCGTCTTGGTGGGCTGGGTATCTTCTTCATCTAGAACAGCAGTATGCTAGCACTTTCCCCAATCTAATAGCTTGTGGGGGTTCTTTTTGTGCGCCTTCATGCTGTCGATCGGGATTCCTAGTAGTGGTGATAGACATCTTCCGCACAACACCGAGACCCCTTCACGCACCCCGACCCCTGCCCCGTCCTCGTCCTTGGCCCCGCCCACTACGACCGCCTCTATCGCCGCCTCTTCCACCATGATCTCCTCTTTGCTGGCCATGTCCACCGCGGCCACCTCTGAAACCACTTTGCTGGCCGTGTTGTTGTTCTTTGACGAGGTCGATGATTTCGTCCGGAACTCGGAGGTATTTGATCTAACATATCCCGTTAGCCGTAGATACGCGTGCTACGTTATTGTGCGGGAAGCTCCTTACGTTGTTTCCCTTGACATAAACTTCGGGGAGACGAACGAATTTATCTGCTTCCTATTTTACCAGCATTAGCCGAGGCGCTAGCCTGATAATCAAGATACGGGCGCTTACCGGACTTGTTTGAATGACTTCCTTCAGCGTCAGATTCATCCATGTGTCGCATTGTACTAGATGGCCGTTCAGGGTCTCTCCGTTTTTGAGCTCAACGAGCATAGGATGGCCTTGGGCCGCATTCAAGAGCCCGAGAGGTAGCTATAGTACAGTTGCCTTAGCATATAAACATTCTAAAAAGAGCAATGCGAGAAGTACCATCTTGAATGAACAGGCGCGTCAGGCCCTGGTATAGCAATCAAGGCGAGGCGCGAGTTGGTGCTTGGTTTGGTTCTGCGCGACAAGGAATCTTGCTCGGTGGCGGTGATGGCCGGAGCTTCAGGTGGAAAGCTTGGATTCAAATGGTGGGGGATTCTCAAGCGACATAGCATCCATGTCACATCTCAGCCACTGTTATGTGGGAATGTGGGGACCAATCTTTAGCTAAGCCACACTATTACCTAAGCTGATAAGTCGTACATTTTGAAACTTCTACTCGCCAGGATCAAGACGCCAAGAAATGAACATTCTTTGATTCATTGAAAAAGGAAAAAAACTCATTAAACATCACCATTTGATATCTCGAACTAGTGTAAAGTACTTACTGTATGGAAATTATGGTCTTCGACTCGGGACACAATTGAGAGCGGCTGCCAATCCAAATCTTTGATCTTCTATTCTTGAGTTCCCAATGCCAAAAAGCTGAAGTAGATTATTCCGTACTGGCCTGAAGATTCATACGAAGACTCGACTGCTTTTTATCTCCCCTTTGGACGAACGAGAAATAAGGATTGGCCCAAAATGCTTCTCTTTTCCTTCTTTACTCCATGGCTGCGTACGAATCTATCCTTCATCCTAGTCGGCATTGACCCAGCCCCAATGCAAGCTGGGCTAGAGGGACTCGTCAGCTAGTTGCAGCTCATTGGTTAACGCGCTCCACTATCCCCTACCAAGTGATAGTAGGCCTACATAGCCTCATATAAGCAGTGAGCGCTAATGGTCTTCGATGATTTCGGCCAGTGTAAGGTGGACTTGGTGGCTGTCGAGGCAGTTTCAAAGCGGGTTCTTTTTTTACTGAGCTGTGGGTTTATGACACTTTTTATTGTCTAAATACCTAAGCTTCATGTCCCGCTTCGTTTTGTTCCCCTGAAAAATTGACCGACCGATTCGAACGTTCGAGTGTGGGTATATTTCCTGAAGCGAACCTGTCCGCGTGGCACCCCACTTATTCCGCACCCTTCGCGGAGAAGTCGGCCGTCTTACATATTCCTGCCCAGCCCGCTTGCCTGTAGGCAGCCATTTTATCTCTCTTTCCACCTGGGTTTTCGTTGAGTGTGGGTAATTCGTAGTCTTGCCATGCCAAGGCAACCTCGCTCTTTGTACCATTCTCTTTACCATTTCTAAGTGCCTGATCGAAGGGATGCGTGGCCGCCTGAAGACTCAATTGCTGTTAGCGCCGCTGCTGGCAGTGGCTCTTCCAACTAGACATGAGGGTGAGGCTCGAAAATCTGCCCAGTACTACGAAAGTTGTGACAGGCTTCTAACGATAAATTGTCAAAGTTATTAATCCCCATGCATTAATCAACCTCGATATCAACACTGCCGGAGATGAGATCTCCCATCAGGGAACTGTAAGTTGCAAGAGACTTTAAGGAGGCATACAGCCTAGAACTGCCCACTAACTGAGACACCATACTCAGACTCTTCGGCTCGACGTTCTCGAGTCGACATCTCCATGCGGCTACGGAAATGTGACCCTCAATGGCCAAACCCTCGCACAAGATGAGAACGGTGCTGGGTCCGGATCAGTCACAACTGAGTCTGGCAGCAGCATCTTCGCGAACTGGGGGTTCACTTGTGTGCATCTTGAAGATGAGTTTCAAGGACAGATGATGACTTTCGATGTCATCTCAATAGACGATAAGGAGGTTCACGATGTTGGGTTCACTGTTCAATTCCAACAGATGGCACCTGTTTCGGTTTCCCTCATCAATGCCACCGGTTCTATTGTCCAATACCCGGTACCTAACGAGGACATCGACGATAACAAGGACGATGAGAACCCGAACGCCCTGAACCAAGAGCTGGCTGAGTTAAAGTCGATGATGCGACAACTAGCAGCGCTTGAATACGCAATCTCCTCCAAGGTTCATCATATATCCGCCACTTACGATTTCAAGTTCAAGCGACCGGGTGAATTTCATTCATTGTCCGAGTGTGACAATCTCAAGTGTATCGTCAAAACGATGTATCACCGGGCAAAACACGTGGCTAGTAAACTGTATGGCTATAGGTTTGGAGACGAAGGTCACTTCGGCGGTCGACCAAGTGGGCACCATTGGCCATTCCATCACAAAGGAGAGCATGGTCATGGACCTCACTGGTTTCCACCACATCATGGGAATGGTTCCCATGGAAATCATTCGCACCCTCACCCGCACCCACCGCATCACCCGCCTCATGGACCACCTCATGGTGAACCCCCTCATTTTCCCCCTCCGCCTCCCTTTTGTCATTGTGAGCCTCCACCACCACCACCACCACCACCCCATGGAGGGCACCCACCACACGGGCATCCGCCTCCACCTCCACCTCCACCTCCACCAAGTCATCGATTTCCAGGAGATGAGCCGCCGCAGGAGGACAATGAAAGGCCAGCCATAGGGCTCGACAAGGACGTGGTAAGCCCTGAGGGAATAGCGTATGTGAAACGATTTGGTGCTAATCTGTCTAGGGACTACCCGAGAACTTTGATGCTGCTAGACCTGAACGACCACTCCATACTGAGGAAGATTTCCCTCCACCACCTCCCCCGATGCCCCATCACCATGAGGGACCTCCGCACCCAGGCCATTGGCCGCATGGTGAGAAGCCGCCGCATCCGCCACACCCGCACCATCCTCCAGTAAGTACCACAACGACCTTGAAACAATGTGCCTGCTGACCCAATGAAGCCTTTTGGCCCCCATGGTCCCCATGGTCCTCATGGCCCTCATGGCTTCTTCCGCACGATGTCGATTATTCACATTGTTGCTGTAGTCATTCTACTTTCTCTCCTCATCAGCGCCTTATTTGCACGTTATTTCGTCTTGTCTCATGAGGGCCGCCGTTCCAGGTGTTCTCGACACCATCATGCTCGAGCGGCCCCTTGCCAGCATAACGATGGTTTCTGGGCCACAAAGCGTGCTGCCCTCAATTCCGGGTATGGCGGAATCACCAGGTGGATGAAGGAGAGCGTAAGACGCCAAGAGCTCGAGGACGAGGAGAAGGAAGCCATCATGAGACAATTGCACGGATCTGAGAGCGATGAGGAGGATAACCTCTCGACGACTATGGAGCAAGAGATCGCGCAGTTCCGTGCTGCTGCGAGCGTTGTAGGCGATATGGTCGAAGCTGAAGAAGGGCGTACTCGCGGACTCGTTCGTGAGATGCAGCAACGCAGGACTCCTATTCCTCCGAGCCCGACGTCCGCATTTCTGGATTACGCCTCCACCGACGAGGAGCTTCCAGCCTACGACGAGGGGATGAACGATCCCCGTTTTGTCGCCGACGGCCTTAGATATACTCCCGGGAGCTCTTATACGCCGACCGATAGTTCGACCACGGGGTCATCTCTTGACGAGCATCTGGGAAGAAAGGATTAGGGGAAATAAAGGGGCTTGAATCTAGGAGGTTCTTCAAGGTGGTTGATATCTAACAGTTTTTTCTAGCATATAGGACGTATATTCTAAGCATCTTATTCACAAGCTACACAGCATATACTATATCTAATATCTCCTAAATACAGCCAAAATTCAATCAAAGTGACGGTCGGTAAATATTAACGGATTCGCCCACTTAAAGTTCCCATAAGGCCTCCATAACTCTAAACAGCGAGGTTAGCCGCCACCGTAGGGGGGGAAATGCACAAGAAAAGCTACCAAGGTCTAATAAGATGACTCGGTCGGCACTAAGCTTTTCATCCTAACTTTCGATCCGACAGGCAAGAGCACTCTTCGGACAATGTACGATCTTGATTGTTATATAAAACAACCCTCGGCCCCTTCTGACGATTGCTGTTTCTCTTCTAACCGCCGCAGAATGGCAACCCGTAGAATGAAAACCCGCAGTCTAACAAGGTCAAAAGCCTTGTCATGGATGTCTCTCCCCGCGGAGATTCGCCTTATGATCTTGGAGGCAATCGCAGACCAGAAATATCCTGGCTGGGCTTCTCTTGCGTCTGTATGCACAGAATGGCAGTACGTTTTAGAGAAGGCTAATTTCTACAGAATAAAGCTGCGAGGATCTTGTCTCGACGAGTTCCAATATATCGTTTCGCCACGAAAGAGAGAGCTTATTCACCACATCTGTTTCAATGTTGAATTACCACAGTATACGTCTACATGTTGCTCAAAACGACGTTCACCATCAGTAAAGATCAGCTCTATCGTCAGTGCTGGGATATGGAAACTTTTTTCTACTCTCAGCACTTGGGTGCCGGCGGATAACTTGGCATTGGAGATCAATGTGTATTCTCCTAGCGACTGCAAACATTGGTTCAAGAACATATACTTGTCCTCCGATGATGTTGAGCATGATATGGACGCACTGCCTGATGCACCAGGGAGTCAAATTATGCTTCATGACCCGCAGCATGGCTGGATGCATGGTCGACAAGTTAGAGCACCTCCAAGAGCAGCTCTGCAGCGACTCTTCCGACCTATTCAGTTAAAATTCCACGACACGTTGCCTCAAGTTAAAGCAGTCACCCGCCTCATTATCCGTCGACAATTCCGGCGTTCTCTAGTGGGATTCGGTCTGTTACTCAACAAATTTGATCGTCTAGAACATATGTCCTATGAGCCGTGGGCGCCATATGAAGATTGGCACAGAGAATTTCATGATCGAGGTAGGCACCCACTCCTGTAACAGGAAATATGAATTTCACCTCCTCACCCTGTTAAATGCCTCCTGATTATCCCCCGCTGATGCTTAGAGACAGGTCTTTCCTTTATAATGCGGGTTAATCTTCCGGATACTGTCAGCAGCTTAATAGTATTTGAGGACTCCTATAAGTTCTATGACACATTTCCAAAG
The DNA here is from genome assembly GCA_022497025.1 of Hypoxylon sp. FL0890. NCBI lineage: Eukaryota > Fungi > Ascomycota > Sordariomycetes > Xylariales > Hypoxylaceae > Hypoxylon > Hypoxylon sp. FL0890. The sequence continues at coordinate 325,644 of MU386540.1, read as the reverse complement.
CGCCCAGCCCACATGCCCTGGTTCAATCTTTTCGACAATCTGTTTGATCCTAGCGAAGGGCTTGGTGCGGTTTTCGCATCTAGAAGTCTGAACTTACAACACCTTGCTGTCTCCTTCATGGTCAATGCCGAAGAAGTCTTTCGATACTGTCAGCCGATGTGGAGCTGGTCACATCTGCAATCTCTGGCACTCACATCGCAGCTCCTGCAGGACGATTGGGGAAAGCGCGAGCAGATTGAGGCTTTGTTGTGCCGAGCCAGCGTCCTCGTACAGAAGATGCCCAAGCTACACACATTTGTGCTTTGGAATGGTGGAAAGGCACATGCCTGCGCGTTTATATATCGTATAGACAGAGAAGGTGCCTCGGTCACTTGGCGCGGAACGTGGCATCTAGAGTTTAGTCCTCTTGTTGTTGAGTCATGGCAACTCGCTGCCTCGAAACTGCCTTTTCCTGAACTTCGACTAAAGCAGGAGCGTATTCGAGGGGTCATAAAATCTCACGGAGATGCAATCTATCAACTAGAACTGCCCTGCCAAGTCATTGAGCCTGCGTCGCTTTGGCAGATCCGGAGGGAAGCATGCAGCTTAACGCAGTGAAATATTCTTATGGTCTGCCCTACTAGGCCTTCTAAACATACTGGAAACGCAGCTTATTAGGGAAGAGAGGAGGAACAACTTGACTAAAGAGTAGCAAATATATTCATGTCCACACCATTAACCATCTAATATGCGTGCTAATTTGATCTAAACTTAGACCATTGCCAATGTACTTGGTATCTCCATGCTCTATCCTGAACGCCGAACCTATGCTTCCCACTTCGCCCCTGGGTTATGCAATTGTATATCCATTTCTACCACCCACCTATTCTAGATATGCATTATATTATGTGAATATTCCCAGAACGCTTTTCATGAAGTCGTCTATTCAAATGGAGACCAAATGTGATTTATACCATAGCGGCTTCGACTTTCTTGCCCTTGACGCTCCGCCACTCTATTGTAGCACTGCCAAAGACAGTAAAGGCGGTTAGCGCCGTTCCGACAATGAACGCAGTTGTCAAAGCGTTGCTATAAGAGAGCACCACGCCGGGAATGAACTCAGCCGGCAAGGAATGCTGCAGGTTGGTAGCACCGGCGTTCTGGACCACCTGGGGATCAATACCCGGCACGTTGACGGCTAACTCTTGGACAAGCTTATTGCTGAAGACAGTTTCACCGACGCTGACGAATAGGGCGCCGCCGACGGTCTGCACGAAGACGAGGATCGACGTGCCTGTCGGTACGTCTTTGATGTCGAGCACGGTCTGTACGGCCATCAGTGGCTGCTGCATGCTCATACCGACGCCGGCACCGAAGAGGATCTGGTACCCTATCCAAGTACCCGTTGTCGCGTCCGGCTTCCACGTCGATAGTAGACCACCGCCAATTGACATTATTACAGTGCCTAGGACCATGAACGGGGCGTAGTATCCGAATATCGTGACGGCGATACCCGCGCCCATGGAAAAAATGACTACACTGATCAGCATCGGCAGGTTGCGGATACCAGACTCCACCGCGGTGACGCCCTGGACCGACTGGAACCAAATCGGGATGTAGTAGACCATGATGAAGAAGCCGGATCCGACGCCGAACGCGAAGAGGCTGCTCGCCCAAATCGTCCGTTTCTTGAAGATCCGGGGCGGGACGGTAGCGTTGTCCTGTTGGATGTGCTGGACGTATATGAAAGCAAGCATGAGGACGCCGAACACCACAAACAGCGCAATGATGCGACCGTTCTTCCACGGGTACTCGGTGCCGCCCCACTGGAGGGCGAGGAGCAGGCAGATAATGGAGGGCATGAAAAGGACTGTTCCAACAGGGTCGAAGCGCTTGACGCGCTCGATCAGCGTCTCTTCCTTTGGCTTACTCTGTGTAGGCGCGGGGAAGAAGAAGAGGATGACGAGAATGGTGATGGCGCCAATTGGTAAGTTGATGAAGAAGCACCATCTCCACGTCTATATCCATTCAAACGTTAGCTTGTGACCAAGGGATGTATACCAGTGATCAATTGGAGTAAGGCGGGTGAGAACATACCACTTTGTCAGTAAAGACGCCACCCAAAAGGGGACCAGCTACCGATGCGATGCCGTACATTGCACTAATGACACCACTGCCTTCATGTTAGTAACCGAATAATAAATGAGTCGAAACAGGAAACTCACGTGTACATGGGCCGTTTTGCAAGGGGGACGCTATGGGCGAGGATAAGCAGCGCGCCGGACATGATACCGGCAGAGCCACTACCGGCGACGGCACGTCCGATGATCAGCGTCACTGAGTTCTGGGCAACTCCGCAAATCAAGCTTCCGAGCTCGAAGATACCGATTGCTGTGAGGTAGACCCATTTTATGCTCAGGAAAGTGTAGAACTTGCCGAAGAGGAGCTGTAGGGCTGCAGTGGTCAGGAGGTATGCTGTTCAATGGGTAGGCCAATTAGCCAGGCTGGTCATGCAGACAGTATCTTAATATATTCTGCTTACCACTTCCGTACCACCCTACGTCGGGCAAGCTGTGAAAGGCGTCTGTTATTTTGGGGATGGCAGTTGCGATGATAGCATTACTGTATGACTGTATTAGCTGTTGGAAGCTCGTATATCTGGCTATGAAAGGTGAAAGACAGGAGTGACTTACTCGAGAGCCATCAGAAAAACACTCAGACATAGTGCTAGAGTGATTAACCCTAATTTTAGGCCTGTGGGGTACTCGGTGCCGTCTTCTCGGGTCTGGATCTGCCGTATAGAGTCGCCATGGCGGGATTGGACTGTTGTATGTCTGTCGAGCCCTTGTGTCTTTTCTTGGTTAGAGCTGGTTGGGGCAATGGGCTCCGAGTCTTCGACATTGTCTACTGAGCTGTTCGAGTCGGATGATTCGTCTAGAGACGATAGAGCCTTTTCGCCCTTCGCCCTGTCTGATATACTGCTATCGCTTGCTTCCATCGTGAAAGATTATGGTGTCTCAAGAGAGGCCGTCCTTTGCGCCTAGGTGCTCATACACAAGGTGCTAAACTAGAAGCGAGTCTGTGCTCGACGCTAGCATCAAGGGGTCAATATTGGGGTTTCTGTTATATACTATGCGTAATATTGGGAGAAGTGAATGACGAGACGAATGATGTCTATATTAGGTATTGTGTTTCTCTATTGGTTTCTGAAGGTTTCGACTATGATGGGGCTGTTCTATATACTGTACAGGTGCGTACCTAAGGTATATATAGTAGATCCCTAGCGCGATGACAACTTTTTAGAGTAAGGACCCATGTAAGCAGCGAAGTCTGGTCATTAATAATAGTCTATTCATGTTTCATGCCCTAATACGATGGTGGGACTGTTGAAGAAAGAAAGGAAAGGAACCATGAAATCGTTCTGACTGTCATCATGCAAAATCCTTGCGGACACATTGAGTTCCCCGGCTGCAGTCTAGATCTCATTAGGGTGAAAAGGAGATAAGCAATTGGACGGGAAAAGCGGAGGCCTCGGGGTTCTTGTTGAGTCCGACCAAAGATCCATGTTCGAGGTCCTGAAGCGTCAGAGAAAGAGAATAAAATCAGGCGTGGGGCTCTAATTGGCCTGTTCTATTCTAGAACAAGATTTAGTCATTGTTGGATCTAGCCGACCTCGGTATCGGGTAGTATGCCGCATACCGTATAGTGCGTATCTAACAGTGCTACGATAGATCTCGGGGTTTCCGCATGACTCGATCGAGCAATCGATTATCTCCGAAGCTCGATAGATCTAGGCATGATTCGCCCAGTTAATCAAGTCAGCAGGCCTAGAGACAATAATTCGGGATAGCAGCCCTCTGCTTAGGAAGATTCAACTAGAAACTTTAACGGCATTGTTCACGAAGACGCATTGTATTTCGCCGGTCGGTCTTGTTGGCAAAGTGTAGGCACCTATAATGGATGAGAAAAAGTGTCCGTAATCCACTGCGGCGGTTTACCGAGATTGTGGTTCGCTGACCCTAGTGAGCCAAGGCTTTTCAGCACTGACTGCATATGACTCAACTTGTATCATTATTATTATTATTTTCTTTTTTTCAAACCCCTTGTCCTTGTCATACGGGCTTCGGGCCCCCTAAACTGCCCGCCTATGTTCACTGCTCAGGTGCTTTAGTGCTCTTATCTCCGCGTGAAGATCCCCCTGTATTCGGAAAACGTCGCCTGCTTGCCTTTCTAACCCAAATCATGGACTGATTCGTTTGCAATGTCTTATAATATGCGCACGACTCCGGAACGCGGTTGGGCTTCTCATACCCTATCTAGGTACTCCACTGCCTATGCTATCAACAGATTCGAGAATAGCTTAGGTACCTACGAAAACCGTGCCAATTGCCTTTCACATTTACTACCAAGCCATGTGTTGCTCGTCTTTTGCCTTCATACACGCCCCCGTCTCGGGGATATTTGACCCAGGATATTCCAATTCCCCACCGTCCTAGCCTTTTCGGCATACTCTTACATAATCGTCGATTGTATTAAACGGTAGGTGACTCACTATGCCGGTGTGTACGCGCCCGGGGTCCTGCCTCCCGCCGCTATCTCCGGACCTCGTGTATCAGTGCTTTTCTAGCGTAACGAATGGTCTATCTGTCGGCGCATAATCTTGAATGTAATGTAACCCCTGCATTGATGTTCGAGATCCTGACCCAATAATAGTGATAGTGACGTTGAATGTAGTTTTATAATTGCGATTCCATTGCAAAGATTACTAGCGCCGAATAGTTAACGAAGGCTGCAGCCAAGCTTGAACGTCAGAGCGATAAGACTGTCGAGTTTGCAATGATATTAGACGAGCAGTCAACGTCATACTCAACAGCCTACACGGCATCTAAGCCCTCGTTGAAGAGGGACCCTCACCCTGGTTGAGTGTGACTTCTTACAGTCAGTGTCTAAGCTGTCGCCCCGGCCGGCCGTGTAGTTGGACCTACAATCGGATGAATTTCCACTCTTAAGACGACCGCACCTAAGACACTAAGGTATTTGAAATGCAACTAGCCTCCATTACCTGCCCATCATGGACCATCGGAGGGCCGTCGTAACTCATGGTAAACCCTGACCCTTCTTAAATAAGACCATCGGCCAAGTGAGACACAATCCGGGCTCTTGTAAGTGATGGATCAATCCGTGGATCGTACTTATCTATACCATCTATTGGGACGTATTTTTCACAGAGATAGCACATGTTATTATAGGCCCTATATATTGTACCGCCCTATTAGTTAATGGCGCGAGCAAGGAAGCTAGAGCCTACGTCTTTCTCAGGATGCTATCTGGGTGGCCGGCGGAGTAGTTGATTGCTCCTTTAAGGCGGTATGCAGTTCAAGAAGCCGTTTCCTTTCCGCAAGAAAAAGACAGATGACCGAGACGACTCTCCAGATTATCATTCTGCAATGGTTGTAACTTTATGTCCGATCTATGTTGTGATCATTCCATAGGTAACCCTTTCTTGAAAGGCACGGACCACGTAGAGAGGTTACATTGACACCCTCCTGTTAGAGCTCCGTCGATAACACCTTCGAAGTTCCGAGATACGGAGCCTCTGTTTGATAAAAGAGTTTCTTCATTCAGTCTTTTCCAATGGCTGCTTTGGAGAAGCCTTCTGAGGCTACGATTGACGATGCTAATAAACCTACGACGAACCATGAACGCCAAGAATTGTATTCGGTGTTTTCGCCTCCAAGACAGGCCTATCTGACCTATCTTCTCGGGTTCACCATGATCCTGTCAACTCTGACAGCAACTATATACTTCCCCCTTATTCCTATGCTCAGCAAACAATTCCACGTTTCAATCCAAGCCATAAACCTTACCATCACAGTCTACGCAATCGTCCAGGCCTTGTCGCCGGGGATATTTGCCTCTGTTGCTGACTCCTTTGGCCGTTGACCTGTTTTATTGGTTCTTGTCGCTTTGTACGCTCCTGGCAGCTTGGGTCTCGCGCTCAATAAGGACAACTACGCTGCCTTACTCGCACTGCGTGCCTTGCAGGGCGTTGGCGGTTCTGCCATACCGACTCTTGCTTATGGAATTGCGGCGGATGTGGTGCCTACTGCTGAGCGGGGACGCATGCTCGGACCTATGCTGTCAACTTGCAACGCAATCTCCGCGGTAGGCCCCGTAATCGGTGGCGCCGTGACGCTGGGTACCAGTGGCGTCGAGTGGGTTTTCTGGGCTCTACTCTTCATCTCTTCATTCTGTTTTATAGTAGCGGGTTTCACGTTGCCCGAAACAGCCCAGTGTGTCGTCGGCAATGGTAGCAAGGCTGCTGGAGGTATCTGGAGAACGTGGTCGTCCCTGATCCGCGGCGGGAAGGCCCGAGAAACAGACTCGCTCTCGGGAGCCATTTGCGCTGAAATTCGTACGAAGGAGAGATGGCGGGCCCACACAGCCTTCGCCTCTCTTCGCATCATTCTCTACAAGGACGCCTTTGCCGTGCTGTGGATGGTGGCCCTGACGTATTCAGTCTACTACACGTTCCAAGTGGCCATTCCCGTCATCTTCGCGGAGATCTACTTGTAAAACGAGCTTGAGATAGGCCTTGTTTTCCTACCGGGCCTAGCGGGAATGACAATTAGTGGCATAATAGCTGGAAAGCTTGTGGATGTAAATTATGCCGTAGTTGCGAGAAAACACAATCTCAGCAGGGAAAACAACCAACACGACTTGGGAGACTTCCCAATCGAATCGGCTAGGTACCGCAACTGTCTTGCTTTTGTTATTTGTGAGACTATCCTCGTGATTGGCAATGGCTGGGCGATACATTACCATCTACATCCCTCAGTTCCCATCATCCTGCAGTTTTTTATCTGCGCCGCGTCGACGCTATTAAGCCACACAGCGAGTGCTTTATTGGTTGATATATTCCCCGAGAAATCGAGCACTGCTTACGCCTCCGGGCAGATTATGAGATGTGGAGTCAGCGCTGCTTCAGCTGCTGTGCTTCAACCATTAGTTAATGCGCTTGGATACGGGTGGTATTTCACGGTTTTCGCTGCCTTTGTCCGAATCTGCGGGGCTATATCCGTGTTCATCAGTCGGTTGAAAGGGATGCAATGGCGCCAGAAAAGACGCTCTCGGTGACATACTTGCTGCGATTACTCCCAGCATACCTACCTGCTTACACCTGCCACTGAATATACTATGGCTGAAAGTACGCTCATCACAACTTTTGTACTGGAACAGGTACCAGTAAGTGTGCTTCGATTGAAGTTTAATAGGTGTTGCTCCTGTTCGATTCCCTAGAAGCTCCCTCGAAGCATGGATGCTATAGAATGGCACATTATCGCTGACGTAGCTACAGCCAAGAGCACCCAATGCACAGCTCTATCGGAATGGGCAATAAATGAGATGATCTTCACTACCTCTATACCGATTATGCCGTAACATGCGGCGCCCAATGCGGCAGTTCGCCAATCTACCCAACCCCCGCACGTGGGGATCGAGAACGAGAGCCGCCAGTAAGTTTGGGGACCTGAGACCTTCATACGGCCTGTCTCGGCGTTGCAATGCTGAACCGACATGCATATACGGATCATGCGGAAGCGGTGAGATACTTTCGCGGGGATCGAGATCAGGCGCATAGTGTGTGTCTAAGCGGCCCTTTATAAATCGGAGGTGGCGTCGAGATTGAGGGGTTGAGTCGTCAGTATCAATATTCTCTCAATATCGTTAGGATGTGGTGCTGCAGTAGTAAAGTCCAGACATTGATCGCACTCTTTTTAGTTTACACCAGTGCGTGTGTGCATGAGAGGTTCTCTCATTCGCCCCTGATAAAGAAAGAGGATACTCCCTTATCGCCTCTGAGCCCAGAAGAAACTATCCTCGTGGACTCCATCTCTAACACGACCATATCACAATGGTCGTACTACTATACCCATGGCGCACATCTCGCCGGGAGGAACCTGTCAATGGCGGAATGGACGGCGGACCGCTGGAGGGAAAACGGCTGGAATACGAGTATCGTCTCATACTATGTCTATCTAAACTATCCCGTCAACAAGTCTCTAAGTTTAACGTATTCCAATGGGAGTATTTATCAGCCGTCTCTGGAAGAAGCTGTGTTGAGCGAGGATGAGACGACCAGCTATCCTAACAGAATCCCCACGTTCCACGGATACTCAGCTAGCGGAAGCGCTGATGCCGAATTCGTCTACGTCGGGAGAGGCCAGCAAGTTGATTTTGACAGATTAGTCGAACTCGGTGTGCCTTTGGAAGGCAAGATCGCTATCGCAAAGTATGGGGGCCCCTTTCGCGGATTGAAGGTGAAAAATGCGGAAGAGAACGGGATGATTGGCGTAATTATTTTTACGGACACGGCCGAGGACGGGAATATAACCGAAGCTAATGGATACGCCCCTTATCCCGATGGACCAGCACGGAATCCCTCCTCCGTACAGAGAGGGAGTGTCCAATTCCTGTCGACGGTATGTGTTTTGAACCCCTATTCTAGGATCCACTTTTCGTTGGTGCAGGCATGAAGCTATCATACTTGTTCTTGGTTGGATTCTCGAATTTTGCAAAGTGCCATCCAAGAAACGGTGGCTTTTCTACTAGAGGAGGCACAGAATCACTAACGTACGTGCTCTTATGCGTCTAGTATCCAGGTGACCCGACAACTCCTGGATATCCTTCAAAAGAGGGCTCGCCACGCGCGGATTACTCTCAAGTAGTACCTCGGGTCCCGTCCATACCAATATCATATGTGAATGCAATACCAATCCTGGCTGCCCTTGATGGACATGGGACCACTGGCGTTGAAGTAAATCGTACGAGCTGGATTGGCGCATTAAACGTGTCATACAGCACGGGCCCTGCCCCTAACACAACTATCAGCATGTCAAATCTCATGGAGGATACAGTTACGCCGATCTGGAATACGATTGGAATAATCAACGGCACGATTGGGGACGAGACAATTGTGATCGGGAATCATCGAGATGCGTGGATCATCGGAGGTGCCGCTGACCCGAATAGTGGAACGGCCATTGTTGTTGAACTGTCCAAAGCATTTGGCGGGCTACTGTCCCAGGGGTGGCGACCAAGACGAAATATCGTTCTCGGATCCTGGGATGGGGAAGAGTATGGCCTGCTTGGGTCAACTGAATGGGTTGAGGAATATGTGCCCTGGCTCACCGAGACGGCAGTGTCGTACTTAAATATTGTGAGTACCACCAGTTGGTTCATGAGGGTTATTAGCTCGGCCTCTCAGCGCATTCCCATACCCCATTTTCACCATGGGAATTATTCCTCGAAAGACGGGTCAAGACCCCTTGATGATCACCTGTATCCATCGAAGTTCTAGAGAGATACTGACGCCAGATACCTGATTAGGATGTTGGTACGTCCGGACCTTGGCCCTATTTCTCAGCCAGCCCAGAGCTGCATACAATTGCGGCTGATGTCATGAAGAAAGTATCCTGGATGGAAACGAACCGTACTATGTACGACATCTGGTTCGAGTACACTCAAGGCTCAATCGGCGTATTGGGTAGTGGCAGTGACTTCACTGCCTTTCTTCATAAAGGAATTGGTTGTGTAAGTGTACCTCGAGGGCATGCTTGAAGAAATTCCGTCCCTAATGGTAGTGATTGGCAGCTCGATGTAGGCGCTGGTGGGAGTTCGACAGATCCTGTTTACCACTATCACAGCAACTTTGACTCGTACCATTGGGTGAGTAAACGCTGCGCTCTGTGGTTTGGCGCCGACTTGAAATAAATTCCGAAACGAATCCCGTAATTCCACTCTTGCCTTACGTTACCAATGCTAACTACAAGGACCACAGATGTCGACATTTGGCGACCCCGGGTTTCTGGCTCATAAGTCCATGGCTCAAGTACGATTACCTGCCCATTAGAACATTGACAGGAACCGCATCGGAATGGCTAACCCTTACCCCTAGTACTTAACGCTTCTAGCATACAACCTCGCCGATCAAGACGTAATACAGTTCGACCTACCCAACTACGGCACACAGCTAGATAAATATTATGAGGACCTACTTTCGACGATAAACTCGTCTTCGCAGACTCTGGATACCTCGACACTGCGCAGTGCGATTGATGAGTTCAAGGCTGGTGCAGCGGAGGTACAAGATCTCGAAAACCAGGCTGTCGCAACAAATAACTCCGATCTTATCACCTTAGTAAATCACAAATACAGGGACTTCCAGCGCGGTTTCGTTTCCCAAGGTGGTCTTCCCAACCGCGAGTTCTACCAACATCTCATTTTTGCCCCCGGGCTTGACACTGGTCTGTGCTTGATCACTTCCTCCTCGAGGTTTGAAAAGACACCTATTGACTGATAATCCCGCACAGGCTACGCAGCAACCACATATCCTGGGATAACCGAGGCAGTGGAAGCTGGTAATGCATCGCTTGCAGCTAGATTTGTGCAGAAGACTGCGGATGCCATCCTAGTGGCTGCGAATATAATCAAGACCTAGCGGTTAGGAGGGGCTTAGGAATAAAGCAGCGTACCCGAATCTACCTAATCTATAGATGCTCTAGGAAATAACGTTTACTGTATGAAAGCTGATCTGGTTACGATGAAATATGGTATCAAGACTCACATAATCCTTTGTAAGGTAGGTAGTCTACCGTATAATCATCTCGTTCGTCGCTATCTATGGTAACTACCCCCTGAAAATGGTGTGTATCGTTTCTCTGGCCCACCCGATAATACCTACTCTCTTACTCCCGTATCCTAACGGTGGTTCCATGGCATAATAATATGTTAAAGGATAAGACTTCAAGTTGAGATAGTGCCCCTAAGTATTACCTCATGTAGATTCCCTAACCGCTTACTTTTTCTATTCTGTTAACTTCTATGTGCTGACTCTAACTAGAGGTATGGTTACCTAGGGGTAGGTAACTATGCGCCGTACAAGTGCGGTATTTCCATTTAATCAAAATAAGAATAATATGGGTGGAAAAGTTTTTTTTTTTTTTTTTTTTTTTTTTTTGGAAGACGTAGAAACCAATGGGCGCCTAGTGACATCGAAAAGTATAAGAGAAAGGATAAAAAAGAAAGGGATTGTGCAGTCTGACTTTGCATAGCACACTTTGATTTTTCGCTGTGGGAGAAGCCTTGTTTCTCAGAACAAAGGACAATATTGGGAGATACAGTACCTTATTTTGATAAAGATATTGTCCTAGAAAGCTACCACACGGCCTAAACATGCTGTTTAGAGTTAACGGGCCTTATATCAATATATATTCACTCATTTACGACATATTAGCGTGAAACTGCTCATCGTTTTCGGTTATACTAACCTACCTACGTACCTATTTTGCAAGATACCTACTTTATCAAGAGAGATCGCGAACAAGCAGGCTGACACGATGGGCGATACATTCCTAGAAGATCCTATCCCAGATGAGGAGCGGATTGCATTGAACCGTTCCCACGCACCTATACAACCAGAGCGACTAACCGAAGAACCTGATATGATAGATGCAGGTGATCTGCTGGAAGACACAACCACCGAAGAAGAAAACGAAATGGCGAGATCTTTGACCTACTACGCTATACATTTCTACGCTCTACACATGGAGCCAGATTATAATTATTGGGAGTATGAACCCGTAGGGAGGTATATTAAGATACATACAACGAAACCTTGGGTCTTGGACGCTGATTGGTATCATACCCATGGAATTCCTCACGAGGTTGCCGTACCCAAACTCGGAAACCCGACCGAAAGCGAATGGATGCCATTTAAGGCATGGATGATGACTGTAGCTAGAGCCTGGTTTCGAACCCCAGAACAAGTTCCTCTCAACCCGGAGTTGTTCGATGGTATTTACGACAGGGGCTCAATAAACTTCTTCCGAGTAATGAAGTCCCGCATCGCCCGCCAAAAGCAATACGCTTTCTGGCAGAGACTTGCATATCGTCGCTTCGAGGCTGCTTTAACACACGATCTTACTAGATTTCCAGACGATGGCCTACTATTCCGGCGACGAAACATAGTATTCGCCCTAATGGGAATGAATGATGCTGACATACATAATAATAGTGGCTTGATGCGGGAATTCCTTCAATTTATAATGTCCCCGGCGGTGAAAGGAGCCTTTTTGGAATATTTTCAGGATTGGTTGAGGTGGCACCCTGATCAGAGAACTCCACGGTGGAATAAGATCCAATCAGCCATGGCGGACAGATCTCCCGCTGCCGAGGCCAGGAGAAGAGGCAAATATGGCCTTGGGAGGCTCAACGAGAGGCAGCCGGTCCCTAAAAATGACTGGACTCACGAAGACCACGTAATCAGGTTCCTGATGGTCCTTTATAACAAGGGCAGACTACAACTAATAAATAGCGATAGCATAGAATCCGGGGATGCCGCAGGCGGTTGGCAGCGGTATTTTTTCAGCGAAATTTCTTGGGTTGATCTGGAAGACCGATATTGGTTCGGTTATTCTTTGCTTATGTTACTCATAATGAGTTGGCAGGGCAACACAAGGCACCCACACCCTCGATATGAAGAAATTCTTATACCCGCATTATACGAGGATTTTGAACGAATTGAAGGGGACTGGGTCCCAGATATAAATATTGGTATGGTCGACATGTCCCCAAGTAGTCCGTGGAATACATCCGACGTTAACTATGTACCTACATTGAACTTTAACGAAGCAACAGCTGACGGACTATTTCACCCGTCTGAATGGGGTTCTTACTCGCAAAATGAAAGTGATGAGGAGCTTGATGAGGATGGAGGCTATGCTGCACGTCCTCTTGGATCCGCAAAGAAGAATTAACTAGGTGAAAACGAGGGAGGGAAAGCATATTTATAAGAGGGCGAGGATAAAAATTCTCCAAATCTCCAATAGAAGAATAATGCTAGCTAGGTACCTAGGTAGGCAAGAGGAGGGCGAAGACATAGGTATCCGATGTAACTTCTCTAAAGCTATTCAAGTTAATCATCTACATCTAGCATCAAGCTTTATTGTAACGAATTCGTTCATACCGACTATACAATCCCTCACGCTTTTTACATTCAAATTGGAAAGCATTCGGGTACAGTAGTCGAACCCAGACAGAAGCCCCCCGGATTAGAGATGTGGTAGCAAAGAAAATTTAATACGTGCATTACCTGTAGGTATATACCTTATGCCATTAGATGGATCGAATTGAATTGCTACTTACCTAGAAATAGAGAGGTACATATTTAGGTACTATGCAATTAGGGATAGCTTAACTTAGAGCCACAGAGCAAAATACAAATTCTGAGATCAGGCATGCGTCCCATCATTCGACGTGGACTTAATAAGTGTGAATTCATTTTGCCATTCGGTTTAGGGATCCTTCTCCATGATACACAAGTCAGTTAAAAGGATCCCGAACCTGTCGAGCTCCTATATATATACAAGGTTAAAATACTTTACGTACATGAAGGGAATTATATTGTCTTATATTTACCCGAGACTCCTTTAAGGATAATACTTGACTATTCGAAGACGACAAATAACCATAAACCATAGAGTAGAAGGAGTCATAGATGATTGTGTTCATGTGGTGAACTTTCATTATACATTCATTCCTGCCCAGAATCCCAGTAGAGCCTGAGTTGCATGCAGTAAATCGCGGTCGCGTGCCTTTTCACGATAAACTCGACTCTGCATATATCGATCCCGTTCATTGAAGAATGGCCGGGACCAATTCCTCCAGTCCCGGTATTGAGCTGCTTCCTCAGGTGTCGGGGACTGTTGTTCCCCTTCAGCATCCTCGTGTGGAAAGCGTACAGGTAATTTAATTCCATGAATTCTAAGCTCCTGGGCCGTAGGATCTTCATTGACGTCAACGTCAACTGGTGATTCTTTGCTTCTAGGTTTGCTTACTAGTTCTACTGAAGGCGATTCCACACGGGGTAGTCTTTGCTGCATTAATGAAAACCAGTTCGTTGCCTGGGTATCCAGGTGAGCGCGATCGTGAACTTTACAATCGTAGAGCTTCGTGAATCTCGGTGGTTTTCTGGTGCGTTTCTTTGGTTTTCTCTTTACGGTGCGTTTTCGCTTCCGAATCCCAAGGCCTAGTCTTTTTGAACTTGGTAAGCCATTATCGTCTTCTTCTGAGACTTGTGGCTCGTTCACGGATAAGAGACCTTCGTCTGATGATTCATCTTCTGGACGCGGTATCAGACTCCGCTTGTTCGGGCCACCAGAAGTCTGTAGTTCTACGAAGGCTGCGAACTCAGCACTCTTAGCCGCAAGCCTCTTCCTTTCCATCTTGAAGTGGGGTTTTGGGACATATTTAGGAGAAATGGCGTGGTGGAGTAGTCTCCTATCCAGGATGCCCGTCTCTCCCATGTGAACACGACCACATGGTGAGTTAGGGGCGGGACTTTGTTCATATAACAGACATTCGGAGACTAATGGGGGTTTCCATTCGGCAAATCCTGATTTCTGGACAGTTAATCGTATTGCTTGGGATTTCATTGGAACTAGTTCTTCCCATGCTCGAAGAATGCCGACACTCTGCCGGGCCTTGTCTTTGTTCAGCCGGAGCCTGCGTTCCTTCGTTAACCTCGCAATAAAATAATTCTCGTACTCCTTTTGCTGAGATTCCCGTATCTTTTTGCTTTCGTAAGCTTTACGAAGATCAGTCCATCTATTCTCATCAAAATTCTCTTTGTTCGGAGGTTGCTGTAGATTGGCACTGATGCCTTCAAGAGCCAGCTCATAATTCACCAACGCTATACTCTTGCTATCCAGCCTCAAGCGCGCTAGGGTTCTAAGGAGTGGCGAGTGTGCCATATCGACGACCCTAAAATTCGCTGTGAATCTAAGGAGTAGCAGCGAACTTTCAGGGGGTGCGAATAACCTATCTTGGGGTAACTAGGGTGCCTGAGTCTTTATAATCCGTAACATTGTATCTAAATGGAGCGAAACTGAACCTTCTCGCATAAGGTAGGTAGATGTGGATTTATTATTTCTCAAATAGTAATAAAAGCCATACATTGCCCCTTTGTGTGGAATAATCCCTTTGTTAAGATCAGAGGTAAAGCAACTTTGGATTAGCCGTTGTCTCCATACTCCCTAGGTGTTTATTATCTTTGTGCTGGCGTCTCCGTTATTTTATCTCGTTGTTTATTGTTTCTCCTTCCTTCGCTCAATACCCTTTTCTTAAGTAGGTCGCGCGGACGGTTCACTTATATTCGATTGTCTTCAGCTAGCGTCCCCTTTTCTCTTTCCCTCTTTCGCCGCCTAAATCATGTATCTGAAGGTGACGGCTCTGTCGCCCTTTGCGGATAATTCTTCGGCAGTAAACTGCGCCTCTCCACCCTCTTGAATAATCCTATCTCTGCTTTTGTTGATGCTAGCGTATGCCGCGACAAGGATGAGCGCAGCGATAATACCGGCACTAATGAATCCCAGTTCTAAGCCGTGGCCAAGTATATAGCGCGGAGCATCTCTCTGTCGGTAGAAATTAGATGCTATTGCTCCTCCAAGATTGCCAACGCCAATCTGGATGGCCATTCCAGCACTACGCTTGTAACTGCCTGCTAGGTTGTTTGACAACCAGGTGACCACGCCCGGGAATGCCGGATAGATTGCGCAAGCTACCACGAATACACCACCATAGATAACTCTAGGATTGGTGCTGGATATACACCTTATAAATGTCAGTACTTGGCCAAGGTCGATGCCCCTTTCATGAAGTTCCAACTTACATCGAAAAACCAACGATCATCGTTAGTAGGAATACGATTACAAAGGGGCTCCGCTTTCCAACGCGATCTGATATAAAAGCAAACACAACAGAGAGGATTGCTGACGTGATGTATATTGGCACGGTCATAAGTTGAGCACTGCTTGAAGAGTATCCTAGATTCCTGATAATTGTCGGGAGAAATAAGCTGATGCCATACAGGGGACATACAATCTTTGAGCGAGCTAGGTTAGCAACAGAATCAACGGGCCTGGAAGTTGGCAGAGAAACTTACACCCCAATATACAAAGATATTAATCCATATTTGCCAGTCCTTGAATGCCGCAAGGACATACCTCCAGTCAAACTCTTCTGCCTGGGCTACTTGTGCGTGTCCCGGCTGTTTTTCTCGAAACTGTCCCTGGTACTTCAGACGGAATACTACAAATTCCCGTTCTTTTTCAGTAAGAAACGAGGCAGTTTCGGGGAAGTCATGGAGCACGAAGAATGCAAGAGCAGCAATAAGGATCTGAATGACTTAGTTCTCTTCTACTACGCCGATTGATGCGACTTTACTCACAGTCGCGAGCCCTTCGAGAATGAAGATCCAACGCCATCCCTCAAGATTCCCAATACCATCCATCTTTGCGATTGCAAAAGCCAGAAGCCCGCTAAAAGCGCCGGCTATTGATGCAGCTGAGAAGAACATGGCCTATCATCGTGTTAGTAATGAACGGTAAGCACAAAAAGCCAACCCCCTTTCCAAAGTGTGTCGTCCCCTATTTGCGTGTTGTCATACCTGGCGAAGTTGTATTTCATGGCGACTGTACCACATAGTGAGGTAGTACTTGTGGCCAGATTAGCATCGGATTAGATGGACAGAATGTGGTGGTTGGCACCAACAGCGCATCCAGGATACAAACCAGCTTCCGTAACACCGAGAAATAACCTCGAAATGAGTAAGCCGTGAAAGCTCCTTACTATTCCCATCAACGTCATTACTATTCCCCACTGTAATCGTTGAATATTAGTCAGTTGTTCTTATCCTAGACTTGGAAATTGACCCCAGAAGATTTAGATTGAGATGTCAAGTGTTCACTTACCGCGACCATAATGAGGGGAAGCCATCTAGAAGGACGTAGTTTTTTCAGTAGTAGGTTGCTTGGTACTTCGAATGCAGCATAGGTGAAGAAGAAAACTGTCAAACACCAGTTGTACTCGTCACTACTCATCCTCAAGTCTTCCTGGAGGCCCTCGATCTTGGCGTTGCCTATGTTGCCACGGTCCAAAAACGACAACAAGTACAGTATGGCCAACATTGGGATCAAGCGGATGTCCATCTGGGTGAGAAATTAGAGTTAGCCTATGGTTTCCATGGGTCATAAAGACTTGCCAGACACGAAGAAGGGCCTCAACCTTTCTTAATATCTTTTTCTCGTCCAGATCGGCAAACGACTCGAGAGTCGTCTCCGGAGCCGTCACAACGGTATTGATGCGGTTGACCTCATTATGAGCTTCTTTTTCTCCGTGGTGCTCACGATGCTCGACATCAGTCTTAGCAAAATTCAATATATCATCACTAGGCGCCATGGTATATAGACAATTTTCAAGTTACATGAACATTGGTGTGTCGGCGGACGGAAGAATGTTGAGAATATTTTTTGGTTCGGTGACCGAGAGGGCCAAAGAGTGGGAATGAGCACTTATAGGTGTCGACAGGAAGGTCTCTTGCTCGCCCGGAGCATTCCACCGAGAGGCACTAAGCAGGCGCGTTTGGGATTCCGCGCGGGTCACATCGGTGGCGCGTGCGGGGACTTTGGAGAAGACTCTCCCTAACCAAGGGGGGACCCTAAAGTGATTACATCATCTGATAGGCGATGAGACAATATCAAGAAGCATGGAGCGAGGTTGGAGCAACGAACCCCCGGTCGACTTTGGATCATGGCCTATAGCGGCGGCGTACGAAGTAAGCGGTAAGTTAACGCCTTAGAATTAGCTTCACGACTGGAGACTTCACGTGGAACCGGGCTGAAGGGATGAGATTGTCGGCAGAGCTGTCGGCACTCGCTTGCTGCGTATAGTGAGGTAAGGGGAAAGCTGGGTTCGTTAGCTGTGCTGACTAGGTACCTAGGTACTATGCAGTGTCGCGGAGATTTGTGGATATCTTTCCCCGCGAGCATCCTAGAATGGCGTGGCATTGAGTGGACTAGTTTGCGGGGGAAGTACAGTGGTTCGGCGGGGAGCAGCGAGGTTGCGCCAAGTCGAGACCCAGATCCATTCAAAGATACATGTACTGTAGATATCGTGCAGTTCGCGGTATGTCTTGTTTGCTATATGTACTCAGTCATGTATGTCTCTCGGTTATCGTATGTTTCATATTCGCAGAAGATATAGATGGTCAGAAATGCAAAGGGGCACTTAATTCATAGAAATTTGTGAGGTGAAGTGACGCACAAGAGGGTCGTTAGTTTCAGATGTGTCGGCCTTCATTTTTTTTCCGATGTACCGCTTCAGTGGGCAATTGAAATGATCCATGGATTTTGGAGACTTTTTTTTTGTTTTTACAAATTTCTAATCGTTGCATAGTCGATATTTTAAACATCATTGCTACCTTTCAGAACCACCCCTTTTCTTCTCACTCTCGACTTTTCATGAATACCTATCTATGCATGAGAGCACACCTAGTCCGGCCTTGAGAATTTCGAGCTAATTCCGTCCGTGTTGCCCTCATGAATTCGATATAGTGTCATAGCCGAGATGACTGCCGCACCAATTCCACTGCCATCTTCCGCACTCGTGATGATAATGGGGTCCTCTTCCCTATCTCTCGGCCAGTCGAGAATCTCACCTAATGCTTCTGTCCATCGTCCCTTGAATTTTGGATGCTTGTTTGCCACTGTCCCGTCTGCTGCGACGTGGCCTGAAGCAATGCCCTTCATTCGACATATCGCCGCGATACCACAAGAGCAAAGTCTCCCGCCTCGCGATGCGATGATTTCTGCCAGGCGGTGAGCTACCCTTGTCTCGTCTATTGTGGCTTTAACACCTAGGCACTCTTCAAGGCGTGTGCGGCACGCTTCTGGAGGATCGTCTTCCAGAGCCGATAATAGCCCGGTATCTACCTTGTAAGGCTCCTTTAGTTGCGGCGCATCCTGACCTGGGAAAATGAGGCCCCTTCTATGGAGGTCGAGGACAATAAGTCGGAAAATCTCTCCGAGATATAAACCTGCGCTCATCTTCTCGAAGGTTTGTTCCCCTGGTCGCGGAGATTCGTCGTCAATAATTACGTCGTACTTTGTCCGCGGTAGCACGCGATGAGCGTTATCAAACGCGCCATATTCGCAGTTAATCGCCATCGGAGTATCGGGCGGCAAGTCGGTCTTCAATTTTGGTATGGAGCCAACGTTTTCCACATACGCAGCATTGCAGCCGGTACCGAAAATTGCACCGACGATCGTATCTGGATCTCTATATGCTGAAGCTATCATAGCTCCGGTTGTGTCATTCACAAGAGCAACGAGTTCCAAAGGCAGATTCTGCTTTGGCGTCAGCCACCTTCTACTAAATTGAGGATGCTAGATGACGTCTTACCCGCTTCGCTATGGCGTTTCTTAACTGACCTGCAGCATCCTCGCCTTCCACACCGTCGATATCGAACCCTTTTGTCCATGTCTTCAGTTTGCCGTGGTCGATGGAGTCTTGCAATGCTGGATAGGAGAAGCAAAACCCCAATGGTAGCCTAAACCAACATAATTTAGTCAGCTGTCGCGCAGTACGCTGAGAGTGCCACAATGCACGGGCACGTACCGATCATTGCGATTCGCTGTAAGCTGATGCGTTTTGAGGAACTCGTCAAGGGAATCCACGATAAAGTCCCATAATGTCGCGGCATCCCCTGTCTTAATTGTTGGAGGCAAGCGGCGGGCATGTTGTTTGACGTCGATTTCTTCGTGCTGTCCTTTGAGACTAACGAAACAGATACGGAGATTCGTACCACCTAGGTCTATCGTCACGTACTCGCCCTTCTCTTGGCCAGTGGGAAGCCCAAGAACCCAGGTGACATTCATGGACTAACTGCCTGTTAATACATCTAGCCGCCTATCGTAACACACCTGGGAGATATATTTCTGACGTACAAGATTAGATCCTTCCTTTTCCAGACCCTCTCGCAGTTCTTCTTCAAACCTCTCGCTAATCTGCTTGAGCTTTTCGCTGGTCACATTGAATTGATTCTTGATATTAGTCAGTTCATCCCGAAGATGTGGTGATATGCCCTCGAGATTGTTCGATTCAGGTTGACTGGGGAATTGAACCCGGACGTCTTCAGCCATTTTGCGTAGCGATTTGATGATATTTCGTTACGGTATCTTTCTATGCCTACCTAATCAATAGAAATAGAAATGGAACCACGACCAATGAGCATGATTATATCACAAGATTCTCACGATATTTATCTGAACAACTTTGTTCTCTTCGCTTCTCTCATATTTGATTCTTGATATCATCAATAAAAATAGGCCCCACCTAGCAGCCAAGCATTGACGTAAAGAGTTTGTGTGACCATTTCTTGGATCTATTCATTTCGCGGGTCCTTGACGGTTGAAATGTCTCCAAGCCAAGCGGGAATGTACGAGGGAGATAGCAAATTTCTAAACATCTCAGGCTAACGTCACAATTCAATGAGCCAAATCGCCACTAGGGGATGACGTAGTTGCACCCTTCTGTGATGGATTCGCCAAGACAATATGGTTACACTACAGTAATTAGGGCATTTCCCCTATGGCACTGCCTGTGCTCTAAGTGTTACCTAAGTGACACATACCTGGGTGAAACTCGAGAAAAGCAAAGTTCACAGATGGTTATTTCAGGAGATACATGTACGTTAAATACCTAATATATAAACAAGGCTATTGCTAAAAAGTCAATGCGAAACAAGAAACAATCCTTCACACTCTTTTCCTCGTTACAGAAACTGTCAGATTGTACCACTCCGCCAAAAGGTCTTTCTTGGCCATTCTTATTCTTCATTATGTATATCTGACAGAAACTAGCTACGTGGGTGTGCCGTGTGTTCGAGCGATGCGGAGTATGAGTGTAACAAAATAGCGAACTCTAGCTACGTCGCTACTGCCACCCACCGGCTGTATTCGCTGTCCCTCTAAGAAGAATCCGTAGTTGAAATATTCTTGAAGAAACCGATCGGCCTCAGACCCGAATTGGACAAGGCTGTACTCGACGCCCTGTCTAAGCCAGTCCCACAAGGCAGGTTGAACCAGTGAGGGGTCGGCGCCTTGGTTCAGCAATATCACGACGCCCATCAAACATCTATGGATAATGCATAAATTTAACGGCCGATCAAGATCTTCTTGAGGCCCTGCCGCCTGTAGGATTTCGTTCAACGAGCGTCCCTCCGCCCTCCATTTAGCTGCGATAGCATCGATGAGTGCGAGATTACCTCGTTTAATTGCATCTCGGAATACTCTTGGTGAATCGTAGTTGTAGTCCTGAACGAGGTGAGTGACATGCCGTGGCAATCCCGCCCTACTAAGCACCTGGTTCACAGAATGCTCGAAAAGTACCCTATATAGCTCTCTTTCCTCAGGCGGGTAGTTGGCGTTTACTGCATCACGGAGAACCCGCAGGTGTTCCACATAGTATTCGAAATTCTCGTCTCGGATGGCTCTACTGATCACCGAATCACTACCCATCAAAGACCTGATGAAATCGTGTGCGGCCCGGCGAGGTAAATGAAGCCATATTTGATCTTCTACGTATCTCAAGACGACAGCTGCAGTTCGAGGATAACCGTAGTCCAGAGACCTGAAGACAAGGTTCGCCCCTAAAACATGCGCCTGCTCGTTCATGGGAAATATTGAATGTTCAACGCTTAGGGTGAGTACGCGGTGGACGACATCGTCGTTACCTGCCGATACACCAGCTACTAACATAATATCTTGAAAGCCGAGTTCAAGATTGCGTCGCATATTATTACCCGGTGGCAACGCAAATACTCGATCAATTACGGCCGTCACATATCTACTCATCCCTGCCGCTACCGCTGTAGAGAACATGGGAGTCATTATGGATTGACGTACGGGCGGTGGGAACGTGCCGAAGGCCACGAGAATTAAAGCACATTCCTCAATGTTCTGGCGCAGATCAGATCCTCTCGGCGCAAGAGAGAAGCTGTTTACGGCATAGGAAGCCGCCGATAGACAGCGGGTCTGGCCTGTCTCGGGACTGCAAGGAGGCAAATGTACAACTCCTAGGGAGTTGCACGCAGGCCCTTGCCCTGCTCCGGGATTTGGAAAGTACCGCACCAGAGGTTCAATATTTTCGTAACTAAGAAGTAGATTAACGGCTTCAATTCGACCTAACCTAACGGCCGTGTAGAGTGGAGGCTCTCGAGATCGCGGGACGTCGTATAACCCGTTGATTGCGTCTGGTAGCTGTTCCACTAGAGCATCCGCGAATTGTCGAATATACCAAATTGGTACATTCTCAACTTCGATAGCTGTATTGAGTAACGGAATAGGTTCCTCGACATCATCCTCTTGCCCCCAAGTTACTTGTCTGGTAGCATCTAGCTGGGCTATGTTGAAGTTTTCTGAGAAGAAGAGGTCACCGAGGGCTACAGTCAAGTTGATTAGTGTAGCAGGGTCGTCGATAATCATATTGTTAACCAAATCCAACAAAACATCGAGCGGTAATGTCTCGAAGGTACTTGGGTCTATGGTATTTGGGTCCATGGCTGCAGCTTGACACCAGTGGGACTGGTTAAGGGTAACGAGAGAAGGAGATTTTCCAATGAGATAAATGAATTATCAAAATCCACCGAAGACCAAGAATTCTTCGTGCGGATGCAGTTGCATGCGTGCGAGAAGGGGATCTCATACGCTGAGTCTATAATTATATATACCTAAAGCACTACTAATAACTCTATTCTTGCATTCATAACAATAGCATTCTTCTAGAAGCGGAATATTGCCAGATACAGATTGAAACAAAGAGCTCTTAACATGGTAACAATAAGGTCCATCAAACGCCTTTTTGGCATGGTTATATAATCTCCTATTCGCTGTAGCAGGGTAGTTACTGGTTCTTTGTTTAAGAATAATAGTGTTATCGGTCCAAGTTTCTGGCTCCTGAAATCGTCATTAGCATAGAAGCACAGTCCCTGATAGGTATTCTTACGATCGTACTGCCCATCAATTGACGTCTTCAATGGCCTATTAAACAAGGGAGGCAAGGACGACAAGTATTAGTTAAAGATGAAAGCTACAGTAGATAGAAGATTATTTTTATCTATATCCATATTAAAACAACTTACACACGCTTATATATATCGCTCTGGGAAAGAATCTAAGTAATTTATATGTGAGGATAATGGAGATTAGGTACGAAGTATCACGACAAATTGTTTCACATAACGCTACCTAGGTAGGGTATTCGTCCACCCGGGTAGAAAAACGGCTCGTCTGCCCTTTGAACATAAGGCCACAAGCATTCGCTTTACCACTATTGGATTCACGTTGCACCCATGAGCGCCATAATAGCTACGGAGGTCAAGAAGACTTAGTTTGAGATGTCCTTCGTGCGTTTCTATGCAGTTAGACGTGGCTACAATCTACCTCTTTCCAGACAGCTCCAGTAGAGGCAACTAGTGACGAGGGTGTCGACGGGGGAATATATTATTTGTTCATACTGACCGTTGTCATTGGTGGAACCAACTCTTGTGAATCGGACAACAGGCCCTATTACACATGCAGTGGCTGGTAACATGCGGCCCGCATGTCATGTATACTTCGGAGCACGAAAACGGCCAAACATCTCCCCTCCTCCAAAGTATTCGCTGACCGAAAATCGAATCCTGCCATATGGGACAACTTGACCAAACGGATTCAAGTTATATGTCCAGCAATGCCGGTATCCTAGCGTGAATATCAGCTTGCGCCGCCAATGTCTGCCACATAATCAAAAGGCCGAAGTGACACTCACGCTGTCAATACCATCCATGTAGAATTAGCATATGTCGACTACGGCACTGACCAGGATCAGTGTTGTTAAGTCAGGAAGACGTAGACGGTGAAGCAGCTTGGTTGTTATTTGTGATGGCGCCAACCAGTCTGATCGGGCCTATGAGGTAAGGAGTGGAGTCTGAAGGGCTGAAAATGATGGCATATTTTAAGCCTCGATGGAATTCCGAGAACCTCAGCCCCGGCTAAGCTTGCCGTCTTTAGTTGAATCTAGGTCACTAGTGAAATGATCCTTCGGGGCTTGAGGTTAACCTTGCACAGGTTAATTCCTTGCCTCCATTGGCATCATGAGCGATAGACCGGGGGCCAGCTACGGCGCATGCGGGCGGAAAACGTGTGATGTCGGAAGTCAGATGGACTAGTGTCCCGGCTAGACGTTGGCCGCATATAGCTAATAGCTTTTTTGCTTCTGACAGGCCGAATACGAGTAGCGAGTGCAGATGGTGTTATCCGGGTTTTCTCGACGCACGTTTGTACCACTTTGAGTAAAGGCGTAGTAAGCCCTACAAACGTCCAATCCGGCTATATCTGCACGCACAAGCGCCTAACGGACATCCCCAAGAGGCAAACAACTTGACCCCAAAAAGGCACTCCCATGTTAACACTTGCGCATAATCCTGATGGAAGGGACGTCTAATAATGAACATTACCTTTGAGCCGCAATTACCACTGCTCTACTATACCCTTTAGATATACGATTCTTGGCATGAAGGCAGTGTATCCAAAATGTAATTACAGACAAATTTGGAAACAAATTCCCGTTATTTAGTACCACTTACTTCTCTTTCAGCTCATCCAATGCACGTGCCTTGTTGAATAGACGCGGAATCGTCGGCGTGAAGCTCGAAACTTGAGTGGGTGTAAAAGGACAAGGGTGATTCTCGTGTGGCTCTGTTTTAAAAAGAAACTATCGAATAAACTAGCCTATGAAAAACGACAGCTGGTTTGCTACTAGGCATAGATGCGCTCACATGGGCATAAGGTCCGTACATTGCCAACACACTTCTGCCATCATCGGCTCTGGAGATGAGTAAGATCTAGACTCCATTCTTCTCTATCTTCATCCTTGATTTTTAGACCAGGCCCGGAGAGTAACAGCTAATCTTGGAGTCCGGAAGGGATGTAAGCGCGGAAATGTCCGCAGGCTGTGGCTGGCCAAGATATCCGATGGAATACGTCAACTGTAGGTGACCAGTTTTCGTGAAGCACTGCATTCAGGGGGTGGAGGGCTTGGGCATATGATTCTAACTGGGCAGGGCCACGGCTGGATCATGACGGATGCGTCATGAATATAAATACTAGCTGCTAGGTGTGATGTCTTCACTTGTTTCGGCAATATCTTTCTCTATTCGTTTCACCATTGCGCTCTAGATCCAAGGCAGCCCAAGATGGATAGCATTCGAGTTTTTCTCTTCTATTTGGCCGTACCTAGTGTCTTGTTTTCCGTCTTGCGCCAGATCCTATCATGGGGAAAGAAACGCTCACGGCCAGGCAAGAAGATTCCTGGCCCTCAACAATTTCCTGTCGTTGGAAGAGTCCACGACCTTGATAGGTTCTGTATGTGGAAGAAGTTTAAGGAATGGGCTGATATACATGGACCGATATACCGGACCAGTATGCTGGGTCAAAATTTCATAATAATTTCAGATCAAAAGATTGCTGAAGAACTCCTTGTGAAAAGGGGTCACATATACTCGGGGCGGCCTCAGATTAGAGCCCTCTTTGATCATAAGACGGGGCCCGGTTATGTAGCATTGATGGACAGACATGGTACGAAAACCTACGCACTAGACGATGTTATTGGTTTGCTAACTTTCCTGTCTAGACATTTGGACGCGTCAACGGAAGTGGGTTCACGCCGCAATGGCTGAATTCCACCGTCACCATTTTTACGGGGTCATTGAAGACGAGGTCAAGCGATACCTCGCTGTCCTCTTACTCGACCCTGCCAAATTTCATGCTAACAGCCGAGAACACTGCGGGCGTATCATGAGTCGGCTGGCCTGGGGCGATGGATCTCTGGGCAAGCAGAACGCCGATAGTGCCGACTGCACCTTGACACAGATGTCCGTTTCAGGGCCGATCGTCAACACAATGACACCTCTTTGGGCGATTCCTTGGGCGTTTAACCCATGGAAGAAGTTCGAGAGGGCGCGTGAAGACGAGCAAAGGGCTTGGTGGCTTAACTCCTTCCAACTTGCGAAGCAAAAATTCCTCCGAGGCGAACTGCCTACAGACACTTGGTCGCATCGATACTTCGCAGGCCTTCAAAAACAAGGTAATTTTGACTTGCAACAGAGCCCACAGGAAGAGGAGTTCGCAAGTTGTATGCTGGGATTCCAGAATCTCGTCGGTGTTGTCACTATTAGTGGTCCATTACAATTCTTCCTGATGGCCATGTTGCTACACCCTGAATGGCAGAGAAAAGCCCAGGAAGAGATCGACAGAGTCTGTGGCGACCGCATGCCCACGACAAACGATATGGCAGACTTACCTACTGTCCGGGCATGCTTAAAGGAGACGATTAGATGGCGTTCTGGCGTTCCTCTCGGTAATTCCCCTCATTCCTCTTACTAACTAAGGGTCAAAGGGGGCTTACTGACACCTTGCGTAGGAGTTCCCCATCAAGCTGAGCAAGACGATGAATTCTGGGGTGAGAAGATTACTAAAGGCACTATTATCCTAGCATGCGAGTGGTGAGTTGTATTCACGTTCACTGAAGCTTTTGATCATGGGACCATCGGATTAGTCTAACTTTACGTTGAAGGAGTATGAACCGTGTCCCTGAACGGTACCCAGATCCCGAAAATTTCCACCCCGAGCGCTACCTAGAGAAAGGATGGCCAACCTATCAAGAGCCACTCACCCGATACCCCAACTTCCGCGAAGGAGCGGGTATGCATACCTTCGGTTGGGGACGTAGGACATGTCTCGGACAACACATCGTGGACGACGAGATGTTCGTCTCTGGCGCAGGAGTGCTGTGGGCGTTTAATTTGAACAGGAAGATATGCCCAAAGACGGGTGAAGTGCTCGAGTTCGACAGTGAAGCCACCAATGCTCACGTCATCTTGGAGCCGTTGCCGTTTCCATGTGAGTTTCAGCCACGGAGTGTGGAGAGGGCCGGGCATATCCTATCTGGATACTCTGATGTCAGAAATCAGCTCAGGGTCTGAGGGAATGAGTCCTCCTCGTATGATATGCCTTCGATCAGGTGCTATCCCCCTTGACCGAAAGGTATCGTGCGAGGAATTACTGTTCGTAGTAAATTGGCCAGTATCTATAAAAACTTCCGCTCTGGTGTAGAATGTTATCATTAACTTTCTCGGAATGCCTTCTCAGCAACTATAGTGCTGTTATCAGGACTGGCCAATCAGAGGCCGGGCTCGTGGAGGCTTAACTCGTTGGACGCTTGGGTGAAGAAGATTCGCCAGCACGCCATGTTGCACTCGTTAGGAGGCGGGAGACTGACAAAGCGAGGATAGAACATCTGTGTATGTACCTATGTACCTATGTATACTAGGTACGATCCCCAGCAGAGAGGTCTAGGTCTCCCTTGTGCACCAATGTTGTCATCATGTTTCCCTACCCCCTTTTCAAGTCCGCATTGTAACAAGTCTATATGTTCGTACATAGTCTGATAAAGATATGCGACCCTACCGAAAACATAGGGCACATCTAAAACCATATCATAGAACTGCAGCCCATCATTTAACGACATGTTAATAATGGATTTATAACCATGACGAGCTTATGCCGTTATCTCCGCGCCTTCCTTCGGGTATACGATAAATCTCCGTCTCTAAGCAGTTTGGGGGCTTGTGCTTAGTCACCGTCGGGAAAGTCGATCACGTGCAATATAAGGGGTGAATATAGGGCATAATATCACGACAATGTTAATGATAGAAAATTGGACATTGGGATATTGTCTAGCGAGTCAATTGCTGTGCAACATTTATAGGCTGCACGTTATCTTCGTTGGGCGATACTCCTTGCGCCGATGATGTGCTCCACTAGGGCCATGACGTGCTTACGGCTTCAGCCCACCAAAGGCATCGCAGACCTTGGAGAGTACCGTTCTAGAGCTCATGGATCGGAAGGTGCCTAGAACGGCTGATTGCGACGTGCCCAATTAGCTGTCTGGGTCAACAAATTTACTCCAGATCACCATTTTCCTACCTTTTCAGCTTCTGACTTCGCCCGACAAGAGTTCGGTTTTCCTGTTATGTGTGGCGTAGTTATATAGCGTTGTCCTACCTTCAAAAGAATCACTATGTCAGATCATTCTAGATCGGATTTGGTCGCCAATGAGACAACGAGGCTACTACGTCCAGATATATCTAGTACCGACTCTGATGATGAGGGTTCCAGTCAATTCTCTAGCAGCAGCTCTTTCGACAGCTCTTCTCGTGTAACCACCTATGGAACCCCCGCAAAACCCGACGAGGAGGAACAATGTGAGCCAGAGGCGGCTACTAGCGAGCCAGCACATCAAGTCTATAACAATGGCTTCATCGCCAGAGTTGTAGCTGCTTTACTTGTCGGTATGTTTGGAAATGTGCAGCAAGGTGGGTACCTGGTATCCTCGCTAGTTGCTAATGAGAGGTTCTCACAGGGGTGTTTACAGCCAGCGCGGACGGCTCGCTGGTGATCGCGACGCATACAATTATAGCATCCGAGTTCAATGATCTTGAGAACTCGAGCTGGCTGTTCATTAGCTTTCTCCTTGCAGGGGCAGCGACTCAATCACTCGTAAATGACACGCCTAATTGCTACCAACATCAGCGGATAGCTGATTATGGAATCGCAGTACGGTAAACTCAGCGATATATATGGCCGGAAGTCTGTTTTGCTGGCTGCCTATGGGCTTTTCGCTATAGGATCGTAAGTGAGCTCGCCGAAGCTTCCATGATCAGGTCGGCCAGCTAATTCTTTCCAGTGCTTTGATGTAAGGTCGCTGATATGAGGCTTTCGCTTTGGACATATGAACTCACAACGTGCTTCTGTACAGCGGCGCTGGCCAATCGATGTGGCAAATCATACTTGGGCGCGTGATCTCGGGTTCTGGAGGGGCTGGCTTGATGTCTCTAGCAGCCGTCATTATAGCTGGTAAGATTGTGGGGACTCTTCGCATGTGCAGGCTACCTATATTTGGAGGCTCATAGTTGTCCAGATTTGGCTCCATTGAGAGACGTGGGTTCGTGGCAGAGTTATCTCAACGTTGTCGCCACAGTTGGCCGAAGTTTAGGTGGCCCCGTAGGTGGCTTCCTTGCCGATACGATTGGATGGAGATGGTGCGTTATGATACCTGCAGATCGAAACACAGGGGCGAAGGCTCACGGTGATGTTAAGGTCATTTCTCGGGCAGACACCGATATTCCTGCTCGCTATGATAGTTTGCGGTACGGTGCTTCCTAACCTAATGATAGGGCAGGATCGAAACGATGCCGCATTCACGAATAGCCGACTGGCTAGAATAGACTTCTTAGGGGCCACATTCCTCGGTAGCGGACTTCTTGCCGTCCTTCTACCCCTGAGAATTTCTGGGCAAGTTCCTTGGACAAGCCCAATTGTCCCTTCACTGTTTGCGTTAGGAGCTGTCTTGTTGGCGCTGTTTGTCATAACGGAGATGCGATGGGCGAAGGAGCCCATCTTTCCGTTGAGATTGCTAAGAAATCGAGAAGTGGTTTTCAATTATCTTATAATGGTTTGCCAGACGGCGGCTCAACTTGGCGTAGGTTCCTTACCCTCCGACGCATGTCCGTTAGGCTGGAATAACTAACGGATCTAGATGATGGTCTCCGTCCCGCTTTACTTCCAAGTTACCGAGAGATCATCTAGCACCGTCGCCGGTGCTCATCTCATGCCAGCTGTTATCGGGAATACAATTGGAGGTCTGATAACTGGGGCGTGGATAAGGAGGTCAGCGGCATTCCCCGAGGCCTCTCTCCTTCTAGTGTCATCCATAGACGGATACTGACTTGATCTTAATGTCGTCTAGGACCGGCTATTTTAAGGCTCCATTAGTGTTTGCGGGGATCGTCTCTTTCGTCTGCTACGGGCTTCTAATACTTAGATGGAAGGGAGAAACGAACTGGATCGAATCTCTATATATATTTCCTGGGTGAGTGTTGGCCGAAGGGAGGCAATTGAAAGACCTTACTTACCGGACATACAACAGCGGCTTTGGTACTGGCATTTCGTTCAACGCGGTTTTCGTCGCACTCCAAGCAACAATCAATCCCATGGATAGAGCAGTGGCAGCGTCCGGCTTGTATCTGTCTATACCAATTGGGTCAATCCTAGGCATGGCTGCATGTAACGCGGTAATACAAGGAGTAATGCCTGCGTATTTGGCGACGAGGTTACGCGATCTTGGTGTAGAGGCAGCTGAAGCCGAACAGGTAATTGATCCCATCAAGCCCCTAGCTCATAGTGGCCTTCGCACTGACAAAACCTGGAAGATCATCGAGCAAGCCGCTGCGCGGCTTGACTATCTCGATGAGGCACCAAGGCAAATCGCCACGGCTATTATGCAGGCTTATGTTCGTAGCCTTGAATACAGTCACAGTGAGGAAGCTATTCAACATCACCTCAACAGACATACAAGTACTAATGTCAATCAGGTATCTCATTATTCTGCGCCATGCTTGCAACCGCGGCTGCTCTGCTTACGAGGAATCGAAAACTGACGCGTTAGATACTTGGAACGATAGGACGATGCTGTGGGCTGTGGGCTGTGGGCTTGAGGTAGTCCGTGTTAAAAAGCGGAAGTGTGAGAAGTACCTACGTCCCATTCTTGAATACCGTACTGAAGCAATGTCTGCAAAGCGAAAGTATCCAAAGATGATAGGTATAAATTAGGGGTCCAGTTTGCGTGATTTGCGCGTGTACTTTAGAGCGACGCTAAATCTGCATCCGGGCAGCCGGGTTTCTGCTAGGGGTCTAGGCTACACATGACGTCACTGAGAAAGTTAGGTACCTTTATGTAGGCCTCTTACACAGCCACAGCCCACAGTTGGATGTACAGCCACTTTAAAATTCCAGGCGACTCACGGATCTTCCACGTTCAGGATTCTGAATGTGAAGGTATTAACAAACAAACTTATCTCATGAGCTTCACGCTAGATGGGGAATCATTGGTACATACCTGATATTCTCATTATCATTATCGACCTAATGCGCGTCACGGTTTCCTAGGTCGCATATTCCAAGCTGTCGGTTCCCTGGCCTCACAGGAGGACCCCTGCGCGTGTAAGCCGAGACTTAGATTGCTCTTTGTCACGCGATTGCAAGCCGATCTCAGCGTGGCAGTGTCAAGGATATTCTACA
The DNA here is from genome assembly GCA_022497025.1 of Hypoxylon sp. FL0890. Classification (NCBI taxonomy): domain Eukaryota; kingdom Fungi; phylum Ascomycota; class Sordariomycetes; order Xylariales; family Hypoxylaceae; genus Hypoxylon; species Hypoxylon sp. FL0890. The sequence goes on along the minus strand of MU386540.1, from coordinate 294,592 downwards.
TCACGACTTGATCATTCTCAAACCTACCTAGGCACCCCATTGTAGGACTGAGAGTACCTCATATATAATGGCGGATTCTAAACCGTCACTGTCTTGATTTTATTTTAGCTCAAGCTATGAACAAAACGCTTCCCATACTAAAATATCCCTCACCATGACTTCGATCACGAGCAAGATCAAGGACGCAGCCCCCCGCCATCGCGACCTTCTAACTATTCTCTCCGACACGGACTATGCACTGCCCGCATTGGAGCAGCAGAGGCGTTTCATCGATGATCTTAGCAATGAGCTCTCCACAATACGGAGACGCATTGCCATGTTGGACAGGCAGCGACTTAAGGAATTCAAAGAGCACAAGAAATATCGCGACTCGGTCATGAAGCGCTTTGCCTATCGCATAAGCGGAAAGACAGACAAGTTTCAGGCTAAGGCTGAGAAAGAGGAGCGAGAGTACTTCGCTGTCTTGCAGCAGGAACGCCAGGCCAAAGAGCAGGAGGAGAACATCAGAGACATGCGCTCTAAGGCCTTGGAGGTACAATACGATCTAGAGGCTGAAGTGACCCGCCATGCAGAAGCCCAAGAACAACTTGATAATCTCTATGATAGCATATTCCAGGGACCGACCCCAGCCTTTCCCGAAGAAGATCACTCAGAACAAAACGCGGAGAGAGCGCTGCAGGCCTACCACAATTCTCGCGTCTTAGTAGAAGTAGAGTCTCAGGTTATACGTCTCCTAACAGAAGCTAACGAGCGACTCCGTAATGCTCTCATCTACACTGACGAGGCATTATCCCACAGCCGGATGGACATGTTTGGCGGAGGAACCTTTTCGGATTTCATGGAACGCAATGCACTAGACAAAGCCGAAAGTCAAGTGGGGCAGATGATTTCGCTTGTGCGACAGGCGCAGCGCATCTCGCAACACGTGCAGGATCTCCCCCCTGTTGGCATTGCACATGGCAGTCTAATGGGCGATGTCTTCTTCGACAACATCTTCACTGACATGGCCTTCCATGAGAAGATCAAGGCTTCTTGGTCAGATCTCCAACGCGTTCAGGGGGCCCTACAGGATCAAATGGCCCCAGCCAAATCGAGATATCAAGAGGCAGAACAAAACATGAACACCCATGCTGCAGCGCTGAAGTCTGCGAGAGAAGAGCTACAAAGGGCAAGAGTGCGTATCTTCGAACGCATAACGAATTGTAATCAGGGCGAACAGAAAATCCCTATTGAAGAACCTCCTCCATATTGAACAGGGTTTTGACTTGCAAATCATAATTTGAATACCAATTCAAATTGATTAGAAAACGCTACAGCGCTAGCTAGAATGATGGACTATGAGGCGAAGGCTTATTGAAACAAACACCCTTACGCTTACACCTAAGTATTACTCCCCACACAGCCTGGATAAAACAAAATCAAGCTGCGTCTGAACGTAGTTCATCTGCGCAGTTTTGCCCTTAGAAGCGCCTCGGGCGTTTCTTAGACTTCGCTTCGGCTTGTTTGACGGTCGTTTCGACTGCCACTGGGTTCTTCCTAAGCAGGTGACTGTCGTCGATGTTTCCGCGGATGACCTGCTCGTCATCCACCATTTCACGGTTCATATGGGCAAGGAACTTCTCTTGTTCTTCGAAGAAGGCCTTGAGTTTACGTGTCGCAACCTTGCGACCGGCGCTGTTGGCCTCACGCAGCTCCTTCAACTGCTGGCGGATACGTTCCTCGAGGATCTCGAGGCGGTACTCGCTAAACTGGTTGTATAGCTCCAAGAGATTTGAGATGGGCCGCACGGTCGTCAGCACTGTGTCATCGCGCACTGTCGGGCACCGCGGTCGGAACGACGTCACCATACTGATGCGCTCCGCTGTACCGAGTGCCCGTAGTGCTTGATGCTCAATATACCTGCCCTGGAGCACCACCGCACAGCCCTGGTGTGCAAGGTCAGATACTATATCTTAAGGAGTCTGGGTAGGGATCATTCGAAGATGAGAAAACTTACCATTTGCGGACCTCGCACTTTCATAATCTCGCCTGTGCCAGTACGGAGAGCCGTCTCGCCGCCGATCATGGTCGTACAGTCACTAAGCATAGTCACACACACAAACGGGTAGCTATCCGTGTGCCAGTCTACGATGGGCTTATCGTCCTCCCAGGGACAGCCTGCAATGCCCTCATCGGCCTCGTACTCGGCCCGTTCATTAAATGCCTGGAGCTCCTCTTGCTTTTCCGCCTCGGACTTGACCGAGATGTTGATATGGCCGATTTCAAAGTCCATCTCAGTCACCAGGTCGATACCCGCGACTTTAGAGACGATAGCCAATACCTCCGGGCTCTTCCATACGTCGTACACGAAAGGTGCATATCTAAAAAAGCCTCGAGTTAGCTACGCCCGTCTCTGGCGCTTATGAGTCCGTACGTAGAGCAAACTTACTTATTCGCAAACCCTCTTAATTGACATTGCGCCAGATTGCTGGAGTACTGGCAGTTTCCGAGCACCTCAGGGCTCAGAACCTCTTGCCTCATCCTCATCACAGCTTCTTCTGTGAATAGCGGGAAGGGCTCCGAGACAGCGACTGGCGAGATGCCAGTGTCTTCAGGGAGGCCTATGTCCTTCATGGTGTACACCTTTGGGACCTCCTTGAAGGAAAGGTGTCGTGCAGGATCAAATGCATCATTTCCCACGCTTGACACAGCGGGTGCCGTGATAATTGGGGTCCAGTTCCGCTTAGTATCAACGGGAGCTGGCAATACTGTCGCAGCTGCCATGTTCAATATGTGTATCGGGTAATGAGAGATCTTGTTGAATATAGTAAGGGGTGTTCTCACTGATATTTCGGAACATAAATCTGATCTTGACAAAGCTTGCCCAGTTTCGAGTCGGGGAAATGTCCTCAAGCTTCCATTTATCATCATGAAGCCAGCCCAGGGTCCGTCCAGTCCTTATCTCCAAGGCCTTGACTCTAATCAATAGTTTACTCCATCTCGCCAATAACAGAGCCACGGGGCCCCGGGAAATGCGTCGCGAGAACCATCTATGACGAATCCTGTCGAGGATTGGGCATTGTGTCGATAGATAGACAAGCCATGAGCTTGTTCATGGCTAGGCTTGTCAACGTCTCCGAAGGATAGGGCGGCACCGTGGTGGAACCAGCGACGAGGACGTGTTGGTCCGCCCTGGTATTAGGCATCTCTCCAATCAACAGATTCGCTTTGAAACCTATCTCGATAGGAATCTCTCGCTAGCTTACGTGGTTCGACCTGACGAAGCGATTATCTGCCTGAAAGGTGTGGAGGGGCAACCCCAGCGTTACCGGACGTAACTAAAGCGGCATCCAGACTATCAGATGCGATGCCACCTGGGAAGGGAAGAGCCGCGATGCGCAACCTGGCGTAACCTGAAAGCGAGAAACCGAATTCCGAAACTAATTGCGCATTAGCTTTCGCGATGTCGGTTGAAGGGGCAGGATCCGAGCACGTTTGGGGCTCAGTGAAGGTCACCCCCTTTGCACTCTGCCCTGCTCCTCGCCTGGATCGATGACCACTCCGCTGACCGTTGACAGTTCCTTACACACATGTATACCCGACTGCATACTGTATACGTTTCACAACATCACGCCCTCTTTTTGTTCGGATCATACCAACAACCTAGCCGATGTCTTATTAATAGATATCATACCTGTAACCCGATTCGAGACCGGTGACCAAGCCAATTACCTATTCAAAATTACTATATGCGTGTGTCTGGGGTCCCGTCAGGTCTCCATGCCTCCATGTCTCCATACGACGTTATCTCCGTTGGTATAGCTCGGATTAGGGCACGACGCCCGATAACGGAGATAAAGCAGAACGCCTAGAGGATTCCAGCATTTTTACACCTGCGGCTAGACCTTGCTTATCGTACAGACTTGGTGCCAATAGGTTCGAAGCTGGCAAGGCTGATTGCTGATCCCCAGATGGATCTCTTCCGTCCTGCTGATCTATCGAGGAAATGTGACTGTTTTCCGCGGTGTCCTGTCATATTGATGCTATACCTTCCTTCAGATCTGGCGTGATTGGTCCGTTTGGAAATGCGGAGAGCTATCAACGCATTCCTATAGGTCCGCCGAGTTGGCGGCGTAACATCTGCCGAGGTGTTACATACAAGACAGGTAGGTAAATGTGTTCCTCCTATCGTAATGCTATACATTCTCATTTTGGATGATACTTCTCTCGACCTTTTCCAAACTCTGACTAAAAGTAACCAATTTAGTCTATATGCCGGTATATCACACCTTGTTATCGCCCTTACTTCCGTGATTATTGGCAACATTCTCGACGTCTCAGTCGCTGGGGCACACAGCATACGCCGGTCATCATTATCGCTTGTGGAGAAGAAATCGTGATTCGATAACCAACGCCATATACCATCATCTTCGGGCCCACTACATCAACATGGCATAAGCTACGTTATGCCTCCATCATTAAACGCCTTGTTCTACTTTGCAAGCATAGATCGCAACGTGATTCTCATATTTCAAGGGCCTAGAGTACCTTAGGGTGCGTATAGTAACCCAGGAGCATCACGGTTTGAAATCGATGCGTCGTTGATCCGGCTGGTAACCGGCGTTCCGCGCTCGATGCAGATGTATCCACCTCTGACCAATCAAAATCAAGCACACGAGGTATTGATATGCAAGATGAGAGTCTCGAACTCGATCCGCAGTCACTTGACGGGCCGAGGAATATCTGGTCCCTGCACACGCAGTGCATGAAGGCCACAATCTTACCTAGCGTGATGTTACACGAAGTTTCCAGTGCTGGATAGCTACTCGGAATACCCGACAACCTTGCTTTAGTATTACCACTGCATGTAGTTAGGACTGCAGGTGAGGGAAGAGGTCATATGAAGTTAAAGTATTGAGTAAGTCTGTGGACAAGTGACATATAATTGGCCTTTCCTAGATATTTTATTACTGTACAATTCAGGGGTGCATACCGTAAGGCTAGCACACTATATATGGCTCTAGCCGCTCTTGAGAGAGAAACCTACCTAGACTATAGACGGGTCGATGTCAAGCTGAGGGGGCATAGCTGTCGTGGCATCAATCCAGATACCTATAGCTAACGCCTACCAAATTCAGAGATATCAGACTTGGAATATCAGATGCAGAGATCCACATGGCAACAAGAGACTGCATACCCAATCATTTGACTTCCCTTGATAAGGTAGATAGGCAACTCTTGGGATGAGTAAGGCCCAGGAATCGAGATCTAAACTCGGGGAAGATTAAATCGGACTAGGCCATGGAGATACGTTGGTTCAAACAGCGACTTGACACGACATGAAATCTCCCGGTCTCCACCGTATATGTGAAGAATTGTGTCAAGTTTACCACCTGCATATTTACTTGCTTCTCGCTTTACTTTTAGAGCTTATAGGTTGGACTGTCTTAATCACTTTGAACTGCCTCGGGTAATTTCCAGGTTGTCAATAGTGCTTGTAAGCCAACTCCCCGTCAAAGGCTTGTGGTATCTTCCACAACCAGACCATGATTTGTCTAGGTACCTAACAGGTAGGAGGTATGTATAACACACTAACCCTAACCCTAAAAAATGCTAGTATCCACGCTCTAAGATGATTCACGCTGTTCTGCGTAAGATTCGTCTCGTCTAGCTGCTAGAATCTGATGTCTAGCAGAAATAACGGCTATGCATTCTCTTTTACCAAGGCGCCTACCTGATATTATTAATAGCCAGTACATCACGTGTTAATAACAGAATTCCCTGCTGATTATCTTAGGAGTGTATAGAATTTCTTGAGGGCGCAGCGTGCGAGTAGTCACAACTGGTATCAGCCGAAGTTACCCCTGAATTTGATGTGAACTTTCCCACACGCATCAAGCAGACCCATTTAAAAGGAATTTCCGAGACAATGAATATCATTACATGCTTAGAGCACAGCCATCCTATCATATGACCAGTTACTTAATTCTATTACCTCATTTCAACCCCGAGAGGGGTTCTTCGAAGCCCCTTCCCACATTCTGCTGAATCCAGTTCCACATTTTCATCACCCTATCTTGGCTCAGGGGCCTAACATTTCTCATTGTCGGCGATAACCACGAACTTGAAGTGATATCAAATCTTGGAGACTCCTGGGCACCATTGCCTTCACGTTCATTGTTCTCCTTGGACACACCTGTCACATGAGCATACCTACTTCTCCACAGTCCTAAGAGTGCCTGAGAGGGATGTCCTGCTTCCGGCCCACTGAGTGCAGACTCTAGCCGCTGCAGCCATTCCTCGGGCCGGACCGCATTAAACGAAGGACCACCCGGTACCTGTGAAACCCAACGGAGCATTTGATTCCAAGATGGTGTCGTGTGGATATTCAAGACATGGTATACAGGTAACTCCGAGGCCGTTGACTGTCCAGAGCTATGATCCCGTAATGCGATCTCCAAGATTATCTTCGCAGCCTGATCTACAGGCAACCAATTGAGAACTTCGTTCGGCAAATCTGGCAGACATCCTACGAAGCTCGCAGTGGAAAGCATCAGCGGGTACGCCTCACTTGCGTTCCATGCCCCCGCTTCGTTCCCGCAAAGCTGGCCAACACGGATAATAGATATGTCCGCGCTTCTAGTATGAGACCGCATATTTCTAGATGACTGCTCGTGTGCTCTCGCGCACACTTGTTCAGCAACCCATTTGGACCTGGAGTAGCCTAAGGGCGATGCATGCGATGGATCCCAGGATACCTTCTCCGCGATAACGGGTGATGGATCAGAACTCACCGCCGCTGTCGAGCTAATGAAAAGGAATCGAGCGCTACTTGATATGGCCGCGTTGATCATGTTTCTGGTTCCTAATATGTGGTTCTCAAACGAGCTGAGTCGGAGGCTGAAATTAACAGCCCAAGCTGCGTGGATGAATACCGTGGCTTCGGTCACCATACGAGTCCATTCCTCGTCGGAAAGGCCGAGATGGGATTCGGATAGCTGGCAAGGAAGGCAGACGACCTTACTTTCGATGCCTTCTGATTTATCTAGTTCCTCCAGTCGCGGCAATCCACGTTTCGATAGTGCTTTTATCACGCGCTCTCGACATGAGGAGTTGCTCTGGCCACGAAGCAGACAGTACACCCTGCGGACTCTGGCGTCGCTGCATAACTCAGATAGTATGTGTGCTCCGAGCGCCCCTGAGGCACCTGTGAGTACAACGACTTCGCCGTGCTTCTTGATCGAATTGGCATCGTATGTATTGAAACAGCTGTATTTCTCCGCAAGCTCTTTCATCAGCTTCCACTCATCAGCGTCTCTATTCGAGGTATGATGATCGCCGCCTTTACGTATTCGAGCCAGGTTCTCAGCCAAAACATCGACGTTCCCGCTGTCGTAGATAATATTCGTAGGCAACTTAGGGGTCTCTGAGGGTAAAATCCTGGACTCGATGAGCTTCCTGACCTGAATGCAGGCTATTGAATCAACGCCTTGATGAAAGAGATCCTCATGAAGGTCTATTTCACGACCTAGAACTTGGGCGAACAAGTTGAGCAGGACTGCGGATAGATCTGCATCCGACACTTCGTGCGTGACTGTAGAGTCAGTTCCTCTGTCAGAATATGAACTATTGATCACGTCGGCGTAACGAGCTTCAGCTTGCCGCCTGATGATAGTCCCCTTACTGCTCTTAGCGAGGGTCTCTTCCCCCTCTCTTGGCTCAATAACAACCAGCATTGACCTTGTCAGACGCGAATGGCTTTGCGTCTCCTTATTCAACTTCTGTACTTCTGGCCAGACCGAGTCAATAACCTCTTCATTCGAAAAGTCGTTTGAAGCCTTAAATAGCAGTGCGCCCGCATAGTCTCTTCCTCCACCAAACACAAGAACTTCGCTTATAAGCTGGGTCGATGCTTTGATGGCCTCTTCTAGAGGAGAAGGGTCGAACTTTTTGCCGTTGGCAAGAGTGATTTGGGCGTCTGCTCGACTGTGATATCGCCAGGCATTTGGTATTGATGGATGCGGCTCAAATAGATCCGCTGTAGCGTATGAGCCATCATCCCGGTTCGTCTTTGATATAAGTGGCCAATTTGGTTTGACCACAAGTTCTGCTAGGCTATCGTCCCTCGGTTCAAATGACAGGAATGTGGAACCCTTGACCGGCCGAAGGTATTGCCACTGCTTGTCCTTGTCGTAATCGCGATGTGATGACATGAGAAATCCACATTCGGCACTTCCCATTCGCGAAAGAAGCTTGACTCCTAGCTCGACCAGTCTGTCCCCGACAGAAGGGGCTAGAGCAGCTCCACCGACGCCGACTAAGTCCATACTTTGGAGTATGCGAATCCCTTCGTGCTCTTCTGCTAGCAATTGAAGCACATATGGGACGGAGGAGAAGTACTTGATAGGTACTCGACTTTTTTCACGGGCGTAGGTAACTGAACGGACGACATTGGACCCAGTAATAGGCACAACGCCCTCTGGAAAAAACCAAATCATAGCCCCGCTGGCCCAAGCCCTGAGACAGTCAGCTAAGCCTCCATGATATAGAGGTGTGGTTGTGAATGTAGCAGGCTGGTCTTCATGCGAAAATGATGGTAGACAGCCCACAGCTCCCCATTGGCTCTGTAATATCGGTTTCGGCAACCCAGATGATGTCCCTGAAGAATGTTGTATGAAAGCTATGTTGACATCCTCATTGTTGAAAATGCTTTCACCACAGTAATCCCAGTTGGGTCTCGTGCCACCTTGAAATGAGGGTATTTTGACTATGTTGATTTCCCCCTGAAATTGGGCCGCCCTCTTTTCTTGAGCTTTGTCTACCAGTATCGTCTTCATGTTCGACATTTTACAGAGGTGCTCCATAGATCCATGATCTAGATGCGGACTTTCCAAGTTAGAATTTGAAATTAGATAAAAAATCCATTCAATTGGGGGACTTTACGCTAGATGAAAAGCTCTGCATCCTAACCGCATGAGTCCCAGCCACGTGAGGACGAATTCGAGGCTACTATGGCATAGTAACCCGATAGTAGGCGGCTTGTCATTGTCAACAGGAAGATCCAATGTGTCTGCTAGTTTTATTGCCGCGAACTTCGACAAGTTACGGAGTTGGGAAAACGTGACTTGGTCAGGTGCTACATATCTTCAGCAACGGACATTACGAGGCAGAGAGTAAGTGGACATACGCCAATCAGATGAGCGCTTCGACGTGTAATCAGCAAATCCGAGAGCAGGAACCCCTGGAAATGACTTTGTGTTCTCTTCGATCAGCATAAGCACCGTTTCAAAGGATCTCTGACTTCCCTCATCCTGCTTCCTTAAATGGGCCGCTTGCCCCAGGGTGCATGTGAAATAGTTCAAGTCAGATCGTGCCATGATTTAAGTGGGAAGTTGTGTCTAATAATAAAGATGGCTAAAGGCGACGGAATTTTACATGGATACCTCCTACCTCCTATATATAGGATACTTGTCTACTGAGTTCATGAGGTCATTGACTCAGCCTGCCGCATTGTCTTTTAGTAGCGCTGATAACATCAAGATCCCCTAAGTTTTAATCTAGCTAATAGGGTACAATTGGGACTGAATTATTCGGATCGTCTTCTATTCCTTCCAAATATGCTGTAAGGCTATCGTGAACCCCCTAATAACAGACTAGGAGGAACCCCTTTTCTGCAATGGCGCATTGACAGTGGTCAGGGGTTAAAAGTGGGCCAAGGTCAGGGCAGCTGTAGTGTATTATGTGCCCATCTAAGGGTTACCAACTGGCTAACACTACTATGTACAGCCTATATTTGAGGCTCTCTAATTTCCTTGACATGAAGTAGCAAATAAAATCCAAAGAATGGAGACTACCAGCCTATAATCAGGTTATTTCTAACAGGCGAACATCTTCATCGTGCTAACGTTGATTCTGCTCCAACGTCTCCCGCGCCACCAAGCAGATAAAATGGCCATTGGCCAAGAAATATGATAAAGGACTAATGCTGGCAGTGGGTCCCATGTTTCGAAGGTGCCTTCTTTCCACGTGAGAATATGAAGTGCAAGTTCACGAAAGGTGAATGAAGCATGGCTGAGATGAGGTAGGCCACCGCACCATAGGACGGTGGGATAAATGTAAAGGGAGAGAAGATCATGTGCTATCCAATATCTGGGTCGCGTGTCTTCTGGTGGCATAACTAGCTTCCCCTTCGTGCTCGGCGAGGAGCCAGTTCTATACATGAAGTTCACTTCCGTCTCTTTGGGGTTTGTGTCTACCTGGGCGGAGAGGTAAGCATCCACCATAGCATCCATTTGTGGTCCTTTCTGCGAAAACAAGACCACTGCAGTATGGACGCGGGGATTGCATTCTATGCCGTAAATATTCTTCTCGAATCCGCTGTGGCTAGCGTTCCCTTCAGCTGCCATAAAATCAAAACTGAGATGCCCCGTCATGGTTTCCGGTCTTGGTGAACGTCGAACAAATTCAGTAGTGAAAGCAAACATCGCTTTCCACAGAGGAGAATTCGGAGGCAATGGCTTGTAATGCATTAACATCTCAGAGCTCGGACAAGCCACGAAGCATTTGACTTCTCCATGGACAATCAGAGCATGTGTGCAGTATTCTTCTCCGCCAGGGATAAATTGCTGCAAGATCCAGGGGGTAGAGTCCGATATTGGCAACAGAGAGATATGCTGTTTAGTCTCGACCTTCGAAGGCAGAGGTAGAAGAGTCATATTTCCGCGGTTAATATCGTCCACTCCAACAGGCTTCAGGATGAATCTTCGACCTGGAGTCGAAGCGGCAGAAGTAGAGAGAAGTCGAAGAACATCACGCGTCGACTTGACCTCATGCGTCTCCGGTACTGGGAGACCTAGCTTTCCGCATTCTTCCGTGAAAGAGCCCTTCTTGTGTAGCATAGAAGTGATCCGGGCGTCAAATTGTATGCATTTGCACGACGTAAGTTGCTCTATCGACTCTTTCGCGTAGGCGTCTTCAATAGCGTTAGCCACCCCAGAACAGGATACCCATATTTTGACATCTTGGGTCTTGATTATGTCAATAATATGGCCGACGTAAGCTTCGGCACCTTTGCGTGTACTCGGGTTTGGTAGTTGATAAAAACCTGACAGACTTCGCGAGTATCTACCAGAGCATGGAGCCCCGATAGTGTCCAAATCAGCCCCTATAACGCGGTGGCCAGAGAGATAGAATGACCGAGCTAAGGCCAGCCCCTTTGCCATTCCCACCCCTGTAACAAGAACTGTCTGCTGACAGAACGTTCCCTGGGACTCAGCATGACGTCTCTCACTTGGTTTTCGGTAGAGAAAGGCCCCCGACACAATATAACAGATGCAGACTACCGAAGCCGAAATTGGTAGGAGGAACAGACTAAGCAACATCAAGTTACAGCATCGTAAGGTGTCTCGCATTCGAATTGCAGTTGCCATCATAAGCCGAATCCGCAATTTGCGACGTTGCAAACACCTCAGTCGCGGAAATGTAGAGCGCAAAGCAAACAGGCAGAAAGGAGGCTCGATGCCTCAAATCTGAAGACGTATCTGGTTCCGACTTCGATGAGGTAAGGTACCTGGTAGGTATAGAGCCAGATGGAGGTGTTTATCGTTCAAATTTTCGTCAAAAGTCTCGTAGACATGGCATTCTCACAAAGATGTTTGCCAAGAGCTTTCTCTCGTAACCGAATACGGAACGATGTAAACAGCGGCATTCCAATAGTTCCTAACAAGATTCCAATCGCTTGGTATTTTTCGCATCATACGCATCATACAAGCCTTAGTCATGAAATTTGACTTCTAAGACGTCACCACTCGACATCCTACCTACCCTCTATATTATCTAACAGGGCTACGAAAGGAGATTAGATGCCTATGAAGCAAGGGAGTGCTCCTTCCAACTGTATGAATCCGATACGTGTATACATGTATCAAGACCTAGCGGGTAAAAGCAGGTACAGATCTAAATGTTCAACTGGACATTAACAGAGGCCCCCCCTGATCGACTTTTCTCACGAGACTACCAGGTAACTATTCCAAGACAATATGTCACAAGGGAAGTTTCATTCAATGACCAGACTCTTAGATGCAAAAATAGTTATGAACTTCTGCTGGAGTAAGATATGCTATACAATAAATGCTAGTCTTCTAGGTGCTGATTCCTGCAAGGTATATATGATGTTGCACTAATTCATGCCTGTGCCTTTATTCCGTTGGGCTGCTCGTTGACAGGACTCTCCGAAATATCCATGGCGTATCCATTAGTACGATCGTCAATTCCAGGATTAACCCCAAGCAGCTTTCTATGGCCGTTAGTAGACCCATTCATCTCGCCAGCACCCTTGAAGCCATTCGCAACGCTTTGGGTTTCTCCTAACACTATACCTTGCGATATTAGTAACTTCCCATAAAAGGAGATGGAGATATCCGCTGCTTGATATGTTTTGCGCTTAGATAGTAAGGGGTAACGAAGATTGAAAATCACTTACCGCCAGCTTCCCTCGCAGCTTTTTCCATGCTGAGATTCTCCGCCTTGAGATCCGTGTAACCAGTGTCGCTGCTGTCGACATATGCTTCAATACCAGCGCCCTCTCGGGGGTATGTCTTTGCGATTTCTTTATGTTTCTTGAGGGCTTCTTGTAGTTGTTGTGGGGTCACGTCATTGAGGAAAGTGCACGATCCTAAGGGGCTTGGTACAGCCAGTCGCAGCAATCCATCTCGAGTCTTCATGATCGCGGCAGTGCCTTTGTCTAAGACTTCATCATCAAATTGGGGATGGTCAATTGAGAGACCAGCTCTTGAGAACAGGTTCAACAACCGACGGTACTCTTTTTCTGGAAGCAATCCGCTTTGCATGGCCAAGGTAGCAGAGTAAGCCATATCAATTGAGATGGCATGTCCGTGGCGCAAAGGGGTCTCCGGAATAAGCTCATGCATAGGAGACCATCTACAAGTTTCATGTTAGCAAGTCATGATAATGCATCCAGAAGACCAACGAACTTACGTATGACCATATGCGATCACTCGATCAAGACCGATCTCATGGAGATTAGGCGATTCCAGCTTGAGCATCTCGTAGATGCCTTCACGGTTAATCTGCGGTCGCGTTAGCTTTCCTTCACCAGTCAGACGAAACCATACAGCTATAACTCACAATATCTGCTGCTCTGTGGACTTCATTTCTCGATCCATCAGCTCGACCGAACTTCGTCTCAATTAACTGCTCGCAAAATTTGTCCAGTAGATCGAAGACCTGGATATGAGAGCATGACGAGATCTTGATCAACTCGGCGAAACCATTCCGGACTTGTGCCACGGGTAGCGTTCGAAGGAACGTGAAGTCGAGGAACGTATGCAAGGGAGCATGGTAAGCACCAAGACGGTTCTTGTATCGACCATAGTTGACGGCTACCTTGATACTAACGCTAGCATCAATCAAGCCGATCACTGTGGTAGGTACTCGAATGAAGTTCGTGTTGCGACGATACGCAGCACAAGCGAACCCGGCAACGTCTGTAACGAGCCCTCCGCCAACGACGAGCACAGGTTCCTATACTCTATGATAAGCACATACCCTACAAGGCTAACCCAAGAGTTATCATACCTTTCGGATAATTCCAAACTCAGTCATACTGTCAGCTATTTCAAGGAAGGTGTCGATAGTCTTCGCCTTCTCCCCAATTGATGTCTGATGGACCTTGAGCTTCAGGTTGTAATGACTGAAGTAGTTCTCCATCTTGCGACCGTATAATCCGTACACATTCTTATCCGTAACAGCGAGAACTCGACCCCATTTCTTGTAACACTCCGCCAGATGCGAATTGGCAACGTCGAAGACTCCATCGACGAAAGTGAAGTCGTATTCAATCTTTTCGTAACCTTCGACGTGGAAGCCATGCTTGGTCTCTTGGACGTTTGCCTTAAGGTCGGACATTTTGAAAAATTTACACGTAAGTTAACCACCAAATGAACGTCTACGGTATAAAAATAGAGGACACGGGTGAAAGAGTAAATAGACTGGAGAAGCTATAATTCCTGACGAGTCAAGGACCTTGGAAGTTCAAATACAGATATATTTCATGATAGTGATTATCATACTTGACGCCTAAGTCGTCATGACTTCTCATTCGTAGCCCCTGAATGCTTTGTCTCACATTAGCGACATCCATTTCCGTCGCAGTTGACATGATGTTTCCTGGTCATGATAGAGCTATTTTCACAGAATGTATGTAACTCAGTACTAGATGAAAAAATAACTCCATTTAGTCCCGATCCGCACGCAGCAAGATCTTGCATTAGTCGAATTGAGTAAGACAGATCTCATAACGACCAAACATTGAATCGTGACTATAAAAATGGTCCACAGGTATTTCATTTCACAAATGGCTAGAGAGACTCTTTTCTCATAAATCATCTGTGTCATAGACTTTGAAGTCACTTAGACTGAGCGAGTAGACGTATCATAGACTCAAATGGTGAGACATGCGGACCTCTGGAGAACAATGGTATTCTCGAAACCCATATCTCCCAATCTACGACATACCGAATTCTCAATTTTAATTCCTAACATTAACCGGGATGGGCCGTTTAGGGCATCCCTGGGCCTTAGTGGCATGCTACTGCACCTGCGAAACATATCTATCGCGTGTCCGAGCGGATGGGACAGTCAATGACCTCAAGACTCACACGAAAGCATATAGTAATAATACCACACAACATTCTTAAACACTTTGCTGTCGTTGAATCTGGTGAATGACTTTTAGAGTAAAGTTATCGCCCACCAAGTTATACATATTATTTTCAACCAATTTGTTGTTCTGCGTTAACTCACTCAAAATCCACAACTACAAAACATCATGGCAGACCACCAGGGCTCGTTTCAGGGGGAGGCGTACCAACCGCAAGAAGAAATATACGTCAGTAAGCTCACAGCGTCCGCCCATATCCCTCACTGTCGGAGGACTGAAAACTTGCATTTCATATAGTTCAACGATGGCAGGGAGATCGAACTACTTCATTTCATTTACGGACACCCGCTTCTAGAGGTCATGAGAGGTAACCCTCAAAAGGTTCTAGATGCAATCGATAAATACGGAAAAACTAGGAAATATCTCAGTGAGTATTTACGGTTCTACGCCTTATTCCGCGATACTTTTCTAGCTTTGACATTTGAGCGCTTCTTGTTCGGGATGTGCAAATCGTAGACCAGATCTCTAAGCCCGAAAGGCCCTATGAGCATTTAATTGCTAACCCATTCGATAGTGAACATAGGCGAATATAAATCGAAAACGGTTACCAATCTAATCAGAAAGGAAAAACCACATATCGTGGTTGAACTTGGCGGCTACGTCGGGTATTCAGCCATCGCATTTGGGAAAGCCCTAAGAGATGCTGGTGGAGGGCGCTACTACAGCTTAGAGATGAACCCCGAGTTCGCTGCTGTCATCTCCTCGCTCGTTGATCTAGCAGGGCTTAGTGATATCGTGAAAGTGGTCGTTGGCCCAAGTGCTACATCCATTGAACGCCTATTCAAGGAAGGGGCCTTGGACCATATTGATCTCCTCTTCCTCGATCACTACAAGCCTGCTTACGTATCGGATTTGAAGCTCTGCGAGGAGCTTGGGTTGATTTCAATGGGGACCATCTCGGTGGCGGACAATAGTATGCTAAGCTCAGAACCCACTCCCGATTTTACTAACAGAGATACAGTCGTCAAACCTGGCAATCCTCCATACTTGGAGTATGTTCGGAGTACAGTCGAGGAGAAAAGGGGAAGGGCTGTGAATCATAATGAAAAGACTCCCAGGGGTAATCCCAACCTGGTATATGACAGCCAGTTTGTTGAAGGCTGGGAACCCAGCGGAGTACCTGTAAGTGTCCATCTTTCATTACGACCCGGTCGCATTGCCATACTAAGTTTTACTAGGATGCGATAGAAATCACAAGATGTGTCGGCGTAGAGTCTTGAGGTTTGTGGAGAAGCTAGGAATGTAAATAGTCGTGGTCTGATTGACCTGCGCCCGTCAGCCTCGAGTTCCAGTGATAAACTTCCAAATTCGTTAATTGAGCATATCCCTAGTAAATGGTATTCGAAAAGAGACGAGGTTCATGAAATCGAGTTGGCTTTCGATGCAAATATCTGTGGTCGGATGTAAGCCCTCATGCATTCCTGAGTAACTGTCGCCGAAGCGAGTCATGAATCATCATAGGCAGCCCCCATTCCAAGGAGTATTTTGCGGTGATGTATTGAGTCCGAAATCGCATACTTACAAAACTTCTTTGGCAGCTTCTAGTATCAATTAGCTCTATTTACAATATGACTCTCCCTTCAGAGAGTTGCCCGGACCATGCCTTCAGCCCCTGACAAGCGCGCTTACGCGACCCTGATCACGCGTAGGAGTTATCTAGCAGGCGTTATAATTCTCGCTGATACACTCAGGAAGCACAATGCCGTATTTCCTCTTATTGTACTCTACACACCGAATCTTCACCCAGCGGCAGTCAGAGCGCTCGAGCTCGAGTCATCACGAAGCAATCTCATTCTCCACCAATGCGACCGACTCTTACCTCCCGACGACGTTCGACCCACTTTAATCGCGGAGCGCTTCGAAGACACCTGGACGAAACTTCGCGTATTCGAGCTATTCGACTACGATGCGGTCTGCTACCTTGACGCCGACATGGCGGCATTCGGCAACATGGACTCGGTTTTTGAGAATCTAAACCAGCTTCCAAGGGATTGGCTAGTAGCGAATCACGTCTGCGTGTGTAACCTAGATTCTGATCCCTGGGCGCCCGAGGAATGGTGTACCGCGAATTGCGCATATACGCCGCAGTCTCACCCCTCAGCGCTCACCGAACCTACGCAACCAGTTGCTGGAAGCCCGGAGACGTATCAGCTCATGAATGGTGGTATGTTTCTATTCCGACCTTCAAGGACGCTGTGGGACGCCATGATGGAATTCTTCAATACAACACCCTTATTGTCTAGCTTCAAGTTCCCGGACCAGGACTTCCTTGCACACTTCTTCGCCGGAAGATGGAGAGCCATAGGCTGGCAATACAATGCTTTGAAGACGATGAAGTACTGGCATCCGAATATATGGCGTGATGAAGAGGTGGTTTGTTTGCATTATGTAGTGGATAAGCCCTGGACTAAGCGTGTCGGTCCTGATGGCGTCGCAGGTTACAGGGGGCTTGATGGGGCTACTCATAGCTGGTGGTGGAACGCCTACAACGCTTGGGAACGAGATAGGATGAAAATCCCCGGCAATGGGGACGAAGTAATCTCCCTAGTAAGAAAAGGCGTTGCGCCACCACCCGGCGAGGTTCATGGCTGGGCGGACATCGAACGGGATTTTGATATGAATGCAATTGGGGACGGTGTTCAGGCTTTCGCCAACAAGAAGACTTGAATTGCACGTGAGTTTGGTGTCGATATAAGTTCTAAGGGAAGCAGGACAGGATAGTTACCCTAGAGATACGTGTAAATAGAGATTGATGGGAGGTCCAAACAGACTCCGTTGCAAGGGGATGGGCTTTAAATATTCTGTATTCATACCCAATCTATATTCCTATATCCAGTCCCATACACCCAAACTTGCTCTATCCTATTCGACCTAATTTCCAAGTAATCCAGAGTCAAGTTCCCTCCCATCCCACCTATTTTATATCATCAACCATGTTACGTCGTAGCCAATTCTATATCTCCTTAACGAAGCCGACCTCAACGACCCTATCCATAGCAAGCCTCAGGTTCGCGATCTTGGCGCGCGTGTTCTCCCTGATCCAAAGGAACGTGGTCAAGGCAATGCGCCGGAAGTATGATGCGGGGTGCTTCTTAACGCGCATCTGTTCCTTACCCACGACGTACATCACCTTCGCGGCGAAGGCGCGGTCCAGCCTCCCCAACTCCGCCTTCGTCGCCTCGTCTCCGAGTGCAACCACGGCCCTGTTTCTGTCTGCCTGCTTAGCCGTTGTCCTCTTTTCTCGGGCCTCCCCATCTGCTTGACAGCCAGCGCCCGTCGCCGCCCCGTCAGCCTGTGCGTGTGTTTGGTCATCCGCACCGTCTCTTCGTGCCGCAGAAGGCTCCTCGTTCTCCTCGTGCTCCTCGTTCTCGTCGTGTCCGCCCGCCTTGCGGATGATGAAATTGCGCACCTGCTCGTAGATCAAAGCCGCCAAATCCGGAGTGATGACCTCATCCATGAAACCGTGTCGGACCACCAGCCTATAACAGCCCGGAACGGCCGTGATCCGCGAAATAGCGTACCGCTCGCTCGAAAGCACAGACGGCGCCTCAACGGGGTGAAGGTGAAAGAACACCATAGCATCCGGGACGGTACCGAATTTGCTGACGAACTGCGTGAACACTGTCGGCGTCAGCACGCCCGTCTTGTCGAAGTATATACCCAAGCCCCTGATACGGCTGACAGGGCCGCCACCCCAGCGGGCTCCCATAACCAAGGGGCTATCGAAGGTGTCGTCAGTCCGGTGGAGGAGCTGTGCGGGCCGTAATTGGTCTTGTGCCTCTGCGCGCCATTGATTTTCCTTGCCGAAGCGCCAGAGCAAGAAAATACAGGCAAGGACACCCGCGATCGTAATTGTGAACCAGGCTCCATCTGGAACTTTGTTGAGCGCCGAAGATAAGTACAGGCCGTCGACGGTGGCGAAGAATAACCATGGTATGACAACCAGGAACGGGGACAGGCCCCACACGATGAGGGAGGCGAGGGTCACCATGCATGTATCAAAGAATGTTACGAACATGACACAAACGCTAGAAGAACATTAGCGAGTAGCGCGGAGAAATTTACAGCTGGTAGAAGAGCAGGGTAGCTTACCCGTACGCATTTCCGAGGCGAGTCGTGTTGGAGTAGACGCAAGTGACAAGAATAGTTCCGCACATCAGAACCCAATTGACGAAAGGTACATACAACTGCCCATGGAATTTCGTCGAGGTATGGACCACCTTCACTTGCGGACAGTAAGACAGTTTCATCAACTGACTGATGAGCTGCGCGAGTAGCTATTAGCATCAGGTCTCCTGACAAGGGGCAAGTCATCACTTACCTGAAACACAGCTGTAATCATGGCCTGCGAGGCAACGATAGCCGCCAGTATAGCCACGATCAAACTAGGATACAACATCCCGGGTGGAACAGCGTTGTAGAACGGATTCGAGTAAGCATCAGGATGTTCACTGATGTATGCAGCCTGTCCGACGTATGCGAGCAGCAGGCAAGGGTAACACCAGGACAGCCAACTGATCTGGATAGCTCTCATGCTGAAGGCGCCAAGGTCCGCGAACAAGGCCTCGACGCCAGTAAAGGCGAGCAGAATACCACCAAGCATCCTCCAAGCAGTCGTCTTTTTCTCCATGAAGAAGTGGATAGCGAAGTAGGGAGAGAAGGCCTTCAAGACCGAGTGGTCATACATGGCCAGGTTATAAATGCCAAAGCCGGCATTGAATCCAAGCCATAGGATCACAATAGGGGCGAATGTAGTCGCGAGCTTGGTGGTGCCGAGGGGCTGTATGATGAAGAGTAGCACCAATATCCCGCATGTTGTTCCAACAATGGTAGGGCTGCTTATGTCGGGTTTCACAACCGAGAGCCCCTGGACGGCACCAAGGACTGACTGCGCAGGCGTAAGAACGCCGTCGGCGATAACCATTGAAACAGAGAGGACGCCAATAGTCTTCAGCAGACCACGGGTGACCTTGCTTCGCTCGATGGTGGATCGAAAGGTCCGATTACTAGGCCGCATGTCTTGGGTCCGATGCCGCTCCATCTTTACAAGACGCGCCTCTCGCGGATCGCGGTCGGTGATATTGGCCTGATGGGTATTAATAATGGCAATGTAGGTATTCCGCGGGTTTTAATCACTCACATATCGAGTGAGTAACGAGTAGCAGCTAAAAGTACCCCCTTCTCCTTGATTATCGGCATGTAAGATGATCAAGATATATTTCAGCGTCACCATGATTGTCAGGGACCAGACCACCACAGAGAGCACCTGGAGAAGGTCATTGTAGGTAGGCCTATCCGTAAAGGTACTCGAATACACATATAGAGGACTATATTATTGAAATTTAGCGACATGAAAAATATTGTGCTCGCGAAGTAGGAGGCAATTTACCTCGTTCCGATGTCACCGTAGATGGCACCCACTGATTGGTATGCCAGCCTTTGATGCGGCTTGTTAGCATTGAATCTGTAATTCGATGTACTCTACAATCAAATGGGAGCTACGCTACCAAAGCAACGTGGTACCCTTGAAGACCTGTTTCTTCCGGCCGTCGTCGCGGATCCAGTCGTCCTCATCTTCGTCGAGGTGTTCGCTGCGTCTTTCGAGGGAGACGCGGGAAATTGTGCGGCGACTGCGAGTCCGCGACAAGCTGCGCGTGTGGTAGACGCCTCCAAGATCAGGGCCGCTACTAGAGTCCACCGGCTTGATAGACAAGCTGTCATCCGCGGCGATGGTGATCCTTGGTGTCGCCATAGTAATTCATCCGGATTACTGTTATTGCAAGAACATTGTTGAGTGGTTCAAGTACGCAAATGCTTTCAATATCACCGCACAGCACCACATGCAAATTTTCGTTTGGATTAATACATTGGAGGGTATTAATATAAGAGACCTGAGAATCGAGATGGTGTGATCGCCCTAGACTAGAGCGACGCCGGCGGCCTCTTTTCAAGAACCTGGGATCCCCGACGAATTGGCCTATCGCCTTTCATCCGATAAGGCGGGCTCTTTGAAAAGGCAGCATGCAGAATGTGGTGCTCCCCCCGTTTGTTTTTGCACGTGGGAGCCAACATGGGATGTGCAGCTTGTTTGGGGGGGGGGGGGGGGGGGGTTCCAGACCCAGGCGCCGAGAAAATGACACCGGTCTGACTAGGGCTTTAAGCATTATCAACGACACTGACGCTACATCATTTGAAGAGCCTTACTGATTTGGGGTAGCTTCTCCTCCTCATCCTTCTCGTAGCTTCAACACATTTGGATTAGTGGGCGGACACGACTGTTAGCGGCTGCGCGAAAAAGCTTGTTTGATGGCTAGAATTACTAGCAAAAGATATGAGACGAATGTAAGCGAAATTCTCCGACGGCTCCATGTCACATGACGTAAATGGTATTCGATAAGGGTTGCACGGCCAAGTCCAATCCCACGGATCGATATCCATGGATGTGTGAAAGTAGGATGGAAATACCGGCTTGTCGAATTGGAGAGCTCGGCGTCCTTATCTAAAGTATGCCTGATGGTAAGTTGCAACAGTCATCAAAATAGAATTTGGTAAGGGTTGATCGGCGGTGTGGCACATGGGCATGGACTTGGGCTTTCAAGGTTCTCCTCCCATTGGAATTGGAAAATGGCTCATTCCGGTTGTATGCGAGGACTCGTCGCGGAGAACCCAAGCGAGGCTTTGATTGCTGGAAAAAACAACTCCAGACGCGAAAGTAGTTAATTACAATCCGCCAAGTTTTGAAATATAAATCTATAGATATAGTCAGCAAGCGATGGCGGTCACCTGCTCAATTAGGTGGTTTTCGTGAAACATCGACGGATGGGCTTGTGTAAACAGCGCGCAAGTGTTGGTGAAACAGGTGCTCAGAAGGGACATGTTGGAGCGGTCTTGTAAACCGAAGGTATGCGGTTGGTGCATGTAACTCTCCGAGACAGGCAGTCGTAATTACAGTTGGATGTCGTGTAACACGAATTGCAGTAGATAACACAATCATCTTGACCATAAAGAAGAACCGAATCTTCGTCTGTCTAATTTTGTCTTGCGCCAGTTCGAATCTTTTTCCTGACCTGAAAACTCAGGTCAATAGTTCAAGCAGCCATCAAATGTCGACATACACCACTACACGCCCAATATCACTTACCATTACCTGAATTTAGTCCAATTGATCAATTGTTTCTCCGTTTTTCTGCGCGCCGTTGGTTTCACTCGTTACCTTAGTACCGTCCTCACGAGTAATAGCCACAGTCCAGCCGAAGTCGTCCTTGATCTTTCCTAGCTGGATGCCTTTGAGCTGAGTCAAAAGACGCAAGCAAATTGAACCGGCATCCTCCTGGGTATCGGGGATGTAGGTAACTTTTTCGATGCCTTCCTCGGTCGATAAACGCGGGTGCTTCCCGATAGCAGAGGTAATTGATTGAGGTGAAGCAGGGTCGACGCGCCGGGTGATGGACCGAATTGGCACCAGCGCTGCAGCAGTGCCAGCAGCCATGACTTCGGCGAACTTGGGAAGTTCCGAGTATTTGATCTCGAGCCAAGTTAGCAACATAGATGTACGCTCGTCCTATGAATAGAGATACTTACAGATCTCTTCTCCACCTTCCACCCAAAGCTACGGCCAATGTCCGTCACACTATCCGCTGTCACGCTCTGGATTACATTCTTCGAATCTGGCACTACGAGCGTCACGTCGTCTCCGTCCACAAGAGCGCCGATGAAGCCACTTGTGCTGAATTCATCAACCTCCGAATGCGTCGCGCTATCAAGGTGAAGCGTGATGCCGTATCCCTCAGCTCTTGCTTTATCGCTCCATCTGAGCACAGGGGCATAATTGCCCCCGACCTTGGCGCTTCCCGTTCCGTTCGGGGCCGCACGGTCAAACTCGTCCAATATCAGTGCCTTGACCGGATGCGTACCATGGTATACTCCAGTGGGAAGGACGTAGACGCAGAACATGTATTCCTCGGGGGGGTTCAGGCCTAATTGTGCGCTGGACCCGTAGACCTGAGGTCGAATATACATAGCGGCGCCCGTCTCGTGGGGTGGAACGTACGCAGCATTGAGAGAGACGGCGGCTTTCACGGCATCGAGGAACAGGTCGGTAGGCACAGGAGGGATCGAGATGAACTCGGCCGATTGTTGCATCCGGACGGCATTACGATCAGGTCGGAAGACCTGTATATCGCCAGAGGGGTTGCGGAAGGCCTTAAGGCCCTCATATGCTTGTTGGCCATAGTTGAGAGATGGGGCCATGCCATGGATACGGATGTAGGGGTCAGTCACGAACTGGAGCGGCGACCATTTACCGGTCTTCACCGAGTAGTGTGACTCAATATGCCCATTAACTTATACGGCCGAGATGTTAGTCAAAACCTTCGTATTACTGACCTCGGAGGTGCAGGAAGGCGAGCTTACCTTCACGGACTCGAAAGCCGACATTGGACCAGTCAATGGTATTGACCGGTGGTGGTGGGAATGATGCCATTGTCCAAGTCTTAGCCTCGGTTTAAGTCTTAGGGGTTGATGCTACTTTGCTCGAGCCTCAATTGATCGCAATCTCGCCCGATTTTTATTATTTCGGAATCTAGAGGACACTTTTCAAAACCGTGATCAAGCTGACGATATGCGATCAATTCATTGGCTCTTTGACTCGGTGTGTATATGGATTTCGTTCCTCCCGTAGGGAAACCTGGAATTGCCCAGGATACCTCCGAAGATCGGAATCGCGGGGCTATTTTCCAGTGCGTGGGGCCCTGAACATCAGCTGAGTCAGCTCTATCAGCTTTGGTATTGCCTGACCATTTGCGTTCACCTGCTGATTTCCAGCACTCCCAAATTCCACTTGCAGCTGGAGACTTACGAACAAATGGCCTTGGTAGAACTACGGTAGGAATCTGATCGCTTAGAAGTTAACTTGATTGATTTGGACCTCCGGACTGAAATACACGCAAAATTAGCTGTGGCTTTGTTCCTCAAATATTCCTTCAACATGACTTCTTTGCTCGAATCCTTTGAACCATAGTCAACCAATATATGGTGTTGCTTTCTTCCTATCAACTAAACCGCTGAACCCAGGTGCGATGCCCCCTTTAACGTGACGTAAAGTCTCCAGTAGAGCTTGAGCCCACTCCCTAGTCCATGAATCCAGTCAACTCAGATCCACTGTTATGATGAATGGCGAGGGTCAATAAAGCTCCCAGAAGGACTGAGCTTCCTTGGCAATCCTGTTCATTGACATGCCTCGAAGCTTTTGGGATATTTTAATCATCCCATCAGCCCACCCATAGCAGGTAGCCGGACGAACGAGAAACTTATCGGTGTTGCTCACCCGCCCTCCCGGCCGCCCAGCTGCCCGAGCCCTTCTCCCATAGATACAATTCTTTGCAGGCCTCTCGGATTCCGAAAGAGAAGCCATTCATCATGGCATAGAGAGTAGCCAATCTAGACAAGCCGTATCAACAGCTCCGGAAGACATTCGAGCTCGCCACGTCGTGCTTGGACACAAGCGAAAGGAATCACGGACTGAAGCCCCTTGCCTTGCCATTACTCATCTCCTTCGCAGCCAGTTACGGCTCAGCGGTCGTTGATTTGTTGCATTGAATTCCCCGTTTTAGGGTTAATTGGGATACGAGGTCGTAACCCAGGACCAAAACCAGGTGTCCGAATCAGCCGTCGGCGAAGGGCTTGCAGGACTTGTAGGCTCCATGTCGTCGTACAATGTTGGGATAATTTCTTTTTGTCGTTGACTCCTTTATTGTCGGATTTCTCTCACGGGTTGCCCGTCCGAATAGTTGCGTAAATGCGACCGTCCGACCTAACAGGGTTCTAGATGAAGGTCGGATTTCCCAGCTTCTGCTACTAATCAACCATCGATGAGCCTGGTGTCCTGTTTATATACGCGTGCTTGCACACGCAGCGGAAATTGGCATGTATAAGAATATATCCCCGTAATCAACGGAACTCCGGATGGAAGTGGTGGGTGTGAGACGGAATACTCGGTCTTTCTAACCTTGAATCGGCTGCGGCACTCAACTCTCAAAGGGGCGCCACCCTGTCCAAGATTCTGACAATATATACCAATAATTGATGGGGTTTTATGAGTACAGAAGGCTTTGTATGGAGTTGGAAGAGTTATAATCACAGATTGCACATCAATGACGTTAACTCTCAACAGTTGGATTTGTAATTAGTTCGGAGCTATGATTCGGAGCGTCAGGGAGTGAGGGGAAGGAAGATGTGCAGCGCTACCGGCTCCTTTTCAACTTCCCCGAAACCACGAATCCAGCCCTCAAAATCTCCAGTTGAAACCGTTTAATGTCCACCTCTTTAGCCCATATGTTTCAATTTCATGAACCAGCCTGATCAAGTGAGCCCATCGCAAGTAGCAACCTCGAGCGTTAGGCATCGGTGCTCCGATGCGGGTATATGACGATCGCTGTGGATCGGTGATTTCAATCCCACGATATCGAATGATCAGTCGGAGTTTCCATGTGCCGAGACACCTCAGCTCATGTCCGTGCCAAGTATATCTTATGAGACGGATATTTAACGAAACGCGATGATAATTCGACTGGTAAAGATATTTACTTTTACAGCTCAACGCAACCGTGTCGTTGGAACCTCGCGCCACGCCTCATCCCCGCGGCACTCTTCCGCGTACTGCATACGCATGCATGATTCTAGATCTATGCCGGTACTTTAAAGTCAAGCCCATCGTCTGATGCTCGCATGTCCTTCTTGAGTAATCTCAAACATAGCCGGATCGTCGAACCTTCATATGGCACAATTGTATATATCTCTCGGAGCGTCTAGAACAATCTGCTGATTATGGGAACGTATCGAGCCATTGTGAAACACCAGGCTCCTGGACTCTTGGCCATCGTATTATCTGCAGAGTGACATCGGTATCTAACGTACTATCAAAACACCAGGTCCATAGTGTGATTATATCTACGAAGTGGTGTCGAGGCTCCAATGGAAGCAACAACGCGCAACACTTCTTACCTCACATTTATCTCCGGGCTCGGAACTCCCCGTCTAGAATAGCAAGACAGCCGTGCCAAGCCTACATAGAAAAGGGATGGGAGGCCATTGACTTTAATTGAATCTCCTGAGGATGAGACGAGCTACGAGTAATTCCTATCCCACAACTAACCGGCGCGGGGATGTGGATAGGACGGTTATTATAGGAGTGTGAGGAAAGTTAGCACCAGTAGACTTCCCTTGCACTAAATCTCTCAGCCCCTTGGCCATAGCTTTTGAGTTTCGTCGAGGGTAGAATAGGGTGGTTCATTCCCGAAGAGTAAGGCTAAATCAATGAATAAGGTGATGTAGACTACTTTATCCCTGGTATGTAACAGGAGAGTGAATGCCATAGCCATAGTGAATATGTACTGCCTCTACAAGTTAGCCGAACGTCGTCTGATGCCAAGTACGCAGTTCCTTAAGGCCGACAGGAGTCTACAAGGTCAAGCGTGTGAATATAAAGCATAAAGCAGCGACACGATAGGACAGAAAACACGCTAGAAGATTGCGGAATCATCTATTCATAGACTTATCCGCGCGAATGAACGGGGAGTTTGCTATCAATATGTACAGGTTGATCGAAACCTCCACGTCTTGTACCGAAATCTCAGAACCAGTAGTGTGCCATTATATTCCATCAACTTAACCAAACGTCGTCTCATCATTGTATGTACGCCACTCCCACTAATAACCGACACCCAAGTGGATTTTGTCTCCTTTGCGAAGCCGACCAATCTAAAACGCGCCCCAGATCATCCCATTTTGCCCGCAAGGAAATGCCATCGTTCCCAAGCGGGCTATTATACAGTTCTAGAACGGGACCATCTTGGAAAGAGAACCCAGAACTCATGAACACCGCTCTAATGCGTATCTCCCTGTTTTGATACAAGACCCTAATGATAGGGAGGAGTCTCTGTTTCGGCTATGAAATGCAGATATGAAGTGCCCTACGCGCTCCATGCCATCAAGGGCATAACGCCAAGTAGAACGCCGGAACCAGTAAGAAGCCCAAAAGTGCCCATAGACGCCATCTACGCCAATAACGAGCCCATCCGCTCTATTGTAGAGGCCGCAACCCTTTCAATCTAGGAAAGTCCGGCAAGCTTTTGTAGCGTTACGAGAACACCTACATTGTGATTAGTCTGGCTTGATGATAGGATGGCTTGCTAAATGTTCACTTACCGCTAACACCCTGAGCCAAAGTAGAAGTGGCCTCGGTATTTCGGTTACCTAAGCTTACCGTGACAACTTCCTTTACCCCGCCCTTGCCCTGTAAACTGTTAGCCCATTTGTAGACTTTCTCATCCTCACGGCCATCGCCGACAACCATGAGAAAATCGACTGGGCTCTGCGCAGCTTTGTTCATATCCTCGAATATTTGGACAGCGGCAGTCTCTTTGGTCCAATCAATTGACTCGACAACAACACAGTTGTCTAGTTGTGTGGCATGTACCCGCTGTTCCTCACAAGATTCGTTGATATGTCCGGTCCAATCGCTTGCTTGCCGCTCGGCATTGGCGTAGTCTTCCGCATTCTTGTAGTGGAAGATCAATGAGCAGTTGCGGTCCTCAATTTCCGATCCAGGGGTGCGCTCGAGATAGTATTGTAGTATTCCCCGAACCGACTCTTTCCACGTGGTAACCTTGTCGTGGTCTGCTACCTCGGTCCAGGTACTTCTACCTGCGTTCTTAATGAAACAGCCGTTCTCGGCTATGAGGCCCAGGTTAGGAACTAAGCGGAAAAGCCGATCAAGCTCTTCAGGTCGGCGGCCGGACATGACGTATACGGTATTCCGAGGATCCTCAACCAGATCGTTCAACACATCTAGGGTACGCTAATAACTTGTTAGCATCATCTATACGTGATTAGGGCTAGGGAACAGCGTGACTAACCTGAGGATTCATTGGAATGATCTCGTTCATCGGGCCATAGGGGATCAATGTGCCCTCCAAATCGAGGAAAAACAGTCGATTCTGACTATGAGAATACCGCTGGGCAAGGGTGGTCAAATTTAGTCGAGGCACGGAAGTCTGATCATGACGATGTTGCTCTTCGTAGACATGGTCAAGAGACGCTAAATACCCTGCAAACCAATGGCTTCCGGTGTGGTGGCTAACAACTTCGCGAAGCGCCTCCCATCGTTCCTTTTTCTCCTCTTCTGACATTTCGAGAGCCTGCTTGATAGCTTCGGAGCATTGCCGGTAACTCCACGGATTGACAGTTAATTCTTTGCTGCCAAAAAGTGATGAGGTGCCTGTGAACTCTGACAAGATGAGAGATCCATGCTTTCTGTCGGAGTATTTCCCATCCTGGCAGACAATGAACTCATGGGATGTAAGATTCATACCCTCGCGTTGGCTAGTAATCATAAGGGCGTCTGCGATTGTCAAAAGGGCGAGGTACTGAGGATACGGAATATCCTGCTTCAGATACACGAGGGGTAAATAGGCGAGATTGGCCCAGTTCGAGTTCACTCTGGTAACAATGTCTCCAACTGCAGCGTCAAGGTCCGTCTTCTCACCAGTAGACAAAGCAACTTGGATCAGTACGACCTTATCTCTCCATTCAGGGTTCTTGTTAAGAAACAGCTCATAGGAGAGGAGCTTCTGCCGAACTCCACGAACATGGTCAAGCTTGTCACGGGCGACAATGATCTTCTTGTCCTTGTATCGTTCTCTCATGATTCCAATCCATCTCATTACCTCCTCGTCTTTGCGATGGGTATTGAGACTGACCGGGTCAATACCAATGGCAGAATTCATAACATTCACGAACCGGTCCTCCAATTGGACCCCGTCAGGTGTCGCCTCCACGGAGAGAAGTCGGCTGCATGTCTGCAGAAAGTGGCGAGTATACTCGTGGATCTGAAACCCAATCAGATTTGCGCCGAGCATACCCTCGAGCAGCTGCTTTCGGACGGCGAGACATCGGAAGACTTCGGAGGAAGGGAAGGCAACGTGCAAAAACAGACCGATTTTCGCATCCGGGAGCTTCTTGCGGATCATCCCAGGAACTAACAGTAGGTGGTAGTCGTGAATCCATATCGTATCACCACGTTTCCAATTCTTCACGATCTTATCTGCAAAAGCTTGGTTGAGGTTGACATAGAACTGCCAGGAGTGGTCTTCATATGCTTTGCTTTTCGGGTTGTCGGGGATCTGGTAGTGGAAGACCGGCCAGAGAATTTGCTTGCAGAAATGTAAATAATGACCATCAAAATCTTTGTCCGAACAGAACACGGGGTACATGTTGAACTCAGTGATGAATCGGTCATTGATGTCTTCTTTCTGCTGGGTACCTTCGAGCGCATCCGTGGGCATGCCCAGGGTGCCCACCCAGGAGTACTCCTCACTATGACCATCGCGCGCCGCGGCTTCTGCCGCATTACGAAGACCACCATTGCCTTGGTCTGCATTCACAATGCGCCAATTGGCGTGGGCAAAGACTCTGTCATGACTGTCGCTTCGAGTTGCTCGAGGCTGAAGAACTCCTTGTCGACCAAGCTCCTTTGCCTTCTCCAAAGTCCTGGCGTGCTCTAAAAGGGAAGCTGGGGGCGGTGAATTCGCTCGGGATTTTGGCTGATTCGCTCGTCCACCCCATTTCGGCGATTCTTTATCGGCCGGAACCCTGAATTCTTCGTCGTCCGAAGCGTTTAATACACGCAAGCCGTCTTCATTAATGAAGAAATTATCGTCGAGGTAAGTGGTTTCCTCCTCGGGGGTCTTAGGAGGAGTAATCGCGGGGTCGGGGAACAGGCTGGTACGGAGTTCAAGAGGGGGTCGTTTCGGTGCCTTTTTATTGCTATGCCTCTGGCTGTGGCGCTCACTAGCAGGCGGCGCATCTGGCAGCTTGAAATAGACCGTTTTCGGGAGGAACCTAACGGACGAAGAATTAGATATAGCTCAAAACCATTCGTGTGATTCCCCAAATTAGCGGTCAGGCCAATATTCCACATTGGCGCACGTTTCTCATGGAACCTGGTCGTAGCTCCCTCTAGCCAACCAGCGAAGAGAATGAAGAAGCCAACAGCTCAGATAGTAACGTCATAGGAAAAATTGTAAGATATCGCGAAGCCCGAGCTCCAATTAACGAGCTTCAACATATCTTGAATGAAGACAGGCTGTAATTGAGAGGGAAGAAATAGAAAACACTTACAATGAAGCTAGAAAGATAGTCATTGTGAAAAGGATCTGATATTGGTATAACCGAGTACGTTCGTGCAAGGTTATTCTTGATGCGGGCCAGACTGCAACAGATCAAGGCAGTCCGGGTAAGGAAAGGATTATAGGTAAAACTGAAATTGCAAGTTCATAGGAAGAGAGTTGATTGCCTATGAGGCGTTGAGCGTTTGGTGAGTTTGACTTGTTAGTTGCTTGCCAGCCAAAGTCGAGTGAGAAAAAAAAGTTCTGAGATCGGACGTCGTTCCTTTAAGAGTCGGGTGACTGTACGGCGAAGGGGAACGGGGGGTAGACGGACACTACCAGGAGAGGCTAGTAGGAAATATTATTGATCGATGATAGGTCAGGGTGACGCAAAAGGATACGAAACTGCTCAAGGGGAATGAGCATTAGCCATCGAGATAAAAGCTGGGTAAGCTGGGGAGCTCTTGGGTCAAATTGATGTCAGTGTGTATGTCAATTTAGGACTAAATTTAGGTTGGCATGTAAATTCGTACTGGTACTGGGATGACCTCCGTAACACTCACTAGGCGCTAACAAAAATGAGCAACCAGTGACGTACTCTAAAAGTGAAAAAATAACCAGGGATACCTGTACCTCCCTCATGTACGTCTAACCTAGCCAAGTTCCCCTCGGCGGAGCTTCTAGCAGGGTTACTACGTTGCTACAGGCCTTAGCGCAGCTGCCGTCAAGCTCTTTTTCTTGCCGTCCTGCCGCTGGAAAGCTGACGCAGACCACATGGAAATCTCACTAATACCGGGATTCTAGATACTGTATCTATAGGTAGTAAGTAAAAGTCATTTCTCCACTCCACGGCGACGGCGCCTTTTCTCGAGTGTCACTGCAAAAGAATCCCATCTCAATTTATCGAAGTTTGACGTAGTTGGGTTGCACGGAGGAGCGAAAGCTCCAGTTCAGAGCAAGACAGAACGTTGAACGAAGACCCATGGATATTTTCTATGACTTCATAAATTATATATCAATAGCTCCTTCTCCTACCTTGGCTCAATCTGAATATCCCAAGGACATTTTGCTCCGATACAAGGCTCTGGTTGACTCAAGAAGTTTGGTGTGGTTGATGAGAATTCTGAGAATCACAGCCTTATGAGGGGATCGAGTATTCTAGCAATTTCCCTACCGAACCCAGCCCAGTTTTCTAGCTTCTTTGACTTTACCCTGGAGGTTTTGGTCCGACGCTAACGCCTCCGCCGTCCGTAACATCGATGCTTCTACTAGTGTAGGTAAAGTTCCAAGAGGGCAAGATCACTGGACTGCGTGGACAGCGAGCTTGGCTGGCTAGATCAGGACACCTTCCCATGCTGTATCAAGAAAAGACGCGAATTTTCTGAAGGATGAGAAGATGCAACAATCCAAGACCGAATATCTGGGGTTCTGCATTGAAACAGTTGCCGAAATCCCCGGTAGCCTCTGGTTATTCACCTCCCCACCTGCAAAGGAAGCTCTGCAGTCTCGACGTCGCCCTCCTTTTCTACCGATTTGTCTGTGTTGCGCCTGGCTTACTGCTCCTATCTGTAAATTGTACTTCAGATCCTGAGCACATTGTGCTTCCATGAGGTCCCATTGGCTGTTCCAATACGTCTACCGACACGGGCTATAAATGGACCACCGGGTTTCCCCGCAATGCAACCTGTTCTGTCGGGTGTTTGCGGACGCGGCCTTGAAGACGTGTGATGGCTTCAAAAATCGAGAATTTCCTTCGCCCAAATCCAAGATACCCAATACCGTGGCTATTCCCTAATCTACCCAAACACGGGCGATGTTACTCATCAGCCAGGGAAGCTTGAAACCAGCCAGTCCGGGGGAATACCAAGGTAATTGGCCGTTTTAGCCTACTAAGACCATGATGCATTAATACCTGAATTAAGTTCCATTAAGCCGCAACCTGTCGTGAACTCGTTGAAAGCTCTATCTCGAAATATCAGTTGCATGTATTGAAGAATGCCAACTAACCAGTCGGGTGACGAATTTGATGACACCCCACACCAAAACAAAACATCTTTTTCAACCCTTTGAAAGAAATATCCTAAATATCAACAACGACAATAGCTATTCAATTATAATTTATATCAAATTAATCGCAAGGAGCTATTTTAATTACTTCTTATTTTTATTAATTTTTTTACGCTATCGTTGTATTAAACAGGAAGATGCCATTTCGTATAATACCTTTCGCAACTTTCCGTAAAGTTAAAATACGCGATATCATTAAATTCTTCGAATTTTATTATAGCGCTAGATTAGTCTATGGGATAACAAAAGCTGTAGAATTAATATATAATTTTCTCATAATTTTTACGATTTTTTTCAATTAATTATTAAATATAATAGATGGTGTTGTAAAGGGGGAAGAATGCCAAGACTGTGCCATCAAATAAATCACCAGGCTGCTAACATAAGAACTTTGAACCTCAGAGAGCCTAGAACCTTCTAAAAAGTTGCAAAAGGATGCACGTTCGATGCGGCTTTCCTGAAATGGCATCTCCTTGATGCCCAAGAAATCTCAGGGAAACTCACATGCTTATACGGCCTGGCCGTCGGCCGGGTCCCCGACCATGTTCTTCTGCAGGGGAATGCGAAATTTTTTGGTGCCTTCAGCTAATTGGCACGCAACCACCAACTCCTTCGTGATTTTTGCTCTCAATGCGCTGAATCACAGCACCGAATACATTCGTGTTCGCTACCTGATGTACATGGCCAGAGGGCACCCCTTCAAGAACGTGCATATAATTCGGATCCCCTTCTGATCACGCGGCAAAGAGTAGATCGTCAACAACTACCGCAATGCGCTTCAATCCTCCATTCATGTACAGCCACGGCCAAGAATGGTAACGCGTTCTCAGGCACTAACAAACGCTCCATATATGTGGAACTTGGGTATTGGCTCGATAGATACAGCAACCTCCAGGTCAACAGTCAACACTATGTTTTCGCAACTAGAACATAACAGATACCTAAGAATACTATTCCATAACCAACTGACCATGCACACTCTCGAAGCTTTGTAAAAGGCTGTCACATTCTTGGCACGCCATGTCGAGACCAGTCCATCAGGTTGTCTTGCGTACCTCTCGCTCAAACCAATAACCTAACGAACCACACACATGGTGATTACCCCGCTTTCTTTCTTTGATATTTCCAGTTTGGCATCTATGTGCGGAGGCTTGCATATGATTTCGCAAACACCACTTAGGTTGCATCGCTTTTGGCTTCGACCGCCCGGCTGGTGGGCTAGTTAAGCGCGCCTGAAAAGAATTAAGCGCTTGGCCATTACCCCCCTAAAGAAGATATTTAGTCATACAATACCCATTTATACTATCATGACCGAAGTTACGTAGAGCTAGTCCAATGTATAATTCTGCGAGTCATAAATTATGTTTCTCCTCAGCAAACGAGCGACTGGAGTATAAATTTATGTACGATAACATCATGACTTGACCTCAAAATCGGATATACAGTTGAATCTGTCGACTCGGCTGCAATCCCGGTTGCCACGGGGCAAGACCGTTAATGAACTTATGCAGGAACGGCCCGCATTTCGTGTGCCACTTGGTTGGATCGTCCAAACTTGCACTGATGATCATCTCTGGGGGAACATACTACACTACATTGCCCACAGAAGGTTACGTGGTTTAGATTCCCATCTTCTCTTAGCCATTATTCCCCATGCTCAATTCCTAGGGTGACATTCGGTCACAATTAGGACGAGTTGCCATTTTACAGTAGGTATCATTTACAACCGCCAGTAGTCTAACCGCTTAGTAAACGACGTCTGTAGTCTGGCGGCCAGAGCGGTCCAGCTTCCCAAGTGTGTGGAGCCCGGCAGTGAGCTTATCTCGACTCAGCTCTGGAACTACATTTTCCAATCAATTGCGCCAGAGCCGTACAGCTTTGTCTTTCCCACCAGAACCGACCAGCCGGCCGTCCAACGACCAATCCAACGCGTAGACCTCATCTTCGTGGCCGGGTAAATCGACCGATAACTTGAAAGACCGCATGTCCCATACCTTTAGAGTAGTATCCCTTGATCCAGAGCAAAGAAGACGCTATCAATCACATGTCAGCTCCTCCTCAAACACCATGACAACCGCGCCTATGAGAGATTTATTTCCTTCAAGGGCTTCAGACAATTCTGGGTGAAACGCTGAAATAAACTAGGAGGAATCACTTACCGAATCGGCCGAGAAAGCACACTGGTATACCGGCGCGACCTACCGACAGTTAGCAATTGCATATTCCTTGACGGCCGTAGCAAAGCCGTAAGTGGTCAATAGAGGCTTTTTTTAAATAACGCGATCTATTAGAGATAATGCGGACTTACATGACCTCGTAACGTTGTCAGAAATTTCCCGTCGCTGCGTATCATATTAGCAATTTTCTGTTTCTCATAGGCCCTGACACCGAAGTCCAGGGAGTCGGATGCCAATGACTTACCGGCCCCATATCTTAATGTGATTATCCCAACCAGCACTAGCAATCAGTGTGCCGTCTGGCGAGAATGAAACGTGATTCACTTGCTTTTGGTGACCCAATAATCGCGCTAACGGTTTCGTTCCCTGTGCAGGGTCCCAGAGGTACATCGTGAAATCGTCGCTAGCTGAGATGACTCGTTCGGCTATCTTGCCTTGCTGTTTCGCTGCTTTCTCAAAGCGCTCTTTCGCCTTCGCCCGCTTTTCCTCTACAGACGCTGGTACGTTCTTCGTGTGGTCATAAAACGCCGTCCGCAGCACAAAATCCGTAGACAGCGCAAGATGATTCACCCAATGGGCATGCGCCGCCAACGTATGTTTCAGTGTTCCGCTCAATGCATCCCAGATCTTGACTGTCTTGTCTTGGCTTGCACTATAGATAAGATCCGTCCCGCCCCATCTGACGCAGCTAATACTGCCCTGCAGCTACTGTTAGCTTTTTGCCGATATCGACAACGTCTATAATTAATGCTCACTTTATGTCCTGATAGGACATGTTCGGTCCTGCCTGTGTTCGCAATCCATATCCGAATTGTAGCATCTTTGCTAGCGCTTGCTAATTTCGGCGTATCATCACGCCATAAGTGAAAGGGTTGCCATGCAATGCTTGTGATCCATTTGGCATGGCCATTAAGCGGCTTGCCAACAGGTTGACCAGACTCATCCCATATCCGAACGGTCTTGTCCATACTACCAGTCGCCAGATATTGCCCGTCTGGGCGCCATGATATCGCCAAGACCCAGCCCGAATGGCCCTTCAGAGTATGCTTTGGTGTGCCGCTATCCGTGTTCCATAATCTGGCCGTATTGTCGCCCGAACCAGTAGCTAAGAGGCTGCTCGTTTTGGGCGAGAACTGCGCTGCTAAGATAGCTTCTCCATGCCCCGGTATCCTATTCGACATGCGCGTCACGGCCTGTACTTTGAATACTGCTTGAGGCTCGGCGGCCAAGGTAATTGTAGTCTCAAAAGGATTCTCGATGCCATGTTTGCGAAGGACGGCTAGGAACTCGGAGGGTGTTGGGTAGTTATCGATCACAGTATTGGAGCTGGGTATATGTATTCGAAAGCGATACGGCGTAAACTCTTCACGTTCCTATAAACTATCAACTTTAACCCCTATTTATTCTCGAACGGCGAGTCCTAGAGTGAATATCATACCCTTCCTAGTAAAGTATTGAGCAGTAACGACACATTCTTCTCCGTTGCGTCGGCTAGGGGCACCTCTATTGTCTCGGCCAATTGGTTTCCGTCGTTGTCCACGAACCGTGCCTTGAAAGAGCCAGCCTCGATGACTGGGGGTGTAACATCTTGCTGAATCTGAGTGCGCTCCAGAGCTTCCCGCCGCTGTCGCTTTGAGGGTGGCGGGGCTACAGTA
Source organism: Hypoxylon sp. FL0890 (assembly GCA_022497025.1). Taxonomy (NCBI): domain Eukaryota; kingdom Fungi; phylum Ascomycota; class Sordariomycetes; order Xylariales; family Hypoxylaceae; genus Hypoxylon; species Hypoxylon sp. FL0890. The sequence goes on along the minus strand of MU386540.1, from coordinate 258,810 downwards.
GCCATTATATGGAGTTTCTTGCTTTTTAAACAAGTTGGCCGATTACAAGTAGTGCTATTCCTCTGGAAAAAGAAAAGTTCTGTCGGGCAATTCTGAGCTGAATAGACTCGATAACGTTAGGACAGCTGCACACTTTTGCAGCCTTTCTCATCAATTGTATTGCGGCCTCGCGGGGTGGTGGACCGAAAACAAAAAGTTGAAAATCCACGTCTTATCGTTATCTTATCATTATCATATCGTATTGTAACTGCAGCAAGGGTAGCCCCACATGTACCCAAGTACATGTAATTCCAAGGTTGCGGCTTCCAATTTAATATCCTGTTACATTATGTACTTCAAGTAATTGCAATCGTAGAAGTTGCGATTAATATACAAGTAAGGCGCGATTGATATTAGAGATGTTTCAGTATATTTCTTCAATCTTCCTTCCACTCTTTTGCACTAGCAGGTAACGATCTCAACAGTTCTGTGTGAATGACAGGAGTCTGTCATTTCACCCGCGTGTAGTCATTTGTCAGTTCTCTCTACCAGCTCTCATTACTTCGTGCTCCTGTCCTCTTCTGTCAAGTAATGAAGGCCTGGGTGGACCTCCAAGATGGAATCGCTACCTGACCATCAAAGACCTGAGGTGTCCTCAAGTAAAGAAACCTCTTCTCATTCACTTCAAACCACATCTAATCGTTCTATTTCTCGCACTACTTCTTCTACTCCTCATCCGAGAACTTCTCGTGATGCACCGATTAGACCGAATACTTCTGCCGGTCAATTCTCATCTGCTTCATACAATGACAGTCGTTCTGCTACAAGCTTGTCACATGCCTCAAGATCTCGCGGCAATACCAGCACCGCTTCGGGTCGTAAATCCCGCGCAGCCTCCTCTGTCTGGGGCTCTGAATCGCATGAGATCATATGTGCTGTTACAGAGGCCCGTGGCGTGTCTCCTACTGTTGGTCTTGCTTTTGTCAACATCACAACAAACGAGGCTATCCTAAGCCAGATATGCGATTCTCAATTCTATGTCAAGACTGTCCATAAGATTCAGATGTACGAACCGTCTACAATCTTAATCGTCAATACAGCCTTTCCTCCCCACCCCAAGTCTAGCCTCCTCTCCATCATTGAGGAAGAGCTCTCTGACACTCCCATTGAACCTCTTGATCGAAAGTACTGGTCTGAAAATGCAGGCCTCGAGTTCATCCAGACCCTAGCGTTCAGAGAAGATCTAGAAGCAATCAAGGTGGCAATCGAGGGCAATTTTTATGCGACCTGTTCGTTCGCTGCGGTAGGCGCTTGTACAGCATGTCTTCTCGTTTCTATTCTCATTATTATTAGGCCGTCAAGTATGTCGAGCTCTCTTGTCACGTATCGATTATGTCCCACTCCTTACGGGTGAGGTATCAACCATCAGAAAATACCATGATGATCGATATTTCCACCATTCATTCTCTCGAGCTTATCCAAAATCTACAGAATGCGAAGTCTAAGGATTGCCTCTTCGGGCTCCTAAATGAGACGCTTACTCCTATGGGTTCGAGAATGCTTCGAAGCAATATACTTCAGCCTTCTTGCCAGGTCGATAGCACACTTTTTCCTCGTTACGAAGCGTTAGATGAACTCACTGTAAAGGAAGACATGTTCTTTGAAATACGCAAGGGTTAGAACGGATACCCTCGCGTTTGAATCTTTCGCTGACTTTTCGTAGCTCTTAAAGGGTTTGTGGACATGGAGAAGCTTTTGACCATGGTGAGCATGGATGCCTAGGTACCTATGGCCTCCAACTTTGGCTGACCCAAGAATTAAGCTTGTCATCGTGCCAAATCAGGCATCAATCCAGGTCTCGGAGCAGGCTATTAATAACATTCTAGGTGTCAAAGCCTTCATCACTGCTGTACCCTCTTTGTATGAGGCGTTGGCCACTGCACGCACAGATCTCCTAATTAGGATCCGCGAAATATGCCGCCCGGAGCTTACTCAACCTGTCACAGATCTCATCGCAGCTACAATCAATGAGGATGTGACAGCTATGAAATCGCCTCTTGACATGAGAAACCAGAGGACATATGCGGTTAAGGTAGGTCATCCTTCATTTTATAGGGTTATTCACCACTGAATTTAGCCAAAGTCTGGAGTCCATGGACTTTTAGATGTTGCTCGTCAGACATATAAGGAAGCAACAGAGGATGTCAACCAACATATTGAAGATATAAATAGCAAGTTCCACTATTATGACCACTTATGCTAGTACCCCCCTAACTTCATTTTGTAGAGGATCATGACGTTGGTGCAGAAATTCGCTTCGATCGCAACCGACAGTTCTGGTTGAGGCTCAGACAGACAGACTTTGAAGACCGAGAGATTCCAGATATTCTCATCAACAGGGTCCGCAAGGGTGCTTGGATCGAATGTCAAACTTTGATCCTAGTCCAACTTAACCACCGCATCACAGATTCCCACAATGAGGCTATCATGCTCAGCGACAAGGTTGTCCAGGAGCTTTTGGACGCCATTCGAGTGCACGTGCCAAATCTCTTCCGTGTCTGCGAAAGCATTGCTCTCCTAGACATGATTGCCGCTTTTGCCCAGTCTGCTACTACCAGGGACTACGTAAGACCTGAGATTGGCCATGCGCTGGCACTCAAAGGCGCAAGGCATCCCATTTGCGAACGAGTAAGGGGATCCCCAAGCCTATCGTAGCACATGTCATTGATTATATGCAGATTAATCCAGAACGATTTGTCCCTAATGACGTGTTCGGCAATGAGCAGCATCGCTTACAAATTATCACGGGCTGTAACATGAGTGGCAAAAGTACTTATATTAGAATGATCTCGTTACTGCAAGTAATGGCTCAAATTGGCTGTTTCGTACCCGCCCAGTACGCAGCGTTTCCAATAATCCAACAACTTTTCGTACGAATGTCCACAGATGATAGCATCGAAGCCAACATGTCCACGTTCTCGCTTGAAATGAGAGAAATGGCTTTCATACTAAGGTACATATATACCTATTTATTCCGCTGAACGTATTCTAACCCGGAGCTAGGAATATCAATGAAAAGAGCTTAGCCATCATCGACGAGCTCGGTCGCGGGACTAGCACAAGGGATGGACTGGCAATTGCACTTGCCATATCCGAAGCTCTCATTCAAAGCAAATCTTTAGTATGGTTTGCAACTCATTTTCAACAACTTGGTAAGTCATCCAATACAGGAATATTCGGAATATTTCCTCATTGAATGAACAGCGAAGGTACTCGGGAGCAGACCAGGGGTCTTGAATCTGCATCTAGCTACGGAAGTCCATGACATGGGCGGCGACAATCCTAAGATGACTATGCTCTATAAAATCACTTCAGGACCAGTGCAAGAGGAGCACTATGGTTTAAACCTCGCACGTGCTATCGGATTCCCGGAACGATTCATTGAAGTTGCAGAAGACGTTTCGAAGACGCTTACGGAGACAATTGAGAAGAAAAAGCAAAATTCTCAGTCCAGGAAGCTGCTCCGGCGCCGCAAGTTGATTTTGAACTTACACGACACTCTTCTCCAGCTACGAGAATCAGACCTGGATGACGCCGCACTCGGCAGCTATCTGAAAAGGCTGCAAGATGAGTTTGTTTCTAGAATGGACGAAATTGAGCGCAACGGGCAAGCTGATCAAGAGACCGCCGAGGAAAACGACGAGGTCAAGTGAAGCGGAAGCATGTGAAGAGGATCTTCCTAAGAGATCGGTATTACTTGAGGTTAAGCTTGACCACTTCTTCTTTGCAACTTCCTTTAATTTGGTTTCATATAGAAGCTTTACCGAAGCTATACTACGAAAAGCAGGTCTCATCTGCAGTAATTTCTGTATGTATTTGGCCGCCATGTAAGGGGCTCATGGCTGACGCAATAGTATATTCATAATTCGTAATGGCGTGAGACCAGCGCGTCATTAGTATTCGGAGAAGGACTCCACTTGCCATCGGGTCGATCTGAGCATCCTGTGTCCTTGTTCTATTCTATCCAGTGGCTTTACAGCTTCTCCGCAGGGGTAGAGGAGGTTTCATTTCCCCACCACTTCATAACATATAGCAAAACTAACAACCCCAAAGAATCGTTTCATTTAGTTTCAATCAAGGGGCGTCGTGTGTTTGTCTACATGTTGAAGTCCTCGCCAGGGTTTGCCCCATCAATATGATTGGGATTAGGTTCATTATACCACTGGTAGTAAGCATCGCTTTGGTGCCGCTCCACGACCCCTGGATGCAGCGACTTCTTCATTGTTTGGACATACTTGTCTAAGTCCAAGCCGTGCTCTTTGCGGAACGCCGTCAGCTTTTCAAAGTTGATACATTGCCGATTGATCGACCTGCATTCACAATGTTTGTCAGTTTCTCGAAGTCGAGTGGATTAAGAGCAACTGAGCTGCAGCTGGCGGTGGATTTACATATCTGGTTGTGGATATTCCTGCCCCGCGACCCAATGGTAAGTCATGAAGTTGACATTTCCGCTGCATTGCAGCGCCTGCAGGATAATATCGACGCAGTGATTGATGTGAATCTCAGGCAGGCCCATCACCGAGTGATTGCGTGTCTGTAGGTGGTAGTAGCCACGATAGGCATTCTTGCGCAAGGTGTTTAGACAGTGGATCTGATGATACACGTCAAAGGCACCGAGATAGGCGTCGTCGCCCAGTCCCCACTCGACTTCTTCGAGTTTCGGTACGGTGGACGGGTCCTTGCCCATCCGCACGATGTCATCCCGCGTCAGGGGGTAGAAGCGGCTGAGCTCCCACTCCTCCCAAATTTCGTCGGCCGCAGCATTTGGCAGCTCTCGTGCTATCGAGGCGCCTTCTTTGGCTGGGAACAGCGTCCCTTGGATCATCCTTGGCTTCATCTCCAAGTCTATCCTATCAAAGACGGGACCTGTTCTTCATCTTAGCCGCGCTTCTCTATTCCAATAATATCTTCTCTTACTGTAGGTAGATGCCTGCCGTAGCTCGGCATTGAGCTGAACGTTTCGGCTCTGCGACGCGGAGAACATCGCAATTGATATCGAGAACAGGGCAACATTCAGGACCGTTATCACTATGCCAGCGATCGTCCATGAGCGATGTGTTTTCACCGATGTCCGGTACTCCGACTTCTCGCTCAGCAACGTTTCAGCCTCTTCATCTCGGTCCTCCATAGTGAAAGAAGAGGATAGTGAAAAGGTAAGTTCGCGTGAACCGCCGTTTGTGGAAGAGCGGACGGGCGCATAAGGAAATTTTGTCGGCATGCTAGACATGCGTATCTGGAGTGTTGGGTGAGATTTGAACCGGCCACGGCCCTGAAGGGGGTGACACCTTTCGCCTGACCGAAGTAACGCATGTGTTGGGGCATCCGAGTCTGACTTGAGACCAACACTATGCTGGAAAGATTCAAAAGCGGCACAACCTGCGACCTTGTTGGTTGTCGTGGACGCCTAGAAACGTAGGTTGGGTCTGGATAAGTTGTGTTTTAATTAATAATCGGGCGCGATCACACCTGGTAGCAAACCCCTTATACATAGTATCCGCTTTTCTGAGCCTGAATAGGGATCTGGTACAGACTTCTCCAGATATTGGGGAATTAGAATTGCGCCATTTAGATCGAATAGTGGATTGTATCTAGATCTAATTAGATGTTAAAATCCCGAATGGGGTATGCTCGGGCAAGGCCCGTGCTAGCACGGGAGATTTTGCCTGGAAGAAGCGGTAAGGGCGTTACATGTTGGAGCTCTAGAAGCAACCGAATTGTTCGTTGGTAGGGGGACTCTGCAGGCCGACCCGTCGAAGGACCCATTTCCGGGTCCGGATTGTCAGGCGAATCGCCCTGATGATCGGCTTTGCCATCCCCAAAATCGTCAATTATTGGTCAGTCTAGGCGAACTTGGTGCCGCAGGTTTGGTGGTTCGAGAATGAGGTTACTTCGACATACCTGCCTTACGTATCAGGAATATGAGAAGCAACGTTCCTGCGACACATACATGACGCCAACAAAGGGATAAAGTGATGGCTCACACCCACGTGAGCAAGCTAATGCTGCGAGTCCATCCACTTTAATATATATGTTCGCCTGGAGAACGATTTCCGGTGCTTATGGAGGAAGGTGAGCGAATGGCACGCCAGATCACGTAGTCGACCATCGACAGAAACCCATTTCGCACACCGAAGGAGAAAGGATCTGCAGTCGTTGGCTCGGTCAAGGCACACATACCCGTAGTACCGGGTGCGCCGGTTACATCGCGAGCGTCAAGACGCTGACAGAACGGCTCGATAATGTTGGGGCCATCGGACAGTACACATGTAATACCGCCCCGAGTATAAGGTGAGCTCGTCCGCACATGAGTTAGACTCATTCAGAGCTAAGGTTCCATCACAGCGCAAGTTTAGTTGTGAGATTATTGTATAGGACTTGTCATCATCCCTCATATCAGATCGCTCGATACGATTATACTCATCCTACCACCATCCAAAATGCGCGTATCCGCAATCTTCGTAGCCGGCTTCGCCGCCCTCGCCCTGGCAGCACCCATCGAGGTAACCTCAATACGCCTTGCAGTATAAGACGGGCCGTTGACATCTAACCATTTCGCTCCAGGCGCCGACCGAGTTAGCAGAGCGTCAATACAGACCTACCTACAAGGTACATTGAGGGGCAGATATATCGATTGTGAGAGACGCTAATATGAATCCTTCGTAAAGCAAATTGACGAAGCCGACGTGGAGAAGCGTCAATACGAGCCGATTGAAAAGCAAATCAAGGAAACTAGAGCGGAAAGGCGCCAGTACGAACCCATTGAGAAGCAAATCAAACAAGCCGTAAAGGAGAAGCGCCAGTATGAACCAATTGAGAAGCAAATCAAAGACAATGAGGCAGAGAAGCGTCAGTACGAGCCCATTGAGAAGGAAATCAAGGATACCGATGTGTAAAAACGTCAGTATAGGCCTACATACAAGGTCCACGAGGCACTTGAGGACATGGAGGCTGATTAACTGCGAGGGTCCAGCTCACGGGAACCCAGTGTAGGAAAGGCGGTTGTATTTACCACTGAGCAAGTCTTCTGAATACAGCCACTTTGAAAAGTGAAAACTCGGATAATAAAGTGCATTGGGTGACCATGATTCCTTGCTTGAGTTTGCAAGAGTTTGATACAGTGTACGTACGTTAGGCATACCGTCGGAGGCAGCGAGAGGTTCGAATTGATCTGGATGAGAGGTTACCATTGATTTTATACCGTTCAGTCTCATATTCAAACCATTACTGTTGTCATAAGATGACTAACATGCACCATACATGCGTTGTGCTTGAACCATATCGACGATTGTTTACGCGATGAGGAGGTATCTACCCTTAACTCCGAGTCCCCCGAGCCATCCGAGTTTCATGTGGTTATTATGTCAGCCGTGGCTTTATTTGTACGACCCGAGTTCGAGCAAACGTACTTAAAGCGCTTTGTTACATAATCACACATACAGGCCTCGGACAAGCTGCCTTCCGTCCCGATTTCATAATGGGTTTGCTCAGAATGGCGGTGGCTCTTATTATGTCTGTAGCGTCATTTAATGTGACCCTAAGAGTGGATATGCTAGGGAAGACGACGTCGGAGTCGAATATCACGGCAGCCGATCGACCCTTAGAATCATTTGACCGGCCATCAGACGATGTTGTTGAGCGATGAGAGAATCCACGTCCTTGTTACGGCAACTAGGATACGTCGGGCTGATATGACAAGGGACGGGCGGGGCCATAAGCAAAAAGGCTGCTGGCACTAAACCGAGACGACTGGAGCGATATACCGCTAGTTTTTGATCTTGAAAATCAGATCCTCGTCTTCATTAGAATTTGTGGCCAACCTTTTGGGGCATACCTTCATGCAACATAGGTATAATACCCTGAGAAAAGCCGTCATTATAAACAGCACTCTAATGCAAACCTGCTCTCCGGAGAATTAATGAAGTGAATTACGATGGGACAGGCATGTTTTGTTTATTAAAAATCATGTTTCACCACAGGAAGCTTGTGTCAATCACGATAGCCGAATTTGGGCGCCATCTTCCCCGTTTAGTAGGTCCAGGGTGTCCATGTGCTACTAGCATGCTACTAGTCTGCCGGCCGGATAGCCACATGCATGGACAGGGTTACAGGATTAGCACCCCTGGCTACGGTGCTCAATTAGTGCGTAACCGACAAAACCCTTTTAGGAAAGTAGACTACTCAATTTTCAACCAATCAAAGCTCAGGAAGCTCACGATCGCAACCTTAATTGCAACAACACCTTAGCTGCAACACCTTAATGCAATATTAATTGCAAAGCAAAAAAGTTACCTTCTAAATCCATTATTATCAAGCAAAGTTGATTTTTTTTTCCGATTTTAATACGTAGTACGAAAGGGATTATTTCAAAAGTTATCGCAAAGTAACCCTACTAGTAGTACAATCTTAAAAAAGTAAGTGGCGTAACTTAAAAAAGTAAAGCGTGCCACCTTTAATTACTCCTTTTAAAAAGCTCGGAGACTTTTTTCTTACGCCCTTATAAATTTAGCGCTTACATACGCTAAAGCCCACTATAATTATAGTGAGTTATAGCGCCTAAGGCCCTATAATTACAGGGGTTAAGATAAATCGGACCAATTTTCGTCCGCGAATCTTCGTTTTGTCGGTTACGCACTAATGGAGCACCGTACCCTGGCTGGAAAAAGGGCTCTGCATGAACCGTTTGAAGACACTTGATATCATGAAAGCAGGGACTTATTGCAAAGAGCCGCCGAGGCTGCCTATTCGATAGAAAATGTCCGTAGGCTGCTTCGGCACCGAGTCTGAGTAAGCGTCGCATTCACCGATACCACTTGGTTCATTTCTATCTTCCTTCTTATTGCCGTTATCCTTTTGTCGTCACTAATAAGTCGCACGACATACTCAGAATGCGCCGCGCCGTCCATGAGGGAACCAAGGGTAATCATGTTATTGAGGACCCTCAGCTACCCCAGCAGCCCGGTAAGCCGTTTTCCAGGAATGAGGATCTTCCAATGTTTTAGATCCCGCTTCTAACCATGTACCCCAGTCATCTAGCTGTCTAGCAGCCTAACTATCTGCTGTTTAATTGGACGTTCCATCTTTAATTGGCCTACAATGCAGTGTACAAGCCACGCTAATCCATTCTACTGCATAGGTCAACAACGGTGCCCTCGCATATCGGTGTAACTTAGGCGAAGTAGCGGTTGTAACCCTACGGAGTTTCGCTCCTTGCGATTCACCATGCACACGTGTAGCTGAGAATAAATGTCAGACCAATCTGACAATGGTCCCGGTGGATGGGGTCACAATCCTCCATTCACCGGAAATAGATGTTCTGAAAAGTTATATGCATCAATAATGGCCCAACGAAGATGACATCGCCGCGTCATTGGAATACTTGGATCCGGTCGTCAGGCAACCTATCAGGACAACGTCGATCTGCGCTGTATACCGAGATGCCGAGGGCTGCCTAGGGGCTTTTTTGGTTCAAATACCAACGCCACTTGTCTGATAAGTGTCTTCCATGTGCCGAAGAATAATATTTGGCCATCGCAGTCCTGTCCGAATACCTACTCCTTTTGGCCAACAACACCCATCCGGGCAAGTCAGAGTACATCATGAGCGAAAAAGAGACAGACGTTTTAATCGTGGGCGGCGGGCCGACAGGGATGACGTTGGCCTTGGAATTAGCTGTTCAGGGAATACCATTTCGTATCATCGATAAAGAGCCTCAAAGATCAGATAAGTCTAGGGCTTTGGGCATCCAACCTCGTACATTGGAGCTTCTAAACCGGCATGGCGATATTCAAAAATTCATCGCGCGCGGCAATCTGAGCGGCGGCACGACTTTCTACCTCAATGGCAAGAAAGCGGCGGACATCGACATCTCTGGTCTCGCAAAAGACACACAATTCCCACTCATCCTCATCATCTCTCAGGTTGAAACCGAGAAGTACCTGGACGAGCGTCTTGCCAAATACGGGTTCGCGGTTGAGCGCGGGATTGAAGCCAAGTCCATTGTCCAAGATTCTGAGGGTGTCACCGCCATCATAAGCAATCAGGATGGTGTCGAGGAGACTGTCCGCGCAAAGTACGTCGTAGGTGCAGATGGAGCACATAGCATCGTGAGAAAGGCAGCGACGGGCCTCTCTTTCCAGGGCGCGGCCTATCCGCAGGACTTCATCCTATGCGACGCTAGCATCAGGAACGCCAAGATTCCATGGGATCGCTTTTCCCTTTGCATGGGCAGGGGATCTTTAGCTGTCTTTCCGCTGAAGGATGGAACATGTCGTGTCGTGGTATCGCGTGTGCAAGAGTCTAACGCGGATGTGGAGCCGACGTTGGACGTCTTCCAAGATATGTTGAACCGACTTCATCCCGACGCAGGGGAATTGTACAACCCTACCTGGATCACTCAGTTCCATCTACATCACCGAGGTGTAAACAGCTATCGTGATCGCCGCCTGTTCGTTGCGGGCGACGCAGCACATATCCACTCTCCTGCCGGAGCTCAGGGGATGAACACAGGGATACAAGATTCGGTCAACCTGGGCTGGAAGCTAGCCAAGGTTATTCGCGGCGAGCGGCCAGACTCCTTGCTCGATAGCTATGATCGGGAACGGCGACCCATCGGGCAGAACCTGCTGGAAACTTCGGATAAGATGTTCACTTGGGGATGTTCCACCAACCCCTTTTTCGTCACCTTCCGCAATCTAATATTTACATGGGTCTTACCTTGGTATGTGAGCAGCGAAAACCGACGTATCAACATCTACAAGTTCATCTCCGAGCTAGGCATTAGCTATAAAGACAGCTCTGCTGTGGGCATGGCCCCTGGTCATCCGGGACCAATAGTAGGAGGTGACCGCGTCCCCGACAGGAAGGTTCAGAGCGCTGGGAGCGAAAAATACTTCCTTGAGCTTCTCGCCCCGGATACATATCACTTGGTACTTCTGTCAGGAGTCGGCGACAATGCTACAGAAGATATGTTGCTGGAAGCGCAGGCGAAGTTCAAGGACAGCAACCCCGACAAAGCTAGAGTGCATATGGTCTTCAGCGAGAAAGCCAACGCTGCTAATTTGCCCGGATATACAGATGTTGGAAATCGCCTTCACGAAGACTTTGGCTGCTCTAGACCTTCTTATGTCTACATTCGCCCCGACAGTTATGTCGAACACATTGGACCGCTTTCCGAGCTAAAGGGACTTTCGAAGTGGTTGGAAAATTGTCATTCGAAGTCGTAGGGGTAGATTACTGGTTTGGACTCGGCACGTCTCTCAGCTACTATGATGTGTTTTGCCTAGGCGTCGAACGATGGTTGTGGCTTAGCCTTTCCCCTCATTATCCATAAGTGCCGGTGTGACTTCAAGTGAAGCGAGGAGTTATGGTCCATGTAACTATCTACACTGTTGTTTGGGTTATCAGACTATCGGATTTATGGGCGGCAGATGAGGTTCATTTTGTGTATTACGTAAGGTAGACGGTAATAATATCACGACTTTGCTATGTTTCTAAATGCCATAGAAGCGTGCTCTGGTTTTTACCTTTTGGAATTGTGTTCCATTAATTCTTACCTAAGTGCCTAGGTACCTAGGTACCCTTAGCTCGGAGTAATAAGGGTGCTTCACGTACGTAAAGGTATGGAGTGTAAACCAACTTCGTTTGGCCGATCGGGACTAGTAAAGAGAAACAAGGGTATATACTCTGTGGAAAGTATGAAAGGTCTACTATAACATGGTCGCGTGGAGTTTTAACATTGTAGATATAGGTTACGTTGAGTCTACCAAAGGCTCGCTAGTAGATAGCATACAGGCGCCCTGAACGATGGTGCGAGAGGCTTTTGGGAGCGCCGAGTAAGTGTTGAAGCTCCGCACTGTATGGTCAAGTTCGTATGCCATATCGACTCTATTATTCTGGAAAAAAAAAATTTGCTCAATGAACGAGTTTCGCTACCTTCTTAGATACCTACCTAGGTACTTTGTATTTTGGTGCTTTAAAGCTCTGTATCTCTCCATGTAACTCATATGGGTTGAAAAGTCTCCTTGAGTCTTATTGGTTAATGCAGATAGGTGGGGCTTTCGTGGTTTCCCTAGGGGGCAAGTGGTGAGCTATGAAATAATTCTAATTGGTCCGTTGTTTGCGGAGAAATAAGCTCGGCTTTAAGTTTATGGACTAAGTGCCCTACGTGCGAGCAATACTGTAATATACTATGCAATATCACGTACTGTATATCACAGTACTATACGCACATGGGGCATTTAGTCTGACGCCCTTCTGGGAGAGTACCTAGAGAAGAGAAGCATTATTTCCACAATATTTCTACCTATTAATAACGTCATACACTTACTTATTATTTAACTACTTCCTAAGTAATATACAAATTCAAAGCCTTAGATCTTAAGGAGGATGTAATCCACTAAAAACGATTTATAACGGCCATCTGCGATGGTATTAAGGCCACAAGGCTTTGCTTAGCATATAAACCTTAACGACCATTTATGTCTATAAAAACAGGTATCTGGCAGATAAGATAATCATTGTGGCAGTGCTGGTCGCATCCTATCATCCTGCCCCGGAGCTTTGTAAGCGGCTCTACTCTACTACTTACTCTTCCAAATCGAGATTGACCTCAATACGTCATGGCACTTAGCATTGGTTGGACTTCTCGTTGTTTCGCAACCACGATGTGCGCTTCAACACTAGGAATGCGTAGGTACAGAGTTAGACTATGGCTATACGGAAGGCGAACTCTCTCCTGGTCATAGATGGGGCAACGCAACTTCTACCGCAAACACAAGTGGACTTGGGTGCTACACCAAGTCGCGATGCACTTTGATCTTTGAGAGACAGTGGCTCCCTTCCACTTAAGCAATCGCAGGACAAAGGAGTGGAAAAACGGTATATCTGCTCTTTCTAAATCTCTTCATGAGGCTGGCAGACCCCTCTCGTCAACACGATACCGACTAGCCCCCTGGCTCACTCGCGGTAGTCTTAAAATCCTTTCATATTTAGAAGAAGGTGCAGAAGCAAAGTGAGAGTGTGGTAATGAGCCTGCCTAGGTATGTTGTATTTTCCCTTTGACCGTCCCGTCTCTCTCTCTTCTGCTTTCTTCTCCATCCCAGCCAGCATCACAAACAGTACAATCATCAGCACCAGAATCATAAGCATAAGCATTACCTGCCCCACAGCTATCACTAGCAGCATGGGCCCCCCTCGCCGCTCGAGGCCCGAGCGCCAGCGCCGCAACCTCCAACGCGCCGTCCGCCGGGACATCGCCGATGCCCATAAGGAATATGCCGCCACCTCGCAGGTGGCAAAAGCCGCCAGCAAGCAGGTTGCGCGGGCCCAGAACGCTCTCGAAAAGGCCCAGGACTCCCTCGCCGCGGCGCAGAAGCAGCAGCGGGCTGCCCAAAGGGAAGCACGGGAGGCCAAAAAAGAGCTTCGGCGCCTGAAGAAGAAGAAGAAGGAAAAGGAAGGCAGAAGGGCATAAGAGGATGAGTAGTTGGTGGGTGGGCGGCGTTATAGCGATTTAGCGTTTTTGCTTTTATTGATTTCTCAGTATTTTTATCCCACCCACGTCGTCTGCCTCCTCGTGGCGGGTGGGGGAAAACCTTCCGGGGTGATGGCTGGAAGGGCGAAAGACGACACTCTACTTCATATCGAGCACTCTAATCAACGAAACAAACATATCAGACACTATCAAGTCAACAAGTACCATATCGGCTGCATTAGTTGCACGTCAGACCTAGCCTGGAATTCCAGATGATAATTCGACTTAAATGCCTGGTACCACTGCCTTTCCCCTCATGGAACCATTCCCATGATAACCTATCTCTTGACTTCCATCATATCTGTCACGATATGGATCTATGCGGAGCTAGTTGTTTTGGGAGAAGAAGGGAAAAGGGCCGGGAGGATTTAAAGACAACGTTGTTGCGCAGAGGGAGCTGAACCTATCTGCCCAGGGTTGCGGTATATACACAAGAGACTATCCTTCGTCTATGTTGCCTCAAGTCTTATCCTCTCAATAGGCCTATGCCTCCAACGCTATAGACCTGCCCGGGTCGAGCCTTCGAAAGGTATTCGAACCTCTGACAGGACTGCTTCCTGATAATATCAAGCACCATAACACCGTCAAGTGCACGACCATCGCTTATCGCATACAGCTGCTGTGGCTATTGCTATTCTTCTTTCTTTTTGCTGGTCTCGGACTCTTCTACTCTCGCTTTGCTGCTGTTGGTGCTATTACTATAACTTTCGTTTCCTTTACGTGCTCTGGCCGCGTGGGTTTCTACTTTTCTATGCTCATACTAGCATTACGCCCTTCAGGCACTTCAGATGAGTTTTCTAACTACTTGGACATCCCGGCCATCGAGCGCGGGCAACAATTACCGAGTTGAATACGATATCTCTAGTGGCCTAAACATGCACGCAGCTATCAGTACACACCTCAAAACTCAACGTTACCTCAATCGACTGGACCTTTCTACTAGAAATAATGGCGTCAACGGGCTATATTTCGCAGCCGTCAGGCACTGTGCTGCTTTTACCTTGTTGAATCACTATACGTTTTTTTCTAGGATCGTCCTTCTCCTTCATGTATCTAGGTAGATATAGTAATAGGTAGATAAAAACTGAAAGAAAATAGTCTGTACGGATTTCTTTATACATCATCCATCTCTGAATCCGCCTCGGAATCCGTCTCTGAATCCGTCTCTGAATCCGTCTCTGAATCCATATCGCAATCCGTCTCTGAATCCATCTCAGAATCCATATCGCAATCTGTCTCTGAATCAATCTCAGAATCAATCTCAGAATCCATATCTGAATCCATGTCATAATCCATTTCGGAATCCGTCTCGGTATACATCTCGGTTTCCCATTCGATCTGGCAGCTCGAGACTGGTTGCAAAATCAAGCGGCGCAGCTGTAAGTGATTAACGACCGAACCGTAAGATTTGTAACATAATCCTTCTAGATCTGGGTCTCGCTCCTGAACTATAACATCGCGGCCTTCATGCTTATTTGAAACGCTACTCCAGCTGCTAACGACTTGGGATTCGAGATTATGGCCCCAGGTGTTACTTAAAGTAATTGTTGGAGAGTTGTTATTTCCAACGCGACGGTATTGAAAGATGTAAATGAACTCCCAGTCCTTATTATAGTTCCAAATCTCTACTAACTGCAAGCTAGGCATTTGAAGGGCAGCATTCGCTGCAGCTTGAAGCAGGCCGTTAATCGTGCTCCTCGGTGTTTTGGGATGTAATAGCACGGATGTGAGAGCTAGGGACTTGAGGGCTGGCCACTCCTTGTTAGCTACTTCGTACAGCGCTTGCCCAAATTTCGGGGTGGCACCGTTTGCTGTCCACTGATTAAGCCGCTGTCTCTTAGCCGGAGATGCCATAGGCAGATTACCCGGCCAGAAGTCCTGGAAGAAGTCTTTCGCGTCGATGGCGAATGCTATGGATAGGTGCTCTAGCAAGCAGCTATCATTTGCGAGTGCGACGCCCAGTGACGGGTTTGCACGTAAGTCTTGCTTAGCGGGTTCATAGTTTCGAAGGCGATCGTATTCATCGAAAATAGACAGAGTCTTAAGGGAATTGGTGGAATGCAAGTACTCGCCAAGCTTGCCGCCAAATCCGTCCTTAAATACTAGGGAATAACACGTATTAATAGCTGCAATATATGACATAAAAGAAGGAGGGCGGTTCGTTGGCAAGGGACCTACCAGTATCAGCCTCTATACTGATGCATTCAAGCCCGGACAAGCTCCTAATAATCTCAAATAGGGCATCTGGAGAGAAAAGGCAAACATATTGCCGACGGATAAGCAGTCTGTTAACTACTTGAACGCTTGGGAGCTCCGCTTTTCCTCGAGTTCCAGCGATTTTGAAGTCGAGTTTTAGAGATCTCCCGAATATGCGGTCGCTCTGGTCCTGCTTATTGACTTCATCCACGTTGTAGGCTGGAAAGAGTCTCTTGCGAGACATATAGGCGTCATACTCTTCGTACGTGCAATCTTCGTCGCCTAAGTGGGGATAGATATCACGTTCAAGGCGATAGTCGGTTAAATGATACTCTGAATCGGATGGTGAATGAACACTAAGCTCTAGAGTTAATTTCGTCTCCTTCCTCTCCCAGGAGCTCAGGATCATTAGCAATTGCCGGACAGCCTTTGTGACGATCTGGTTGTTCTGGTTTTTCTCGGAAATGGTTTCTGGTATTACACTCGTATTGCGGTCGTACTTCGGTAATTCGATGCGTAGCCATAGGTGTTGCAACAGTCTTCTCCGCTCGCTTTGAACAAGTTGGCCGAATTTTGGGATGCTTGAGTGACGTATGACTAGTCTGTGAAAAATGCGTTTTTCGAAGAAGACTTGCCATTCTTTGGAGACTGTAGCGTAAGCACTCTTTTGATGGCGCTTATCTCTATGCAATAGCACGATTTCGAGGATCATATGTTTGATTTCCAGCGGTAGAGCTTGCCATTGTGCCGCCATGGTGAACTTGACGATGAATGGCATGGACCAACAACGAAGACCGTGTGCACGTATGAATTTGAGAAACTTCGTCAAGCAGTAGGTGACAGCTGTCGGAGATGAGTTGCAGAACAGGGTGACAAGGCTATATTCGAATAGTGACGGTATTGAAGCGTGACCCTCTTCTTTTTTCGAAGATTCTATTTGAATCTGGACTGCTCTTATAAACCAATATCCCTCTATTATGGTCGTCCACCTATTTATAATGCGCACAAGAGTTTTCTCCGTTGCCACACAGCACACGGATTTTAAGTTCGCGGCGTTTAAATTGCCTGAGGCCAACCTTTTCGTATGAGGCACAAGTTGTATGGAGGATCCCACCAGGTCTTCATCATTTTTATGCAGACGGAGTGGGTTCTATAAGCTGAGGCCAAGAGCTTGAGGAGGCTTTCGTGGCTTTTATAGTGTCCAACGTGCCCTGCAATGCGTTATTGCGTGGTTCATTCAAGTAGCCTAATTTTCGCCCGAGTCAATCAAATCATTGCTCAAGTCGGTCAAATTTATCATAGCATTGCTTCGTTAGTCCTGCTAGTCGTGAACGGAGTCGGTATTATTTGTTCGTTTTTCTGGTCAGTTCGAAAGGCGTTAAACTTTTGCGGTGTTTACACTAATGAAACACCGCCCATAGTATAATACCTTAGGTACCTAAAGCAGGTATGGAGTATGACAGCAACTGTTCCATCACACTTGGGAAATATTCGCTCGTAGCCGAACTTTGGTAAGTACCTAGGCAGCGTATGGGAGCCTGATCTTTTGCGCAGTGAGACATTATTTAATGTGCAGTTGTATCAGACAAGTTGGGCAATTATTGATTGAGTGAGTGATGGTTTGATTGAGTCTAGGTTGTACTCGTCTATCTCTTCGTACAAACGACAAAATTCTCCTATGGAAGTAGATACTCATCACTCATCCAGTGGGATATCACGTGATATCCGGTGTAACCCTTAGGTCACCTGACTAAACCCCTTTTCCCTTATCAATCGTTATCATTATCTTATCTGACAAGTTGCATCCATCACAACCGAGGACATGGTGCCTCATGATACGGCAATGCGCAACATGGCGCTCGTGCAATTAGACGAAAATATGCGGCCTCCATTGCTTGGAAATGTCCGCCTGGATTGGTTTTTATCAGGCGACCAGCAGCATCTATCTTAAACTTCTTTATTCTCCTTTCCCCGTCACAAAAGGCATCAGTAGGCCAGGGCAAGCAAACTACACGGCCGCCCACCCATTTTTGAGTATACTAGCAGTGACACGGAGTTCGCGTCACCTAATTGGCCGTATCCCTCAATGTAGGCCTTATTATCAATATCGGCTACTTCAAGAGGTTAGCAAGCAACGCACTAAATTGTCAAGTCAAGTGCCTTGGAACGAAACCCCTATTTGAGACCAACTTCCACTAGCTTATTGCTGAGAGAGTAGCTGCTGACAGCCTGGCGATAGTAGCCTCTACTGTGAGAACTGCCTAATTGAAATGGTTACTAGTTTTTAGAAGTGGCTGTATCATATTTATGCAGTCAGTGTGACTCTCGGACCTCAAGTTTGCACATCAAACTACCTAGGTAGGTACCTACTTCCCATCCTATATAAGCGTATAAGAGAGGAAGAGGCGAGAGGCTGGTGCCACCCAGTCCTTCCAGCTCTATATCTCACGTTTACCTAGGAGATGCCTACCTCATAATAAAGGGTATTCAAATTAGGAAGTTGAAATAAGCTGTCAGGGGACTGGTTACCTCAACTGCCAACTACCTATTGTAAAGGTACCTAGGTAAATAAGATCTAGCACCTTCATCACTTTTCATCCACTCTTCCTCTTCCAACACCTAATATTCAATTCCAACATACACCACTTTCACCTTCAACTCTCTTACACCTTCAATTTCTCCAACATCCAGTTGCCATATAGTGCACTGGGCCGTCTGATTGAGCAGCAAGTAGCTCTGAGTTATTCCTTCAATATCACGCACCAACCAAAGATGTCTTCCGGTCAGTGCGCTGTCTGTTGGAAAGAGGGTGGCTCACCATGTTCCACTTGCAAGAGCTGCCATTACTGCTCTGAGGAGTGCCAGAAGAGCGACTGGAAGTCCCACAAGCTCTTGTGCCATCTCATCGCGACTGAGACGGAACGTCCATCTCCATCCCATATAAGAGCTATCTATTTCCCAGATAGCAAGCCAACCCCAGAGCTCGTATGGATTCCCTGCATTGAGAACGACGAAATACCCGAAGAGCCGAACGTCCCCGCTTCTGAGCCGATAGATGACCTGCTTGGGAATAAATTCTGTGTGCATGTAAGGAGAGTCGACTGGGATGACGGTGGCAAGAAGTCCACTCCACGCCCCATCGAGGTATACCATCGAGACAACTTCCTCCTTGATGAATCACCGCCTACGGCAAGTTTAGAGGCGGCTGTGAGGCATTACGGACAAGAGAAGGTTGGTTGGCGTGGTCCCCTAGTTGTCGTTGCTGTCTCGGTCGAAGACGGGCCGCATGAAGATCCCATCAACCGATACGTGGATGCGACGCTGGCTGACTTCCGAAGCATCATCCACTATTCTCTTCACTACAAAGATAAATTCGAGGAAGTAGAAAAAAAGGAGGAGATCGTTCCAGGGATCATAGCCTTGACGAGAGCTATGGGATCTGGGATGGTATTTAGTCACGATAACCTACCAGGACCTTCTCGTCGCCGCGAATAATTTGGGCTTCCAAACAATGAGTCTATGTACTCGCGAATGCTTTATGACTACTTGGTTCGCGATGATTAGGGTACGAGTCCTACAATTCCTGCTGGAGTAGTTTGTCTCTTCGTGTTAGCAGGATTAACAAGGGTCTTCAGATTTAGACAGCTCGATTTCTTGCCCCATGACGCTAAACCCCACCACCGACTCTCATATGCGGTAATTTGCGCCGAAGGAATGCAAGTGGAGACCAACGAGATGATTATATGCTGGAACGAGCGGCCATGATTTGACGACTGGAGGAATCATGAAAAATACGCATCTTCTGCGTAGACTTCTTTGACCTTATACCCAATGTGATGGAGGCGGAAACTGAGGTAGATAGGTACTTAGAGGGGAGGGCGATATAGTTCTTTTTCGCTTGGAGGAATGATTTACGCGTGGCCCCAAAAAGCAAAAGTGTTTGTGCAATGCGCATGAATTGGTATTGATGCAAGATACGGGCGGTGATTTCGCGATGGATTCAACAGGCGAGTTTCCTCTCCGGTTCCATGATCAGATAGGCATGGTGTCGTTAATTGGGTGCAATCAAAGTACTGTCTGACATGGCGAGTTCTTACAACCTTGATTCGACTTATGGTAGGGCGACTCTGGTATGATAGGAGAAGAAGCCATGGCAGCCCCCCACACTATATGTGCCCCTTTTATTCCCGGCAGCCCCGCAGTCCGGACCCCTGCACGATACTGCTATATCGATCAAGGACGATCCCTCAAATCTAAGGTGAATCTGAAGATTTAACCCCACACGCCCACAGCGGCGGGACAAGATCTACTCTGTAAGTTGCCAACAGAAGCGAACGCAGGAGTCCTCGTAACCGATCGTCGTCGCTGAAAATGCCGTCTAAGTCTGTCCTCATCACAGGCTGCAGCGAGGGCGGCATTGGCGCCGCCCTAGCCGCGGAATTCCAAGCCCAAGGATGCCAAGTTTTCGCAACGGCCCGCGACGTTAGTAAAATGAAGTTGCTTTCCGAACTGGGGGTAGAAACTCTCGCCCTTGACGTCAATTCAGACGCATCGATCGCCGCCGCTTTTGCATACGTGCAGAAAGCGACGGACGGGTCTCTCGATTACCTCATTAATAATGCCGGCGTTCACCATGTAATGCCCTTCGCCGATGCGCAGGTCGATGACTTTAGGCGCGTTATCAATACCAATGTCATCGCGGTGCTGGCTGTTACCCACGCTTTCCTGCCACTGCTTATCCAGGCCCAAGGGACGGTAGCGACTGTCGGGAGCATCAACGAGATCATTTGTCCTCCATATCAAGTGGCATATAATGCCTCCAAGGCTGCAGTACACGCTATCGCGCGGACTCTACGCGTCGAGCTCGCGCCGCTGGGCGTCAAGTTCGTCACGCTTATGACGGGCAGTGTGCGCACCAAGCTGTTTGATAACGCGCCGACTAAACTACCCGAGAACAGCCTGTATTATGCCGTGGCGGAAAATGTGGAGAATCGCTCATTTCTCCAGAACGCGGGCTGGGTTGAGCCGGAGGTCTTCGCGAAACAAGTTGTCAGCGACTTACTTAGGCCGAAGCCGAAGCTGAATATTTGGCGTGGTGGGATGACGACTATAGCTTGGGTCTTGTCGTGGTTTGGATGGGAGGGCATGTTGGTAAGTTTCCCAACGTGAAAAGAAAACCCCTAAATTGTAGTGGAGTTAACTATCGCAGGATTCGACCATAATTAAGGGTAACCAACTGGATAAGGTGCAACGATAACGCGGATTAACTTATTTACTATGAATTCCAATGAGATATATACCCTGATATAATACCAGTCTTTTTAGAGCCTCACAGCTATGTTAGAAGGGACCTAATGTATGTGAAAACGTCCAATGGTACGTATCATAGCCCATCCTGCAATCACCGTTTACCGAGCAGCGGAATTCCACTACGCGGCGTGGAATTTAAACTCCTTTCACCCATACGTCAGGAGACATGGTACACAGTTCCTAAGGCATGCTTTCCGAAGACACCTAAGTTTATTGATGATAACGAGAGATTCCTAGGCCAGTCTGTCCAATACTCGGTCCGCCACTCAGCTCAGGACCTCCACCCCATACGCTCAATCACAGATGCTCCATACACTGGGCCCATTAGGTAGGCATGACTTACTCGCCAAAGTCGACTGAGTTGTTGCTCTCTTGCTTTCGAATCTCCTCCTGTATCAGCGGAGACATGGAAACCAAATGTTCGAATTCTTTGACCGTGAGGTAGATGCCCTTTTTCCCTGCCCGCAGCCTCCCATTCGAGTTAAACCATACTCGAATGTCGACTTTGACCTGTCCCCCGTAACAATTGACAGAGACGTACCGATCGTGACGGCGCCAAAAGGTTCCGGGGGGAGGGGGTGGGTTGAGTAACCTCTCGCGCCAAATATTCGCATCGTAGCTGGCTGGTATAGGCTCAGGTTCATCGGAGAACTCTCTTGGCTCAGATTTGGTGTTATAGTTTTCTGCTGTGCTTGGACATGGTGGTCTCTACTAAAATGGTAAGGAGGATAGGCTTTAATTGATTGTGCTTTGTTGTCCAATGTAGTTTTGCTGGAGAGCCGAACACAACGAGTAGGATATCAGCCCCTATTTATATACTTGTCGGAAATTGTCAGGGATAGCCGATATTACATTTACCTGGCTGGAAAGATACTGTCTCCATCTTCTGGTGCATTAGACTCATTACATGTGAGCCATCATCTGTGATACTATCGTTTGCGCTACCGATAGTTTCAACATCCATTAAAGAATTGTGATGGGCCTCCAAGGGCCTTGGTGATAAGCCCCAAAAATAACAACGAGATATTATGACAAGATCTCTACATAGAAATATATCTTCATATAAATATTATCATATGTGGAATTTGAGCAGTCTGCTCGATCAATCTCCTTGTAGCCTAGACTCAGCTGTCATCAGCTCACAATGGCTTTCTAGTTCGGAGACAATCAGGCGGTAAAGCGGTAGAGATCATTTGATCCATCGTGGCTCATCTATTAGGTACCTACCTGTTATGAGATGTGTTTGAAGTCTAGTTTAGGGGTTTATGGGGGCAACATGAGGTCGGCTAGTACGATGAAGATCAAGTGACTGGTCTGTTATGGAAGCAAGATGGGCTTGTTATCGCATTTGTAAGATGTCTAAATGAAGTCTAACCCTGAAATAGGGGTATCCTACGGCTTTGCTACAGAAACAGAGCCAAACCTGGCATCTGCATTACGAACTCCTACGCCGGTCGCGCCACTCACGAAAGAACCGTCAGCAGCAGTGACCTTTGGATGCGTCAAATCATCTATAAACACATTGATTTGACTTCCATAAGCTGTGACCCTGACTTGATACTCCGTTCGACTGGAGACTTCTAAATTGGCCTCACTCAGCAATGTCCAAGTTCCTGCATCCGGTTTCAGAAGGTTAACGCTGCCAGCGGGGGAGATCCCAACGTAGTATCCCTCGAACCCGTCCATTCCTATTGATAGGTTCGTAGCGCGGAATACGAGTCCGGCATCGCCGTCTCCATCCGTGATGGCGACAGTAGCATCAAAGACTAGATCTGTGAAGTTTGTGTCAAGCACGGCCGTGGCTATATCTGAGCTGGCGACGCTGAGTCTTTGATTTATCACTGACCAATCACCGCCGTACGTTTTCCAGTCAAACATCTCGCCGTTAGCAAAGTTGTCCTTCACTAGCATCTTGACTGGTTCGATGGTTCCATTGTCGTTGAAGTACATGCGATCGTATGCTAAAACACGATGATTGCCATCTGTTTCGCTCAGTGGGCGGCGGTGGTATACTATGTACCATATGTCCGTGTTCGGGACGTGAATGACCCCATTGTGGCCGCTTCCCTTGGCCACTGCGCTGTCCTGCTGCAAGATCTTGGCAACCTGGTTGAAGGGACCCATTGGAGAATCAGACATCGCATAAGATACTGAATAGTCTGGCCCCGTCCATCCACCTTCTGACCACATGAGATAGTAGATGCCATTGCGCTTGATCATCTGCGAGCCCTCAACGTAGTTTTCAGGGGTGATCTCCTTGAACTGAGTCCCATCATCGAAGGTTCCGATAGAGATCATGTCTTCATTTAGTTTCGCGACATTTGCATGCGAGTGGCCGCCATAGTAAATATACGCCTGACCGTCCACATCGTCTAAAAACACATCTTGGTCGATGGGCTGCGCGCCGTTGTGGTATTCGCCAATCAGGGGCTTGCCAATCGCATCGACATACGGGCCCTCCGGCTTGTCCGCTACCGCCACCCCAATGCCTCCAATTTTCCCCTCTTCGGGCTCCCCCTCTTGGATATCGTTGGCACCGAAGTAGAGGTAATATTTACCATTCCTCGAGATTGGCGCGGGGGCCCACACAGCTCTAGTCGCCCAACTCACGTTGGCTGTGGTCAGAATATTGGGATGTTTTGTCCAGTTGATCAGATCCGGGCTCGAGAAAGCGTCAAGATATGTCTGTTCATCATAGGCGTATGAAGATGTCGGGTATACCCAATAAAGGCCGTCGTAAATTTCCGTATCCGGGTCAGCATACCATCCTTCGACAAATGGATTGCCCGCTTCCGCTGTGGTGTAGTCAGGGATAAATCGATTAACTATTGGCGACGTGCTTGCTGCTTCTAAGATTGCCATGCCTACGATAAGATGGACGAGGAAGATATTAACACGGGGGCCTAGCTGGAATCCTGCTACAATTGCAGGTAAGTTAAGCGGGGGGAAATGCGCCATGGTAAATATGCCGAAACTTGGCTGATCTCTAGTGTGGGGACCCTTTAGGACTCAACGTGGATCTAGATAGCCTCAAGTAAAAGGAGCCTCAGAGTTTTAATTAAACAGAAAGGAAATCATGTCTGATAGACCAGAATAATTCATAACATGAACATCCAACATAGCCCGTGTTGGCCGCAGGAATGTAGTATTCATGGAAGTACTTATCTGCACCCAAGGTCATTACCCTCACTTCCATCGCCTGTACCCTCCACCAGGTCACGAGGACTCTCGTCGTTCATACGCTATATCAGGGGGGTAAAGTTACAAGCACCATTGGATGATACCTCTTTAGATGGTTAGAAGCAAGTCAAGCGCGATAACGTGGAGGCCCAAAACATGTTTATTTCGCCTTCCTAATGGGAGCTAAATGCTGCGACGAGACGTCCCATCAAGACCGAGGTTAGGTAGGTAGGTATGCTGGCTAGAACATGGTACGTTACCTTCTAATCCTCGATTCTCATTAGTCAGTCCAAATGAAGCATAACAACGGTGCAACGCTGCTACATATAAAGTATATCAACTATGATAGTATGACTTAGATTTTGGCATTTCTCTCTCTCTGTGTCTCTTTCAATCTTATATAAAAGCACGACATTTGAAACTTATCTCTTTCGACTCCGGAACCGGGGTCCCACTTTTGTAATAGGGGTGCGCTATGAAAAGCGCTTAGCGCAGGAAAGGCGCCGGTAGTTACAGCGCATGACAGTGCATGGGCACGCTGTTGTTAGTGGTGTCTAGGTACCTTTACACAGTTCCCTTTTCGAACTTCACGAGAGTTAAGACTAGGTACCTTTACACAGTTCCCTTTTCGAACTTCACGAGAGTTAAGACTAGGTACCTATATATCAAGACACGACATATTACGTAACATATGTCATTTAAACTAGTAGGATCGCTTTGGAATACCGACGTTGGGAGAATTTCGAAATGAATTTGTACTGAAATAGGTTGACAATAGTGTCACGGGGGTCTAGAGAGGTACACAAGCATCAGGCTCGCCGTACCTTATTGGAGAGAATTGACAAAGAGCTTTTTATCAGAACAGCATGATCGTGTCAACAATTCTACGAAATTCATTGTGTTCCGAAACAATGCTAGTGTATAAAGCGGCCGCAATAAGTATTCTTTAGCTAGCCGGCCGCCACCTAGAACATCTCTAATAACATCTTACAAAGCATTTGACTCCGGTGGTAAGTTGATTTCGGGCTCAGATATTCCGACTTTCAGCAGGCCAAGGGTCTACACTTTCATCATGAGCGATTGGGTTATTTGTAGCAAAGGCCATGAGCACTTTGGAAGGTTCGGGGCCGCCGGGATACTCATATATCGGTTTCGCCCATCAGGTGAAGTGGAAATGTTAATCGGACAGCGAGCAGGAAAAGGTGACTGGTCAACAATAGGAGGATTTCTAGACGAGGGCGAAATAGCAGAAAATGGTGCGCTACGGGAATTAAGAGAAGAGATAGGTCTTGACGCCCGGGATCTTGTAGAGTATACCGGTTTCGCGATCAATGATCATGGTGGCTGGAAGTACACGACTATCGTAGCTACGCTGAAGGGACCACCACTTGATATGACCAAGTTGAGACTCCAGAAGTCCGAAATAACGGCCGTCGCTTGGGTTACACGCCGAGATCTGGATATGAGGAGATATGTGCTACACCCCGGGTTTGCGGAGACAGCGCGCGTTCTCGAGTACCTTTTGCCACCTAATATCGATCCTAAGACAGGAAAAGTGACGGAAGAATTTCAAAAGTTATTGGAAAATTGGTAAGGGGTAAAGAGGTAGATAGCCTCATATTGGTAACTCGTCAGTCCCCCTTTTCATACGTAGCTGCTAACTCCTAGGGGTTGGAGATGAAAATAAATAAATCCCTATAGTTGGTCCGGTCCTTTTTTTTTTTTTTTAACCTCGTAGTTCATCAAGCGATGGATTATCGAGCCCCAAGCTTCAGACTTAGATCATAGCATGATTAGAAACCCCTGGTTAATCGAACCCGTCGACGTTGAGTGGGAATGATTGTTGTGTTTAACCCGCAACCGGGGTTCACACAAGATGAAAGAGTGTGTATGTATCGAATCTTCCCTTCCTCCACCCTGAACATGTGAGAGTCAGGCATGGGCTCATCGCCTACTGAACGATCGAGCCCCGGGAACCCTAGATATATATCTACCACGCCCATTTCCTCGTCTATGACGTATCGGCGCTTCGTAACCGTGGTGTTCGAAGGTACCCCAAGATTGCAGGTATTTCCTCCAGTGCCGCTGCTGTCGGTGTATGCTCCGCCTTCAAGGCGCGCGCAGGGCGTACCATACGGAACATTGACACTAACATTGTGAAATCGATCGAAGTACGCATCTCCAGCTGCTTTGATGACTTCTCTGCTGTCACGTTTGTCTTCGGGGATGGGATCCCAATTCTCGAGCGATGTCCAGTGCAAATAACCAGTTGCGTTAAATAGCCAGTCGCCCTGATCGGTCACGATTGACTCAATGGCCGTGATCTTGTCGTCCGTGAAGAGCATCCTCGTACCGATGACATACGGGTGCTCTGTATTGGCGGCAATAAGCTGCGTGAAAGTGGCACAGAGCGTTGTATCATGGATGCTAAGGTTCTGGTCAAGCTTTATGGGCTGCGATAGTACCCCGGTCTTGATGTCCAAGGACTTCTCATTTTCCGTGTAGGTCAGGTTAGTAGCTAGCCCCTTGAAGGTAGCGATTTGACCGCTGCTCTGAGCTGACACGTATTGATCGGTTGCATTTTTGAGTAGAGCGCGACTGCATTCTGCGGATACACCAGCTGCAAGCCAAAGACAAGCTACAGAGATTAATTGAAGCATTTTGACTTGCTCGTCTCGTCGAAAGTTCCGCAGTGAAAGTGAAGTCCCTTATGTGCTTGATAAGAATTGATTGCGACGAAGTTGTAAAGGTATCAACAGGCCCCTGAGAAGTCATAGTATATATCCAGAGATCTGGGAGGGATTCTATGTAAACCCCAAATTACAACATTAATACAACCCATCTTGATCTATATCATTTATCCTATTAACATTATTTCGGTTGAACACATTTATCCCAGAGCAGATTCACGCAGATATTAGATCTATTAAACCCCACACTAGAGTCGCTCACACCGACCCCTACGTAATCAAAAGTCCATGTCCTGTCCTCTTACCGGTTTTTCGTAATGCACCGGCGGCAATTAATTCTCGGGACTTCTGCCTCAGTCTAACTTCCTATGCTTCACTTAACATTTTCACCCTATCCCATCCCGGTGTAATAAGAAGATTACCCTTAGATCTCACCTTTGTCTACCGAGAGATTCAAGCTGTCTGTAGGTAGAGCCGGAATGGTACAGGGGGCCGTCGACTTTGTTGTTGGGTTATACATACATTCTCGCATCGATCGTCTACCTAGTATCCGCAATATCTCGAGCTTTCATCACCTAACAGGCCCAGACCTCCAGCGGCTCAAACTTCTGACAAGCTAGTTCTCTGACAGCCAGAGCTAATCATTTCCAAGGAATGTACGAGTAGGAATAAGTCGATTCTAAACCCTAAAGTAAGACATGCGAACTGTGGATAGCTATTCACTTCCCAGTCATCCCATCAAGGCCACATACCATCAAACATAAAAAGCCAGTCCTCCCAATACCTATCATACCGCCCAACAAGCCAACTCCTTCCATCGCCCCGTCCGCCCACCTTCCACGGGCGGGTATATAGACCCTCTTCCTTCAAGTGCCTCTTAATCGCCACATTGATACTAAAACTACTCGGGCTCACCCCGACGAAGTAATCGCAGTTCAGCAGCACGGCGAAATCGACAAGAGCTTGCTGGTCCCAGCTCAGCGCCTTCAACTTCTTCAGCTCATCCGCATGGCCGTCGAGTAAGTCGTATTTGGACTTCACATCTAATTCCAGCGCGGCCATAGCCTCCTTTCCAAATCTCCGCGTCTCGGTCTCGTTCCCGGAGGCCAGGTACGCCGCGCGTCCTTGGTACCCCCGACTCGCTGCTTCACGCAGGTAGTTCTTGGTCTGGTTCTCGTACGACGGCCACTGCGACAAAGCGTCCGCTTCGGTACGGAGATGTATACCGAGGAAGGACTGGCCGGCAGCGCTCTCGGTGCCTCTAGTCGAGGCAGCGAGCATCCTCATCGAAGCCACAACGACATCCGCAATATCCAGAATATCGTCGCGGATCCTAAGTAGTCCCCCAAACGTAGCGGCGAATTCTGGACCGTCGCGGTACACAGGCCAGTCCCACAGCACGCCCCACGAGAAGCGTATCAGCCGGGGGTTGTCGACGTCGTTAGAAGGTGCCCACCCGCGTTCTGCCGCCGAACTACGCACCCATTCCCGGAATGTAGGCCCGAATTGGTCTGTATACCGATGCGGATCTCGCGGGTCGCACCCGGCACGACTGCCACCGAAGTGCTTTGGTGTCACTCGTTCCACAATCTTGTCAACGGTACGACCTTCACGTTGGGCTTTCTTCCGCGCACCCGGCACGTCTCCGACGCTTGCATAGACAGCGATGCGCGGGCACGCGTCCGCCATCGCTTGCCGGAAGTGCGCTTCATCGAACATGTACCCGAACGGCTGGTAGTCCCGGAACAAGTTAGCCGGGTCTGACGGGGAGCGAGTCCGAATGCGTGGTAGGACAAGGGCGGTGGCGCCGGCATCCACGGCGTACCGTATGCATGTCAGGATGTAATTCCGGATGTTGCCGGGCCCGCCGCTATTATTGTCGCAGAGAAACGTTAGGCCCGGGACGTATGTGGTCTCTGCGCAGACGCGGCGGAGAGGCCAGACGATGAAGGGTGCGCGGGCACTGGAAAGATCGACGCTAACGTCATGGTCCCTGCTGAGGCGCTGCTGCTGTTGTTGCAGTAGCGCCGGCACTTGCGGCGGCCACTGCACCTCTGAGGTGCGCTGCAGAGCGAAAGATGTCGGGGTGTCACGGGTATGGCTTGGCAGCAGGCGGTAGTCCCAGACGAGCAACAGGAATAGACTAGTAGAGCAGGCGAACAGCAGCAGAGCGGCCTGGCGTCGTGTGCTCGGCGTCTTAAGTTGCCGGAGCGCCATTGGAGCGTCGCTGTGACTCGGTGTTAGGTGATAGGTATCGTCATCCGTACTGCGTGCTTATGTGTCGTAGATTTCTGTTGAAGTCAAGACAACACCACAACCTTGATGGACTTCTTCCCTCATAAAATAAGTTAAGCCTAGGTACCTTTCCACCGTCGGTGCGCGAAACCCTATGACTGTCAATGCATTCTTGCTCCATTTTAGGGAGTTGCGGAACGAAGGTTCCGAGCTCGATGAATTATTACCGAATTGGAAAGGCGATGCATCGCGATCTCTGGAGTAGACTCGGAAATCGCCCTGATAATATTCCCTAACTTGCCTGTTGAAATTGATTGTTGAATTTAGGAATCAATGCGATTGTTACGCATTTTTGGAAGTGCGGTCTTTGGAAGAGAAAAGGGGGAGAGGTACAGAATACGATAGGTACTTGGAAACGTTGAGTTCCTTGCCAAACCCGGAGTCGTAAATTACATCAACAGCCTAGATAATATTGAAAAGCTGTGGGAAGTTAGTGAGGAACTTGTCGAGAATTTACTCCGTATATACACACGGCTTATTGAAGCTTCCAATCTCATTATAGGTGTGTACTACTACACGGGTATATGTCATCTCACTCCTCCCTTCATTACACGTTCTCGTCGCCGTTGTCCCTCCAAACATGGGTATCTCCGAGACTAAAGGAACTAGCCACACTACCAGGTCCGTGATGATTCGTCGGTACTGCCACCTGATTGTCATTATTGCCATTTACGCTTCCAGTGTTGGAGTTGAAAGGTGACTCGTCGACGAGTGGCGGCGGGTCTTGGTAAACCCAAGGTTGTTCCAGAGGCATAACAAGGCTCGGGTTAATAAACCTCATTCCCTTCTCCCTGTCTTCATCTATTGTGCTCATGCGTCTCGTTAATCGAGTTTGCCGTTGTACTTGATTCGGATCTTGATCGGGACGGCTTTCTGAACCGGGATCAGAGGCGCGCTTAATGCTCCGAAGCGCGATGAATTTGGTGAGCGGGGTAAAGCGACGCCGCGAATAGAAATGATACCAGAAAGTCAAGACCACG
Organism: Hypoxylon sp. FL0890; assembly: GCA_022497025.1. Classification (NCBI taxonomy): domain Eukaryota; kingdom Fungi; phylum Ascomycota; class Sordariomycetes; order Xylariales; family Hypoxylaceae; genus Hypoxylon; species Hypoxylon sp. FL0890. The sequence continues at coordinate 228,592 of MU386540.1, read as the reverse complement.
AGTGGTACTATAAGTGACGCGGCTTCAAAGGCTGTCTGAAGCACTAGAATGGCAATCATGATAGCTTGAAAGGCAACAAGCCCAACAATGATCCGCCCGCAGATAATCGGCCATGCGCCCCCAGTGGCGTGTTGCGGCTGATCCATTGAGTACAATAGTTGATACTTGTAAACAAAGTACCCAAGGGAGAAATAACAGAGGCCAAGGAGCAAGACAATATGCGCTCCTGGAAGTATACTGTAAACCAAGCAAAGGATAAACACCAGTAGGGCGGTCGGGAGATAAAATCCGTAGTTAAATAGACTGGGTTGAACAAGCTCAGCAAAGTCTCGAGGCGTCTTGGCTCCCATACGATATATAGCATAAAGTGTTATGCTCCCAAACTGTAAAAGCTTGAACGGGAATAGACCAAGGCCTTGAAGCATGATGAAATTGAGGTAGAAGTTGTTCAGATCTTGGATTGAACCGGCCACTTTGCTTGCAATGGTCCTCGTATCTCTTAGCGAGTGTCCGATTATTGCCCAAAAGTCGGAAAGCGCCGCACTACCCGAAACCGCGTAGACGACGAAGATGTTGAAAAATATGAAGAAGAAATTCTTCGATATCGCAGAAAGTTCGACGTCGCCCTGAGAAACCATTCCTTGTATGTTTGACAGGTAGTCATAGAGGTATGGGACCAAGACGTTGAGCAAAGAGACCACGAGAGTAGGTAACCCAGTCTGTACAAACGCTTTAGTAATGTCATGCCTCGAAAGGGAATCAGCCAGGGACGGTGCTATCTTCCTAATGCTGCAGATACTGAGTAACTGTGCAAGAGCCGCTACTGGGAAGAACCAAAGGATCGATAGGAAGGTGATGAAAATAGTAATCGCCCAGGCCTGGAGTTGACGCCTATACCGCGGAGCGTAAGTGTTCTTCCAGATCACATCCGAAGGAGCTGGCGCGGGTTTGGTCAGCAGTTGACCCGGTCTGGGGTCCACTGTGGCTTGAATAGCCATTTGACAAGCGGCGATAGAATCCATCGTTACAAAAGCCGTATCTGTCGGAGAATATTCCTTCCTCCTTGCGGCTCTTATCTTCTCATCAAGGCGACGCAGCTTTTCTTCGTAATAGTCCAGAGCATCGATTTTGCGGTTTCGCAGCCTAAAAAAGCCGAACCGAAGTCGAACTTTCGGTCTTTCCCGCTCCCTTATCAGACTTCGTAAATTGTCACCGGTAAGAAGACGCCCATTCTCCTGAGATTCCTCATTGTTCGTATCCTCTTGAGGTATGTCGCCCTCCCTCTCGCGCTGGGGACCACTGGACGGCAATCCCACAGCTGGCTGTTGAGCGAGATAGGCACTCCATGCTTCCTCGAGCTTCCGGAGAACTACTTGTCGTTGAGCCATCAGGGCGTCGATTTCAGCCCATTTTCGACACAAGGTGACACTTCGGACATGCCCAATCTCCAAATTTTCCACAAACTCCTTGATCTTCTCCTCCGATCTGAGGTCTTGCGGAATACCCGTCAATCGAAACGTTCGGTCCGTTATAGTCGATTGAGTACCCAAATAATCCTGTCGTATTTTGATCACCTTGATCGTCTCGGAATTCATGAAATATATCGTGAGGAAAGAGAAGAACCAAGTAAAAGCTAGGTACGACCATAAATAAGTCCAGCTCTTGTCCTCAGGATCAGTGGCTCTTAGGATATTATCGAGGCTCGTTGAAAAATAGAGATCGTCATTTCGCATTAGGTTGGTATATGAAGAGCCGTTTCCGCGCGTGTCGCCGGGGGGTGTAGTTGTTCCAGCATCGAAGGTATTATGAATAGGCCAAAGGACGGCAACGGCGAAGAAGAACATGGTAGCAAACAAGCGGAGGGACATCTTGAAGAAGGACAGAAACTGCGAAATATTGTATAAGCCGACTGCTATCAAGCTCATAATCATTATAGTACATACCACGAAGGCATCCAGACCTGCAGATGCCAGCACCTGCTCCTCGGTAACCCTATATAATGCTGGAATCCATCCGAAGAAACTGTCGGGAAGCTTAGGTAGAGCAATTTGAGGGTCGCTATGGCGTCTTCGGGCAGCGTAGAGGGACTTCCATCGTGGTCTAAGAATCTATTCGAAGTACAAGAGATTAGCTCGATAATATTTGTGATAATTACCTACATTTGGCAAATTCTTACACAGAAAGCAATAAAGGCCGTAACACCTAATGCGAGAGAGATGACCAGCTGCACGAAGATGTCCTTGCTGCCAGGACCAGCGGCGGTCTCGCCCTTGCAATAAGGAGGCAGATCACCATCGTCGTCATCAGAATACATATTTTCCAGACGAGGTGGCAGCGCCGAAGAAGAGGGATATCCCAAACATTAGGTGTTAGGTATTCTGGAGAAGATATTGAAAAGACTGATTCTTTGACGTTCGGAAAGCTCAAGCGCCAAGTGAGAAGCTACAGTGGGGCCCTAACGGCAAGTGACGTACCCTGTACGGTTAGGCGCCAATATCTTTTTGACAGCAGCGTAGCAGCGTTTGTGGACCCTGCCACAGGCGTTACCAATATTGACATCTCACCCTGATCAATGTTATCATCAAAGCATTGAACTCCAAGCTCATTATCGAAAGATGCCCATTAAGAAGGGAATTCGAGATATGTTATTAATGAGTTGAATTTAATCTATACATATAGGAATTCGTGTTAGGTTTGTCATCTCTTCATCCACCATCCATCAACCGTTTACCGCTTATGCGCCGCCCTCTCTCTTTGCATACTCGTCCTCAATGCGCTCTTCATACAACTTGTCATTTTCGCGTTGCTCATCGGTCACATCCACAATGCGACGATTTGAATCTACGCCGCTGCCACCCAGAGCTCGACCTTCAGAGGATATCAGACGGCCCGAAGCATCGTAGTCACGGCGCTCGTGGTGGAGAGGTTCGCCGGAACGCTGCGTGGCGACGTGTGTCGTCGTACCTGCCGGGTTGCTTTCGGTGTGTTCGACATAGCGTGACCCAGTGGTCTCCCCGTTACGAGAGGTGGAAGACGAGAAGGAGAAGGATGCTGAGCTGTAACTGTAGTTTTTTGACGACATGGTGAGAGGTTGGTTTGACTGCAGAGTTTTTGATAGCAGATTTAGTTTTCAGCTAGTTAAAATTGGATTAATTGAATTAAGATGATGAGAAGTTAGGAGCTCGAATGTTATACTGCCACGAATTGACGTAGATGGAGCTGTAAACGTCATAGGTGGCGTACTGGCGTTTAGGCACCACCTACCTCTAACGTCATACAGCGTGTATTGTCACGGGTGCTCTTTACGGTATAGGTTTTCAGCCTGCATTGCCACTTCTCCAAGTTATCTCTCAGCCTCTCTATACATAAGGTCAAAGGAGGCAATTGCAATCACTACCCAGAAGGTACCTATTCCCGAAGCGTCAGGGAAAGAGAAAAGTTGGCTAGGAGACTGCTTGTAGCACCTACCTCTCTAGAAGCTAATTCGGCTCCCCCCGGCGCAAGCCGATTTATCTATCCATGGATCGTACAACAACTGCAAGTCCCTGCAGCTCTGCACTAGCAGTTCCATTTGTCCCTTGCGTGCCCCGCAAAGCTCTAAGCTTTAGCTTGACCATGAGGTACCGCTGGAAGCTAGCTTCAACTCTAATCAATCAATGTTCAGGTGAAGCTTCATTGGAATAAAGTTGAGAACCTTCAAATGCCTTTCCTATAGTGTATGATGAGTTATACCTACCCAGGGGAAGTAATGACCGATGATGACGATGAGTCATGCCTTGAATTTGAGTGAAAGCCAGCGCTCGGTCTGAAACCTGAGTTCCCTTCGTTGAAATAGGGGGTCCTATCGAGAAAGTGGCGAATGGGGACTGAAGTATATCAAGCCTGTTTACGAGCCAGGGATGAGCAGAATATTAAATGCGCCTTGAGAATTGGGGCCGCGAGTAGATGGATATCTGAGCAAGGGCCATGTTGGCCCTTATACCATTGGTAATAACAACTGAGCGCAACTCACTCGTAGGCTCCAAGCATCGCGGAAGTCGACAAGTACTCTAAATACACAGGAATAGAGTATTTAATGAGGATGTAGATGCGCAGAATATCAAGGAATTGAACCTGGGTACATCTTCACACTTTAGAATTCTAAGGCGGTAGCTTTTGTAAAGAGTTTACAAGACAATTTCCTAAGCCTCAAGCGATCTCCCCCTGTTCACATGTTTGCTATACGTTACGCGTGGGATATCGCGAAGAAAGGCTAGATTTTCTAGACCATCCACGCTATATACACTATCAGATGCTCTGGTAAATCGGCATGCAATATTGAAGCCCTGTCATACTATAGCATCTATAGTGTCCACAATGTCGAATAGAGATCGCCAGAATAGGCATGTCCTTCCGATTCTTCTACCATTCGCATGACCAGTACCGCCGTCACTACTGTATTAAGCTTAAGGAGAGCGCTCGGTGCCAGTCTTGGAACCTTGTAAGTCATTCGTTCCTTGTACGAGACGACCAGCCCCTTACCCCTGAGACGTAAGCCTTCAAAGCATCCTCGGCATCAGCGACCGCCACATTTCCATCCTTGCGGTAGGAAATCCCATGAGGTTGCATCCTATTTGAATACTATTGCGGAGCTAGCCTCGTGAGATTCAGGGTCTTTCAGCCTCCTTGTGCTGCCATGCTAGTCTAGGGCATCGTGTATACCCTCAACCCAGTCGTCCAACGTTGCACTCGAAGCCACCAGACCTATAATACTTGACTTATCACCTCCCAGGAAGGTCGCAAAGTTCTATCAGCCACTAATTATCTAGATTAGCGAGATAATTCACCCTCGCGACGCTTGGTTGGTAGCCAACTAAGCTATAAACCACATGTGGTATAGCGAGGCCGTGTTCAATAGGATTGTGACTTTGCCACTTCAAACTATCATTTAAAAATGTCAATTGACCTTAGGGCTGTCATACATGGGGCGTTAAGCCATGAATAGCCCAGATCCTTCATTATTTGAAAGGATTTTTGTTATCAAAACGAGCTGGCGACTCGAAGTTAGAATGATTCTCTAACAGCAATACGCGGTGTTCAGCATCGTCAGCTGAGATGGCGGTTTACCTATAACTTGGACGTGGATTGAGCTTAGAAAGTATGACCAGTAGTACTGTCCCTTACCGTGGGAATAATCATCACCCTTTAGCGATGTCCCTATGAAAATGAACATGAGGCTTGACCTCGGTTCCTCAGTCGATGGGGCGTCGATAGTAGCTCGTAGTTCTTGGAAAATTGAGACCACCTGCTAGTTAAGCTGACATTAACGCCATATCTCCAGCTGCATTGATCACAATTCCTCCAACATCGGGGCATTTCCGTGTGTTGTGTGACTGGAAGTATGCTCCTGTGTGACCGTCACGCAAGCACGCGTATAATAGTCCCGATTATGTCCGCGAGACATGTCGAAGAATTAAGGGGAAAAGTTTGCCATTAACATCTCCGCAGCAAAGTCACCGTGGAACCGGGTTAACGAGGACCTCTCCAGCTGAGCCGCGTTAAGGGATGGTTTCGTGCCTTGGAGCTTATCCCGACTTCCACGAGTCTCGGGGCTTCTTCCAGCTGAGAGTGACTATCGATGGTGCCAAGTCCTAGTCGGAGGTCCCGTGAAAATATCTTCCATCTGATATTGAAAATAGCATAGTATAGTCACTAAATAGCAATCATGAGTAGTCTCCATAGTGGCACAGAGTATGTCTAGAAGGAGAATGAGAAGTTTGCAACTTCTCTGACAATGGCGGCTATAAGAACAGCAATGAAGCCAGTCAATGTTGACTACATCAACCACTCACTTCGACCAACTCACTGATCGACCTTGCAAACAATTTGGAAAATTGTGCCGCTTCATATCTTGAAGAGATCGTTTTATCGTTCGCTGCTTGTAGATCTTATAACATCGTCACGATGAGGGTCTCTCATTTGCTTCTCGTGGCTCTTGGCCCCCTCGCTCTAGCTAAAGCGCCCCTCGTGAACAGAGATATTGCAGATCCCATTGCCGATAACTACATCGTGGTTATGAAAAAAGCCGACTCGAAGACCCTCCAGAAACATTACCAGCAGGTGCACACTAACGCTCAAAGCATCGATGACGGAAAGAAGGGAATCTTGAGGACATACCAGGTTGAAGGGTTCAATGGGTACCACATTGAGTGTGATAACGCAACTCTTGAGACTATCCGGAAGAACCCTATTGTGAGCTAAATAGCACCTTTCAATGAAGTCATTCTGACATGAATAAGGTCGACTACGTTGCTCGAGATGGGCGGGTGACAGCGCAGGCTGTTATCCCACACGGCGTTCCTCGGTCAGGCCCGGCATCTAATACCTGGGGCCTGGGTCGAATTTCCCACCGAGACCCTGGTATCGCAATTTATGTTGACCAGATTGCCGCTCCAACCCACGCTTATATCCTCGACACCGGGATTCGTATAACTCATCAGGCAAGTCGGCTCCGTTTTAGGGCTCGAGTCTAAAGCTAATTTGGCGTAGGAGTTTGGAGGTCGCGCAACGTTTGGGCAGAATTTCATCGACGGATCCCAGGTGAGCTTCCCAACGAGGGGAGCTGGAGGGTGTTTGCTAATATTTGCAACAGAACGTTGATGACAATGGACATGGCACACATACTGCCGCAACAGTCGGGGGCAACACGGTCGGAGTAGACAATAGCACCAGGCTCATTGCAGTCAAAGTCCTGGACCAGAATTCATCTGGAAGCTGGTCCGGTATCATTGCCGGGATCGAATGGGGTAAGTCTCACTTGCGGGTGAACCATATCCAATATGACACTGACGGTCGCAGCGGTGGACGATGCTCAATCGCAGAACAGAATCACCCGATCTGTGATCAACATGTCGATAGGCGGCCCCAAGTTCCAGGCTCTAGATGATTGTGTTAAGAACGCGGTTGGCGCTGGTATGACGATCGTCGTGGCAGCTAGTAACTACGGCGCCGATGCGTGCACGTACAGCCCAGCCTCAGCCCCTGACGCAATCACTGTGGCGGCCATCGACGAATCCGACGCGCGACCCAGTTGGTCGAATTATGGCACTTGCGTCGATATCTTCGGTCCCGGAAACAACATCTATTCCGCTTGGAAAGACAGCGACACGGCGTATCAGACTATGAGCGGAACCAGCATGGCAAGTCCGCACGTTGCTGGACTTGTGACATATTTGATGTCGCGAGAGTTCGTATCAGGACCGGCGAATGTAACTAAACGCCTGGTCGCACTTGGAACCCCGAACAAAGTGCAGAATGCGAATGGAAGCCCCAATCTGATCGCATTCAACGGAAACAAAGCTGAACTATAGGACATGGTTCTCTACCTAGTCTTATGTTGAGTTATTGGAAGCTGTTGTTGGACTTACCTCGCAACGTTGATTATCTGATTCGAAGCAAATAGACGTATATTACTGGAGAAGATACAATGTATATTATAGTAATAGATTATTGTACGCATTGTAGTTGCAAAGATGAAGATGTGATGAAGGCAAGTGGAGTGGAGTTCTGAAGTGTAGGGGTACGTACCTACTAAATTACCCTGCAACCCGATGGGGACAGTGGCAAGGGGTTCCCCTGAAGCTGAATTTGGTCTGTGCGGAGCACTTAACGCGTTTGCTGACTTCAGACGCGTCCACCTTCCAGCTCCATCATGACCAAGACCCATCATCAAAATCCGCTAGGGAAACCAGTACATATTTGAAACTTGGAGTGCGGGTGTTTTTGATTATTTTCAGGATGGCCGGTCCACCAAAAGAGAAGAAACAGCAATTCTTGACCAATTTCTTCACGCCGAAGACCGTGAATGGCCTGGCTGCATCCCTCCGAAGCCCCCAGAGTCAAGATGCCGACGGCCCCGTCAATACCCCCGATAGCTCCCGCAAGCGACCGCTGCAAGAAGATACGCACAACGGGAACGATACGCCCCTGAAGAAACGATCGAAAGCTGTCGATGCAGAGAATGAAGATGAAGACGAAGGGAGACCGTCTCCCACCCTGGCTCTGAGCAGGCCTGGTACTCGCACGGAGCGTTACCTTTATAATGGGTCTAGCTCTCGAGAGGATGTGCCTGAAATCGAGGAGGAGGAGAATACTGCCGAGAAGCGGAGGAGAGAAGAGCTGCACCGAAAGTTCGTACAAAAACTGGGGCGACCGGATAGCATGGCATATGGCAAACGTCGAAACGGACAGGGAGAAGACGACACCCAGGCTATGGACGAAGACGCAGAAGACGGCGAAGAAGAAGAACCGCCGCCGCCACCTACAAAGGGGAAGAAGAAGGGTGCGAAGACAGGGAAGCTCACACCAATGGAGATCCAATTCCTAGATATTAAGAGGAAGCACATGGACACTATATTGATCGTCGAAGTGGGATACAAGTTCAAGTTCTTCGGCGAGGATGCTCGTATCGCTGCTAAAGAGCTTAGTATAGTGTGCATACCTGGCAAGCTTCGATACGATGAGCACCCGTCCGAAGCCCACCTCGACAGATTCGCGTCAGCGAGTATCCCCGTACATCGACTACCAGTGCACGCCAAGAGGCTGGTAGCGGCCGGCCATAAAGTCGGTGTCGTACGCCAGGTCGAGACTGCGGCGTTGAAGAAGGTCGGGGACAACCGCAACGCTCCGTTTACGAGGAAGCTCACGAATGTTTACACTAAGGGCACGTATGTGGACGAGATTGGAGAACTAGACCAAGCCACTGGCGGAGCCCCGGCAGGTGGATACCTGCTTTGCATCACGGAGACAAAAGCCAAGGGCTTCGGAACTGATGAGAAGGTTGATGTTGGTATAATCGCAGTACAGCCTGCGACGGGTGATATCATCTATGACAATTTCGAGGACGGTTTCATGCGAAGCGAGATTGAGACGAGGTTATTACATATCTCGCCGTGCGAGTTTCTAATCGTGGGTGAGCTTACCAAAGCGACGGACAAGCTCATCCAGCATCTGTCCGGCAGTGCCACCAACGTGTTCGGCGATAGAAGTAGAGTCGAGAGGATCCCAAGGTCCAAGACTGTCGCTGCAGAGGCTTACTCGCATGTTGCCCAGTTCTACTCCGCCAAACTCAAAGAGGCTTCCGAAGGGAACAACGAACAGGCCAGCGCGCTTCTAGACAAAGTTCTAAAGCTTCCAGAGCCTGTGACGATCTGCTTGTCTTCCATGATCAACCACCTCACCGAGTACGGCCTCGAACACATATTCGATCTAACAAAATACTTCCAGTCTTTCAGTGCTCGCCAGCATATGCTGATCAATGGCACAACATTGGAGAGTCTGGAAGTATATCGCAATCAGACCGACTACACTGAAAAGGGCAGTCTCTTCTGGGCTCTCGACAAGACTGTTACTCGTTTCGGGCAAAGGCTTCTACGTAAATGGATTGGTCGCCCCCTCTTGGACAAGGAGCGACTGGAAGAGCGAGTTGCTGCTGTCGAGGAATTACTCGAGAATGCCTCGACCGCCAAAGTTGACCAATTAGAGCGCTTATTGAAGAATATTAAGACGGACCTAGAGCGGAGTCTGATCCGAATATACTACGGAAAATGCACGCGTCCCGAGCTCCTAGCTGTCCTCCAGACACTTCAGAGGATAGCGATGGAATTCGCGCGAGTCAAGTCGCCGGCCGATACGGGTTTCGAAGCGGCTGCAATCGGCAATGCTATCTCTTCGCTGCCACTCATCCTGCCTACTGTCCTATCGTACCTCGATCGTATCAACGCGGAAGCCGCGCGCAGGGACGATAAGTACACATTCTTCCGGGAAAGTGAGGAGACGGACGCCATCACCGAGCACAAGCTTGGCATCGCGTCCGTGGAGCAGGAGCTGGACGCCCACCGTAAGGAAGCTGCCCAGACACTCGGGAAGAAGGCCCCCGTGTCCTACGTCACCGTTGCCGGCATAGAGTATCTCATCGAGGTTTTCAATGCCGACCTCAAACGCGTTCCGGCCTCGTGGATCAAGATTAGTGGTACCAAGAAGCTTTCGCGCTTTCACACCCCTGAAGTCGTCCGCCTTATCTCGGAGCGCGACCAGCACAAGGAGGCGCTATCGGCCGCCTGTGATACTGCTTTCACGTCCCTGCTCGAAAGCATCGCCGCCGACTACCAGCCCCTCCGTGACGCTGTTTCCTCCCTCGCCACTCTCGACTGCCTCCTCTCCCTCTCCAAGGTCGCCGCTCTCCCAGGCTACTCTAAACCCACCTTCCTACCCTCGGACGCGCCCCCAACTATTTCAATTAGCGAAGGCCGCCACCCCATCGCCGAGCAGACCCTAGCCACATCCTACATCCCCTTCAGCACAACCCTCACCTCCCCCGAACCCTTAGCGCACCTAATCACCGGCCCAAACATGGGCGGCAAATCCTCCTTCGTCCGCGCTGTCGCACTCCTCGTGCTCCTCGCCCAAATCGGCTCCTTCGTACCCGCCACATCCTTCACTCTAACCCTCGCGGACGCGATATACACGCGCATGGGCGCGCGCGACAATCTATTCGCCGGCGAATCTACCTTCATGGTCGAAGTCAGCGAAACAGCCCGCATCCTGCGCGCCGCGACCCCGCGATCCCTCGTCGTCCTCGATGAGCTCGGCCGCGGCACCAGCACCCATGACGGCGCTGCCATCGCGCACGCCGTCCTGACCCATGTCGTGCAGGAGACGAAGTGCCTCACCCTCTTCATCACGCACTACCAGAACCTTGCCCGGGTCGCCGACGGCCTCGGCGGCCGCTGCAAGAACGTCCACATGCGCTTCACCGCCACCAAGCGCGGCGGCGACGGGCAGAAACATGTCGACGGGGGCGATGATGCGGACTCGCGGGCCGATGGTAGCGGCGAACGCAATGAGGATGACGAGGAGGAGATTACGTTTCTATATGAGGTGGGCGAGGGCGTAGCTCACAGGTCCTACGGTCTAAATGTCGCCAGATTAGCTCGGATTCCACGGAAGGTGCTGGATGTTGCGGCGAAAAAGTCTAGGGAGCTCGAGGAAACGATCAAGATACGCAGGCTAAACGGCGCAACGAGGCTCCTATCTGACGTATTAGAGAACGGTCCCGATCAATTGGATCACCTTATATCGAGCATTGAGCAGCTGTAATATACTACGAACTACGTTGCATCCTCGAGGGATGTATTATTTTTTGGGGAAACCATTGCAATTCATGTATAAAAAGCCTAGCTATGAATTAATTAACATCCATACCATGAAATATGGACGCCAACCACCTCGGCGGCCAGGATTCATGCAGCTTCAACGTCTGGTGTCACCCTGGTTCACCAAGTGAGTCCATTGTGCCACGCCGATTCAACGAGCTATGTACCACGTCAATCCAGTTAGGAGGTGTCACCATGTTAAGATGGAGCTACGTTACCTAGCCCCGAAAAAAATCACTAACTGACCGACCCGAATGGCCCGTGTTCGAAAGTATGATTGCGATTAGCAAAGTAGATAACCCGGGCCGTGAGTCAAACTGATGTGAACGAAAAAGACAAGATAGAATAAGAGAAACTACTGAGAAAGACGCCCAGCAAGAACACCAAGATGACGACACTCGTTCCAATCCAGGACAGATTATCGTTAGATCTGATTGGGTCGGTCTCGCCATGATTGAGGATGATAGTGCTTGCAATGATGCTCGCAGCGGCACCTATGCAGGCATAGATCTTGGCGGTGCTCAAAGAAGAGTTGACAATAGCGGGGGGCATCTCGGGCTGGTTATCTATGCCAGCCACTTATTTCCTAGGCGAAAAGAGATAGAGTTGGGAAAGACGTTGATGCGTGTAGGTATCAATCGAATCGCGAACCGAACAAATCCTTGAGTCTGTTTGTTCATTATCTGATGAAGAATTGCGTTACTGTAATCTCTATAGATCAAAGTCATTGCCACCCTGGTTTGAGGGGAACATAGTGTTAGAATGGGACGGCATGTGTAAAGAGTTCAATCCACCTTGGCCATTCATAGACTGAAAACTAGCTGCTTCTGCCTTCACATCGTCGTTATACGATGGGTACATTTGAAATCCGAATCCGTCTCGAGGCTGGACGTAGAGAGGGTTGTAGCTCTCACCATGGCCGGGATTCGTTGACTGGAGATAAGGATTGGAGGATGCGGTTGCCGACTTCATTGTCGAGTTATTGTTCTCCTTTCCAAGAACATGCGGGGGAGATCGTTTGAGGCTAGGTGTCGGAGATGCGAATGAGAGGTTCGGATTACCCGGTCGCAAAGCGAGGCCCGGCAAGCGATCCTGACTGCCATCGAAAGTGAGTTCACGGAACATGTCAGGATACTGATCAATTAGCCATGACTCACTGCCGTCTCCGTCTTGCTCTTCCAAGGGGACTGCGGGCAGGATCTGCTGTTCAGTGTCAGCCGGAGTGCTTCCGGCGAAGGTTTGGGATGAATTCCAACCTAATTCGTTATCCATGCCCAGTGGATCATGGTATAGGTCAACGTCTCCATGTAATCCGTGACCGTGAAGGGGCAAGTCTGGCCGGGACACCTGACCACGATTGAGAGTCGATCGGGTGAGCCTTCCTCCGTTGTCTAATGCGCGACTACGTGCTGGTGCGACAACGTCCTCAGTATGCATAAGCCGTTGAGCAGCTTGAGTTGCTGCTCGTGTAACACGCATGCTACGGGCATCATGAGAGGCAGTACTGTGTCGTGTCTTCCTAGCGGCTGAGGTCGCACGAGGACCTTGGGATATGCGATGTTTGCGCTTCTTATCTGCATCATCTTCTTCGTCCTCATTCTAAATTCAGGTAAGTAAATCGTACTAAATGCACCGAACACCATGCCCTTTCGACTCACCTCACTTCCATCGGTAGATGGATCATCGTAAACGTCCCTAGTCCGTTGATGATCCATGTTGCTATCAAATACCACCTCATCTGTCGAGACTAACGTCGAATTTATCTCCAGTTGATGCAGGACAGCGGGAGACTTGCGTTGGTTTCTCTTGCGCCTCTGCTCCTCTCCAGCGGCATCAAAGAGACCCATACCAGGATAGACCATACCCTTGAGACCAACAGCACCTACGTCGACATCATTCAATTCAGTGGTTTCCGTAATGTTCTCCGGCGGGTAAGAACTTTCACCCTCTGACGACGCATATTTTGAAGAGTAGTTTTCCTCTTCTGGGTTCTCGGCCTCTTGCGGCAGTACATCCAGCTCATTTCCATGAGGCATTAGTGCGTTAAGACTTTGCCAAGACTGAGTTGAAGGGCTTCCGAGACCATCATAACCATTTATGAAACTCATGCCTTCATCTGAGTCGTACCTGGTCTCTGAGAGTTCATCGACTCTACGGTTACGACCGCGAGAGTTCTGTAGGCCAAAATGTGTTAGAATAACGATATCTCACGGCACAAATGTAACTCACGGTATTTCCACGTCTCCCGCGGCCACCACGATTACCACGGCTGCTGCGACGTGGAGCCGACCGGCCTGATGTGGCATCTCTTGGAGTCTGGCTCCGTCGTTGCGACTGTGCGCCCTTCTCCCCCCTTGCCTCCATACGTTGAAGAACTAGTTGACTGATGTTGTATGTCTTGTACCATGTGTCAAATCTTTGGCAACGAATAGCTGCATCTCTGTCAATTTGACTTAGTATCTGTGAATTGTAGAGCTCTAGTAGGTGAGCCTTTGAGCTGACATGAGTGAGAAGGTGAGAAAGGTCGGAAAACGTCTGCTGTTTTTCGCAAGAATAACAGACGAGGGGAATTCGCGTTGGGTCCACTTGGCGAGATGAATGAAGAGGTTTTTCCTGTTGTTGAGTTTCACAAAGGCTCGCGTCACGGCTGTCGGCGACAAAGCCTGTATCCATTGGTGAATAGAGTGCCATTTTCTGTCAAATACTTTGGTAAGCAGTGGTTCATCGTCAACACAATAAGTGAATCGCGCCAACGAGGATTTCAGACACGAATACCAGAAGGAACATAGATTACAGGTAGAGGATACATACCTCGGCGAAAGAGCAGAGTGAAGTCTGGAGGGAGTCCGATGGAATTAAAAACGGTTGTCCAATGTAGTCAAGTGAGCCGTACGTATAGATGAATACCCTGATATACGGTCTACGCTTTGGACGCGATATGAGAGTATGCTTTTTTTATAACACACGAGTAAGTGTCCAATATATGGGTGCCCTAATGGAGGAACGCGTAATCTGCGCGTCGGCGTCGAAACGGCTGAAGGCAGTAACGACCGGTGCTTGATTTCTCGAGGCTAGTTCGCCAACAATGTTCGTAAACTCTTGATTTCGTTGGGTGTTGGATAGATCCGGGCGGTATGAAAGTAGGAGCACCCGTATGCATTGACTTCAGGAAACAACCTGAACTATATGGAATCAAAGGGACGAATTGGCAGGCTGTAGACTGCTAAGAGTTCTGCTCGAAATCATCAAACTCCTTGAGCGTGGGCGAATCAAAAGCCCAACACATATGATGCGAATATAGAGCGGTTGCCTGTCGAATTCTCGAGTCCTAGTCACGGATCAGTATGTCAAGCGGGAAGGTTTGAATTTTCTCCAGGGATTCTGTGCTTGCAAGTATCGGGTCAATTGCTCAATGATTTATCTAGTCCTGTAGTTCTCTTCGTTGCTATCTTAGAAAAGGGTAAGATAATATTACCTAATTTGGACTCGACTTCGAGGCTTTAGGGTGAGATGTGTAGGGGATTTGGGTAGGTTTAGCAGAGATTCTCAGTAATGCGGACTGAGAAGCAATGTAGAAATCCTAGTTTGCACGAATCTCTGGCCAACCTAGAGATAGTGTTAACGTATCGTATGGGTTTGGTCGGGCTGAGGGTTCAGGGTAAGATCGATCACAGATCAGGAGGGTTGTTGGTAAATAAACTGGGCACTCGCCACCGCGTTTAGGGAGGAGGATGGTCTGAACTTGAGATCATAGGTCGCTGTGTTTAGAAGAATTGCTTTGGTAGGTAGCACAAGAATGACGATGCAATTGAAAGGACTGTGGTTGAGGGTTGATTGTTGTATGCATGCTTTGGAGTATCTATATGTGGGGAAGTGGGAGGTGAAGCCTCTATAGATAGAGGATCAGGATAAGGAATCTTTGAGGGACGGCGTCAAAAAATGAGATGTGATTCTGAGTAGGAACTTACCTTGGGCAGAGTGAATCTTTCCAGAGAATTGTGAAGGTCTCTGTTTCCAGAAGTGATATGCTTCTCTAGAAGCAGTCGAATATATTGTTGGTTCCTAGACCAGTTCTTGAAACCTGAAGGTGATAAAGTCCTTGGAGGAGGTGTCCGTATCTACCCGGAATTTGCGTTGACTGTGATCTCAATCGGCGAGATTACCTGGTAGAACAAGAGAACATTGAATGCATGTGGGACGTAGAAGGTGAAGAACACGTCGGGTAGAAGATGGGAAGTGTTCTGCGTGGACAAGTGCTTCTTTCCTATCAAAAGATGGTGTGAGTGCCAAGATTCAATTTCAAGGGGTACGTAGGTATTCTACCTACGTATTCTCGCCGATATCTACCTACGGTTCCTTCCTACAGGTGCTAAGTACCTAATTGATAGGGGCTTCCATTCCGTTTACGCGTACCTAAGGCAGTTCTGATCACGTTGGAGGGGATATGGGATGTGCCTTCTTGATACGGGGTAACAGTCACAGAATCAGGCCAGAGGGAAGGTGCACGCCGTCCATGTTGCAACCTTTTACTGATTTAGGGAATTGACTGTGTTTCGGACGCAGACGCTAACCTGATCTGTGCAGAATTACCTTCGCCGCACAGTACGCATCTAAACATCTAACAGATTGATAGGTTAGATATGTAGGTACCTACCTACTCTATTTACTATAAACATCATTCAACACAATTCCCAACTCGTCATTTAAAGTCTTGATAAATTGTTAATATGGGTGATTTATATGTTACTAGTATGGAAAGACTGGAATATTCCTGCAATTTAAGGCTCAAGGAAACTCCTTACAGCACTGCTGTCGCCACATGATGGTTCCATGGCATCAATGTGTGTCTACCCTACATGCAGTAATGTGCAAGTTCTGGATGCATTATTGAGGGCCAAAGTTGCATATTTTAGTATGGAATTCGGCGTGTGAGAGTCAAGTATTTGAAGAGCAGGATATATAGGCCAGGGCCGATAGTCATGGACTTGAAACTACAATTCATGGAGCAAGATGAACCATTGTCATTTATAACTCTTTATTACCAACGTCATCCTTCCTCTTAACCAAGGTTTCCCTCTCCAGAACATAGGAAGCTCTCTAATGAGTGTACACGATTAAGTACATATTTATCAGAGGCATATACATGTAGGTATGTCGGAGTTACAGGTGTAACAGAACGCAATTTTCATATACGTAAATGCATCTAATAACATATTCCCTTGACTTCCATGAGTATGGATCCCACCTGAGTTGCATTTTACAACTATTATTTAACCTAGGTAGGTATACTATTCGAAAGTAGGTACTTGCCTATTACCCCTATTGTCTTATCATGTCACTTGAGATATTATCTTCTTGAATAACTTGTGGTATACTCAATCGATTGTTCGGTATCCACACTGTATCCATCTCTTTATCAAACTTTAGTGCTTCCTGACCCATAGATTTCCTGCCCAAGTGCGAAGTCTTTGATACATCAACGCACTGTAATACACCAACCCCCTCCTCTTAACTTCAAGTCAGCGTAATAAACTTTATTCAACTACCTACGCTTAATAAGTGTATTATGCTTCTGGGAAGGGCGTAATTTCAACCATTCCATAGTCTCTCCCGGCGCCCTTTCCTTACAAATCCCTTACCCATTTATCTTACATCACCGCATAGTTTTTCATCATCTCTAGGTACATAATAGAGTTACGCCTCTTAAATGTATAGCATGCAATACATGTAATGCCTGCAGATCCTACAAGTAGACTAGGTATACTATAAATATTTAAGTCTACAACTAATGTCACTGATCGTAGGGTTAAATACTATATGTAGGGGAATATTACATATTCAATGACTGCTAGGTGAACCCAATACCTCTAGATGGAAGACGTTTGAAGTTAATAGAGTGCAATGAATTCATAAATAGAAACCTATCTTGGGGAGAGAATAGGATGGTCGTAAAAGAACGATGGTACAACTTCTTCAAACATGATTCGTAGGCATTAGGAGCATTCTCATCGTGATGTGGACCATCCCCCTTACACGACCGGATTTTGGCCCGGAATACTAGTTAGCCCTATAAAAAGCACGATTAGCTAAGTACAAAAAGATACATTCTAGTAAAGAGTAATCGGAGACTTACAGCCATCGATATTCTCCCCTACCATGTCAGGAACTTTGCACTTGTTCTGCTGGGCAATGCTCTGGGTCTTGAGCATTGGTGCAGAGACGTAGGTGTGGCCGTCCATAGCCTTCTGGAGAGAGTTGTCCTTCCAGCCGAAAAGGTAGTCGGCGTGGCTAGAGTAGCCAGTAGCATCTCCGGTTGACCAAACAAACGGCTGCTTGCCATTGGCAAAGTCTTGCGGGTCTAAGTTGTTGAAAGTCCTCGTATCCCAGACTGTCTCAAGTAGAATTTGGGGCAAGCGAACTCTGTAACACGAAAGTCAGCAATTGCCTCTTCAAATAGGAGGTGTAAAAGTCCTGGGTATGTCTGAGAAGCGACAATTCCTCGGTCAACTTCACTAGCGAATCCTAGCTTCCAAGACAAGCTAAAAGAGGGAATAAAGAACTCCCAGTATAACATACGGGTGCGTGGCAGGGCAAGGACCGCCTGATTCAAATGTACCAGACTCAGGATAGGCGACATGGTCCTGGTGATTAGGGGAATCAAGGTTCTTTCCATCCCAGCACGTCGGAAACCTATGGTTCGCCATGATTCCGCCCGGGCAGGGCTTAGTTGGGAAACCAATAGTCTCTGGGGCACGTGTGCCCTGGTTCTGCATGCAGATATAGGTCAATTGCCGGAACTTCCTGACTGTTATAATTAGACGCAGGTTATGAGTGTGTATTAGTTGTATTTTAAAGGTTAATTAAGAGCTAAAGGTTTAGAAGGGGTGTAACCATTATATATATCCTATAAGTGTAGGGCGTAATTCTTTAGCTATTATATTCCAACTACCTTATATTTCTAATATTTTTACTTGAATTATACTTATAAGTATTTATTAATAATGATAATAACCTTTATAGTGAATCTTGTGGTAGTTTTTGTGATAACTTTTATAGTAGCTCTTAATATGACTTCTACCCTTTAATCCTTTTTAAGATACTTTATATTTTAGGGTTTTAACTTAATATAATTCTTAAATCGTAAGTCGTTAACACTTAAATACCTTATATCTTTTAGTAAGGCTTATTCCTAAACCTTTTGTAGCGATAATAGTAGGTATTAATCTTATTTGTTATAAGAGTTATTTATATTATACTAAATTTTAGCACTTTTTATATATCGTTTAGTACGTAAGTATTCCATAAACGTACGTTATTTACCTTATAAGACCTTTTTTTATCTTTTATTTTTTAAAGCGTTTTTTATAAGGTTATAATCTTAGATTAATATTTATTTTCTGCGTTTCTTAGGGTTTATATTACAAATAATGGTAACCACGTAAGTGTGCCACTTTTTATTCTCTCACTTATTCTTTATTAACTTTTTGTTTAATATATTAAATAACCTGATTAATACATTTTTTTTATATTTTAAATCGGAGCTGTTAAAATTGCTAAATAAGTTTTACGTTAAAGGATCTAATATATACTTAATTTAATTGGTTTAATCTTAATCGCTATAAAAAGATATAGCTTACGGGTATATATAAAAGTTGTTATTAGCGGTTATAGGTTTTTAAAACTATGTTAAGAACGTTATTATTTTATATCTTAAGGTTTTTAGGTTAGAAGGCGACTTATGAAATAGAGTAAGTAATATAAGTAACTATATCCTTATAATTTATATAGTTTAGAATAAAAAATCGTATAAATAAATAGTTAGAATAAAATTTTTAAGGTTAAACGTCTCTTATTAGGATGTTTAAGTTATCTTTATAGCTAACCATATTATAATAAGAAACTTATCGTATACATTTCGTAATAAGTAGGTAAGGGCAGTGGTTAAAATCTTTATAAAAGATATATTTATAAACTTTAGATTTTGAAGATTTTAAATATATTAATTTTAATAGTGGTATGTTAAGATTTATATCGTAATTGTTGAGTAATGCTTATAAGGCTTTTACTGGTTATATGTTTGGTAGATGTTTTAACCATTTGATATCTTATGTTATATATATGGTGACGAAATGGCGTTTTATCTTATAGGAGCTGGCTTTTAAATAATTTATGTAGATATTTTATGGTTATTTTATAATTATCTTATAATTATCTTATGGTTATCTTATAGTTATCTTATAAGCGTTATTTTTTAACTTGTAAAGCATCTTTTGTAGGTTTTCTTATTTATTTTATAATTAAAGGCTTAGGATTTCTTAAAAACGGATAAATGTGTTTTTAAGGAGTAGTTTTGTAAGTTTATTAGCAATTTATTTGGTAGTAAGGGTATATTTGAATTTAATTTCCTTATTAATTTATTTTTCCTAGATAAAAAAGATATTAATCTTAATATGTTTTATATAAGCGTAGAATTGAGGGTTTTTTGTTAATGTTAAGGCCTTTTAGTTATCTTTTTAAATGATTGTGGTTGTTAAGTTGTTTTTTAAGGCATTTAATTTTTTTAGTAATTTCTATAGCTAGATAGCTTCTTTAGTAGCGTTGGTTATATCTTTGAATTTTAATTTATATGTTGATGTGGATATTGTAAGTTGTTGTTTTAAGGACTAGCTTATGGCATTGCTGCTAACGTTGAAGATATATCTTGAAGTTGATTTCCAGATTTATATATAGCTGGCGTAGTTGGTGTTTATTCACTTTATAAGTTCCCTAAGTTCTCTTTTATAAATAAGCTTATAGTTTAAAGTTTTTTTTAAGTATTTTAATATATGTTTAATAGCTTTTAAATATACTATAGTTGGATTTTTTATATATTAGCTTAGGTATGATATAGCGTAAGAGATATCTAGTTTAATACCTATTATAACGTATATTAGGTAACTGATTGTTTTATAATATTATTTAATGTCTTAGGTTGTTATTATATAATTGTTGGAAGGCTTAATGATCTTTTTATAGTTTATTAATATATTATTTAAATGTGTATCTTATTATTTTAAATCTTTAATAATTCTTTTTAAGTATATTTTTTAGTTTAGGGTAATCTTTTTATTTTTTTTATCCCGTTTGATAATTATTTCTAAGTAATAAAAGTAAAGGCTTAAATTTATTATTTTAAATTTTTTAATTAGTTTAATTTTAATTTAAGCTATTTCCTCTTTTAAAGGTCTAGCTATTAGTAAATTATTAACGTAAATAACGATATATGTTTGGCTTTTTGTAAATACCTTAATATTTAAATCGAAAATTATAAAGCTTAATGTTTCTAAGTATAAGATAAATATTTAATATTATATTTAAAGGGCTTATTTTAGGCCGTATAACGCCTTATTTAACTTATAATATTTACTAATATTATCTTTAAATCTAAGGAATTATTTAATATAAATATCTTCGTTTATATCCCTATATAAAAAAGCTATAATAATATCCATTTATTTTATTTTAAGGTTTAAGGCTGTTATTATTATAAATATAACTTTATAGTTTATAGGTTTAACTATTAAAGTAAACGTATTGGTATAATTTAACCTTTCTATTTGTTTAAAGCTTTAAACCATTTATTTTATTTTATAATAAGTAATCTTGCCGTTAGGTCCCCTTTTTATCTTATAGACTTATTTTCCTGATAATGATTTCTTTTTTGTGGGTAGGTTATATAGATTTTACGTTTAGTTATTCATTAGTGATTTATATTTGGTATGTATCGTCGAATATTATTGTTTTGTTTTAGTATCCTTTTAGGCTTATTAATATATCTTAGGCTTAAGTATTTTAATTGCTAGTAATGTTATATTTAAGGCTATTAGGGTAAGGTGGAATGTTGGGTATGCTGCTAGTTGATATCTCTTAGGTTATATTTATTTAATATAAGGCCTAAGGTTATGGATCCTTATTGGTGGTAGATGTAAGGGACTTCTTTAATATATTAGGGGGTTTTGTTGTGGCGTTTTTAGTTATATTTATGGCTTTTGATTGGGATTTGGTAATTGTGTTGTAAGGATTTAAGTGACGTTTATTATTATAGGTTTAACGGGTTTTAGTTTAAGACCTAGTCGATATAGGATACCTTGCATTTATTCTGTACAAGGTAGCTTTAAGGTATCTTCTCCTATCTTTTACCTTATAGGCGCTTATTATGGTAAAGGTAACCTGGTTCTTTATTACTTTTATGATATTGTTAAGTTTATAGTAGAAATGTGTAGGTAGTCTTCTTTAAAGATAATATTATTGGCGTTGATAATAATATTTTTTTTTAGATATAATATTTTGTAATTATGTGTACTATTCCCTTTATAGCTTAATATCTTATAGTTAACGGTTTATTTTTTAAGTATGCTAGCTTTTAAATCTTTTAGGTAGTAATTATTAGCTCCCATTATTACTAGATAAGCCAAATCAGGTGGTGCTTTATATTAAGCTTTGTAGGGTATTTTATTTAATTTATGGTTAAGGGATTTATTTATAATATAAGCTGCCGTTTAGATAATAATAAGTTAATATTTTACTAGTATACCGTTTTTTTAAACTTAAATAATTATTATTTTAGCTTTATCCTTTAATTTATTAATAATGCTTTTAATGAAACCTCTTTATTAATATTACCTTATAGTTATATAATATATAGCGATACCCTTTTATTAACAAAATTACTAAAATTTAAAACTCATGTGAAAGCTTAACTTATTAAATATAATTATATGGTACCGCTTTTTAAGTCTCTCTTATTATTATAAGAAATCTTTAAACGTTAAAAATTAATCACTAGGTTACCTTATAAGTATAACCTAGTTTATGTATAAGTAATTATAAGTAATAATTAGTTAGCTTTTATATTCTTCATACCTTTTAATATTTAGGGACATCCCGGCTTTATTTAAGTATAGTAATTCTAATTAATAAATATCATATCGAATATTATCTTTATAAGGTTTTTTACATATTTTGTCTTGTATATAAATTTTATAGAGGTAATATTTCTTTTATAGGATAATACCGGTAGATATTTTTATTAGGTTCTTAAAGCTTTAGTTGTTAAGGTAGTCCATTTGTTTATGTTAAACTTTTAATAATGGGTTAGATATTAAGTAAAAGTAAAGAGCCATATTAAGGCTAGTTATATTAAAGCTATTATCCTTCTAATCTATTATATATAAGCTTTTTTTTTTCAAACGTTATGAGAAATATTTTCTCTTTTTTTACTTTAAAGGTAATATTCCACTTAAATAAAAACTTAGCTTTTTTTTTAATAAGTTATAATATTAAGATAAGGTTATAAGTTAGCGTTAGATAATAAATGGCGTTAATAATTTTTACTTCTTTAAGATGCTTATTAATAATAACTTAAAAGATTATTGTATCTTATAATTTAATTATAATAACTTTTTTGTTAATGCTGTAAATGGATGGCTTTTTATAAGGGTATAAATCTGTGAATAAAGCTTTATTATAGTAAGTGATTTAACTATAACTGCTATTTAATACCATTATCTCTTTTAACTTTAATACTAACTTTTTAACCTTAGCCTTTAAAAATGTCATAAAGCCTAAGCTTATTAACACTCTTGCCGTTAATAAATGTTATGGCATGTTGTTAAGCAAGGGTTTAACCATTAAATTAACCAGTTTTAAGGTAAATTTATTAATGGTAATATCTTATATTAATGAGTTAAAGATATTCCTACTAGGTAATTTTTTATAGAAGATCTTAAATAATATATTTAATTTTATAAAAGTATATATTTAATAATTTATAATATCCTTAAAGGTTATAAAAGTAATAATGTAAATAAGTAATTCTTCGATACTTTATTAATTAATTATAAGGTTAATAGTAACTCCAGTTTTAATTTTCTACCTTTTAACCCCTTCTAAATCTTTAAAGCTTTCCCGCTAGCTTTTAAGTCGTTTTTTAAGATATTCTTAGAAACACTTAGAAAAGTTATAGATAGTTACCTTACAACCGGTAGAAATATAATATATACACCTTAAAATCGTCTTACATTTATTATTATTTAAGCCTTTAGTATACATATATAAGGTATACTTCCCTTTTCTACTTTAAAATTTCTGGCTTTATTCTTCTTACTATATTAACTTAATAACATTATTAATATCAACTGCTACCTTAATAATAATATTATTCTTATTTCATTTAAGTATAATATTATATATTTAAAAGAATATAATAAGAAAGATATTATATTTAAAGCTAAGTAAGAAGAGAAACTTATTAATTAAATATAATTTAAATATAGTATAAGTTTTATCTAACGCCTTAAAATCACTTTACAGTTACTAAATCTTTATAAATAATACTATAACTAAGCCTTTAATGACAAATGATATATTATCCCATTTAAACGTTAAGTCTTAAAAAATAACATTCCTTTTAACCTATATTCCTTCTTAAGTACCATTTATAAGTCGCTGATTATTATATATACTTTCATCAACTCCTTAAGGTTCTTACCTAACTTATACCAAATAATACCCAATCCTTTATCAATCTTCTCGTTCCAAGCCTTTTATTCCTTACATATCTCTACTAAAATAAGCCCCTAAAACTTTTCTTAATCTACTATTAATCTTTTAAATTCAGCTTCTCCTAAAAGAAACCACCTATACCCTTAAATTCTCAAATAATCCAAAAGCTCCCTATTAAATTAAATCCACTTGTTTAATAATTACAAAGTAACTATATTATCCAAAGCTGCTATATTAGTTTTATTATCATTTACCATATTAACGTCTTTTTTAAAATAGTTTAATAGTTATACTAAAATTTTATAAATTTTTATTAAAGTTTTATAATTTAAAAAAATTACCCTATAAAGGTCTTTTATTTTTAAAAGATCTAGGAATATCTCTTCCAAAAAATGATTTAAAAAAGTTATAAGGAGTAATTACTTTAAAACCAAAATAGTTAATTTCTAAGTTGTATGGTAATAATAATAATGATACACTATTTAAATTTAACAAGTAAAATTTAATTAAGTGAATTATAAGTAAGTAATCTTTATCTTTAAGATTAAAATCTTAAAAAGTATTAAAGTTCTTTTTTTTAATTTTTTTAATTTCATTAATAAAAAAAGGAAAATTATTTTTATTAAAAAATTTAATAAAAGTTAACTTTTATAAAGACCTCTTTCAAAAATTATATTTAACAGTTTTATTATTTTTTAACATAAACGCCATTATTTTAATTTTTTATATCTTCATTATTTAAAAAATTAAAAATAAAACGTAAGTAATTTTTATAATTTATAATCTAAAACTTATTAAACGCTTGTTAATCCTAAGCAGTAAATAACTTATTTCTTTTAATAAAGTTATTTAAGATATTTATTAAGCGTTTTATTATATATATAATCCTTATAACTAACATTCCAAGGCTAAACATTAAGTTTTATTATAGGAAATTAAATGATTCTCTACTAATAAGACCTTTTATGCCATTTTTAGAATATTCAGGTTTTAACATATTATATACTATATATATAGGCTACATAAGTTTATTTTAAAAATCATTATTTCCTTTAAATATTAGCGCAATAAAAGTCATAATAACTTCAAATATTTAATACATCTATTAAATATATAAATATATTCAAAGATTATAAGGTAAATAATCTTACTTATCTTAATTTTAAAAGCTCTAGGCTTATAACTTGTTATAATTAGACGTAGGTTATAAATATGTATTAATTATATTTTAAAGGTTAATTAAGAGCTAAAAGTTTAGAAAGGGTATAGCCATTACATATATCCCACAGGTATAAGGCGTAGTTCCCCAGCCACTACATTCCAGCCACCCTATATTTCCAACACTGGCTTCGTCACGGGTTCGATATCCTGCATCGCCCACAAGCATTCGGAAGCCGGGTTTGAAAGCTGTAACAGTTGACTTCTGAGCGGTATCGAAGAGAGCATCTGTCATATAGTATACCATCATGCCACCTTGTGTTGCGTCAATACCTGCTTGGGCAATCTGGGGGACCCTCTTGAACGTGCCATTCTTGGCACGGTAGAAGATAGTAGCGGTCCAGTAGTTAGAGAAATCCTCCGAGAATTGACAACTAGTGCAAGTAGAGAGCCCTGGTAGATCATGTGTCTCCGGGGGCATCGATACATTGAAGGAATTCTGTATATTTCGAGTTAGGAGAACAGATCAAATTGTAAAGTGAGAGAGATCATACCCCTCCTATAATCTGATGAAGATGCGCTGAAGGATTCATGCCCGGGTTGACCAGGGGATCCAGGCGCTGGACGGTCAGACTAGCGCAACCGAATCGAAGCAATGCATTGGCGGGCGCAAACAGCCCTAAGGCAGCAATGAAGGTGTTGTGATGCATCTTGATGATGGCTCCCTGACTTGCCAGTTCGAATGTGATACTCAGTCAAGAAGCGGGAAGAGGGCGGCGATAGTTATGATCTTAGAATCGCGGCCATTCTCTTCTCGGTAAACCATTGCCGTATCTTCCACACCTCCTGAGAAGGCAAGTCTGCTTTTCGGTCTCGGAACATGTCGGCCATTAATATCAGAAAACATTTCGATAGGCGAGTGGACTTGACCTTGATTCCGGGTAATGTGGAGAAGATTTACTGGTTCGGGACTTGTAGACAAATGTCAAGAGGCCAAAAGCTTGGCTACCTAGACATGCTATACTCAGCCTTGGCTGTTTAGTTAATCCTTGTGACGTATCACTATATCCAATATCAATGTTTGACCGGTAGATGATTTCGTTTCTTCGCTACAATCTCTTTCCTGTTCGCAAGAGATCTTCTCCCTCTCAAATAGGGCATATGGTCCCTGATTTCGCGCCCACTGGTTCCTGCTACAACTACGCAGACATAGTTATACTAACATTACAACCCCCGCGATGCTCACGGGAAGGCTAAAGAAACCATTTCTGTGTATTGCGACCGAGTCAGTTCTCTAGTTTCAGTATGCTATCTCAAGAGCCGGTGAGACCTGTATATACCAATTCCATGATAGGTGTATATATCGCGGCGCCCCCTATTACAGCGGAGTGACTGATCCCGGTTCCCCTATATACGGGCCCCCGCATTATAATATCAAATACTTACTATTGCTGGCGAATGAGGGTAGACATATGGTTCTTAGTTATTGCTTACACATAAACCGGAGGCATGGCTGAGATTGCAGACGACATGCTCGGCTAAAATCAATAATTAAAGCACACCGAGAATTTGAATTGTCGTAGATACCGCCAAAGAGACGCGACAATTATATCTGTTCTAATGTCATCTAGCCTGATCTTAAAATACTTAGAACTTCTACCCATGCGTTTGTTCATTAGTCGGCTTTGTCCTAGTTCTCCACGCCCAATATCATCTTGGTGAAACAAACTCTCCAGCATTCACGATGAAGCTCTCACTCGCGTTTGCCTTCTGGCTCACAGTGACTCTGGGCCAACAATTTCCAACATGCACTCGAGAACTCGCTGAAACGGATGACTGTGCCGATGTCATTAATGCCAATGCTTGCTACAACCAATTCCGATTCAGAGACAACCAGACACTATCATGCATTGGTGGGACGGACAATAACGTAAGGGCCAAAAAGGTGAGGCACACGTTATTTGAGACCTTTGTGAAGTTGACCGGCTAACCAGGTATTCAGGCATGCGAATGTTGTAGCTGTGTCGGCAAGGTGATGTGTGACTGGGTAACCAGGCAACGGTTCCAATGTTAGGACAACTTTTAGAAAGGGGTAGGCAGAAAGGCGATGTCAATCAAGCATTCGCAAAGCATAGCGCCATGTCTCTTAGATCTAGCTCGCTTGAGACTTGGAACCGCTTACAGCTGGAGGATTCAGGGGGAACTCCTAGCGGCGTTAAGTTGGAAATAGGTTAAATTGGTATGAAAAGTCACTGATTACCTAAATTTTAAATGCATTTCTTCAAGGCACATTGACTCTTAACTTGTTAATAATTAGTCGTGCAAAAGAGCTAGAAGTTCTGCTGTTGGCTTAGAGATATTGTGAGAATATCAGTGTAAGTCATGCTTATTCTCCTTTTGGGGGGCTAGATAATTGACTGCCCTGCGAAAGCACTATGGTAGCCGTACAATATCCATGAGTTCTCTTCAATGGGAATAACTAGTATAAGTACGTGCTCATATAAAACATGACACCATTGGCTTTCGTTGAGAATACCAAATTCTAAGAAATTTGTTGAACAGTCTGATATGCGGAGCTCGGTAATGGACTTCAAAGAAGCTTATACCTGGCGGCGCTCGGCTTCCGGCAATGCATTGTCAAGGCTAGTTGCGTTGTGATTAGTGCCCTAAGAATGCCGTTGTACGGCGTGGAGCCGATTGTTGATCAGATAATGCGTCTGATACGGGTCTCGGAGCTCGGCTTTCGTACAACATCGAAATGTGATGACCGCCTTAGACCACTGGGTTATTTGAATGCTACTTGCAGTTCATTTCCTAGGTCCTGCGCCATTCCGTTGCATCGCCCTGTTGTAATAAAGTGTACGAAACAGCATGCCATCCACTAATTCAGTAGTCGACATAACGAGGGAAGACAACATGCATGTGTCGAAGTTGGAAGAGGGTCCCGTTTTGAATCCTGCCATGAGCGACCCCGAGAAAGGTCCAGCGCAAGACATCGGCCTCACAGAGACGAAACCAGACCGAAATACCACCACACTAGATAACCACTATCTTGTCAGTAATCTTCCTTTCTGCTCCTATCTAATATCTTGACCTGTCTCCTCTACCTCTGCCTCTTAGATGTTCTCAGTGACGGCTACTAACTTTACTGCAGGTTACTTGGGATGGTCCAGACGATCCTGCCAACCCCTTCAACTGGCCTCAATGGTTAAAATGGGCCGTAACGCTACTTACCTCCCTAGGAGGTATGGTTACATTGATGTCATCCACGATGATGGCTCCCGCTCTTCCAGATATCTCTCGGAATCTCCATACTGATGATGCGACGACGCAAATGACCTTGTCAATTTTTGTTCTTAGCTATGCCTTTGGCCCCATGGTGTTAGCCCCTATGACCGAAGTCTTTGGCAGGAAGCCGGTCTGGATCTTGTCATGCTGTTTCTACATCTTGTGGAATACTGTCTGTGGCTTCTCGCAGACTAACAGCGTCATGATTGCCAGTCGTTTCTTCGCTGGCCTGGGAGGCAGCGTTCAATATGCCGTATGTAAACAAAGAGATTCTTGCAAGCATGGGTGAATATTAACCATTACTGAAGGTCGAAAACCCAGTTTTGGCAGACTGCTGGCGGCCCGAACAACGCGGGCTTTCGTTTGCCATCGCTACTTTTCTTCCCCTTTTTGGTCCTGCAATTGGTCCTATCCTTGGCGGTGTCCTAACTGGTTCTGTTGGGTGGCGTTGGATTTTCTGGGTTCTATCGATCTTCGATGCTGTGCTTATGCTCACAGCATTCGCCATCTTCCCCGAAACGTATGCCGGCACGATTCTCCATCGCAAAGCTAAGAAATTGCGTAAGGAGACTGGCCAGGAATACTATACCGTGTATGAACGGGAAGGCAAATCTCTTTCTCGCATTCTTGCTGTCAGTTTAGCCCGCCCGTGTCGCATGCTCCTCACGCAACCCCTCATTCAACTTATGTCGTTCTTCCTCGCCTATAATTACGGTATCCTCTATATCGTCCAGTCCACTTTCGCCACTCTCTGGATTGAACGATATGGTCAATCCGTATCTGTCTCTGGACTTCACTACATCGCTATCGCAGTCGGCTGTATCATTGCTGCTCAGATAGGAGCGCGCGTTACAGACCGCGTATGGCAACGTCTCAAAGCGCGCGCGAAAGGCGAGACTCAACCTGAATATCGAGTTCCCCTCATGATTCCCGGCGCAATTCTCATTCCAGTTGGGCTCTTCTGGTATGGATGGACCGCGGAAGCACGCGCCTTTTGGGTTCTCCCTGACATCGGGATCGCCATTTTCAGCTGTGGCATCATACTTGGAACGCAAGCAATGCAAGCATATGTCATGGATTCCTTCCCAAAGCACGTCGCCAGTGCCAGTGCTGCGAGTCAAATGCTGCGTAATGTTGCGGGTTTCGCCTTTCCATTGTTCGCTCCAAAGATGTATCAGACTCTAGGATATGGCTGGGGTAATAGTCTGCTAGCTTTTGTGTTCCTTGCAATCGGGATCCCAGCACCGCTTATTTTATGGAAATACGGTGCGAGGTTGAGAGGGAAAGGAGAGTCTGCATAGGATGCGCTAAGTGTGAGAAGAGGGAGACAGGTAATTGAGATAGATATGGGACGCGGAGTTAATCATCTGAAGTTGTCCCTAGACATTTCCTACCGTGTCCTCTTAGAAAAAGGGTTAAGGCATGGGGAAAGTGATAATTCCATAGAGCGTCGAATTAATGGGCTATTTAGAGCTGACTAGATACCGCAGCGGCCCAATTTCATAGAGCGATTTCGCAGTCAATAATGGTAGGAAGAACTAGGAAAAACTTTCACAATAGAGTATGACTTCTTAATCATTGCATTTATTTTTTCTGATGTGATTTTCATCTTTCTTCTCGTCTGATAACTTATTGGAGTTATACATTCTACCGGCGTTTTGACGGTGTTAGAGCGCCAACAAGTTGCATGCAAAATTCACGGTAAGCGACATGCTGAATTCCAGGCATCGCAAGGGTAATGAAGCTAAGGTAAGATATAATGTACCTAAGGTAGGTTGATATTTGTGCATCTAAATTAGAGAAAATATCAGACAGACATGTCATTTTGCGACCCCAAGCCCTACCTAATTGATGAGAACGCCGCATTCAATCATTACCATAATATGTACCAGGCCTTATCACTCCTAAACCGGGTGCCTAGCGCCAACTCCTTCAGGGCGGGGAACCACTATATTTCATTTTCGTTAGCGAGAACGTCCGCGGCACATAGGCCTAAAAAAGGAATCAACCACGTACCGGAGTGCCCCACCCGCTGGCTGCATCCCAGCCAGTCCTAGTCGGGAAGCCAGTACCATTACAGCCCTTATTACTCCCCTTCGTCACGTCCGTGAAGCCCTTCCCGCTTCTCCCCGCATCCCAAATCCACGGGTTCAAGAAGCCCAACGCCGGCTTACCCTCGGCAAGCAATGCATCGTTAACGAGAGCAATGATGGCAGCGAACGTCGGCGCACTCGCGCTCGTGCCGCTCATCAATCTCTTCGTGCCATTCCAAATCACAGCATACTCGTACCCCTGAGCACTGACATCAGGGTAAGCGGCGCCATCTGGATTATACATGCCCCTGTGCTCGTCTTCCAGGCTTTCTATATATGCCTGCACCGTCCCTTCCTGCCACTTGGGTCTGGGAAAGTAGTGAGAAAACCCGCCTCCAGAGACGAACTTCTTTTTGTCCAGGAAGGCGACCTCTTCGGGGTTCATGTTCATGGTCGCGCCGACACTGGTGACGTACGGACATGCGTCTGGAAAGCTTACTAGGAACTCCGGGGTCTCGGGAGTCCCGTCATTGTGGTTGGTGTGGCACATACCGTCACGGCCGACGCCGGAGTCGCCAGAGCCGAAGATGAGGGATACACCCCGCGCCCCGAGTTGTGCGAAGGAGTTGCAAACACGGCGCGCGTAAGAGGGCGGGAGCGTGTGTTCGATATCTCCATAGCTCGTGCTGATGACTTTGGGCAGTTCCGAGTCCGGGAGAGAGAGCATGTACTGGAGCCAGATGAGGTAGGGCTCGTTAGTGTTGTTGGGCGCAAATTGAGTGGGCTTAAATGGTGGCGGGGTCCCGAGCGTGCTGTAAATTGTGAGTGGCGTCGGCCAGGCTATCCCAAGCATGGCTTGGAGATCCAGATTGCCTTCTTTTCCTTTGCCATGCTTCAATTGATAAGCATTTGCAGGTCCTTGGGGGTTAAGGCCTCCTGCAACCGACACGTCGGTGAAGTTCCACTCGTCGAGGGGAATGTCAGGACGGTACTCAGAGAGGAAGATATCGGTATCGGATTTGTTGTTGAATTGTCCCAGGTAGTTTGTCAGCGACATGGAGTTTTTCTCCGCTGCTTGGATCTTATAATCGATTGTGCCGTAGAGTGTTCGCAGACATGCCGGCGTAACATCGCTTGCATTGCACACTTGCTGAACACTCTGTGCACGAGACGGGAGAGGCTCTGCACTCCGCTGTTCCAGCGATCTCTTGACGCTGGGTAGATATTCCACGGCATCCTGGGTGCTCCATTTCTTCCGGGAACCCGTTGAGGCGCCAAAGAAGGAACTTGTAGGCTGGATACAATCAACATGGTCATGTAGATGCTCCGGCAGGGACCATTCCGAAGCTCTCAGTGCAAAGGTGGCGCCATATTCGCTTTCTTCCCGGAATGCATGGTACTCAGTTGATAGCAAACTCTCAATTTCGCTAATCGGGAGTGTTACAGAAATCCAGTCCCTACTTGGAGAGAAAGTGAGGGTGTTCTCACTAATCCCATTCTCCGCCAGCCACTCTACTACAAGAGCGACGCTTTCATAGTCGGGTTCGATGAGACTGTGAACCTCTTCAGCACTGAGATGCTGTCCATAACGAGGATGTGATGGAGATGAGACCTCGATTAAGTGTTGTTCGAGCTCTTCAAACCGTCCCTGCCGCAGGCCTATTTGAAGCTCGATCTCATGGTCCGCGGGAGCTCTGCCAACGCGTGCCCAGTTTCGTGGAACATGGTGTCTTTCTTTAAGCGAATAAGAAGACCTTGAACTCAAGCCGACGCTGGAGCTCCTCACAATACAGGCGAAAGTGCATAAGGATAAAAAGTATGAGGTCAATGGGATGCCGGCCACTGAAGGCATCTTCACTCTGAAAAGTTCACAGCTCAAGGCTCTGGCTGCAAACGACTTCACCTTAGCAACAAGATCGAGTATGAGATTCGACCGATACGCAACCACTCAACGTGACGGAGTTCTTCGCTGTTGAAAGCGGGAGCCCGGGTTGACCCGGTAGAAGGATCATGGCCTCCCAGAGCATAGATACTGCCGACATCATGATAACAGACATCCCTTCGGGCACTAGGTATGTGGGCCCGTAGATAGGCCTTACCGCGTAGGATTTTTGGTGCTGATGCTGTGTCAATGTCGATATCTGACAATGCTCAGTTGTACTAGGTTACATTTGCGGCGGCTGACAGCCCCCGCCTAGAGCTCCGCTAACTAATGCACGGTAAACTACCAGGATTACCGTACATTAGCCCTGCGTTCAGTAACGGGTTTGACCATGCATTCACTATAATTACCCCATTCGTTTATTCTGACCTTGGGAACCTTGGGACCCAAGGCGTATCTTCGAGTATACGAATTCAACTATGACAATCCGTCAGCATGGAGTATGCAACTCGCCACAGCTTTATTCGTGGACTTCCGCCATGAAAGATTGCGTTCCTGCACTGTCAATGATGCCATTGGTATCTTTGTCGGCGGTTACCGTATGCGAATCGCCTGGCAGCTCTCTCACCAAGGCCGAGGTACGACTTAGGAATGATAGCGAATCGAACGACTGCCATTCCTAGCTGCTCTTCCTGTCTGCACTTTTGTTCTTAGAAACTCTCTTCTTTCTCGACCTCCTCTCTCGACGAACCTTCTTTCTCAGGAGGTGGGAAAGAAACTTTATCATTGCCTAGTAATAGTTTCCTGCCTGGATGAACAAGACGATATGTCCTTCCTCTGGCGCCAACAGAAGTCTCCCTTCAAGGCTCGTCAGGAGTATTCCAAAGTCGATGACGGTTCGAGAGGATCGTCCGACACATCTCAGGATGGCCTCCTAGAAAAGGAGATTGAAGAACTACGTCGCAAGAGATCCTTCTGGCAACGCCATGCCTCACTGATTGTGGGAAATGGTATTTTATTCGTTATCTACATAGCGATTCTAGCTGCCGTCGCTTCTTACGTCCCGAAGCAGTGTAAACAGGGCCCCAACCTCATCCACTGTACGTTCCTTCGTCCGAACCGCGTTTATACGGGCCAAGGCTAATCAAAACAGCACCGGCATATGAGGCGCTCGAGTGGGAGGAGTATACTTTCCAGGAGAACTCCCAGACCCATGGCCCCTTCTCCGGCTACCCACGACCAGAGATTGACGAGAATTGGGATAAACTTATCAATGGTAAAACATCACCAGTCGCCGCTTGATTTTAGGATTATGAATAGCGTAGACTTACTGGTACCTAGCGGAAAACATCATCCTCGAGCCCGAAGTCTTGCGACGTTTTGATCGTGAGGAACTAGGTGTTGCTGTTCCAGAGGGAGGGGGGTACATTGGCACCTTGAATGTGTATCACGAATGTAAGTCCACGTACGCCGGTTGTACAGGTTTCATCGTCTTCTAACAACAGACAGTGCACTGCATCGTAAGCCTTCAGCCGTCTCGACTCCCCATAGCTATGTCGTACCTACTCACCATGACCTTTCTAGAAACGTCTCTGGCAATATATGTACCCGGAGCACTACTGGCCCGATCTGACTGACAGCCAGCGTGAGCTCAACAGACTCCACAATGGTTCGTCTCCCTCTCATGAAATAAAATGAAGTTATGCACACTTGAACCCCATACTAACCATCACTAGAACACTGCCTCGACTTCCTCCGTCAAGCCTCCATGTGCCATGCGGATATCGGTATCATCACCTTCCAATGGTCCGAGACTAGCTTGATTCCCGTCGCCAACGCCACAACCCACCAGTGTGCCAAATGGGACAAAATTGACAAGTGGACGAAGGCGAGGACCGTCGACATGATGAAGCCAGGCTGGCTTGTGCACCCCACGAAGGGTATGTATCGGCCCCACCATTCCTGGACAAGCTTACAACCGCTAACATGTTTGGGATCTGTAGGGCCCGCATTCCCCATTGGCGAGGGTGATCGTCTTGGTGCTATGAAGAAGCCTCAAGAGGAACCTCACTTAGCTGGTCACGAGCATACAGGTTAAGGCTGTTAAGCTTGAAATCCTGTAACAGGAAGAAATCCTTTCTTCCGAGGCACCGCCTCAATAGGTCTTAGCTCAGTATGGATGATGTTGAGAAATTGACCTGTCCGGAGACACGAAGTAAATGACACAGAAAATTATGTATATTTGTTTTATTGCCCTAACTCTGCCTCATGCAGTCCTATTCAATAGGTGGCCAGTGATTCAATGAATAGTTCAAAACAATATACATTCCCAAATGAAACTCTTAATGTAAAATGTATGTTATCTATCAGGAATATTGAAACTACTGAGTTGTAAGACAAACGCGGAGTGAAATGTCATTGAGGGGGGGCTATGAAATAATGAAGCGCCCCGCAATGATACAAGAGTTAGATGCACAGCAGTCAATATCAGTCTTATGAAATAACCTTTCTTAGAAACTCCATCGCATTTGAACCTTTCAAAGCGCTATTATATAGTATAGGAAGAAAAGATAAGAAGAAATAGATACTTCATAGCAATGTAAAAAGTGTGTGGCACTAGGAGAATTTGCTTCCAAAATCATAAGTTATTTCATAGCGTGTATTGAGAAAGGGGCGGAATGGTGTCGTTAAAAAACGCAGCCCTTTCAAATCATACCTAATTTTGATTAAGATAACTTACCCATTTCCGAGTAAGGCTGTCTGAAATTTGCTTCAATCAAAGTTTATAAGCCATTTTTAGTATGGATGTTTTTCCTAGTTTTTACTACCCTTACTTGTAGAGGAAAGGCGAATCGCGAATGCGGTCAATATTGGCTAGCTGAGCCTGCTGAGGGGTACTTAGGTAGATTCTCCTACGGGCTGGCAATTCCCTAACAGCTCCCCGCAGGACACAAGAAAGTTGTCCCAATCTTGTCAAAGTCCACGCCCATAATTGTGAGAGCAGCATTCACCACTCCACCAATACCCTCACCAGCCATGAACCCAGCAGCGACAGCAGACCCAAATGTAGCAAACGTTCGCGGGCTCTGCGAATGCCAAGCCCACGCGATGCTCGCTCCAATTGTCATTGCTGTGCCGTAGTGGGTGCTAGGTAACAGGAAAGCTAGACTAATAATCATCATGTTAGGATGATACTTCCTCATCCATTCCCAGTTACCCGTCCATAAGCAGTGTCGCACAAGCACCATGGAAGCTCCAAATACTGCGAAAAAGATGCTAAACCATTTTGACGTCGCAGGAAGAGTGAAATCCGGACTCGTCACTGCGACGGCGACGGCTCTCCATGCCGAAACCGAGGGCGCCCCAAAAGGACAGCTATCTGGTGATGGTTCTAGGATGCATGGATATGCCGTGGAGAAAAGAACGAATATGGACGGGGCAAGAAACACCGCAACCAGCGTGCCTATACTTTGAGCAAACCATTGGAGTTTAGGAGATGTTCGCAGGAGAAACCCGACTCGGAAGTCTCCCGTGAGATCTGGAGTCACGAATTAGTTCCAGCGTCTTGATAAGGTCACAGTCAAACCCACCAGCTGATTGATTCGCTCCGATACTTGAAAGCGCGCCCCCGATAAGATTTAATCTTTGCGCCTGTAGCAAAGTCCACCCAGGGCCACATGTTGTAGCCCCAAGAATAACCTGGGAAGCCTTGGATGCGGCAGTCAAAGGTGTGATATCTGTGTTCTGTCAGTAACGCTGATTCGGTGCGCTGAAATGGTGCGGGCTTACCAGTAGCGCCAGTGGCTTGGATTGCCAGGAACGAGAAGAAAAAAGCCAGAAACAACGCCAGAAGAACTTCGAACACCGGCATATTAAACTCCATCTTCATGACGATGCAGGTTATGAATAGTATTGCGATCAATCCAGGCAGCCACATCCATGTTTCCACTTGTTCATTTCGTGGAGCTGGATCGGCAGTTCTCATCGCAGTGCCTTCATGTTCATCGTCCAAGTCATACTTGTCCGTGGAGATTTCTTGGTATCTCTGGCATTTCCTCAATCGAGCCCAAGTCCTGGACATACCTCTCCACAGAACTTTCCCGGATAGGAGAAAAACTCGCCATTGACAGGCAAGTTCTATATTCGGGGTGTCAGCTCATAATTCCTGTGGAAAAGGAAGAAGGGGAAAAGGGGGGAAGGGGGGGAGGGTCATGTACTTACCTGTGAATGAAACAGCAATCATGCACGCGATCCCAGGCCAAAGAAGCCAATATCGCGGGCTAGGATGATCAGGCGACGTAAACTCGGGGGCGAGACTAGAATAAGACATATAGCCGTCCCAAGCATAATCATCCGTCGCTGGGCGTCCGAACGCAATTCCGCGATGGACGAGAAATGGGCCTATGATGCCCCTGAAAAGTCAGGTTACGCTAGCGAAAGAATGATTGTCACATACAGACTTACCAGGCGAGGAGACTCCCACCAACGAAAGATAGGGACACATTCATGCCCACCAGCATACCAGAGCCAATGAAGGCGGGACTCCACTCGATGAACCAGCTCCAGCTTTCGAGCCCAAGAAACGCCTTGGATCCGGTTACCAGATACAGCCATGTAAATGGGTGCCAGTCCTATTGAGAGTCAGCACTTATGAACTAAGATACCTTATAGCTCCTTCTCAGCTCACCCAGAAAATTCCAATCGCAAACTGGGATACCACTCGACAAACTGTTGCGAAGACAAAGCCCAGGGAAAGCGCCCGCATTTTCTTCTTTGCCAAATGAGCTCCATCGACAGCTAAGTGCATACTCCGTATGGTAGTCGCCGTCGCATACGAAGAAGGGAACACGAGTTGGAGTTCTCGTGCAGCATGTATGACAAAGAAGCCTCTTACTATTGGGGAATATCAGCAATTGCGTCATTTCAACTTGATATTTGCAGCAGGGAGTCTCCCAGGAACATACATGGAGTAGCGAAAAAGAGACCAAAGTAGGCTCCTAGCGCTGTCAAGATCGTTATCCGCCAGAAGTCCTGCAGAGGAGTCTGCATGAGATTGAGTTGGTACAGCGCAGGCATTGCTGAGACGAAGACATTACTCAGACCCCCTGCTGCCGTCGCCACGGTTTGGGCAATGTTGTTCTAGGGGCTGTTAGAAAGCATTACTCCATCTTCATCAATAATTGGAATTTACTTCTCGTGGCCCGAAGGCGCCTCCAAGTATGGGGACTCCGCTGAAGTATTTGGAGCATGATTTCAAGACGGCAAATCCGACGATAGACTAGAAGTGTATTATATCATTAGTCTTAGAACTATATGGTCATTTCAGAAGCAGCGTCTTACACCAAAGATATTTGCCCCCGCCGTCCACCCTGACTTCAACCCAAGATAAATGTTGGACGCATTGACCAGCCCACCACAGAGCAAGCCGATAGCAATTGCCCTCAAAGTCAAGATATTTCGGTCCTCGTCTGGCAAGTCATCGAAGGGGACGAAAGGATCAATCGTTGTGGAAGGTTCGCCGCCATTGCTTGAGGCTTGATCTGAGTGGGAGTTCAGGAGAGTTTCCTCATCCCCTGCTGTCTCATCGGAGTTAGATTCGGAAATTGAGTATCTCTCATAAGAGAAACTGCTTTCATCAGTATCAGTATGGAAGAATAGTCACGAATAGCTACTCAGAATACACACTTATTGGGGGGCTTCTCTTGTGAGTTGCTCTCCTCAAGCCTCCGTGATGAAGCCATAACTTGACAATTGCCCAAAGCCCAAATCCGTGATTCAAGCCTGAACCTATGGAAAACACAGCAGGCCCATACTGAACGAATCTCAATATCCAAAGGGCCACCAGCACTACTGAAAACTAGAGGCACGGAAGATGCCGTCACCATCCATCGGAATTAGGAAGTAAGGTACCTAGGTAACACCGGGTAGACTCGGCCATGTGCTGGTCAACCATCCACACCCCCTGGACATGCAGGGTCAGAACCATACAATGATAAAAGTCGGTAAGGATTATATAAGATGGGGACTGTTCTGCAAGCTAAACTAGGTATATATGACTACAAGCCTTTCTTGGAGCTGACTGCATGAGGCTGTCAGCTGCTGTAAGATCGACATTTGACTCCGCGCTGCCCTACTGCTGAATAATAAGCACCTTGCTGATATCGTGATTTCCGGGGAGATATTCGAATAAATATTACGTAAAGCGAATTTCAGCAGGACGAGTGCTCGATCTAGCAGCTACGACGCGGTCAAGGAGACAGCAACTAAATGTCGAGGACTGAGTAGGTAGCGATGCGTGTATCTACTGGTGGTAGCAGAATACCTTATACATGCACTCATGATATCAGGATAATTGCATTAGAAGTAGTTTTATTAATCATCATAAAAATCATCTAAGAGCTAGATACCTAAAGCTTACTAGCCGAAATACCATGGCTTCTGGGTTCTGAACCTGTACCCAAGAGCAATTTCCTTCAGTTGCGGGAACCACTGGATCCAGAATTAGCATCAAACGAAGGTACTATCAGGAGAAGAGAGAAAATCAGACTTACCGGAGTTCCAAGTCCACTAGCAGCATCCCAGCCTTTCCTGGCGGGAAATCCCGTAGTATTGCAACCGAAATTGCTTCCAACAGTGACATCCGTAAACGCCTCTTGGCCTCTGGAGTACAACAACGGGTTCAAGAACCCCAAAGTCGGCCTGCCATCAGCGATAAGAGCGTCGTTGACCAAAGCTATCAGAGCAGCGAATGCTGGCGCTGAGGCGCTGGTTCCGTCCTGTAGATGAGCTTGTCCGTTCACCCAGACGGCGTAGTGGTATCCGATCGCAGACACATCTGGGTAACCCCGCCCCTGGGCATTGTAGTAAGGGGCGAGGCCGACGTCTAGACCTTGTATATACTGTTTAACGTGCTCGTCTTGATATGCTGGCCTGGCAAAGTAGTTGCTAAAGCCTCCGCCAGATACGAAACCACCGCGCGCGTCGAAGGCGACGATTTCGGGGCCGACTAGACGTGTGGCCCCGACCGAAGTGACATACGGACATGACGCTGGAAAGACAGGGATGAACTGGGGCTTATTAGTCCCGTCGTTGCTCTTGCAGTATCCCTCCTTCCCGACGCCATGGTCACCACTCGCGAAGATGACTGATACGCCCCGTGCTCCCAACTGAGCGAACTCGTTGCATACCCTCCTGGCATATGCCTCCGGGACGGTTTGCTCGTTGTCAGCATAAGAAGTGGTGATTACTGGAGGTAACTCTTCTTGTGCTAGGACGTATTGAAGCCAATCCAGGTACGGCTCATTATCGTTAGACGTTATAAGCGCGTCACTCTGAAATGGAGGTTTTCCACCGACGTTGTATGCGGTGACAGGTGTTGGAAAACTAGTTCCTATAACAGCCTGGATATCCAGGTCGCCCTCAAGGTCACCCATGCCACCAATGCCTGCTCCTTGGGGGTTGGTATGCTCATCTATTCCGCCGTTGACGAGCACGGTTTTGAAGGTGTGCGCGGCGTTGGCTGCTGCTGCGTCCTTGCGGTAAATACTAAGGAACACCTCCAAGTCTGAGCGGTTATTGATCTGCCCGCCGTAGTTGACAAGTCCTATGCCGTTCTTCTCCGCTGCCTGGACCGTGTAGTCGAGGGTGCCGTACATGGTTCGAATGCACAGTGGCGACACAGCCAATCGGTTGCATGCTTGAGCTATGGTCGGATTCTTCGGAAGGTTCTCTAGTTCCGGGACGTCTATATGTCCACGGTCCAACAGATCCTCCTCTACCATTTCCTGGTAGGTCGGAAGTCGGCCCTCTAGAAACCATTCTGGCTCTGGCGGTTCAGCTCGTCGACTCTGTGGTTCTAATCGCAGGAACGAACTTGTCGGCTGGATCGTCTCGATGGAGTCGTGGAGGTGCTCAGGCAGAGACCACTCGTTCGCCCGAATAAGGGTCTCTGTGTCGTCTTCATGCGAGTAGACGTGATACGTCGTGTTCAACAATCGCTCGACTGTCTCAATCGGCAAGGAGACCGAGATCCAGTCTTGGGCCGGGCTGAAGGTAAGGTCGCCGATACCATGCGTGCCCAGCCACTCGGTAACAAGTCTGATGGTACTCGGTTCTGGTCGAACCAGGTCTTGAATCTCTGCGACCGACAGATGTCTCCCGTAAAGCTCATGATCTGGATGCGAGACTGACAAAAGTCACCGTTAACAAGAGAAATTAATGCACAAATGAATGACCTCTTACTTTGGTTAAGTCTTCTCTCAAGCTCTGCGAAATTGCCCTGTTTCAGCGCAATCCGAAGATTCAAGACGTGGTCCGCGGGAGCGAGACCCCTTCGTCGCCATTTTGCGGGAACGGGGTGCTTTTCCTTCACTCGTAAGGTAGAGGCGCCATCAACTACATGGCCGAGACACGATGCGATCACCGTGAAAAAGATTGCTACTATGGCGAGGCATTTGGGATACGGCGACATAGCTCAGATTCAAGATGGCGACAGTAACGAGTTGGCCCAGAATCTGAGGTTGGGACGCTTGATGGGATGGGGTCGTACGATCGAAAAGAAGAGCACCATT
Organism: Hypoxylon sp. FL0890; assembly: GCA_022497025.1. Classification (NCBI taxonomy): domain Eukaryota; kingdom Fungi; phylum Ascomycota; class Sordariomycetes; order Xylariales; family Hypoxylaceae; genus Hypoxylon; species Hypoxylon sp. FL0890. The sequence continues at coordinate 187,926 of MU386540.1, read as the reverse complement.
GTGCTGAGCACTCGAATCCCCATACGGGGCCTCTCCCATAAGGCTTACTCATGGCTCCAGCAATCTTCAGGTGTCTCGATTCTCGCCGGCCGTCGTTGGCTCGGTGGAAACGAGAGGTGAGATACTGGATGTGCGATACGCGGTGGGCAGGGAATTGGGAGTGACAATCTAATGCAATGTCACCCTTCCTCTTCCAACTCCAGGGGGTAAGGTGAAAAAGGGTGCTTACAGCCAATCAATATCCAGCGGCGGCATTTATTGGTCCAATTGGATGGCATATAATTCCAAAATATGAACCTCGGAGGACCAGGGGTCAGCTCCACTCGCTCCCTACGGCTCGTGGCCCGGCCCCGGCATTACTCTGCAGCTTAGGGTTGCACTGCATCCCAGCCCGCATGAGCTAAGAGCTAAGATAGTGATCCTGTCAGCCGCAAGCATAGCTGCTGTGTCGCCATCCGTCCTCCCGCGCATACACTGCATCTTACGCCGCATCTAGACATGAGAGTCAGCTACCCCGCCTGTCGCGGTCATCTGATAGAACCGAAGCATCGAGGCAGATATTCAAGTCGAGTATGTCTGGTTTCCCTCTTTCCAATGGAGCCTTCTGTACTCTCCTCTCCAGATCCAACTCCCTCAAGCTTGGGCACAGAGAAACGTTGAGATGCATTTTCGAACTCTCTTCTCGCTGGCCGTCAGCGTCGTCCCCCTCCTGCCTCTCGCTGCATCGGAGCCAGTTCAATATTGCAAGAATGGCGCTGCGAAGAACGAGATCGATTTCTGTATGGGCTTGTTGATGCATCGCAACATCTCAACCAACTCCGATGATCTCTATCTTTCCATGAGCGTGACCCGGCCGGGCCTCACATCACTCGGATGGACAGCCATCGGGTTGGGCGAGGTCATGGAAGGGGCTCTGATGTTCATCGTCTACGGCGACCCAATGTCCTCCGAGCAACCCATCGTCAGTATCCGGAAATCCATCGGCCACAAACAACCCACACTCGTCACAAGAGAAGATATGAACGGGGCCGACCTGCGCGTGGTCCGTGCCGACTGGCACCCCTCTGATTCGGATCCCAAATCAGCGGTAGCGATGGTATCACTCGTCTGCTACTCCTGCCAACTCTGGCCTGGCACTGAAGTCTCAGCGACGTCCAAGTCACAGCCGTTTATTTGGGCGTGGAATTCCAAGCAGGAATTCGACGTTTTCACGTACGACGCGCACCTGAAGATGCATGTTCACCACGCAGGCGCAGGTGGATGGGGCAATTTCTACGTCGACATGGCGCGCTCGTTGAATACTTGGCGCAATCCCCCGGGTTTCCCGCCCATCGTTCCCGGTGTACATGCCATTGGAGCTAGCGAAAGTCCCGGACTTTCGGCCGCTTACAGCGTCGCCTGGTTTAAGCATGACCCAGTGCTACATCTTCACGGATTAATTATGGGCATCGCGTTTCTCCTACTTTTCCCCGTCGGTGTGTTTGCTATGCGGTCGGGCAGCACAAAGGCCTTCAAGTACCACTGGATCATTCAGGTCGTCGCGTCCGGCTCCACAGTCGCCGGCTTCGTGTTGGGGCTCACGATCGGGAGAAAGCTCAATACCTTCCATCAAATCCTCGGAATCACGCTCGTAACCTGCCTCGGTGTTCAGAGCATTCTCGGCTGGCGCCACCACATGGTCTTCCTCCGCATCCGCCGCCGTACTTGGCTTTCGCACTCGCACATCTGGCTTGGAAGAGCCATGATCATCGGCGGTTGGAGCAACCTCATTACCGGTCTTGTCCTTCGAGGATATTCCCGCGTTTCCATCACTGTGATGGGATTTGCGGTGGGCTTGGAAGCAATTGCGCTCACGTCTTGGTTGGTATGGATTAAAATCAAGGCCGCCCGTGCAGAGCGCACAAGCAAACCACATGCGCAGGAGCCCAAGAATGATACCGCGAAATATTTCGCATTGGGAGAAGATGATGAGGAGGACGAGGATGAGGCTTCATCTTCGGGGACGTTGCAGGATGAGGAGTCCAGACCCATGATGGAGAAGGTGGAAAAGGCTTAGATGGCTGTAGTCCTTGAAGACCAATATGGAAGAATGAGTCCTTGTCAAATAGGCATAAAGTACAACTCAATTCTAAGAACTTTAAAATTACTCTTTATGTCTTCTAATTAATTAGGTACAAGGTACTTATGCTTGAGGTTCATATCTTTGGGGGATTTGAGGACGCCCACGCCGGACCGTAATTAATGCTGTTTTTCCATTGGATCTTGCGGAATAATGAAAAGATCTTAACGCAAGTCTAATTATTCCGTAGGAAAAAATGATTGATGCAAATTATCGTTCTATGATACATTTTCAATCATTTAAATCATTATTCATTCGTGCCTAGGTATGATTACAGTACTCTAATGTCCCTCATTGAGCTGAGTACTCGTAATTCTTCAGTTAAGATGAGGCCTATTGCTCTAAGCAGCACTAAATACAAACTACCCATAATCGCGTCTTTAAATCCCTTTTTATTCTTATCAATTAATGACCACCAGGGATTGACGAGGGCATAGGAGGTAGGGTATGTTCCTCATCGTGCGGCCCACCATGTAAGGGCTCACCATCTGGATACGCAGGTCCTAGAGTAGGGTGTACCAACCATCCTGGCTTGAACATGTCGACTGATCTTTCTTCAGTCCAGTGAGCAAGCTTATCCCAGTCTATACACTGGTGTGCTGTGGTATTCGCAGATGGCTTCTCATGGTTGGGATTCCAGCTGTAGGTTATGAGTCCGACGTCTCCATGGCATAGAGCGAATTTTCGGAGAGTACTAAGGCAGTGTTCTAATCGATCATGTTAGGCCTTCTGAGATCCCCAATTTCATTAGAATTTTTGGGAAACGACTTACCACTGTGGACTCGGTTCTTCTCCCTCTGGACATCGTCAAGGTCTGGCCAGTAGAATTCCTGGTACATATGTTTATGCAGCCATCTCTGAGTTCCCATTAGCGTCTGAAAATCAAGTTTTGAGGATTCTTCATACAATACAGTGAATCTCATGGAAAACATTTAATGTTCCGATATATCCAGATCCGTCGGGTATCGCAACAGCAGTCTCTTCTCGACCGAAATGTTGCACATCCTCCTTTGAGATTCGAATATTCATATCTATTCACCATCAATTAGTATTTTCACTAAAAAGCTAAGACTAACAGATGACTGACTTTTTAATAGCCCATCCCACGCTCTCTCTAGTTCTGGCCTTGGATATCCAACGTACGGCTCTGTTAACCCATCGCCTGAAGGCCATGGGGCCACATTCCACTCAATTACGGCATTCGCAGGGGCTTCTGTAATTAGTAAGGTTATTTAAGGGATGTCGCGCAAGATGCTCACAATATAAAGAAGTTCTTTTGAGTTCTTTTCGCAAATTTGAGTTCCACGCAGCGAGAAAGGCGAGTGTACTGAGATAGAAAAGAAACAATATGAGATGGCCGCAGATGGCACGAACATGTCTCTTCCAGAACGACTTCCGTTGCTTGAGCTGTGCAAACTCCTGCGAAAGAAGTCCATCTTGGTCAGTCGAGCCTTCTGAAGACTTCCTCCATGAGTAGTCATCTCCAGAAGGGTCTCTGATGGACTTAGACTTCTCAAGAGTAGAGGCCATTTTCACCAGTGTCCTCTTTGGAACAAGTACACATTGGTCACCAAACGAATAACGCGGTGCATCCGTCGAGAGTAACGAATTTCACGGGAAGAGAGGAGAGAGCATCAAGGTCCCTCGAGCTTCCGCGGACCGTCGTCTGGCTCGTTCGTGAATAGGCTCCGATCGGCATTGCACCTTCAGCTAAGTAGATCAATAGCCTAGCTGACATGGTCGGTAGAATATTGAGCCTTATCGAAGTGTTCTAGGTCGAGGGGTGGGCCCTGGGAAGTTTACCATGCATGATTATCTTACACCCTATGCAGCGTCACCTCACCCTACCTTAAAACGACACCCCCCTGGTCCCCTCCCCACCAAGCGCTCCTATGGAATGGTTCTGGAACCCTTCAGGGGTTGTATGCATGTCCGATCCTATCAGCTCCGCTATACAGGAAACCATTGGTCCAGATGTGATACTATAGTATACATGTTTTCATGACGTATGAGTATGAGTAGGACTTCTGTAAGACGAATAATCGCACTTATGACCTTGAGACCAATCAGTGGTCAAGCAAACATAGAGCGCGACTTACTGAACGTAGTTTAATTTAATAATATGATTGAATATGGTTTATTGAAATCACGACAACTGCTCTAACAGGTAATTTCCTATTGAGCGATCCATTCTTCTGCTCGTCTTGGCCCTTCTAGTTCGGGTTACGCTGCATTAATTTTCATCCTGTGAAGTCTTTCCCTCCACTCAACCCTTCGGGAACGGCTTGCTTACCCTCGGTATTCTTTGAAAGCTCGTGCTTCATGTGTTGTCAATCCTCTGTAGGATTCCAGCGGTTGTTCGTGGCATCCATCTGCTTCTGAGCCTCGTTGACATTGCTTAGCGACGCCGCTCTGGGGACGACACGTGGGAACGTCTTGATGGTAGCATGTGTACCTTTACCCTTACTCTTGATGTAGTAGTCCCGATTTACTCTAGAGTGCTTCCGGGAGTTTACCTGGCTTGGTGCACGGTAACCCCGGGCCTTTTTGTTCTGCGGGATAATCAGGTACATTCATGCGTAGTCATGTGTCTGTCTCGAAATTACAGAACTTGGTCTAGCCTAGTTGACTTTGAGCTTGTCTGAGACTATGCCGGCGTCCAGAATCAGCAATGCGAGGTGATGCGGAACGCTCACAGCTTAGTCCCTCAGGTCTGTGACTAATCAGCCAAGTTCCTCGTCGTGACAACCTCGAAGCCTGATATAAGACGTACTTGCAACTTCTATTGTGATTCTCATTCAACCAGACAAGCCTCGGTATTCCGAACAGCCTCAAGTCTTCAGATCTTCCTCTCAGTCCAGTAACCTCAAGTCACAGTCGACGCTAGCACGTCCTTGATAAATCAGTCACCATGAAGCAATCAGCACTTCTCGCTCTCGTCCCCTTCTTCATCTCCCTCTCGGGTGCCGTTCCTATCTCCGGGTGTACGTACTCTTAGTCCTGTTCGTACTCAAGTTCTAGCTAACCTTTACACCAAAGCCGTTGCCAAGCGTGGCTCTGCAGATGAAGCCACCGCATATGTCGTTGACAAGCGCAGCTCGGCTGACGAGGCTACTGCGTACGTCGTTGACAAGAGAAGCTCGGCTGACGAGGCTACCGCCTACGTAGTAGATAAGCGAAGCTCTGCCGACGAAGCCACTGCTTACGTCGTTGACAAGAGGAAGCGCGGCTCTGCCGATGAAGCTACTGCTTACGTTGTTGACAAGAGAGGATCCGCTGATGAGGCCACCGCATATGTCGTCGACAAGCGTGGATCTGCCGACGAGGCCACAGCTTACATTGTTGACAAGAGGAAGCGTGGCTCTGCTGATGAGGCTACTGCCTACGTGGTAGACAAGCGCGGCTCTGCCGACGAAGCCACCGCCTATGTTGTTGATAAGAGAGGATCAGCCGACGAGGCCACGGCTTACGTCGTCGACAAGCGCGGCTCCGCTGACGAGGCCACCGCCTACGTCGTTGACAAGAGAGGCTCTGCTGATGAGGCCACTGCCTACGTTGTCGACAAGCGCTCCTCTGCTGATGAGGCTACTGCTTATGTTGTTGATAAGCGAAGCTCTGCTGACGAAGCCACCGCCTACGTCGTAGATAAGCGAAGCTCTGCCGATGAGGCCACAGCATATGTTGTGGACAAGCGCTCCTCCGCTGATGAGGCTACCGCCTACGTGGTAGACAAGCGCAGCTCGGCTGACGAGGCTACTGCTTATGTCGTCGACAAGCGCTCTTCTGCCGACGAGGCTACCGCATATGTTGTCGACAAGCGAAGCTCTGCTGATGAGGCCACTGCCTACGTAGTTGACAAGCGTGCCTCTGCTGACGAGGCTACCGCATACACTGTCGACAAGCGCGCTTCCGCCGATGAGGCCACTGCTTACACTGTTGACAAGCGCTCTTCTGCCGACGAGGCTACCGCCTATGTTGTTGACAAGCGTGCTTCCGCTGATGAGGCCACCGCCTAGTAAGACATATTCCCCTCCCCATCAACTGACTTATTTTTGGCTAACCCATCATTCCAGCACTGTTGACAAGCGTGCTTCTGCTGACGAAGCCACTGCTTACACCGTCGACAAGCGCGCCTCTGCTGACGAGGCCACCGCCTACACCGTTGACAAATAAGCGCGTCAAACCCAACCAATAGCAGTTGCTCGCCCGTCAAGTCGGCACTTTTCTCTAGTTGCTGAGGAAGTTTTCTGCGCACGGATTTCTCTGGAGAAGCTGATGGCGTCAGCGCGGGCTTGAGCATTGCTGGATGGGAACACGTCTAACGATTTTTGGAATTTGGGTACCGATTTGGGATGGGGGAACGCGCGGGTCTTTGGGGAGTGGAGATTTGAGCTGTGGACTGCGGGGGACTGCCGGAATGGGAGTTTAGGGCAATCCATGACACTCTTTTAGTTGAGATTGAATGAAGTTATGCGTATGATCTGAACTGACATGATTTCATATGTTCGTGATACGTCTTTTTACTGCCATGTTAAGTTGTGATTTCGGCTGGTGTATTTGTGTGGAAGAGGGAAGTTGGAGCATCGAGCGAATCCAGTCGCGTGTCGTTGAGTTATGAAATGGATAAGGTTTTAAGCTTAAAAAGGAGTATGCTAGCGGGCGGATTGTAATTGGAGAGAAATACGACTTGGAGGCTGGATCCGAGCTAGCCTTATCTCAAGCCACGTGGACTAGGGGTACTCACTAAAAAAGGTCTTTTGTAGGGCGGGCCCTACCAACAGCTTATCAGATTAAACTCCATCACTAAAAATAGGGGGAATTTCCAAAAAGGCATAGTTGCAATTGCCCCGCCAGCCCGCATTGTCACATCTCAACTGAAGATCCTGAATTGTCACTATAATGAAGGTATTATAACTAGGTAGGTAAAGGTATTAAGTTTGACAGATATGCAACTTGTATTTAACCTTATTTTACAGTTCTTATAATAACTACATTTGATACTATTCTTGTGTCACTCATTTCTTGAGCAACATGCTTAAGAACGCAGACACGATCTGTGCGTTCTGCGCTGGCCGTATACCCATGGAATTCCCTAATTCCGTTAATAAACTCCAAGTTTCGGTTGCCTGTTCATTAATCTGTCAGCGAATGGTCTTCGTTAAATCAAGCAGCGAAGCAAAAGACTTACCCGCTGTGTAAACACTCTCTTATTCTCTTTTGTCGCTTCATGGCCCTCTTTGCTAAGGAACACCGATTCTATCTTATCAAGAAACTTGTCGCTCCCGGCTCCCTTTACACCATTCAGATCTAATGATTGGATTTCATCAATTAGTATGTCCTCCGCACTTCGCATGATTCCTTCGCGAAAGTTCTGAAGCTCTTGCGCATCCCAATTCTTGGCGCTCTCATGTAATGCAGAAAGCAGCCTTCTGAGATGTCGCTTTTTGGAAAGGCATTGTGCGGAATGAACTGGCGAACCGTGCGGAAATACGGAAGTATAGTATGCGGCCGTCATGGAGTCGACACTATCAAACCCAGCTTCATCAATGGCCTCAAGCACTCTCTCGAATCGGGAGACTTCATCTTCACTGCAACTGTACTGGGACATATCTGACGGAGGCGTTGATATGGAACTGGTCGGCTGGTACAAATATCCCGTGGATGGATTCGTATTAGCCATTATGGCAGTTGAATTTGAACTTGAGCTCGGAGATGGTACAACTACGTAGAGTGGCCCGGTCTGAAAGGTATTACCGAGATCGGGATTGGTATTAGGGCTGGTGGACATAGTCTGCGAGGGCCAACGCGATGGGTTGCAATGGGTGGATCTTGGCGATGCGCTAACGTGGGAGGCTACTGAATTGTGGCGGTTCCTCGTTTGGCCTTTATATCCCATCTTATAGGATGATACACCCTTTCCAAGCTGGTTGGCGGGCACTTGGTTAATATCCGAAGACAGCGGGCCGTTAGAGTTGCTGAAAGGCATTTGCGAGATGGCTCCGTAATCATATCCGTACCCAGCATGGCCAGCTTGAGAATGTCGAGGAGCATTGGGTCTGTGCGTGTCCATCGGAATAAAAGGGTTGTTAAACCCAGCTAGACCTCCATCGCCAGACAACCTCCGTGCTTTGTTTTCACCATCCAGGGAAGAGGTATTGCTATCAATGCCAGGGCTCATCAAGCCTCCCATGTCTTTCGGAAAAGGCCACATGCCTGTATTCATCGAAGGGAGATCAATTGCCTGTAAAGACGGCTCTCGCGACGCATCCGCACTATAGTAATATGTCAGCAGCCCGCTACGCAACATATTACCATAGAGGGATATCGAGGGGCATACTTTGGACTTGCTGCAAAGTATCCATGATCATTACCGGCATCTATGGGAATTTGACTATATTTTCGGAAATCTTCTAGATTGTTCTGGTCGTAACAGCTTTGCGAGTCTTTATCCGTGGATGCTGCACGTGATCCCTTCTCCGCCATCTCGGATGCATCTTGACCTCGTTCGTTCGAAGCATTGCTAAGTGATTTCATTTCTGTGTAACAGTGTTAGGTCAGCCAAGGCTCCGATAATATGAGTAATAGCATTTCACTCCTACTTTGCCTGTGCTTTCTTTGCGCCAAGCGATTCTTTTTCCGGGCCTTTGCTAGGACTTCATTTTCTTGCTCGAAGGAAAGATGTAGGGGCTGAGATATGGACATAGGCGAGTGCTGTGGAACCTCGTCCACAGGCCATGATGATTGATTCATTCGGGGCTTGATTTAGCACTCTCGATAAATCATTCCTAACAGAGGCTTTCATCACGCGTCTGCGTGAGGATGGGCAATAAAAGCATAGTAGGGCGTGTTCATTAGATCACTACTTTACTTAATGATCAAGTCCTACACTCTCCCAACATATACTCAGCTCACGCAATGGCCCATGCTCGAAGGGCCCGCTACCAAGATGACGCCGCCGCATGGTTGCAGCTGACATGCAATGGGACATCTGAACCCATCTCAATATAATGTTCGCGAATCATCGAATTTAGCCAGGTTTACGCCCTAGGGGCCACGGCCCTGTACAACTAGCTAGTCCACCAGGCTACGTTGTATGCTGACCACCCATCGATTCGACTCCTTCGCTTGATATGATAGCTCCTTGGTGTTCTTAGTAAGGTACCTAGGTAGGTAACCTTGGGCTTCTTAGGACACTGGCTACCTCGGCGATTAAGGATAGTCCGAGCCGAGCTTACTTAATGGGGTAAGTCTTTCTCCATCGACAAGATCTGATTGGTTGCCAAAATAGCACCCGAACGGGCCGAGCCCAGGGCTGCCCCATGTTATGTAGCCACTTTACTCGTCTGGGTTAGTAGGTAAGACCTAAAGAAAACTGACCAAAAGCTTCCACGCCGAGCGCCTACCATTCCCCTACCGTTCCTAAGGATTCCATAATGCTTCCAAGGTTCTAACCACATGAGCCATGTTGCAGCGGCAATCATTCACCGCTCGCTTGCAGGTACGCCGGTGTAGATCGGGTCATTTATCTTTCCTTAAACCAATGTCATCTGTACCAGCCTTAATTACTGTTGCAGCTGACAAAGCCTCGGGCCCGAGTAGCCTATAGCATGTCTCTGCTTTCCAAAGCCGAGGACCGCAGGATTCGACGCTATGGCCTCCTGCGAGCTAACGAAAAGGCCCAGACGATGACGAAACACCCAGGGTAAATCCACGCCTTTGACGTCCAGAAGCGCCTCCAATAGTGGTCCTCAAAAGCTAGCCAAGTCCAGCTCTTCACCATCTTGAGTCTAGTCTTTGCAAGCACTGATAGCAATGATTGATGATGCCAGCAAAATACAGATAATTATAGGGTATCAGTACCGGACGTACCTAATCTATCGGGTCAATCGCTTCTCTCTCCCGCCCCAGCTACCGAACAGCATTAGCACTTCCTCCAGGAAGGCCTGCAGCTACCTACTAAAACGCGTAAGCACCACGATAAACCTCCCCCTGGAGGGCTCTTATCAAGGTCCCACTCAACGAAAATACCATAATGGTCGGGACTATCTCGGACATAAGACCCGACTTTCTCAATTCTATGTACGAATCAAATGCCTTACTTAAGCAACTGGAGCCTCGGTTAAAATCAGGGACGCGCTTAATTGTTCTAGATGAGGAAATATAACAGGACACATTGAGTTATTGGTAGTAAAGGGGATGCAGCATTACTGTTCCTGGTAATGAGGGACTAAAAACGCATGTAGGATGAGCTACATCATTGATTGATTGATTAATGAACATATGTCATGGGAGGAAATGTACCATACCACTGAACGACAGGCTGATCTATGAAAAAAGGGAAACTACCAGGTACCAGGTAGGTATTATACTACGAGGTTAAAAAAAAAAAGGCGGTAATATGTCATTCAAAAGGAAGAGTGTATAAAACATATATCATCCCATATGCTTCAGCGAAGAATTCCATGATAGCTAGCACAGGTCGAATTACAGTGTTGATGAAATAAAGATAGAAGCTTTTTCGGAAGGTTTTACCGCTAGGCCGGACTTCCGGACTTCCGGTGCGTTTGTGCGTTTATCTTAACCCGGTCATTTCTCACTCTATGCAATTCAAGTCGTGCATTAGTAAAATCGGCACTTGGGCTGAAGAGACAAAGGGATGTTTCAAGAAAGAGGCTTATTTCCTCGGTCCTCACCCACTTAAAGACAAGGAGATTGTTAAACGCTATGTCAATTAGGTAATATGGGACTTTTATCGAACAGGGATGAGTATAGGAATAAGATTACGCGCATCTAACTACTTGGTAAGCGCTTAACACATTAACCTGATTACCTATACAACTTCTTTCACCGTACACATCTCGATGATCTTTACTGAGTGTCGGAACGTAATCACGGCCAGAAGTTTCACTTAGCAAGACATGGGCTTGGTCAGCAGACCCGCGTGCATTAAGTTCAAGTAGACCATAGTCCTACATGTTACATCCCATATGTCCTAATCAGAAGACACACATTGAATACCGCCATGACAGAGTAAAAGACCTCAAAGTCCAAGAAGCTGCAGGACTCCCATTTGACAGACCGTGCAGGATCCCTGGGGTACCTCGCCCCAGTCTTTTCCTCCCGCTCGCCCATGAGTTCACCGCGGGCCGGATCGTTCGGGGGGAAGCACATATAACGCAGAGGCGTCAGACAGGTGGCGAGAACCTTCAATAAGCGCGGGGCGAGCCAAGAAATCTCCATCCACAAAATCGAATGAGATTCTATGGGGTTCCGTTGAACAGCATGAGTAGTTGCAGCTTGTAGCACGATACGCCGCATATGCGAGAGGATGTAAGCGATATAGTATATGATAAGCAGGACGTGGACCCAGACCCCGCAGCCAAAAACCGTATGTTGTACGCGATGGCAAAGGGGGGGCTCGCCGAGATGCGCATCGCTCATACGTGCTGTCAGATATGCTGCCGCTAGCTTTGAAGCCAGGCTCAGTGCCCCCTAGATTCCGAGGAAGTAGGAAGGAACGAATTATGGCCGTAACGTAATCTAGCATGGGACATAGAGTCAGTTGATCAGTGATGATGTTCTCGTACGGTAATAGCAATGAAGCATATCATAAAACTCACAGGGCGCCATGTACAACTGCAAACCTGACTCTCGGATCGCCGTGCGATAGCCAATTACCCATCCGCGGCCACAGTCGTGCAGCCAGTGAGTTAAGCTGGCTACACAAGACACTCGCGCGAATCGGCGGAGCGTTTCTAGTTGATGTGGGTGACTGTGGCCAAATAGAAACGTAGGAATCAAGAATAGCTCGACCACGTCCAAGATATGACGATATGCGTTTGTTATGCTCCAGAATCCGCAAAGTCGTTGCTTGAAGTTCAGCCGGCCAGTATGTGTCTTTAACAGGTAGAATCTGAAATTCAAACCCAGTTGGATACCCCCGATGTTCTTATTCGAATACATTCGAGTTAGTAACCTAGACAGCGCGCTTGCAGAGTAATATGTAAAAGCTGATAGATAGGATATGTGTGCTCACCCATCGAGTTTGCTGTTTAATATGGCCCAAGTACGAGGACGGGACCAAGCCAAATTGCAGAGACTCTGCGAGGTAGGCCGACTTCCAGCCCCTGGATAGCATCATCATCGAGCTATAAACATCTTCAGTAAGAGAGCCCGTCGAAAAACCACCTATGTCCTCAAGAGCGGAGCGGCGCAGGATATATCCTGATCCTGAATTCCATGCACATTCAAGGCTATCACGGACTACATCAGTGACGGCCCATGAGATTTTGTTGCTTTGAAATAGGGGGTCGTTTGTCGGAACGTTATAAAAGCTCTAGAATGCTTAAATGAGCAAAGTCTACTATCTTAAGGGGAAGCGAGGTTTGAAGTGATAGGAAGCTCGATTAGGGCTTATATGTTAGTAATTATACCGAATAGACATACCTGTTTCGGCGTAGCAACTCCCATCTTCGGGTCTAGAATCAGATGCGGAAGCCCAGCGCGTAACCATTTCTTCTCGGGAATCATGTCCGCGTCTAGGCCAGCTATGAAGGGCGCAGGACCACGGGGAAGCGTCTTGATAAACTCCACAGCATGATTTAAGTTGCCTGCTTTGTAACCGGCCGCGCCCTGCTTCACGCGCGCTGTATATAAAATATTGGATCTCTTCAGCCCTGAAACCCACTCCTTGACTGCAGGGGAGGCGCCATCATCAGTCAGGATGACACGGAAATGGTCTGTCGGGTAGTCAATCGCCAGAGCGCCAAGAACGGTGTCTTGCACAATATCAAGGGATTCGTTGCAGCAGGTTACTATCACATCCACTCGCGGGACGTCATTGTCTCCCACCAATCTATATCGTGGGCGCCAAACATGAGAGGCGGCCGCAAAAAGTCTGCATAGACAATCTACTAGGCCGAGAGCTATTAATCTGTATTAGCAGGTGTGACATGAGTTATATTGAAGTGGCTCTCACCTATTCTCAATATTTCGATACACAAGGATATCCCCATAACGACCACTTCCAGGGATAGGTTCCAGTCATTGCTGTATATATCGAGGAAACACTGGACTTGGAGGTAAAATGACCACAAGAAGAGTATGACCGGCGCTGCACCTGTGATATGTGACAATCTCGTTGCATTCCGCTTCGAAGGTGAACTTGCCCAGAAATCAGGGTCCTCGTCAGGAGGAAGTTCCCCGATATTCCATCCACATTCCTGTGGCTTGTTTGCAGCAGACTCTGAGCTGCCTAGGTCGCCGTCAAATATCGTATCATGACTTTCATCATAGCCCTGTCTGACCAGCAAGTCTTGTTGTGTAGACTCTCTTTGGTTCCCACTGAATTTCTCTTTATCCGGTTGTGGAGAAGTCGAAATGTTCTGTACGAAAGTAGATATCCCAAGAAGGATAACAGAGAGCAACCATCCTACTACCACAGACATTATGGATAGCTTCTATTACAAGGGCCACTACGCTCATAGAGAAGCCAATTGTCAACTTGGTATTCGCCCTTCGCCTGGCGGTTCCGCCGTATTGGCTTTTATATCCCCCCTATTGCTCAACAAGAGCAGATTCTCCCAAATTTGTGTCATTATTCTGCTTGTAAATCTTGCCAAGCAAACATTGATCCATGTCTTCGATAATATTGCTAGCTGAATAAAATGTTAATTCGAGCAACATACGCGGTCATTTCATTAAGGTCGGAGGTGTTGGTGATACATATCGAGGCAATTTCCCAGCAGACTGGTACCGAAGTTTCTCAGAAATCATTAACGAATAATACTATTTTGAGATTAATTAAGACGGTCTTGTGTAACACCTGCACGTTTTCTGGAGATTAGTAATTTGGATTCAATGCAAATTCTTCCGCTTATACCAAGGACAACGGCTTTCCTAGCCCAATCCAGGGACAGACTAACAGGGGAGCTGTCTTTTGAATGTGAAGGATCTCCGTTACAAACTGGTGGCAGCAGGAAGGCTGAAGCAAACCGTGCAGCTAGTATATCCCTTCAACTATGTACCTACCAGGAAGCAGTCTCTTGCAGCATGGCTCATATGGCGGGAGTTGGCTGTTGGTGGCAGGCTCTTAATACTTCTGGCTTATCTGATCGACGAATATTGGAACTTGTGAATATCCACGGTGAGCAGTACTTGGATTGCACGAGCCATCGACCGAGGGGAATGATTGCGTTCAGTGAACATCCCGACTACTTCATAGAACTGCCGGGAATTGTTGGTTAAGGGGCGCTATTGCGAGATTCCCAAAGATACAAGGTTGGGAGCAAAAGCAGACAACTCCTTGAATATTTTGAGGGCTATTAGACGAATAGTTATCTTCTCTTACGTAAAAGGCCATGGACTCTGTTGGTTCATACGGGCCTCTGAAAAGATACAAGCGAGTGCGTTGAACATGAGACAAGTCGATGGTTTTCATTGTCGTAGAACTAAATACATACCTAATATTTGGGTTTTATCGCTTCGTACCTGAACGTGATAGTAATTTGCATCCGAATAGAACCATGGATAATCTCAAATTTCGGCCGAGTTTATAGGTATGTCAGGAACGTGTAGGGAGGATAAGCCTACGGCCCTGAAGCGGCTCGCATTGCGATTTATGGCGATCGAGAAGGATATCATTCGAAATCATGACGGTTAATTATCGTTACGACACAAGTGTGTCGCGACTCCAACTAGGGAGGTGGTGCGAGTAACCTCCTGATAGGTAAGCTACCAAAGATAACTGGAAATGCGGAGCGACCTGTGTGAGCTGTGTCGCGCTGGCTAGCTGTTTATAGGCTGCGTCCCAAGATCTGATTGCTAACACAAATTGTCATTGACCACAAACTCCTCTTCGAAGACGCGGATCTAGAGTCTATCGAATGCACGTCTTTGATAAGGTTCAATCCCCAGACTGTGGCTTATCTAAATACGATGCCGAATCATCCCCATCCAATTGGGGCGAAGAATTGGAGCTAGGTTGGCGTAGATCTTGGAGCTGGCCGCGATAATGCAGGGAGTGCGCGTCCAACCAGAACACTCGACCCCGCCGTAAACGGGAATGACCCCAGACGTAGGCCGCCGGTCTCGATTCGCAAGTGTAATACGAAAAGTGCAAGTTTGCTGTTATCTCCTGACCGGAGGTAGTGAACAGCGGCGGAGAGAGTCGCAATGGCCGAACTCGGGATACGGAGCTAGCTGTAGGTCGGGAACGTTTCGGTGTCTTGATAGTGTATATATGCTTGCCCTGCTCTGTTCAGGGCTCAAGCGCTCATCACCGGCAGCTCTAACCAAAGTGCGTTTGAATGAATATAAATTAAGATAATGGGTTCCCTCATCAGCAAAAGCAAGCCTAGCACGACGGCAGGGCCCGTCTCGATGACCTATTATGCCAAAGCGCAGAGTGTCAAGCCGCCACTGATTGCAAATGAGAACGCGTTTCTGGGGGATGTTTCCTCGTCGTAAGTGCTGTCATAGGCCTTAGGCTAACTCATTCATATACCTAGGTATATATCGGCGACACCATTGCTAACTCAACCATAGTGAGAAGCTCGACCCCGAAAAGCCCATATCGGCTGGATTTTACCGTCTCGAGAAGGGAACCCCGCTCGTATATGAGTACACATACCACGAGAGTAAGTTACCTTTACTGAGACTTACCACTGGGAACCAGTTGACGTATTGACTGTGGTTCAAGTGAAAATTATTGTGGAGGGAAGCTTTGATATAAGCGACGAAGCAGGAAACAAGGCACACGCAGTTCCGGGTGACGTCTTCTACTTCCCTAAGGGCTCGAAGATCACCTTCACTACAGATGACTATGGACTAGCCTTCTACACTGGACAACGAAAGAAAGACGCTGCGTGAATAGGTATGGGTGGAGGACAACACAACGTGGTAAAGGTAAAGAGGCCCAAGACAGGTCGGGGTCAACTATGTCAAATACATATATAATGAGAAGATACCCTTGGTCTAACCTCCTCATATCTGTCAAGAGGCTCTAAGAGCGATGAGCTGAATCCAGTTACGAGTCGATGGAATGTCCAAATGAGATCCCGAAGCCCATGTCTGATATGACAGAGTATGAGCAAAAAGGAAATCATTTGAGATCGATCTACTCTTGCCTTGTATCCTAGCTACCATTTGGAATAAGTTAGTAGGTTATTAGATTGCAAGAGATGGTTAGTTCAGATGAGATTGGTCACTAGGCAACGCCATTAGTACGCCAAATGGCGCGCAAGACTCCAATGAAACCAGCAAAATCTTTGTACGGAGCATATTGGCACTGCTGAAGTAGAACTTCCTCAGAACTTCTGGGTAATCATCTCGATTTGCCAAATACACGGTCTGTCGTGTACTTCGGTAAGGCATACACAGGATCAATGGCTTCTATGCCAGGATATTCCAGCAAGCTTAAGCCGGTCAGGCCAAAGAAGGTGTGCCAAACGTCAACCATATCACCAGGTCGGTCTGACAAACCACCACGCTCAGTATCCTGGCAACTTAGGGTGAACTGGATGAGCTTTTCCCGATCGATCCAATGGGTGCGGCCTATTATTTCTAGGCTGCCCAGGACCCACCAGTTGTAGCACACGTCTTCTTTCTTTTCGGGTCTCCCATTCAGGCCGCCACAGGAGACTTGCCTCTCGCTTAGCCAGCCACCCAGCTTATCGATATCGATTAGGTCTTTGCGTCCAGCGATAGCAAGCGCAGCTACACAGGTAAATATCTGCCCAGAATGGGTCTCGGCGCCAGGGCTGACACCATATCCGCCGTCGGTGTTGGCACAGGCAACAACGTAATCAACGGCCTTGTCAACATCGGCTAAATGTAACATATCTAAGAGGGAGAGAGCATTCAAAGCGCCATAGAGAAACCTTGTGTCTTCTTCACCCCACTCGTCGCCGGCAAATGTGCCTGTCTCCCGGTTCTGAAGGTCTGCCAAGTCTAGAGCATGGATTAGCTCGTGACACAATAGGCAACGAGTACGATTCTAGGGCATGGTTGGATGACTCACACTTGCCCACTTGAGCCTTGCCGTTGCCCTTGCCGCGACTCTCTAATTCGTCTAAAGCGTCAAGCAGAACAAAGATCTGCACGGCGCTGACGGTATAGAGCATATGTGCGTCATGGCCCGGCGCAGCTCCAAATCCTCCGGACTCATGTTGGCATGAGAGAACGAAGTCTATGGCCTTATCTCGAGGTAGGGCATCGGGATGTTTAAGCAGATGTAGTGCGGTCAGCCCCCAATATAGACCATTTAGGCGAAGATGTTCGGTAAGCCAATACTCATATTCATCCTTTTTCGTATCTAGACTCTGGATGTATTTAACGTGTGCTTCGGTCGCGAGCTGGAGTTCGTCTGGCAGCTTTTGGATCCCCGACATGTTGTCATTAGAAATGGGACATGCCGATACAGGGGAAGAATGGCTTGGTGAAGGGATAGAGCTGGTGAAGGGCGGAGTCACTCGAGTTGTCCGGGTGTTTTAAAAGTTGGTTCAGATAGAAAGGCAACAAAAGGAGCTATTTGCGAAATTTGGTTGCATGGCTGCCTTCGCGGCAATGTACTGCATACAGGTTGGGTTAGGTGGGGGGTAGATCCAGCTCACCGCCCGGCAGAATGTTCCATCCTCACATATATAAACCTTGGCCGGTCTGACGGTGCTTTCCTTTCCTTCCTTAGCTCTCTTTGCCGAAAGGCTAAGATCAAGTGTAGTATCTGTTCTTATCAGTTTAATATCTGAGGGAGAGTCACATAGTGGCTCAATCATTTGTTATTTTTATTTTTGTACAGGGGGAGCGTATCCTCTGTGCTCGCACATGATCGCTTCCGCCGTATCTCTGGTATTACACTCTTTCCAGGCGATGCGAAATCAACTTTCGGTTTTCATTGCGCTCTTGGGGTATCCCTGGGAGGTAAAGAGGACCTCATGTTGCGTATTGGCTTCTGAAAGGTATATTCAAAGACAGCCCGTCCATTGCGCAATACAACCATGACCCATAAACTGGAAGCTTTCTATTGAGTCTTATCTAAGATCCAAAGAAAATGATGAGACTTGTTGCGAAGAAATTTGAGCATGACCATAGTTCACCAACATCTCACTCAGCTTACTATCTAGATAACGTATGCCTTTGTAGCCAACTCTAACTTCCAAGATAGGATGATATTGCATTCGGATCACAAGGTCGCGTGGCAGAGCTGTGACTGGTAGACAAGCGACTTTTCGTGATAATACATAATGCTCTCCATTGTTGAATTCTTAGGTATTCTAAAGAGGCAGATTACATGTAGATAGGTAATAAGTTAGATGTACATAAAATAGTCCTGGTAACACAGGTAGCCCTAGCTCACCTGGATTGTCCGCTAACGAAATTCTTAGTCTAAAGGGAAGTTTCATCTAGTGCCGCGCGTATGATACGAGCCCAAACCTCAAAGCTTGACTAAGACGGGACAAGCCTGGGAATGTGAAGCGGCGTTTTCGAGTCGACATCATACCATGCTCTTCATATCAAGCCATTGAGAATGCGCCCATCTGAGTATGATAAGATCCCTTAGAGGTGAAAAAGCATTTGTAGTGCCTCCGACTTGCTCGAAATATTTATTATATATCTCTTATTTATGGATTTGGAGCTATGAATATTATCACATGATGGTTGAAACGCTGTAGATTTCAACTAGAGGAGAAGCAGGCAAAGTGGAGACAGTGGTTGTGCGTGGCATCATGTTTCAGATGTTGAAGTCTTGATACGCACTTTTACTAAAGTAGGTGGGCCCGGGAAGTTCGGTACATCAAACCTACCTAGGTACCTAACCATTGAAACATTCAATGTTGATCTCATACACGTGTTATTTCGTCGTTTCCGTTTACTAATTATCGATACGGATGTCTCGAATATTCATATTTACAATCGAAATCTAAACTAATAAGACAGTTAAAGATGTAGGCAGTGGTATGTAAATAGACATGGAACAGGAATGTTGTTCGTGTTGACGGCAAGGAATTAAGTTGAATCGCTGAATGCTTAAAGGCTACATAGTACACATATAATTAATCCATGCCCTGTTACAATCTATCAACTAGGGCATGTGAAGTTTCTTTCCAACGCATAGCCTTGGAGCGCTGCTGATAGGAAACCATAATTGAATCATAAAGCAGACGTCATTATCAGATACCTATACCGTCAGGATAACATTGCTGTTGTACCTAGTATGTATGGTAATATGTGAATTGTTTAGCGAGTCCGCTAAGCACCAACCCGTCTCAATAGTTCTCAGACTAGGAAATAGCAGCAAGTGAGACATTCGTCGGATATACTGAGCTCATCAGCACTTTGATGTTCCTAGCTGACTGGTGATATGGAAATTCGAGATGGTGTTTTGTTCACTCCCCCTTTATTGAAACCCCAACATGTTCTCCATCCACATGATGTACATAGGACACCTCCCTAAAATAATAGCTTCATATACATGCATATATGTAGGCGCTACAGATAGAGTAAAGTCCGCACGTTTTTTATGCTTTAACCCCTGAGACCTAGCGTCCCTGCCCAGTCTTCAGGTACGAAGGGCCGCCAATTCGGCAGGTACCTACAGCATCCACATGCGAATCCATGGATGCCCCTTCATCCCCTGTCGCCACCAGGACTTGTCCCAGACTCTTACTAGCAATCAATTG
This sequence comes from Hypoxylon sp. FL0890, assembly GCA_022497025.1. Taxonomy (NCBI): domain Eukaryota; kingdom Fungi; phylum Ascomycota; class Sordariomycetes; order Xylariales; family Hypoxylaceae; genus Hypoxylon; species Hypoxylon sp. FL0890. Next base: position 168,129 of record MU386540.1, on the reverse strand, counting down.
TTCGTCGAATCAATTCCACCCTTGAATCTTCAATTTGACTCCTCCCCTTGGAAATATCAAGATTGGATCTTTGGGCCGTTTCTTTTTTTGTAGGGCATCACCATAAAATTCCAATTTACTTGTACAATATCCGTTTCCTTTAGTCGAGTACCCTTAATCAGCCCTAGTCGGGCGCCTCCTGTCGCAGGTTACCAAGTCCACCCGGTCTTTGCTAATCCCTCCCGCGATCCGTCTGATACCCCGATAACCTGATACAGCATTCCACCGCGCACGAATCAGCCTGTCCTCCTGTCCTCCTGCGGCAGAGAGCGAATCAGGTCCCTCCCTGATATTTCCCGATTATTGTGTTTGACTGGAGGAAACAATAAAGGGAACACAAGTACCATTCATAATGCGCCGAAAGCCAGTCCCTAACCCGCTGTCCCTGGCTGGCGATTCGAATTCCTTGGGCCAGCAACCTCCTGCCAGTACCAGCGCCGGCGCCCATACCTATTCTGATGCCAGCGCTTCAACGACTGACAGACCAAGCCCGCGTCCTACACTCAGCAGCGAGACTACCCTTCAAGTCATCTCGCCGTCATCTTCTAGGTCCCCAAAGTCACCGCGCACCCCCTTTGGCAAATTCGGCACGGGCACGAGCACGGCCAGGAAAACCCAGGCACCACATCAAGCCTACCCTGTCGATGCACTCCAATCACTGCAGTCTCCCGACGACGTGCATGTCGCTCAACACCGCCGACGCCAATCTCCTCAACGTAACGATCCAGATTATCCGCCTCTAACACTCCTTCCGTCATCCAATACTACCTCTACTGTCCCAGACTCATGCTCTCAACCAGACAACGAAAGAGAGAAGGAAAAAGAGAAAGAGAAACACTCAAGAAGTGGTAGTCGCTTCTTCAACTTCGGCAAGGCTTCCAAGTCTGCCAATCACCTTCATGCTCACACCGACAGGACGAGCAGGAATGAGACAATGTCCCGCGGAACGGATAATACTATTATGTCAGAACGGGGAGTATCAAGTAAGAATTCAAAAAACTCAGGTACGTCAACTTAAAAGTCAAAGAATAGTGTCGTTACGTATTATGCCAGTCTCATGATGCTGATTCTTTGTTGCGTCGTCTATTAGACCTATCCTCTTCAGTTGATCTTTCAGCCCAGAAGTCGGCTGTCTCCTTACCATCCAGATCTGATGTTTCATTGGCGTCTACCGGCGAGCAGGACGACAACTCTAAGAAGAACAAACCGAGCCCCTTCACACTCATTGGTCGTAATAGGTCACTAAAGGATAGGGATGGCCTTAGTCCAAAGGAGTCCATCACAATCAAGTTGAATGAACCTGAACGAGACACATCAGCGGCGAACATGCAACCTTTGAGGACAGCCCCCATGAATCCCGATGGCAACGATAGGTCTTTTAGGCACATGATGAATTCGACAGCACGGAATCATTCCGCCGATAGAGCACTTCCTCGGGATGCGCCAGGGAACAAAGAGCATCGGCATGACAAAGACTATTATAGAAGTCACCCTTCGTCGCTTAAGGATAATAACAACGGCTCTACGTTCCTCAATGGTCTGAAGAGTTCTGGCAGTCGAGCAGCCGACATGATCAGTAAAGGATTGTTTGGTAGAAGTGGCCGGAGTGCTAGTACGTCCGATAGGGACTCGGCAGTCGACGACGAGCACTACGTTCTGAAGGTTATCAACTTGCCGTTGGTCGAACAGACCCGATTGACGAGGATATCCAAGCGACTTGAAGATTCTCGAGACAAAACAGAATTTTGGATGCCCGCCTTTCCGTGGCGGGCCATTGACTATCTCAACCTTAAGGGAACCGATGTTGAAGGCCTCTATCGTGTGCCTGGAAGTGGTCCTCAGATCAAGAAGTGGCAACGGAGATTTGACGAAGGTAAATAGCCATAGTTCTCTTGTCTACATGTTCATTTACTAAACTGACGAAAGAATACGACGTCGACCTCTTCGCTCAGGACGACCTCTATGACATCAATATTATCGGTTCTATGTTTAAAGCTTGGCTTCGTGAACTCCCTGACGAACTATTCCCCAAGGAAGCCCAGGAACGAATATCACGGGAGTGCGCCGGCGCAGAAGAAGTACCCCAGATGTTGATCGATGAGCTCTCCAACCTATCTCCGTTCAACTACTATCTGCTTTTTGCTATAACATGCCACCTCAGCTTGCTCCTGGCACATTCCGACAAGAATAAGATGGACTTCCGCAATCTCTGCATATGTTTCCAACCCTGCATGAAGATCGATGCATTTTGCTTCAAATTTCTTGTTTGCGACTGGAGATTATGCTGGCAAGGATGTAGGAACGAAGCGAAGTATATTGAGGAAGAATACCAGTTATTCCAGCAACCGCTACCTCGAGGGCTTTCCGCAGAATCTCGGAGTAATAATGGAGGTGATACTCAGGACGATCGGAACATGTCTTCGTCAGACAGCAGCAAATTATCGACGCCACCTATCGATCAACATAATGGGAAGTTAAGGAAGAAACCAGTGCCTGGCCAATTAAACGGGGGCACGACGTCTAATTACACAGGAATGTCGAATTCGATGGCCGTTGGTGGCGAGCAACATACGCCTCAGAGGCGTTCAGGGGAACGAGAATTACGACCACTCTCGCCTATCAAACCTCTTTCCCCGATGAATTTCTCTTGATTACAAGATTCATATCACGGTATACGCAACTGGAGAGTACGGCTGGGTTTTGATCCTGATCTGATGATACCTTTCTTTTTTTTTTGTCTGATAATACCCCCAGGAGATGAAGTGGTGCATATGACGGCATTTGGCCTGGCGGTTCTCTTTTGACGATATTACGCTCCGTTTACGATTTCCAGCTTTTTGTACTCCCAATCTTAGCGTTCTGCAATTATCCTGTTTCCGAACCTGGCCTCGCGGATGAACGCCATATGAACCCTCTCAACGGAAGTGGACTTGAATACTTGGGAGGATTCGTCTGGTCAAATGGTTTCAGGGTTCCAATGAGCAGGCTCGACATCTAATTTTGCCCGGGCTCTTTTCTCGATATTGGCGTTCTCCAAATATTCTTACAGCACTAATATCAGGATGATAGTGGTTGTGTGGTGCATATACTGGAATACTACTATTTCCAACACACCCTGCGTAGTTGGATAACGAATTCCTACTTTGGCTATCAGGCGAAAGCTGCGCGTGTCAGAGAGGACAAGATCGAGAGTGAGCATAGCTTAGCGACGGAGTTTGGAGAACGAGGGATGAGAAAATATTTTGTATCATAGGTTGCTGGAAGTTCCGCAATACCAATATAAATATGGCTAGCCCGCAAAACCTATCGTCGCGTTGTACCAAGAACGCCCAACTCCTGCCTTGTATTGCTGTGATTCGTAATGCGTGGGTATCAACATAGTGTCCCTTCGACTTTTCCACCATCACCAACCAGCATCTCCTGACAACCAGCGGGGTCAATCGTAGAGTAATCCAACCACGTATCTTTACTTCCTCCACTGTTCCGTCCAAATCAAGCCTTTCTCCTCTTCTTGTTCTTGACCTCCTTCTCTTCCCTCTCCTTCTTCTCGTCAACTTCCACAAGCCAATCCTGCTGCACCATGCCCTCCTCGCGTCGCTTCTTGGCGCCACCCTTGTCGTAGCCCCACGTGCGCTCCCATTCGCCCGTCTCCTCGTTGTACGTCCGCGACTTGGCTCGTCGCTGCTCCCGCGTCTTCGGCTTGATGCCCTTGCGCGCTGCGAACTGCTCCCATTTCGTCGGCGCCTTGGGCTCTGGTAGTGGCTTCTCGCGCGGTAGAGGGGTTGTGGATGGGGGCAGAGTGAGCAGGACTCCGGATGTATTTGTGGCTAAGGGCAGAGTGGTGAGCAGCTGGTTGATTAGCGCTTGGGCGCCGTCTCGTGCGGTTGCGGCGAGTTGTACTTCGAGGGCGGCGGAGGAACCGATGGGTTCTGTTGAGGCAGAATCTGATGGTACGGATGTGGAGAGCGGGTTCGGGTCGTTGGCGAGGAGCAGACCTAGGTCGAAGGTGTAGGGTGTTGGTTTGCTGACGGAGACGTCCAGCTTGGGTTTGGATTGAGGCGCCATTGCGGGTGTGTGTCTGGTCCGAATTGGCCCAGGACGGAGTTAAAATTAATGCTCTTTATTTTGTGATGGAAATTGTTTGATTGTCTGTATTGCTCTGTCCTTCAAATTTGCGCCGCAACGTAGAGACGTTAGAAGTTGTGATAATGGCAGGTGGGATGCGACGCTTGACCAAAGAAAAAGTTCCAATGGATCTCAAGAATTTTTGGTTAGATCCCTGGAAAGTCCGCGCTATCAGTCTATCGATAGGCAATCGGAATGCTAATTTCTCCGCTATCCTTAGCACCTTTAGCGATTGAATGCGGCTAATGATATGCACCTATCAGAGGTCCAGGGCCAATGGGAAATTTTAGTTGGGTCCATTTGCGATTTTGATGCCGAAGCTATCTTGATATTGGAAATTCCCAAAGAGCAACGCTCGACCTTAATTCGCACCAGCAATGGCGAGTGCGAATTGCTGGAGGTGCCTAGCACGGCCCTCACAACGGCTACTCTTGCCCGCGTCCATATTCACGCCAGCGACGTCAACGATATCGGCAGCGTTCACGACTTCGGCCGCACAACTCTCAAGAGCTGCACCAACCGTCAAGACCGCTCAGAAGCAAGAAGCGGGACTTTCAAGACACATTCGTTCTGGAAAGAGGTTGACATTAGGAAAGAAGAAGAAGAGGCAGGCAGACAGGAGCAAACCGCCGGCATCAGGAGAGCGAAAGGCTTTTCGGAAGCGCATTCAACTCAGCAACGATAATGCGCTGGAAGTACCGGGTCTCGGCCAACTGACGGCTGAAAACATCGTGGATTCCAGCTCTGTAGGCCAAGTGATTGGCCTGCCTCCGGCGTTGGTGGACCAGCTGAGGGCGAGCGAGGCGTTCAAACCAACACAGAATTGGGGCTTGTTTCGATCACCGCACATGCTCATCAGAAAGGAAACGGTGGACCTGGCGACGCAGCTCACGGATGCAATTGGCAAAAAGGAGACCTTGAGGTTGGTAATTACGGGAGATAGAACGTCGGGAAAGAGTATACTTGGTCTGCAGGCCCTGGCGACCGGATTCCTGAACGACTGGATTGTAATAAATATTCCAGAAGGTATGTCACAAGGTCACCTTCAGTCTACCGTATTTAGAACTAAACTGACTTCTCTTCGCCAATATAGCCCAGGAGTTAACCACGGCAGCAACTGAGTACTCGCCGATACCCAACTCCGAGCAGTTTTCCCAACCCGTTTACATCATCAAGCTCTTCCAAGCCATTTACAAGGCCAATTATGCGGTCCTATCCCAGCTTAGGGTCGAGCTGGACCACATGCAACTCCCGATCTCCGTAAATCGTGGCACGACGCTGGCCGCCCTCGCCAGCGCCACCAAGGAGCCTGAGTTCGCCTGGCCCGTGTTCCAGGCTTTCTGGAAGGAACTGCTTCTTCCTGGCCGACCGCCTATCCTATTCGCGCTTGACGGCTTGAGCCACATCATGCGCATCAGCGACTACCGCTCTCCGGACTTCGAGCTCATCCACAGCCACGACCTGAGCCTGGTCCGTCTATTCACCGACGCGCTAGGCGGCAACACGAAGTTCGCGAACGGCGCCGCGATCCTGGGCGTCTGCACCGAGGGCAACTCGCCCATAATCCCATCCATGGTGAAGGCGCTGGAGCAGGCCAAGGCCGCACAGGAAGGGCAACCTATCCCGCCCAGAGACCCCTTCTTCGCCAAGTACGACGAGCGCGTGTTTGATGCGCTGAAGGGCGTCAAGGTGCTCAATATCCGCGGCGTATCGAAGCCGGAGGCGCGCTCGCTTATGGAGTACTGGGCCGCGAGCGGTATTCTACGGATGCGCGTCGACGAGAAGAACGTCAGTGAGAAGTGGACCTTAGCTGGCAGCGGTATTCTTGGCGAGATGGAACGCGTTGCGCTGTATGATGTTAGGACGTCTACGTAGAATTAGTTGCGTTAGATACCTAGGTAGCTATGGCTGCTTGCGAAGCCTACTAGGAAGCGAGTGAGAAGCTTCTGTGTAAATTTGTATAAAGAGACTAGAATATATATCGTGAAATATTCAGATGGTGACATTGATAAGATGTCTATAACTGACGTGAATTGGTCGCAATCTCCTAGTAATCAGCGGAATGTACGAAAACTTAGTCTTCAGGCGTGGCAAGGTATATACTGACGGCGAGTGGTCGATTTCGAGATCACGTAGCAGATCATATCACCTTGAGAAGACTGGCGGTATTATCGTTTATCTGGCAAGAGGGGCGACTCAAATTCGGCTGGCAGATGAATATGAGATATATACTGTAGATCAGAGTAAGACATGAATAGGAAGTTTTAACATTTCCGAATAGTGTGAACAGACTAAGGCGAATGAAATATATTGGAAATTGGGCTCCTTCATTGTAGTATTTATACGGACCAATTCGATTCCCAGAGGAAGCGCCGGACCTAGTTCACCATTTCCAACCCGACGCTAGTCATGTCCCGTATGAAATCTAGTATCCTCGGTCCTTCTAGGGATACACGGAAGGTGTAATCGGTCATACGACGGTCTATTATTGATCCTATTGAACCTAGATGGCCGGCTGCTGGCTATAGATATGCTCTATAATCTATTTAGATATGAGGATCTTGGGGGAAAGAAAACTAGTGTCTTGACTTTTATTTCCCGACGTTCTATGAGCCTTTTGTCCCGTGCGAGACGGGTGAAGTAGATAACTCGACTTTGACTTCCCAGTGGTTTCATTTTTCAAGAGAGCAACTAACATGGGAGACTGGGCCGAGTAGTAGATGCCGCGAAGGCAACCAAAGAGGCTAGAAGAGCAGAGCTTTGCTTGTGGGAAGGAGGCGTATTGGTTGTATCTATAGCTTGAGCTACGGAAATGGAGGTGACTGGGAGATGGATGATTTTCAGGACTTTAAAACTACAAGATAGCAAAAGTTACCGCAGTCAAGGAAACCCGAATATAGGCAAATGACACTTCTACTCATTAACAGTGTTCTTCATCCCTGACATAAATCAAGCAACCTATCTTAGGTAGGGGTACCTAGTAATGATTAAAGCAGAAAACAGTTCATTCATCATTTCGGTGCTATTCTCAGATCCGGACCCATAACGCCGTAGCTCTGCTCTTCTTATCCTTGTAGTTCTATAGCATCACCCTGTAAAAGCCTGGGTCTCATATCGATGTGCTTCATCAGGCACCTTAGTCCTCGTCTTCTTCCCCGGCATTATCCGTCGCTGTGATGAACACCAACCTACTGCCGTTGCCAGCTGTTTGCCAGACCTATTTTGACACATGTCAGTCGTTTGTCTAAGGGAAACGTAATAATGAGAAAGGGGCTAAGTAATGGGATACTCACATCAAGGGTGGTGTACTCATCCAGTGCATTCAACCACTGATCCTCTGTAAAACCCTTGCCAAGGACACGTTCCCTGACCTTACGCATGCTCAACTCAACCGTACCCTCCTCCGCATCATCGTCATCGTCATCATCGCCAGCTCTGCAAGCACCGCTATCAGCCAGCGACTTGACCAAGTTATAGATGCGCGAAGCAGCATTAAGCGTCCTCCTGCCGCCGGCGCCCTCATGCGCCGCCAAGCTCTCTTTGCTAGCCTCAATAAGTCGGAGCGCCTCGTCGACGTCGTCGCGCTTGACCACCGTATCAAACCGCAGTCGTGCAAGAGCTTGAGCGAGACGGACAACACCAAGCAATGTTCGCGGCGTCGTGTGGCTGAACTGCTTGTTCTTCTTTTCGGCGCGGCGCTGGGCCTCCCGCATCCGTACGTACGTCTTGGTCAGGTACTCCGTTACACTCTCGGGTACCGTGGGTCGGTACGTGCGAGCTTGCGCCACGTATGCTCGCACCTCGTGTGGTGTGAAGACTACGTCTGATGGTGGGGCTCCGTCGTTGTTTTCCGCGTTCGGGTAGAGGTCGGGATGTTTGCTATGCATGTGCACGTATGCTACGTGCTTAGCTAATTGTGCGTCACCGTCGCGAGTCGGGGTGTCGAGCAACAAGAACAGAACGTCGAAACGTGAGAGTAGAGCTGCTGGCAAGTTGATATTCTCCACGGGTGATATGCGTGGGTTGTAGCGGCCGTAGATAGGGTTAGCCGCAGCTAGAATTGATGTTCTAGCGTTGAGCGTAGTGGAGATGCCGGCCTTGGAAATGGAGATGGTCTGCTGCTCCATGACTTCGTGGATGGCGGTTCGGTCGTTCTCGTCCATCTTGTCGAATTCATCGATACAGCAGATGCCATTGTCGGCTAAAACCAAGGCACCACCTTCGAGAACCATCTCGTCCGTTACAGGATCGCGCATCACAGCTGCGGTAAGACCGACACCACTGGAGCCTCGACCGGATGTGTAAACACCACGGGGGGCAACCTTTGAAATATACTTCAACAACTGAGATTTGGCAACACCAGGATCACCCATCAAGCAGATATTAATGTCACCACGGATCCGCATACCATCACCCATCGTCTTTGTAACACCTCCAACAAGTAGTAACAGGAGAGCCTTCTTTACATCGAGGTGGCCGTAAATTTCAGGAGCAATAGACTTTGCCAGCATCTCGTATACGGTACCAGACTGGCTGAACGTGTTGATGCGTCTTAGGAGCTTGTCGTCGATGATCATCTCCTCGTACGCCTTCTTATGCTGAATAATGTGGTGCGCTTCAAGATAAGTATCGGTCAAAAGGCCGGCTCGCATCGCCTTGAAGCCTGTGTAAGGGGTAGGTAGGAAAATACCCGAGATATCGACAATATCTCCTGGGTTAATCTGGCGGACTGCGCTACCATAGCACATGACTGTGAGGGTTCGCGGAATCTGGCCGATAGGGACTTGTTCCGCCAGTTCTTGAATCTTAACTTCCTGGAACGGTAGAAACTTAGATGCGCGAGAGGACTGGAATAGTTGACCCTTGGACTGATTCTCCTTACACTCCTGCGATGGGCAGGCAGTTAGTGGCGCATATTGCTTGTCGTTGACGGGCTGGAAGATCTCGCATCCACAACGGTCACATGTATACGCGCCCACTTGTACGATAGGCTTGACATCCGAGACTCTAGTCGCAATACCACGAACTGTGATTAGGTGTCCAAGGTGCTCTCCCCGTACTTGTCGTACAGCAAGGGCTTTGATTGGCTTGTCGTTGTCGGAAGTTCTTGGCTTGAAAACGAGTGTATATCGCCTTGTAAGTTGAGCTGGAAATGTTGACTCGAGTAGTTCTGGGTTGTTGGTGTTAGCAGCAGCCTCAGCAAGGTCTCGGTTTCGGGCTTGTCTTCGCTCCATGATCACATCGAGGACGTCGTCCTTGAATCTAAAGCGGTGTTAGTAAATGGCCAAGGTATAACTTGATAAGGAAGTATCCATACGTGACACCTGTTGTAGGAGGTGGCATTTTCTTGTCAATAGCTCTAGATAGGATCTCGACATAGTGTTTTGTGTTGGCTTCAATGGACTCGACAAGCTTCAGTCCCTCATTCGTTTCATTCTCCCACTAAATGTTGTTAATTCTATTACACCCGGAAGAGAGACGTAAAATCCTACCGAAGCAACGTCATCCAACTCTATTAATACTTCGTCAATTGTGCGGTCTGCGAGCTTCTGCATCATATCGGCATATTTGTGCTTTGGCAATTTTGCCGCAGCTTTCTCTCTTCGGCGTCGCTCATGTTCTTCGTCATCTTGGTCCATAAAATCATACTCGTCGCTTAAGTCGTCTTCTTCAATGTTAATCTGGCCAATAGCGTGTGTTATTGTTTGCTCCGGCGAGGTCTTGAACTTCTCGAGGAAGTTCTCGAAGGCGGCTATATTTGACAGACTTGTTAGCTTCAACTTTGTAATCAGAGCACACCATGGCCGACCAACTTTGTTGCGCCTCGTAATCGACAATATTTCTGTATTGAAGGAGCGCCATCGTCAACTCAGTCTATTCCGGGGTATTTTGGTTGTGGAAGTGAGATATTGAAGAATTGCGACAGAATTGATTGAGTCGCAACGATTGTTTAGCGGTCTAACCTCTGTGCAGATGGAGGCTGGAAGCGCCAACAGGGGGTTAGAGGGGGCCGCCAGTTTTCTACAAGAAACGCGTCGACGCGAATTTTCGCGTGCTACCAGCCCCAGGTCATTAAAGTGCCCATTTAGTGGGTCAATCTGCCGAATTGTGGCTGATCCCGTCTCCACGTGCACTAAATCTTGGTTGTACCTTGGTACCTTGCATGCCTAATGCCCAGGTGATTGATCACTCGATTGAATTAGACCCAGCGGATTCTTGCCTCGGTCCACGGCACATGCGAAAGACGGTCATTTCTTGAATGCGGGTTACAACACCGAGTCGGTCAATGTTTGGAAACCGGTAACTTGCGAGGAGAAGGTTCAACCTCATTCTTTATTCAATGAACCACCAGTGCCTTTGTGCGGCTCGTTATACTTCCTCTAGCTCAGTATGGCGCCAGCTCAACGGAAGAACGCGCAGTCCACCGCCGCTGAGATCTCACTTGTCCACCTCAAGAGCTGTCTCGTCAACCTTCCCACGTCCTTGGTCAATTTGCTTGTAACTATTAATACTGTAAGCTTGTCACCTGCTATATTAAAGGAAAATACAATTTGTTTGCTGAACGGTATCGGTAGCCTGCCCAGAATGTCATCGTCGAGCTCAACTACCGTGTCCCCTCGCCCGCAAATGGCTCCTCTCAAGCCAATGGCTCGACATCTTCGCAACGATCTATATATGTCGGATGGACGGGAATGCCCAGCAAGCGCAAGATAGCTCCCATAGTGGACCGCGACGGTATAAGCGGGACACGCGGTAGTGGAAGAGACCAAGAGGTGGCGTCCGTCGAGATGGATGCTACCTTGGCGGCGACACTCGGTCTGCTAGACGGCCAGAAGGTTATGGCCACAATACATGTTGACCCTCCTCTAGCGCATACAGTTAATATTGAACCTCTTACACCAGAGGACTGGGAGATTATCGAGTTGCATGCAACATTCTTAGAGATAAATCTGCAGTCGCAAATCCGCGCGCTCCCGAATCCCACGTATACCGCCATTCCGGGCCAACCTCCCAGTCCTCACCCGTTGACTCTTCACCTCTCGCCCACATCCACGGCCAATATAAAGATTTTATCCTTTGAACCGGCTCCTGCAGCAGACGTCCCATTTGTTAAAATGGCTCCTGATGCTGAGGTAATCGTCGCGCCGAAGACCCGATCGAAACCATCCAAAAGCACTCGCGAAGACCGTAGTGTGGGAGGCACGTCCAGGAGGAGCGGGAAGAGTACAGCTAGTACAGTTCGTAGGAAGAGCGCACGGGAAGAAAAGAAGCCAGCTTTGTTTTTGAGAGGAGTGGACCGCAAATTGTGCAGCGAATGGTTTGACGAAGAATCAGAACCGCAGGACTTGAGCGTGTGGGTTGATCGTGATCTCCTGCTATCGAAGGATTTCCGAGGCGTGACGTGGGTTGCCGTCAACATCGTCAAGCCAGCCGGGCTTCAGCCTCCGCTGGACCCCCAGAAACAGCAAGAAAATGTGGCGAATGGCGAGACGGTCAAGGCGACTGAAAAGGTCATTGCTCAACTACATCCATGGGATGACCCTCCAACCACCCAGACAACCGCTCTCTCTACACCCTTGTGTGCTGTACTCGGTTGTTTAGGGGTCGTTGGAGGAATCGTAAAGATCGAATCGGCACCGCCGCCATTGCCACGTAACGCGTTACAAAAATTGAAAGTATCACCATTTTCAGCTGACGCTTCGAGGCCTTCTGACGGATTGAAATTTGGCGGAGAATCAAAAGCTGAGAAAGAAGAGGCATCTAAAAGGATATCACACATTTATGGCCAAAAAGGAAAGGTGAATGGTCTTTTGCGCGGTCCATTAACTGATGGAATGGTACTGCCTGTATACGATAGCCTCGAGCTGCCCCAAGGCTGGGACGGTGGTATTGCGAAATTCGATGCTGCAAATTTAGACTCCAGGGATCACTTAAACTGGTATCTTGGATCCGAGAAAAACGTACCAATCGAGGTACAAACGCCAGTTTCTCGTCCCATGTGGCTGGTTGAAAACGACATAGGCGAATACACACCTCCGAATGACTCGGTACTTGTTGGCATCGATTCGCTTCTGGCCGACCTGAAATCTCACCTTTCACATATGTCATCCGTCCTCCTTACTGGCGCCTTAGGCGCTGGTAAGACGGCTGTTGTGCAATCCCTAGCACAGACTCTCCGGGAAGAGTTCCTATTTCACACAACTTATTTCCCCTGCCGAAAGCTTGTCAATGATGAAAGCAGAATATCTACAATCAAAGAGACACTGAATAGAGTGTTCATGAGTGCAAGCTGGGGTGCAAGATTAGGTGGGAAGGCACTTGTTATACTTGACGATCTAGACAAATTGTGTCCAGTCGAGACCGAGTTACAAGTGGGAAATGACAACGGCCGAAGTCGACAGGTCAGCGAGACTATTAGCTCGATTGTACGGGAATATTGTGAGCGAGACAGAGGCGTCGTTCTTCTCGCAACAGCTCAAGGCAAAGAATCACTGAATAATGTAATTATTGGAGGCCATGTTGTTCGAGAAATCGTTGATTTGAAAGCGCCAGACAAAGAAGCACGGAGAAGAGTATTGGAAACGATTGTCCAGCAGCAGACTGTGTCTTCGGATGCTTTACAGGCGCCTGCCTCTCTCGGTAGTCGTCCTACCACCGCCAATGGAAGCGTGGGTGGTGACGATAGTGGTGCGTGGATGGATGGAGGGGACCAACGCAGCCGTGGCAACTCGGTTTCCACCAACCCGAGACAGGATGGTTTTCTGTTAGATCCAGATCTTGACTTCCTCGATCTTGCTGGAGAGACTGATGGCTACATGCCGGGAGACCTGATACTTCTTGTGTCTCGAGCTCGAAATGAAGCTTTAATACGGTCGGTTACTGAGGAACCCTCAAAGGACTCGTTGGATATCATCCAACTTGGCCGCGCGGACTTCGATAAGGCTCTTAAAGGATTCACTCCAGCATCTCTCCGAAACGTCTCACTGCAGACATCTACGACGACGTTTGACTCAATTGGCGGCCTCAAAGAAACGCGACAAATCTTACTTGAAACATTGCAGTATCCAACCAAGTATGCTCCAATATTTGCACAATGCCCATTGAGGCTCCGTTCGGGTCTGCTTTTATACGGATTTCCTGGTTGTGGCAAGACTCTTCTCGCAAGCGCAGTAGCTGGCGAGTGCGGGCTTAATTTCATATCCGTGAAGGGACCCGAAATCTTAAATAAGTACATTGGCGCCAGCGAAAAAAGTGTTCGTGATCTTTTCGAGCGTGCCTCGGCTGCGAAACCGTGCGTCCTCTTCTTCGATGAGTTCGACTCTATTGCACCGAAGCGAGGACATGATTCCACAGGTGTTACAGACCGTGTAGTCAATCAGCTTCTGACACAGATGGACGGCGCAGAAGGGCTGTCTGGAGTTTACGTCCTAGCCGCAACGTCTCGGCCAGATTTAATCGATCCTGCCTTGCTCCGTCCAGGTCGATTGGATAAGAGCTTGCTATGTGGTTTTCCAGACATAGAGGATCGTGTTGACATTTTGCAAGCTTTGGGCAAGAAAGTCAAACTCAGTGAGGAGATATTATCTTCTAGAGAAGGCCTTATTGAACTTGCGAGACGCACCGAAGGGTACTCCGGTGCTGATCTGCAGGCGCTCATGTCGAATGCCCAATTGGAGGCCATTCACGATGTGCTGAACGATATCGAACTGCAGACCTCGGGTGATAAGCGTACTGCTGCTACCTCCAGATCCAAGGTGGAGGTGACCGCGCGGACCCGGAATTTCATTCAGTTTCGCTACGGTATAGAGGCTGCTCTAGCTGAGGCGGAGGAACGGGCGAAGAAAGGATATAACAAATCATCCCAACTAGCCGAGAACGCCGCAATTGCAGCCAAACTGGCCGAAATCAAATCGGCAAGGAAACAGACTAAACTGAGCCAGAAGGGAGCAAATGGCGCCACTAGTGATAATAGCCAGAAAGGCAAGGAAGGAAATAACACGGAAGTCCTCATTGGCTGGAAACACATGATGAAGGCGCTGGAGTCTACTAGGGCGAGTATTAGTCCCCAAGAGAGAAATCGGCTGGAACGGATTTACAGGGAGTTCGTGGTCGGACGTAGCGGCGAGATGCGCGATGGTCAGGGTAGCATGGAAATTGGTGGACGAAGCAGCCTCATGTAGATATTACTGTTCGCACCGAGGGATAGGCTAAAAGTTTCGAGGTTTAATACAACAGATAATATCATGTCGAAACGTCTCTCCGCATCAGTTGAATTATGAGCTAACGGCATAGTGCTGTTGGGTTTATGAAGACTCTAAACCCCTTGCATGTAAAGAAAATTCAATACAGTAGAATTGCTTACGGGTATAATCGAAAATAGAAATGGCTTAAATTCACGATACTGATTGTACAACAACCAGGCTGACCGGCCGAGTACAATGCTGAGGTTGACAGGAATTGTTCTGATTGGTTAAGTCTTTGACTGTTCCCGCCCTTTTGGTCCGGGTCGGCTCCATCCGCGGGCACGTGCACCCATTTTTTGTTTTGTTACAAGTTCATACCGCCGCCTCCGAGTTTACCTCCGTCAAACCTCTCCCGGATACTTAGATTCAGGAGGCCCAGGAACAGCGCATCGCAAGCCAATGAACTTATTAAAACCTCTAATTGACTATTGAGACGATATTGAGAGTCGCTTCAGTTTCTCCGGACAAATTGGCGCCCTGTAGCGTTGTCCGCGCGGCATCCCTTGTCAGGGGCATATACTATCAGATGCCGTATGTTGCGGACTCGGCACATTTACGGCTAGCAGCACACCACCCCCAGGGGGTACGTGCCTTATACAGTACCTCAGCAGTTCTTCGCGGTGCTTAATTGCCAGAATCTTTCCTCTGTAAGTATGTGGTCAATTCGTTCTTCCTTTCTTCTCCTTCCACCCTCATTTCATCCTTCACCAACCCACCACCATCATCATGGCGACTCGTCAGCTTTGGCCCATGTCCGCCGCGGCGGCGGAGTCTCGCAAGCCATCGCCAATGCCTACTACCGCAACGATGACATCTACCAAGGCGTCGGTATTGCCAACGGCCACGACGGCCTCTAGCAAGACATTGCCCACGACCTGCCCCGATCCTGACTCCCCCGCTGGCCCGCTTAATATGAATCTCTTCATGGATGAGCCGCTGTCGCCAGCACTTCTAAGAGACCTTAATTTGACGCCCAACCCAGGTGTCCGTGGTGGCCCTTATGCTCTCGTTTGGATGGACCGCCCCCCGCTAAAGATTCGTCTTCGTGATCCTAGCCCTGAGAAAAAGCAAGTAACAAGTGTATCCCACTGACTAATTCATGCCCTATCGTTATACCTCCCCCCTTATCTAATTCAGATATCACGTTATTATACTTATCGCCGTTCACCTTAGTGTACCTCCCTGTTCATCACGTTTCTTATGAATACGCATGATATAAGACTATTTGCTAACCAAGCCTCATAGACCTGACCCCGGACCTCAAACACCATGGCAACTCTGCAAGTTTTTGGTGGCGGACCTGCGACGACGCGCCAAAAAGCGGTCGAAGACGCGCGCAAGATGGAAGAGGCTGTTCAAGAAGAATGCGCCAAGTCAGGAAAGCCTGCCCCAGGCTATCGACTTACAGAACTCATCGGCAAAGGAAGCTTCGGCCGTGTCTACAAAGCAACAGATCTAAAGACTGCCCAAGTGGTAGCCGTCAAGATCATCGACGTTGACGAGAGTGACACATTGAACCCAAAGCTTGCTGATACTTATAGTGAAATTCTGAAGGAGATTAACGCCCTACATCGATTGAGCCAGTCTGGTGCGCAGAACATTAATCATGTGATCGAGGCCCTGCCCGTGGGCAAAGCTATGTGGATGGTGACGGAATACTGCGCTGGAGGAAGTGTTGCAACCCTAATGAAGCCAACAGCCCCCGGCGGACTACAGGAGAAGTGGATAATCCCAATATTGCGCGAAGTGGCCGTAGCAATATACTGGGTGCATAAGGAAGGAATTATACATCGTGACATCAAATGTGCTAACGTCTTAGTTACCGAAACCGGAGCAGTCCAGCTCTGTGATTTCGGCGTTGCAGGAATGATGGAAACCAAACTGGACAAAAGATCGACCTTTATTGGAACACCGCACTGGATGGCTCCCGAGCTTTTCGATCAGAATTCTCAATACGGGACAGAAGTCGACATATGGGCGTTTGGATCCATGGTATATGAAATTGCTTCAGGATTACCGCCGAATGTGAGGGCCAACGTAGGCCTCCCCCAGCTGGGGGATTACCTCAGAGAGCATCTGCCACGCCTCAATGGTGATCAATACTCAGATGAACTTAAGAGCTTAGTTGCCTTCTGTCTCGAAGAAAACCCAGCCAAACGACCTTCCATCGAACAAGTCCAAAAACACCCATACATTTACAATACAAGCTCTAGATACCCTACATCCTCTCTCTCGAACCTCGTTAAAGCCTTTAAGCTCTGGGAAGAACGTGGTGGAAGCAGAAAATCTCTCTTTGCAGCTGGAGGAGCACAAGCACCCACGGATCTTGGTTCGACTTCGTTGGCAACGGATGAATGGAACTTCTCCACTACTCTCGCATTCGACGAACAACTTCACGATGCTTCGGATGGAAGATCCGACGCTGAGGCAGTTCGTGATGTCTATGGCTCAGCCGTCGATTTCCCTAGTACCTTTGGTGAGGATACTGCCCGGCCAAAGGCTTTAGGAAAAGGTCGACGTCGGCCACCACCCCAAGCTCTAGCTGCAACGAAAGTCAAAGCTCCTCTTGAAAAGGTTTTTGATCCGAACACTATTTCTAATTACGACGAAAATTCCCGCATGTACTACGGGCGTCCTGCTCCACCTCCGGAGCAACCTATGACAAACGAGCTACCCGCATCTGATCTCCCGCTGCGTGACGATTCACTTCACGCAACTCTCCGCGAATCCTTGATTGACCTTGATGCATCTCTTGGCGGCGGCGATCTCTCGAACTTCGTCGATATGGGCACGATAAGGCCGGGCCCAGGGCAAGGATCGAGACCAGACCTCGGCCCACGAGCTTCGATGGACAATAATTGGTCTTTCTCATCAGCTTCGGAAGCATCGTCGCATGACAGAGCACCTCTAAGCGATCCCGCTGATATGAATAACGGCCGACACCATGCGCCCGATTGGTCTTGGCCCACTAGCATACCCCCTGCCTCTGCTAATCCCGAGATGTCGCATTTTACATTCAATGACGATCGCGATTCTATGGAAGTAAGACCCCGACTACAACATCACCCTACTGAACCTATTGGCCTGCCATCACAAGGCTACGAAATACAAACCTCGACTACACCAAACGATCGCATGTCCGTGACCAGCTTAATCGACCTCGACATGAGCATGCCCGAACCCACCCTCCCCGAACTAACCCGCCCCTCCACCGCAAACTCAGACATCGGCTCCATGGCCGGCTCCGACATAGGTGCTCGAGAGCCGTTCGAACTTGAGCGCCACGCATCCGTATACGCACCCGCCAACTTTACCAGCCGCGAGCCATCAATTTACGTATCCGACGGGTCGGAATTTGCCTCCCAAGTAGCGACCAAGATCTCCGAAGAAGTCTCCGAACCCGATATGCATACTACCATCCACGACCCGTCCCAGCCACAACACCATCAGCACCAGCAGCAACCCAGCGACTACACCATTGCCTCCTCAGAGACATACGTGGATAGCTACCGGCGTTCCGACGGCAGCGGGCCGCTGCATTTACCCCCAATCCCACCCCCATCGAGCAGTGTGATGGAGGCTCGGGCTACAGCCGGCGATGTGGCGAATGAGATGAGGAGGCTTATAGGCAGTCTGGGCGAGCATCTATCGATAATTGGCGAGCAGGTCGCGGGCATGGAACCCCGGCGTGCAGGGAGAAGTTATGAAGGTCCCGAACAATAACCATAAAGGGGAAGCATACTGGAAGAAGACCGGAGATGCATATGAAGATTGACGAACCTATTTCCCCTTTTCCCCTGCGGGTATACGTAACCCGATTATTTTATACACGAACACTGGAGGAAGTCTACCAAGATATTACGACCGATAATGTTCCCCTATTCCCCTATTAATGATTGAGATGAGATACCACAAGTCCATCGCAAGGCATAGTCGATACGAGAATGAGTTTGTGCGTCTGGAGTTGGCGCAAGGATACCTGCCTACACAGATACCTAGTCTACCTTCCCCATCTCTAATTACCTCTAGTCTGGAGGGTTCCGCGGGATGAAACTACAAGGAGGGGGCGGATTCCGATTACAGATAGAACGAAGAAAGGAATGGTGAGATAAAGGAGCCTAGCCATAGCTATACGATAATACATCTTTGCTTGCATTTTCTTTTCCTACGTAAACCCTATCAAATCTCCCATTAGAACGGCCTGGTACTTATCTACCGCCTCTCGTAAACGAATAAGTACACCTGCGGCTAGCATCTTGACTTCGTTCTCTTCACCGCCTCCTTCACCACCCACATCGCCGCCCCGCGTATTACTGAAAACGGCGTTTACCCACTCGGAGCTCTCGACAATTTCACGGCCGTGCCTCTCGCAGAGACCGCGCATATCGCCCTCGTTCACATCCAATAAAGCCACGAGTCCGAATAGGACAGCCTGTGTAACACTTAAGTCACCTACGCACTGGCCCCGGACACCAAGAAGCAGGTCCCAGAATTCGGCAGTCATCTGCGGTAATGCAAGCGTGCTGGGGCCCGCCGCGTGCAGAAGGATGGCCAACGTCTTGAGGTATAGTGTCAGTAGGTACGGCTGAAAGAGAATACCCCGCGTTGTGGCAGACAGCGAATGCATAGCCGCCTGGAAGCGCGAGGTCAAAGGGAAGAAGAACGATGATGCGATGAGCGAGGCTGTCGTGTTGGGTATGGCGCGCACGCGCGGCTTTGCCTTGCCTTTGACGGGATGAGGGGATTGCGATTTTAGGCGAGAGGTAAAAGATGAGAGTTTAAGAGCGTCTGGGCCTGTGGCTGCGTCCGCCGCCTCCGCTGCTAGTGGCGCAAGGAACGTCTGCGAAAGGGACTGTGCGAGACTGTCTAGAGCATTTGGAGGGAGAGGCTTAAGGCTTGCCGCTGAGGATTCAAGCCTGTTCGATGATGAAGATGCGATATAGTGCTTCTCTACTTTGGCAGGTAACGCCTTCGAGGGAAATTGTGCGGTCGAGGCGTATTCGGACGTTTCGAAACCTGCTAGCTCTCGGCCACTAAGACCTAATGTAATAAGTACTGATGCGCGCTGAGACAATGAGTAGTCTCCATCGAAGAACGTCTTCGCAAACCACGGCCCCATCTTCTTGGGCTGTGCAACTACCACAGCGATCATTCCCTGAAGTCGCAGGTTGTCGAAGTCCTCAAGCTCATATTTATCCTGCAAACCAACGAGAAGAGTGGCAAGTTCTTCAGCATGCGAACTAACCTCCGTGCCATAGCTCGCTTTTCTACGAATTAATGTAGGAGCGGTCGTCAAAGCAAGTTTCTGCTTATCATAGTTCTCCGTGTCTCGGAAATAAGCAATAAGGTCCCGAATGTAGACGGGTGCCTTAGGCTTGTCACGATTGACCAGCGTAGCGTCCTCATCAGAATCTTCAGCATCCGAATCCGGCTTCGCATATGGCACCAAGTCCGGATCTTCACCTTCCTCATCATCCTCGACTTCCTCGATAATAAACCCCGATTGAGCGGGTAGTTTTGCAGGTCGTTGAGCTGCAGCTTTTAAGGGTTTTGCTGCCTTGGGTGCGTTCACGGGTTTTGGTAGGGTAACCAACTCTCTCAGCGGATCCAATGGGCCGGGCTTATCGGATATTTGGACCAAGGATTTATACCATCTTGCTTCTTCTGTATCCATTTCATCCATTTTGAAATCAAGTTTGGTCTCCTTCCCGTGTACGAGTCCCGAGAGCGCCTCGCCGACCACCATTCCCAGGAAACGCGCACGGATTTGAGATGCAGCAATCCGATTAGAGACGGCATTCAAATAAGTACTTGATCTTAGTAGAATCGTAAGTTTGATCGGCGCTAGCCTATGGACATAGCCAGCGCTGAGAAGCAAAACTTGGGCGTGTGCTTGTTCTTCTAGTTAGCTTATCTGACGGGCAGAGTATAATGACGGATCTTACCTTCTTGCTGAAGTAAGGGAGCATGTCTGATATATAATTGATCGCCGAATTGACTCAGGCTTTTCTCCAGAATAGCTGTCATAGATTCCCTGTCCTCAGAGAAGACAGCGACAGCGGCCCTTCTGATTCCACACCCTTCGCCAATTCCCGCTCCAGTTCCACTGGTCGACCAACTCAAAAGATGGTCCTTCCGTGTCTCATCATCTCCCACAACTACCCTCAAGGCACCGGCTACGGCAGAGATAATAATGGTTTCCTTCGTCGGACTGCTGCCATCCACGCTACTCAAGTATTTATCAGAGAGTAGTTTCAGTATTAAACCCAGAATCTTGCGCTGTTCGAGAGGTGGGGAAAAGCCTAGCAACTTATCAAATGCTACCTGGCCTTCCACATCTCGAAGAAGCAGGTCGGTGGCCAGCGTATTGATAAAATTCTCTTACGCAGTCGTCAGGCGGCATATAACATTTCCAGCATGGTAAACAGGACTTACCTGGGTTCCCTAACCGCATCGCGCGGGCCGATATCTCGGCGCATAATTTGAAATCATCTTCATTAGCCGCCGACCGAACACATTGTACGACGTTTCGACCCAACCAGTCGATATACAGCTTAGTATTGCTAAGCCAAATATCGTCCTTCAGTTGACCCGTTTGCCGGCAGAGGTCTTCTGCTTCTGCGGATAATGAGACAATTTTCCCACTTGTAAATAACGATATAAGCTCTTGGCGCATGGGACGAATCTGAGCCTGACTTCCCAAGGAACAAATGCTACTCCAGATACGTTTCATATCATCGTCGTCATGGATAAGTTTAGAGAGCAACTCTAGAATGAAACTCAGGTTGAAGCCAAGATGTGAGTCTTTTAAGGATTTCGGGTCCGACTTTGCTTCCTTCAATAGAGCACGTAGGTATGCTAGCACGGCATTGATACCTGTAATGTTCTGCAAGCAGGATATCAGCACATCGACATCTCCTTTACTCTGCCCCGTAGACGCATCCCGTAGTACAGTCCAATAGTTGGGAACAATCTCGGTAACCAATACGTGCACGATTTGAGCTCCTTGTGGAGAGGGCTTTCGGATGTCGAAGGCATGTTTGCCTTGCAGGCCTTTTTGCAGGTATTTTAGCGTAGATAGAAGAGTGTCGTAGCTTGGCTGGCTTTTTAGGGCTTCAAGAGCCTCCTCTGGCGATGAGCCTTGAAACTCGGCTTTCGCTGCGGGCGCCGGACCCGAAGATTTAGAAACTTCCAGCAGTTCATCCTGTTGATGGGATTTCCGGTAAGTCTGGCTCACCGGAGTGAGTAGGTCTTCCATATTGCCAGACACTGGCTCCGGTTTCACTCGTTAAACCGCGTCCCATGAAGCCTGGACGATTGAATTATCCGAGATTATTGCTTAGTGTGAGATTGGTTCTTGAAGCTAGAAACAGCTTGCTTATGGTGGACTCATATAAGGAATATCTCTTTTCGGAGGCAAAGATGGACAGTTGTTTGCCTTGCAGGTTTCGCTAAACATATGTCTCTGGATATGTTTCCAGTTCGTTCGATCATGAACTGTGATAACAGTAGGTGTTAGTGGTTTCGAGAGCGGAAGCTTTATTGCTTTGGTGTATAAAGTATGCTACTATGCGAGGGATGCGGGGTACTGTTTCGGCTAACCGAGGCATCCCACTTGAAGCGTCTCGATATAGTACTATCGATGATAAGGGATGACATCAAACGCCTTCCTTACCTACATGTAGGTAACAATCCCAAGCTCTTTCGTGAACAAGCGCGTACTCAACAATAACAGAGCAAAACATGGCGATCGACGCAGAGGCCGCTGCCCCTTCAAGATGGCAGTATCTTGATCGAATTCGTAGGACCCCTGGTCCTTTCAATCAAGATTCCGATGTCAGTGAAGAGGCATTGGCAGCATTGGACAAGGCCAAGATATTGGTCATCGGTGCTGGCGGTCTCGGCTGTGAGATACTCAAGAACCTCGCCCTCTCTGGTTTCAAGGACATTCACGTCATAGACATGGGTTAGTTACTATCACCTCCTTCGCTCGCTCCAATTCTGAAGCTAATCAACATGTACTTGCACCAGATACCATCGACATTTCCAACCTCAACCGCCAATTCCTCTTCCGCAAAGACGATGTGGGAAAGTTCAAAGCAGAAGTTGCCGCGAAGTTCGTCGAGAAGCGAGTCAAGGGCGTCAAGATTACACCGCATAACTGCCGAATACAAGAGTTCGACGAGGATTTCTACATGCAATTCCAGCTTGTCGTGTGTGGTCTTGACAGTATCGAAGCGCGCCGATGGATTAACGCGACGCTCGTGAATATGGTTGATATGGATGACCAAGACTCTCTGAAGCCATTGATCGACGGCGGAACCGAAGGTATCACAGATATTCAACCTCAACGTCTCAGGTTAAAGTGATCTAACTGGGAGTAGGATTCAAGGGTCAAACCAGGGTCGTATTCCCTACCCTTACAGCATGCATCGAGTGCCAACTAGACCTCTATACACCTAGAGCCGCAGTACCTCTATGTACCTTGGCTACTATCCCACGACAGCCAGAGCACTGCATAGAGTGGGCCCATCTTATCGCATGGGACCAGTGGAAACCATTCCCAGCTCTGGATAAGGACGACCCCGAGCATATTACATGGCTCTATCAGACAGCCCTCGAACGAGCCCAAAAATTTGGCATCACCGGCGTTACCTACTCACTAACTCAAGGCGTGGTCAAGAACATCATTCCAGCAATAGCGTCAACCAACGCTATAATTGCTGCGAGCTGTTGTAATGAGGCTCTGAAGATCGCCACCACAGCTGCTCCAGCTCTTGGCTTTGAAGAGAGCTACATGATGTATTCGGGTGACGACAGCATTTACACGAGCACGTTCAAGTACGAGAAGAAGGAGGATTGCGCTGTATGTGGCGACGGAGCCAAGCCACTAACAGTCGACCCCAACTGGACGCTGAAAGAGCTTCTCGACTCTTTCGCGACGAAAGCTGACCTTCAACTGAAGAAGCCCTCGATCAGAGCCGAGGGTAAGACGTTATACATGCAATTCCCTCCGAGTATCGAGGAACAGACACGACCCAACTTAGATAAGACCCTGAAGGAAGGCTTGGGCTTGGACGTGAATCACGAGGTTGTTGTAACGGACCCGGCATTCCCGACACTGACTTTTAGATTCATTCTCCGTTTTACATGAGCACAGGAGTTACCGGGGCATGATGGCATGATACCAAAGAATGTAGGGAGGTCCTTAGGTTTGCTGATTTAGGTGGCTGGGCCAATTCGGCTCACGATAGTTGATTCCAGCTTATGCACACTGCGCTATGCTCTCATGAGCTGTAAATAAAAGTGTATCCACCAAGTAAGAGACTGATTGTGCAAGTTGTACTGCCTCGTCCCACTGTCAGCTGCCTGGCATGGCTTGTGCCTTGTTGTCTAGAGTTCTACCCAATTATATAAGCAATAAGGTCTCAGTCTATAACCTGTGTTATAACCTGTGTCTTAGGCAAACATCCAGTTACTTTTACAGTATCGGGCCCCGCCTGCTTCATTTTATGCGAGAAGTAGGTCAGGTACCAAAGCTTGTAAAGTCGGCATACTGAGTATGAAGGTGCAAGTTCAAGAGTTATTTATTTGCGAGACTGCCGTACTTCGTATACTGCATCTCTAGGTTCCCAGCAGAACGGCAACTACGAAGTTGTAGAATGACTCTTGTTGTATGTCTCGGGATTTGGAACTGTTGATCGACGACAGAAACACGTCGCTTCTTTCACTCTGTTCATCTTATGCTAGCTTGGCAGGCAAATTTAAACCTAACTGCAGTCTTCATGGCATGGCCTTTCTAGATTCTAACACACGAGAGACTCAACTAATCCCTCCTGTTCCCATAATCCCTAACAAACGAGAAGTCATGTTCGCCATAAGAGACGAAGCTCCAAGTGACTCGCCCCCGGGAATCAAGCGCCGGACTCCAGATAGCATAGTTTTCGGCAAACCAGTGCGCCTCCACACCACGAGCAAGAGATACCTCTGGACACCCCAGCAGACAGGGATCTTCCGACATTACATTGAAGAGAATCCAGATATATATCGAAAGTTCGACTCCCTTCTAGAGCAGCTGGACCTTGACGGATACGAGTATATCAGAACAGATAAGTGAGGCTGTCTCTTGGCATACTTATAATCGACTGCATAGCACTGTAGATAATGAGAATACAAGTACTCACCTGTAACATAGTGACCTGCCGCATATTCTAAGAATAGCCCAACACCGGTGAAAGGACTCAGTAAGACCGTGCTTCAAGTGTTCCTACTGAGTGCTGTATGTGGTTGGCGGTAGTATAGGTTGTGCGTTACAGAAGAGCTCCTAAACGATTACTGACTAATGAGACAAACACCAGATGTCTCTCACGTCCCGTGAATATCACCGAGAACCCCCAAACGATCCGTGGCGCCTAGGACATCTCGTTTTGCGCCACTTACGCGTAATACGAGCTAATCCATCAGCAACACGCAAATTGGCCGAAACAAAAAGCAAATCGGGTTGAATGTAGGCAAGGCATTAGGAATTCAGGCAACCCATTGTACTCAAATAATTTACATAATAAGGGTATCCTCAAAAGCTCGGAACCAAGTTCAACTTGCATATTCCCTTCGTCACACTGCGCACGCCCTCAGGTCCAATCTCCAGCTTCTCATCCGGCAAGCTCTTAACGGGGTGCCCCCAAGCTCTGACGCCCGTCTTATCCTTCCTGAAGTTATGCTGGAAGTATCTGGAGAGCTCGACTGCCTCGGCTCCGCGGGGTAGCATGTCCGCGTAGAATGTGGTGAGAGCGCGGTAGAGAGCGGCGTCATCCGGCGATTCCAACTCTGTAATCAGCTTGCCTAGGAGGAGCGCGTCGCGCATCGCGTGTATGCCCCCTTCGGCTTTGTACGGCATCATTAGGTGGACGGCGTCGCCAAGGAGGGTCGCCCTTCCGAGCGGGATCTCATCCAGGTGGCAGTCCGTCGGCACCCAGCCAATATCCCGGATACCCTCTGTACTTGTCTCATCAATGACGTGCCTAAACTTAGGGTCCAGGTGCGCAGTCATCTTCTTGGCAATTGCAAGTCGTTCTTCTTTTGAAAGAGTGCTAACAGCGATGCGGCCAGTTTGTTGGGCGAGCGGGTCATGCCACGAGAGGACCCAGAAGAACTCGCCGGATTGGCCGTCGGGTGCTATCTTGGTGAGACCCATGTAGAGGTTGTTCCAGGCATCTCCAGTAGTAATTGGTATGATAGCCATGCTGTGGGCAATTTCCAATTGGCGTGCGAATGCCTCGCCGCTTAACATGGTCTCTCCAGTTATAGAGCTAATTGGAACATATCTGAGCACCTCCTTATTCGGCTTTCCCAGGACATGCTCTCTTACTAGACATGCATTAGATGATTTGCTGTAAAAGAATCAGAGATCAGACGCTCTTACCGATGCTGTTGGCACCGTCGGCACCGACGACGAGGTCGCCTGTTGCGGTGGTACCGTTCTTGAAGGTGACTACCATCTTATCGCCGACCCTCTCAATCTTGTTCGCAACTCTGCCATACTGGACGTTGATGTTCGTCGCCAGCCATTTCCGCAGTAATAGACGGTTGGCTCGAAGTGTGGGAGTGGAAGGGGAACATTCCGTACCCAGACGATCATTGTGGAAATAGAAGACCACTTGGGTTTCAAGGTTGAGAGGGTTGAGATGATGAACGGTATCCCGAAAGTTAGGCATATCCTCCGGGAAAGCCTTGAACAGCTCATCCAGAACACTGGGTGTTGGAAAAGGGGGTCTTAGACTCCGATACACTACTATGGAAGTTGGTGAAATGACACTCACCTGTGCATGGTCAGTGACCAGCCCTGGGCTCGGGCAACTTCATGCTCATCCCGCTCGAAGATCTCGAATGGGACGCCATTCTTCCGGAACACTTGGGCGAGAGTCAAGCCACCAAGGCCGGCGCCAACGATTAAAACCTTCGGTTTATATCCGGCCTCAGTCATATCCGGTGCGATTACTTCTTTCATCTTCACAACGATCGATAAATAGCACCTAATGAATTACGAAGGATATCTCGTCTCGGCTGGCCTGAGTCCTGGGGGCTGACCATCTCCTTTTTGTATGTCTGTACTCCCCATCTTCGTTGAAGGATGCGCAGCGGCAGAAGGTTTCGGCCAATCAGGCAATAGAGTGGCGCTACGTTTGCTCAGCCAGCACTCGGCTACGGAGTATCTCCCCGCCCTTGTACCAGTCAGTTTACGTTTACCATCCCATGTTTCTGTCACGGATAGACGGGTAACACATGGTAGGGCAAGATGAAGTCTGGGCCTGTTTGTCAGACGAAGACTTGTACTCTGATAGCACGCGAGAGGACGGAGCAAGAACAGCGCCACACCCAGAAATTCCTCCGTCGGGGTTAGGTAAGGCGGATTAAAACATTCAACGCTTCAGTTACTCCGTATCGAATATGATCTGCTGATTATGAGTCTTTCCTTTGGTATTTTCGTACCTCGGCGAGGAGATTTGTTGTAAGGCTGTCGTGCTATGTTCAGGTAGATCGAATATTCCCGGGGCGGGCCCCTTCTCAAACTCATCATGAAGCAATGTTCAATAATACCATTATGCATAAGTAATAAACGACTGAAGCAGTCTTAGTGACAATGATGATGATACTACGCAGGACTTCGGTAATACAAAGTTGTTTTTGGTCGCACAGGAAGACACTCTCGTGAGATCGGTGTTTGTTGAGTGGTCTTATTTTCAGCTGTCGTTCCAGGTCCACTGTTAGTGTGGATACAGAATCTGACGTGCATATTTTAGCGCACCTCACCACGATCTACAGGGCGAGGATCCCTGCGCCTGCGTGGTTTAACGCACGATGCATCGATCCAACGGGTATGTACGAATCCTTTGATGGCTGCATCAATTATGTCCTATGTACTCGTCTCGGGTCAGGCCGGAATAAAAATCGATCATCAAGAAATTAGGCCATGAGACATTATAAGATCTGGACATTACCAAAGTTTCGGGGGGCCAGAATTACTCGTCCAGCTCGTCCCAACATTCTCTGTCCATTTTATATTCCAGGTCAGTTCTTAGATCCTCCCCCTATTACCCATGCACGATAAGTGGAGATGCAAAAGGACGCCGGCCCACGCGGGGAAAAACACTAGGGGCAACCCGGAGCCGAGCTTATGTCCGCTCATGAACAGCGCGTTACCTAAAATAGCAATGAGAGTCGATCGGTCAATCTTCGCCGCTTTGATCGCCAAGGCTGGGGCCTCACAGACTCATAACAATATCTCCAACTAGATTTCGTAGGGCTGAGACTCATCCAAACCATGGAATCTAATTACCGTGCTCGAACCCGTCAATGCTAGTTGCCTTACCGGAAGTGATACGTTTTGATATGCCTATTAGCTTAAATGGACCATTTCAGTTCCGTTGTCCGACGTCGAAACGTCAGTGTAATACTCGGAAGAGACCATACTAACGAGGAGTCGAGGCGCACGAATACCCAAGTGTCGGTCTATCCTTTAAGCTAACAGCATACAGCACGTATGCGATTTCAAGCTTCAGCCCGATTTAAACCACCACCTAGCTGTCAACGGGCGCGATTGTTCAATTTCCTCAATGATTTGAGAATGAATTGAAACCGTACATTGCATTGAGAGGAAATGGAGGCAGACAACCCAGCTCTCTTCAGACCGAGATCCATCACCGGACTAGGTTATACACTGCATATATCCAATGAATAAATCAAGACATATTTCCATTCAACTCCTCGCAAAATTTGTCAAGCTACATCTTCGCCTTCATTAGAGGAATCTGCTCTCTCGAAAATGTTCAACCAATAATCTAACGACTTGTCAATGAACTTTTGCAGGTCCCATGGCTTCTTCGTCACATACTGCTTGTCGCCACTCCACACGTGGAGATCCGCTTCCACTGTCTCCTCCGTCGCCATCCCATTACCATCGATAAGCATGACAGTTACGGGTCTCACGGTTGATGTGCCCCCCAAAAAGTGATCCAGCTTCTTGCGTTGTGCGGCCGTCTCGAGTGTAAGCAGGTAGCCATCTACACATGTTCCTGAGTTGTGCTTGATGACTGCTGGGTAGTGGCAATGTAGAAGCGTAAAGGGCGCGTAGCCGTGTAACCTTGCCGGTCTCGCAAGGTTTGACACTGAGCCGACGTTCGATGAGTCTTTCGTCAAGACCCATGCGAGAAGAGGTAGAGCACACAGGGTCCCGCAAACGAACACTGGTTTCGGCTTTGGTTCCGGGGGTGCCGGTGTCGGTGCCAGCGGGTCAATGTTCAGGCTAGAATGCGGGATCCCCATGGTTGCGGCTTGCAAGAGTGTATCTGTGTCGACGGCACGACCGAGTTGAAAAGGTGAGCAGGTGTTTTGTGGAAAACACACAATGAGGGGAGGACAATGATCAATATACCGGCTGTAAGTTTCTCTTTTATAAGGGGCTTCGGCTGGGAAAGAGATAGAGTTTCAGGCTAGGTCAAAAAGACAGAAAACATCTTACTTGAACAGATACCCTCAGATATATACTAGATATTCCGTAGCTAGACTTTACTAGGTCTTATGAATTAACAGCTGAGTGAGATTTAGTCTTGAGAAGGTTTGCTTGCGTGATGCTTGAGAAACTCACCAACTGCGTAGGACAGGTGAAGGCATCCCATTTCTAGTATTTACCTAGGTATATACCAATTGCCTACCTCATAAGTATATGTAAAGGGGAAAATAAGAGTAAAAGGGGGAGAAAAAGACTCCGAATCGGGGAATCGATCCCCGGGCCCAAGAATGAGAATCTTGGATGTTAGCCACTACACCAATTCGGATATGAATGATTTTGTCTCAATTTACCTTATCAGCTTGGTAAAGCGTTTCCTGGCTGCAATCGGAAAGAGCGAACACGTTTGCTGAAGTTGGGAGTTGCCCCTGAGCCCCCTCTCTAGCTAAGGCACCTACCCGGACTACATGCCATGTTTGATACATGCTAATACATACGAGATTCCCTGACACTAGCCAAGTCTTAAAACAGAACATTTGGCATCCTAAGCTTAGCCATGTTGCCTTACCCCTGTCCAAAGTTTCTTACGGTGGACGCCCCTATTTTCTGATGTGAATGAGTATGAACGAGTCTTTGTGCCACTCTTAAACGAGAGGATATGAAACCGGCAACTATGTACAACGGAGAGGGTACTGAAAATATACCTAGCCATGAGACAAATACCAGTCTACGAGATACGTGGTGGATATCAGCAATACAGAGTAGTCGAACACCTGTTCTACAGATATCTCTGACTTTGAATTTTCAATATTCCGAGATACAGCGAGGTCATGTAGATAGAGGAATTGAATAGAACCTCCAGCTTTCTCTCTCATTGCTATACAGTTGCTTCTCAAACTGAAGCATACCAGTGTCCACCTCAGTTCATTATCGTTAAACCAACCTAGTAGGAATATTTCTAGACTCACAGTGTCGGGTGTTCAGACATCTAGCATAAAGTAGGCACCTGGTAGAACCGCGAAAGGGGTTTCCAGTAAGAACATACCCGACCTCTCTTGTTGTCTAAATGTACTGTGATACTAAGATGCAGCTTAAGGGGCAACCCGGCTCACAGGGAAATAGGTACCAACCAGTTGCCCTTTGAAAATATGCGAAGATGGGAAGAAGAGCAATGCCTTATTGTGAATGGACCGTGTGTACGTGTGTTCTACGCGTCAAGAGGAAAACCCCAGTACATCGAATCCTGATTCGAATTCAGGAAAGAGTTACCAAGATCCGCACATGGCCACCTGGTGTGTGTACCTGGGGAATAAATATATTCGACCAATGAAAAAATGTGTACGAAATACGTACCTTAGCCGGGGCCCAGCGGTGGTGTGTGTTTTGGGTGCGGCTCTGCAGTGATAAATCGTGAGTTTTGCATTGGCCACCCATTTGCACTGATGCACAGTTCACTTGGCTGATTCTGCCTCAGTTGGCCGTCCAGGAATCGGTATAAAAACCCGGGGACCGTTTAACTTTCCAGATCTGTTCTCCCTTCTTCCCATTCAACCCCAAACCCAAACAACCTGATCAGCATCATTGACTTCTTAGCAATGGCCTTTACTGCCATGCTAACTCTTCGGGCTTGGTGGCCTTCCATCATCATCACCTTTGGTCATCCTGACTCCCGATTTCAACTTGTCTCTAAGTCATCGTTACATTGTGTTGTTGTCGTCACCAATCGACGCGACCTACCTTGACATCAATCAACTTCATCATGTCAACCATCACCACTACAGTCATCGTCATAACCAATGACATGTGTCGTACCAAGGAACATAGATCATCAAAAGGTAAGTCATCCATAGTTGCACGTCATCATCGCCTTGGAATTCGTCTTCTTCGACTCATACTTGCCCCCTTTTACCCTGTCATGTTGTGGCAAGATCATTAACATCTCCCCCCGTCTTCAGTTACTTAACGCGATCGTTCCCGATTGATTATTTAACGTTCCTGTTCCTTGACAACGGAAAGGTAAGCCAAATAAACACTTACCCGCCTTCCCCCTAGCAACCTAACGCGCAGTCATAGGATCCGGATGAAAAAGGGGAGCAACCGACTCCTTCTACCAAAAAGAAAAACAACAATAAAAGCAGACGCGATCAAGACTGGTAAGCCCCTCATCTAAAACTCACCACATTTCAATTAACTAACGCGCCCTTCTCCAGTCACCATCTCCACTAACTCCAGCGCCACTTAACACAGAGACAGCAGCTCTACTACTTCACCTAACAACCGCAGGCCTTTGATCTCATAAATCCCGGTACGGCGAAGCCGCCCTGAGTGGAAGTACGTGATACAAGCTTGCACCATGCAGAACTCCAGCGTCTACGCGACTGCTAAATGGCTCTTCTGCGCAGCGACTTCACCTCTTGCTTGTCAGTCAAGCGTGTCTTCGACACTGCATATTGCATAGCAAAGTGATTTAATGTACAGTGGAAAACACTCAGGGCGGTGGAAATTAGGAAAGGATTTCAAAGAGTTCGAGGTCTGTAGTTCGGTAGGTGGAGTAGTGGTGCCTACTTGTCGATGTGATATGTTGACCTTGGAGCGTGGCTGGTCTCAGTCGAAGATCGGATTAGTTCAGCATCGCCTCGCCCAAGGCGTGGAGGGTATGGCACTCCAGAAACTTACAGTCTGTTAATACTTTGCTGACGATGGGATCAAGTTCGAGAGAACACAGACACACCTCCCGCTAAATCCCGTGCAATTCGCACGACTGTCAATCCCGTTCCTCACAACCCCTTTTCATCCACCTCCCCTAACCGCCACCTCATAAAGAAAAAGACAAACAGACAGAAAAAGAAGGGAAAGGAGAAGGAGAACGGGAAGAGGAGTACGACGAAGAGAGGCCGGTGAAACAAGAAGACTGCAAAGAAGGCGAGAACCACGCCATCTACACCAAAGCCTTGCGATGTCAGAGGATATCAAGCGAAAGAAGGACGACCAAACTCTACAAGTCCTGCTTTTACAACCTTTTCAAAACGCCCCATTACACACCCTACCAGATCTCTGTATGTTTCTGCACTACTACCAAAACCTCGCACACCAGTCGCTACCAAGCGTTTCGGCGAGCGAGATCTATGCGATGATCCACGGTGTGGACATGGCCATGGGAATTGGCACGACTAAGGAGAAAAGGCTGATGATTGATATCATGTCACTACGGCAATCGTACGAACGTCGGGAGATACCTGATATTAGATGGATACATGGAGAGGACAGCTACGCCAAGCTGAAGCAGATAAACAGCAGCTACGGGCATGCTAGACCCTTCTTGCTCGTTCCATACAGGCCACCGCTCAACACCTTGTTCAACGTGTTCCTGCAGACATCATCAAATCCCCATGGCGTTCTCACTTCTCTTTACGACCCAGGGTACGACTGAAAGCAACTAGTAAGTCACATAATCAACTAGCCATCTAGCATCAACTGTATTAACGATGATTACCAGATCCCACCTCCGTCTCCACGACCCAGATCCAACTTTTCGATTCATCGTCGGTCGTTAACTCAAAACATCAACTTAACCACCAAAGCGAAGCGCAAGAAAATTCGCATCCTCGGATATCATCCTCAGCTCTTCCGCCATCGAGGCGGAGACAAAGGAACAAGAAAGAGCGCGGTAATAAGTAGATACACTTATTAGTTTTCAGGGAAAGAGGCATGGCATGGCAAGGGGCATAAGGACATCAAACTAGGGGAACGGGACTTGAGTGAAATTGGAGGTTTTAGGTCCGAAGGTCTAGAAGGAGGAACATGGGGTTATGGAATGGCATAAGTTGCCTTATTCATGTACATAAATTGTACGCCGCAAAGTCTGAAGGACAAACGCTCAAGAGTCACAATGACTCAAGAAGATATCAGCTCTCACATCGCCAAATAAACCCGTTCGCCCCTTTACTAATCTTGTGATGATGCTCTAACTTGTATTTCGTCCCACACAGCTTCGGCTACTGCGCTGCAGGCTACCCCTTTAATTCACTTTTCGACTAAGTTGGTGCTATGACTTAGAAGCCCTTACGCCTAGAAGCCCGTGAAAATACCCCTTAATAACTGACGTCTACTGTATGTCCCAGCCCACTAAATACCTTAAGAATTCCATAATCACGCATTCACCACCAGATCCAGAAGAGAACTATTTCTTAGTTTCGAGGTATATATATTTCCATCCAAAACTATATCTCGGACGTAAAAGTCCAAATGTTTTATATACCCATATTGACAAATCCCTACCTAATATTGAACCTTTTCCTATATGTACACTTTGAAATAATTGGGTATGTCCTTGTACCTAGTACTCTCTATAGTAACCTAAACTGTCGTCCGTATATCTTGATTCATAAATATGTATATCGGTATATATAAACCCAAAGAAAATATGATACAGTTATTGCCAGGCAGTAGCTTGGCTGGGGTCTTGTAACGGCGTCTGGTTTGCGTAGGCGCTCATTTGCGGCGGCTGGGCGACCCCTATGAAACCGCCGTATTCCTGCATCAGGTAGTTCCAATCCATCTCTCCACCGAAGTTGACATCTGAGAACGCGGTCGCGAATTGCCTGTTCATGTCTATTTGCGGCATACCCTCTGTGAACATGTCGCTCTCCGGATACAGGGGTACGGTAGCCGGTACGCTTTGTTGTGATTCTGGTGGTGTCTGAGAAGATGCGACGTAGGCACCACTTATAACAGGAATTTTGGGCGAGGGTGTTGGAACTGGCGTCTTCTTCTTAGTGGCCTTTGGTAACCGCGCCGCAGTTTGTTTCATGTGAGTAATGAGCCGGGGAGGCGCCAGAGTACGTCCGAGTGCGGCTTCGGCTGCTTCACGTGCGTCCCACGCTTTTACGAAAAGCGGACTGAAGGAGAGATGCATCGGACTGCGCACGTGAGTGGTCATCTTCCTCTTGTCGGCATGTTCGCAAATTGTTGCCCAAGCGCGTTCGCACAAGTCTCCAGTTGTGCGATGGCGGAGCTCCGTGAGCAAGCAAATGTAAGCCGGGAAAGGAAAATGCATATGTGTATACCAGTGAAAGCCCTTCAAACTTTCCCGTGCTTGGATCATGCTGTCATATTCAATCATCTTGATTGCTTCAATGAAAAGTTCTTCTCTCTCGGCTACCGGTAAGGGGGCAGGTGCAGTAAGTGCAACACGGAAGAAACCGGACACTATCTTAAGTTTGCAAATGTTTGCCCGGGTCATGAGAAGGGTCATATAATGAAGCGGGACCTTTGGATCGCAATATCTGAGGTAAGTGTCTTCCATATAAGCAGAGAATCGTTCAAGGTAGCTTGATAATCGATGGTCAGCCACACTCGCGACCGCTTGTGGATTGGATTCCGATGATTGGCCTCTCATCTTGTCGTTCCCGGGCGCTTTGGCAAATTCGAGCCGCGCGAGAGAGAATATCATCTCAGTCGCACCACGATGCGGTGGAGGCGGATCCTTCGCGTGCAGATGCAGGTCGGCATCGTTGATGTTGAGCGGTAACTTGCAGTTCCCTCCATTGGATATGGCAGTGATGACGGAACCGCTGAGCTCCCCGATTCGCCGATCGAACCCTGCGAGGGTCCACCACAACCGTCGTCTCTCTTCCACCTCGAACGGAGAGAGGTTGAATTGGGCCCCGTCGCGATGTAATCCTATTCGCTGAGCAAGGCGTACACCTATCCCAGTCAAGCAGAACAGCGTGCGCGGGTCTGAATATTGTCGGATACCAATCTGATATACGTCAGAGCAGACCTCAAGTGGATAATCCAGATTTGATCTTACAAGATATAGTAGGTAAGCTTGCAGCAAGGTCAGGTCTGGATTGCGCATGAAGCCTGCGTTTAAGAGGGCCTGTTGTGTTGCATAATAATACTTGGATAACAATGTGGTTCTCGAGTCGTTGAATGTGGCTTGACATTCTTCCTCGTCTACACTCGTGATAGCCATTAGGTAAATTGAAAACATCAGGGCCTCCAGAGACCGAGATACCTTGTCGAGGTTCGCCCCGGCCTCGATAATCCGCACTTGCAGCGTTGGCGTATGTGTTAACTTGAGAAGAGGATTGACATTGTTCAGGTAGATTTGCCATAATTGGAATATTTGGATGGCAGTTGGGTGTTGGTCAGTAACGCTCTCGAATTGGCCGCCAATCACAAATGGGAAGCCGTCAGGGGATTCAAACATCTTGTCGTATGCTTGGTTTATCGACGATCCAACGTCCTCCTCATCAGACGAGTCTTTGAGAGCGTCATCGATTGCCCGAAACTACATGAATGTTAGCAATTTGCGGATCTGGAGGGGAATAAGTAGTTACGAGCCTCCTTCTGAAAAGGAAACCACTTGAAGGTCCTGGCGAGGTGCGATGTTAGTCTTGTTGTCAGGATGCAATGTTCAGATTTGAACTGAATATGCTTACCTGGGGACATGCGCAGTCTCGCCCGGAGACGAGATCAAATCAGGGTCCACTCCGGCTGGAGAATCTTTATTTCTCTGTCTTATAAACTCAGGTTCAAGCTCATCACCGTCTTCAACGGATCCGGGATCCACAATCTTGACGTCCGGGCCTAGCGAATCAAATTCGATACCATTCTGCGACAAGAGTGCTTCATACTTCCGTAATCGTTCAACTAAGTCTCGCTCGGGAATGCGCTTCTTGCGCCGCCTAGGCGGTTGAGGTGGCACAACGCGGCACTCAACTCCGGCTTTTACGCAATTGGAGCAGGGTTTACTTTTATCGCATCGCACCTTGCGCTGCTGGCATAAGACACAGCTATGGCCCCTTGTGACTTTCACCATGGAAATGTCCGGATTGGAGGGCGCACCGCTAAGCGAGGACGCGGCGGGCGGCGTAGTGTCATTGTTGACCGAGCCCTCGCCAAACTGGGACTCTGGAGTCGGGGGCATGGTGAGGTTTTTCAGTCGGTCCCGAAGGGCGACGGGTTCGTACACCGCTAGCGGTTGACTTGCAGCCGCTTACCGATGTGCTAGTGATTGATAAAGCTCAACTAGGTAACGGAGGCGACTCTGTTCTACATGAGACGAGAAGCTTTCAGGCCGGGCGCGGCGTTGATTGGCAAGCTGGAACGAGAACAAAGGTGGTGATGCGGGAATTTCGGGACCGAGAAGCGCACGGCAATAGAAAAATAGGGACGTCTTTAGGTCTTGTGAAGCGGGCTTGTGCAGGAGCCTCTAGCTGTTGTGTCGCTTTAGAGATTGACAGGTGGATGGGGTGGGAGATGGGGGAGTAGGGGGAGCAGGGCGGATGGAGACCGTCCCATCAAGCCATCCGGACTCAGATGCGAGAGGGGAAGAATATGCAGGTCAAATCAAAAGGGAAAGATGTGTGCGTATTCTGATACAGTAGGACTACTGAACAAAGAGGCGTATCTAGGAGGGTATGTATTTGATATTGTATGGACTGGATATGGTAGGTTCGCTTGAACTGGGATGAAATCCCATCCATTTGACGTAGCCGACACCAGAGATGAAGTAGGGGCTATGTTACAGATTCAGTGACTCTTGATTGCGTGGATAAAGATACGAGTCATAGGATTCGGGAGATACTATGTGACGCGAGTATAGTGTAGGGTGATCTAAGTGCTGCGAGACAATCTCTTTGATAGGTAGTGAGTAACGAAGAGGAAAATTGATAAAAAGTCGGCATCCTTCCACATCATTCAATGCATTCTATCCATCCATCACATCACCATCGACTCTACAAGTCGGCAGGAGATGGAAGTCAATTACCGACAGGGTTCAGGTCGTAATCAGATCATGACGCTGAATGCGGTCTTGAAAGGAACGGGCCTCGTAGATTTTAAACACCGACCACCGATGAGGCTGGAGCACTTGTATAATCTGTCCTATCAAAAGCTTCAATAGACTAGAAGTGTTGTTGGTTGGATGCGGACAGACAAATTGTAATTCGCGTCTTTGTGTGCTCGGGATTGAAAAGGGAGAGTCGGGACCGAAGCTCAGCTCTTGCAAAAAACAGGGGAGCAGGTAGATACCTGTACGCTAGTAGTGGACGAAAGACGGACCTTATCTGCCTAACTTCCCTGAAAGTCCGTCCGAAATAGAAAGCGCCAGGGCTGTGGTGACTCCCTTCTGCCCCTAACCCTAAACAAACCTGAACTGCCTGAGCGCCACAGCAGCACGTGATGCGAGGTTCGGTACGTACCCCATTTGCTCTTGTTCTTATTCTAGAAACTGAAGCTTCGGTCATCCCAGCTACGCCTCGTCTCCGAACTTATACCCGTCGCTATGGTCTCGGGACTCCCCAACTTGCCTACCGCTCGCCGCCCTTCATATTGCCAATAGAAGGGGTTAGCTAGCGTGCACGTATGCGCAGCTGGTCTGTGGCACGGGTTTTTTCGTACGAGTCCGCATTCTGCTGCTTATAGGTAGGACGTAGAAGTCGTGAATCGTTATATCTACTGTGTGCACATGCAGCCATTTTACGAGAGAAGTTTGCGCTATGATCTGTTTGTAGTCCGGCCTTGCATTGTCCGAATTCACCTTCTCTGGCAAGAAAGTTTACCAAACTCTATGGCCAAGTGAAAGAAAGGGATCCCATTGCCATTTATTTCGGATCTCCCTAATTTACTTCGTAACTTTCCAAGATTTTTCATCTATCTTTTTTTCTCAGACTTGTCCCGCATCGCGCTCCCTAGACTTAATGGCCGAGTCGTTGCGAAGGACATCCGATATGGGTGGTCCTTCGACACCTGCGATGCCTGAAGATATCGAAAAGACGGCCCAGGAGTCGCCTGAATTGGTTGACCAGGCCGAAGAGAATTTTAAGCCAAAGACTTTGAAGTTTTGGTCTGTGATGCTGAGCATATATCTCGCCCTGTTCCTGGTTGCTCTCGATCGAACCATCATCGGTACAGCTATCCCCCAGATAACGCAAGATTTCCACAGCCTCGGAGATATCGGTTGGTATGGATCAGCGTATCAATTGACAACAGCCGCGTCTCAATTGGTATTCGGGAGAGTTTATAAGTTCTATGAGGTGAAGTGGTACGTCCGAGAGTCTTGAGAGTTTGGTAACCCGGTTTCGAGACCGCTAACTTGTCTTTCTACCTACAGGGTATTCTTGGTCGTCGTCGCACTATTCGAGATTGGCTCCGTCATTTGTGGTGCGGCTCCAAACTCGATTGCGTTTATCCTCGGCCGTGCTATTGCCGGTTTAGGCGGCGCCGGTATCTTCACTGGCGTCATGATCATCATGCTTCCTTTGGTACCTCTCCGAAAACGACCGATGTTCCAGGGCATCTTCGGAACTGTCTTCGGAGTTAGTTCAGTCATGGGCCCTCTCGTGGGAGGCGCCTTCACTGACCACGTTACTTGGAGGTGAATTCTGTCGTTCCAAACCTGAAACACGTGAACTAATAATACCGCGTTCAGATGGTGTTTCTATATCAACCTTCCCGTTGGTGCTGTCGCAGCGCTATGCCTTCTGATTGTAAAGCTTCCGTCGAGACCTCCCACGCCAGCTCCTTTCTGGGAACATTTTATTCGATTGGACCCGCTAGGGACCTTCTTCTTCGTTCCGAGCATCGTATGCCTGTTGCTCGCATTGCAGTGGGGAGGGTCGACGTACTCGTGGGACAGTTGGCGCATCATTCTGCTTCTGGTTCTTTTCGCCGTTCTGTTCCTCGCCTTCGCTGGTGTTCAAGTATTCAAGCCAAATACTGCGACGGTTCCAGTCAGAGTCATTACTCAACGCAGCATTGCGGCCGCGTTCTTATTCATGCTTGCAGTTTCTGGGGCCATGTTGATGACAATCTACTACCTTCCTTTGTGGTGTAAGTATCTTCAACTGGGATTTCTCCCTAGTTCCTTCTTTTTCATGTTTTTCGGCAGTATCACATACTTATAGAGATACAGTCCAGGTCGTAAAAGGCGTGAGCGCCACGCAGTCCGGTGTTAATACACTACCTCTCGTCCTATCGCTCGTAGTATCCAGTATCTTGTCCGGAATCTTGACACAGAAAATCGGATACTACGTGCCGGTCATGATAGCTTGTCCAACAATCATGGCAGTAGGATTAGGATTATTAACCACCTTCAAAGTCGACGAGAGCTCCGCCCACTGGATTGGATACCAATTTATTGTCGGCTTTGGCCTGGGTACGGGAATGCAGTCAGCTGGTCTCGCCGCGCAGGCCGTTCTTCCCGC
Source organism: Hypoxylon sp. FL0890 (assembly GCA_022497025.1). Classification (NCBI taxonomy): domain Eukaryota; kingdom Fungi; phylum Ascomycota; class Sordariomycetes; order Xylariales; family Hypoxylaceae; genus Hypoxylon; species Hypoxylon sp. FL0890. The sequence continues at coordinate 129,001 of MU386540.1, read as the reverse complement.
ACCGGATATTCCAACTGGAGTCGCCATGATGTTCTTCGCCCAGCAATTAGGTGGAGGCGTCTTTACATCGGTCGGCCAGAACCTTCTAAGTAGCTACATGGTTGACCACGTATCAGAGGTCCCCGGTCTCGATCCCAAGCAGGTTACCAGCGAAGGCGCTACAGACCTCGTCAACGACGTCGCGCCCGAGTATCGAGATGGTGTGAGGAGGCTCTACAATGATGCCCTCACAAGGGTGTTCCTCTGTGGTATGGGTGTGGTGCTTGTTGCCTTCGTGGCAGCTTTCTTCATGGAATGGAAAAACATCAAGAAGATCAGGCGAGGGGGGGCTTCGGAAGAACCGAAAGGAACCGAATCAGTATCCGCGGGCGAAGAACTGCATACACCAATCACACAGGATGCAGCAGAGAATGCGGAGGTACATTCTGTCCAATTTGACCGGGACGAGAGCACATCCAATGAGCCACATCGCCAACCCGAGACGGTGTCCAACTCCAAGGGTGTCATCGAGCGATCTGTGGTCCAAGCAGTGGATTAAGACCCACGACGTCTATAAATATCATTGATGAAATCGGAGATGGCGTTATGGCGCGGAGGCATGATGGCGATGGTTTCTAGGCGTTAGATTTGTAGAAACCTAGAGTGTAAACCCCCAGTCTGGATCGAAATGAGCTCGATGCAAATAAATAGATAGTCAGATAATCTCCTGGGTATATAATACCTTACCCAGATACAAATGTAATTAAATTAGAAGGAGGTTTGATAAAGAGCGTGAGGTGTATCGAATATAATTGATCTTGTAATTCAGTTGCAGCAGCAATTCCTCATGTGACTTTCCTTCCCCTTATCGTTCGTTATTACGATGTGAGCGCTAGTTGAATGAATGTAACCGGGTCATTATTCTTATCGCGAAGTATCGAAATAATGAAAAGGAAATCTAAAAATAGACGGCTACCCTCGATGCTTAGTCAATTGACTACAAGTCTTGGCGCAATCTTCACTGCAACAACAACACGAAATATTGAGGAGTTGGTGTGCGAGCTACCAGCCTGTCTGCGCTGTCCTTTTGCAGAATATTGGGTACCGATTCCAATGAGTGCATGATCATTCCATGTTCCCCTTGTTTCCCTCATTCCTTCCGTTCCAGTTGGTATTAATTTCACTTGGCCTCCGTCTATTCTAGCAGTATCAAAATCCCAGCATTTTAGCTTACACTCTTCCTCCAGAGCTTTTCAATTGGCCGATCTTGTACTAGATTGGTCATACCCCAGTTCCTCGCCTATCAAGCCTTTATAGCATTAGCTAATGTGGGGGCAATGGATACTAAGGACAAGGTTTGTTCAGGGGCCGCCGATCAGAGTGCTGGCGATGCTCGGTCAGCAGCTTGATAACATGCTGACGGTTAGAAAGAGGCTTTGGTATCGTTTCTGTCAGCTTCATAACATGGCAGTGTTGCAGTGATCATCCATGGGAGTCTACTGACAAGATGGCTCTAGCCAATAGTCGCCTTGTCTGTAAGTTGGTTGAAGACATCCTCATTAGCCTCAACGGCCTTGGCCAGCTGAATTCCAGGCGGATCACTTAACTTTTTCTTAGCTGCATAACACCGTCCCATCCACTCCACCCAGTTCCTTCTCGAAGCTCTTAAGCAGGCTTACTTGAAGAACTATATCTGCAGATGTGGATACTTACCTTCTGGGTAGAGACTACTGTATAGTACAACGGTATTTGGAATTACGCACCAATCGGCTCTATTATGCTGAACTGGCATGTCCATTTCCATGATAGCGTCATCTTCTTCGGTCTTAACCTGGGGTCTCTAGCCTCGAACTGGTCTAGATACCGAACAGTGGCAGTGAGTGAAGAAGCCTATGAACCTAGGACGCTGGACATGGACGTGCCAATAGACTCATACATGTGAAACCCCCCCTCTCTCTCTAAGCCGGGACCACTAGATGACTTGCCTAAACCATTGTAGGCTCCAACAAAGTCTAGTCATGGTACAGACTTACGTAAGGACTCAGTTCACACCGCATTATCTGTGTGATTCGGCATTGGTCACCTACCTTATGTGGGTATACCTGCGTGGTTAGCCCAAGCATTTTGTCTCTACCAGTAGGCTTTCCTGCCTCGGTAGCTTGGCTAGTAGACTGATTAGACAATACTAAACGGGATGCGACGTGAGCAGGGGTATCTAGGTACTCAGATACCCTTGGCTGTCAAGCTTTCTTCCCGCAGCCACGCCACTTGAATACATGCGCTCATGCAGCCCTGTCTCCAGATGCTTGGTAAAGCTGGAGATAAAAATGGAACGACAACATTGCTCCCACCCGATCAGACCCAGTACCCTTAGTCAGGATGGGCCTCTCTATGTCACCTTACCATTCAAGCAAACGAGCCAAGTTAGCTCGTCATCATAGTATGGTGCCAGCTTGGTTTTAGCATGCCCCTCCGTTACTTGTCCAGGGGAATTCTTGTCAAAATAAGGTTAAGGTAATAATGAGAGTCTGTTTACCACGGGAAGGAGTTTAGTATCCTATGCGGAGGGGTTGAAGATGGCACAGGGCTAGACATGGGGGGTAGCTTCGGTACTTTTACCTGCAACCAGCGGGACAAAATACGCGATGCGTATCATCAGAATAATGGTAGCAAGTATGGAGACTCCATGCCTTCAGAGTGAGATTGGACCACTCGAGGGAATAATATGAGACGACCCGGAGATGTGGTAGTACGCATATTAAATATGACGAAGTGCTCGTGCCCTCCCATTAAGTCCGCCAGACGTACCTAACCTATATGACAAATTCGAAAGCATTCTGAATTACTGATACGACGATCTACACCATCTAACTTTGGAAACACGAATCACATAAACCCTCAACTATCAATTCATATTATTCATCCTCCCATAGGCATCCACCAAAGATGGTGCCCAAGAAGCGCGAATGGATAACAGGTCCAACCTTTTCAGTTGAAGCCGTGGTCGACCCGGCATTGTCTGCGGACGATCCTGCAGCAGCCACAAAAGCGCCGAAACGAAAGAGGGCGAGCAAGCCAAAGGTCCGAACGGGGTGTATCACCTGGTAAGTCCGCCGAATTCGACCGAGTCATGTCTTTTCCATTTACTAATTCTCTCTAACCAGCAAGTAAGTATATTCTCTACCTAAAATATCTCGGGATGAGATTATAGCGCGGACCTCTCCCCAATGGTTCGCTCTTCCCTAAGACCATTACAGTTCTATCGCGCATCCTCTCTTCTCTGTATCTTGGGATTCTAGGAAGACCGACTAACGCCGTCGCCTCGTGAAACAGAATACGACGCGTAAAATGCGACGAAACTAAACCCGCATGCACACGCTGCACAAGCACGGGGCGTAAATGTGATGGGTACGAGGGTAACGCGCCGCCGCGGCAGAAAAAGCCGCCCCCGTCCCCAGGCCCATTAGCATCTTCATTTCCCACGCTGTCAACGGAACCGTACCTCGCAAAACGGCACGAGCTAGCGCGGCACAGCTTCGCCGCAGCGTGCCGGGGTAATTCTTCGCTCCGGATCCTGCGGCCGCTAGCGGCCGACATTGAAGGCACGGAGCAAGAACGGCTGTTTTTCCACCGGTTCCGACAGGCCGCGGAAGCGGGCCTGGCTATGCACGCCTCGAGTCTAGGACCTGGGTTCTGGCGGCGTCTGGTGCCGCAGGTAGGACAGTCGGACCCGGCGGTGCGGCACGCGCTCATTGCGCTCGGCGCCGCCTACCAGAGCGCACAACTACAGCAAGATCACCAAACTACGACGCCGGGGATAAGTCAAGACGCAGGAATAGGAGGAAGTAGTTCCTCACGGAGCGGGAGCCCAGTCGCACCCGTACCGCAACAGCAACAGCAACAGCCGCCACACATGTCCACCCCTCCGCCCGAGGACAACTCCAACGCGCAGTGCATAGACCAGCTGGAGCTATTCATGATCCAGCAGTATAACATGTCCATATACCACCTACAAAAACACGTACAACCAACATCGCCTCCAGAGAGCGTCGAGATAACGCTAATATGCTGCCTGGTCTTTGTCTGCATCGAGACATCGCGAGGCAACGAGGGCGCGGCGCTCGCGCACGTCGCGAACGGATTGCAGATCATCAAGGCCTTACCACCGGAGTCCAAATTCGCGTATTCCTCCGGGAGCTCAGGGAACAACACCAAGGATAGTAGTAGCAATAGTACAAAAGCAGCAAACGGCCTGTCACCGCGCATATCGCGATCCGACTGGCAGCAGCTATTGGACTTTTTCCTCGCCCTGGAACCCAGCGCTACGACGTACGGCTTCTCCAGCAGCCAACCGCCTACTCCGCCGTTTCCAACCGTAAGCACATGGGAAAATCCTTTGGAGTGTTGGGACGACGTACTGCCGCAATGGGAGATGCAGGCTGCTGGGATGGAGATATGACCTTACGATATTCTAGAAGAGTAAGAACAAATAAAAATAACAAACAACTACCTTGAATAGAGAAATTCTACATGGACGCAATGTTTCACCTCTTACGCGTAATGTGTTGATTTACATGGTTAATAATTCATTCGGAAGCATCTAAGTAGCTCATCGCGAATAGCATCGTGTTGAATACGAGAAACTGCCATATTCCCCTCCCTCCCTTATTCCCATGGGCAAACAGATCGACCAAACACCATGCAACCAGCGTAGAGAGGGGTATTCTGCTGGCTAAAAAAGGAATGAAATAAGTGTCTGCACCTCATGGAAAGACCCGCCAACTTCCAACATATTCTAGAGGGTCCGCTGAGCGCTTGGGCCCTGAATTCCTTTTCGAATGTGGTTCACAGCCGTCCATGCGCGATCTCCTTCTTGAAGATCCGAATACCGAATATGTCATAGAATGCAAAGCCTTCAATCAACTCCAGCTTCTGCCCTCGGAATAGGCTATCTTCGTCGTCATCTTCGCTTTCGCTTGGGGAGTCCCATTCTGGGGGTACTACTGGGAAAGGTCCACCGACGTTATAGTTGGTCTGTGCACCGATCGCAGGCTCCTTGCCTTTGGTCGAAGTCTTCTTCCGGTCCTTCGGGGGATCTGCTTTTCGGACTATCCTCACAGCTCGTTCGTCGTCACCTAGTGCGAGCCATTCCAACTTCAGTTGCGGGTGGTGGGAGATAGCGTCAACTATGAAACGGCGCGTTTCGCGCATGACCGAGAGACAGGTGTCCTCCGTTCTGAATGAGATGAGCTGTAGTGCGCGAAGGTTCATAAGGCCAGCTATGTTCTGGATGAAAGTGTGCTGCGTATTGTTAGCTAACTTCAGCTGAGACATAAGTTGATTGCCATGAGTGAATGATTCTTACAATCGCACGCATTCCCATGATTACCGCTAGCTCTTCAAGCACTTTTCCTCGTCTGCAAATAAGATGGACCGTTTTCTCGTCCACATCCCAAGAGTTGTCGGCTTGATTTTTGATCATAAGTCGCTGAAGAGAGTGTAAATCTGTACCGGAATTAGCATCTTGGACACACTTAGAATCGAGGGGGGCAGATAAGGCCTGATGTATGAGCTCACATGCCCCCTGGCCAGCTCCATAAGATGGACACTGAACAAATGAGCAAGCGACTCTGGGAAATACATACGCTTCCTCAAGACAAATTTCCGGATTTGTTCAATAGTCGTTCCCGGGTTCGGAGCGAAACTCTCTGGCTTATACTTGGGCGAACGCTGAAGCATGAATACCTCCTCAACGCAGCTAAGCTCCGAAACTAGTTGCAGAAACTGCAGACAGACGTCATCTGTATAAACCTTTCGCAATGGAAGGGGCTTTAGCTTGTTCTCCTTCATCATCAATGCCCAGAACCTTTTTTGCTCGCCAACATTCAGTAGGGTAACTCGATTTAGTGTGTGAAGATCTATGGCTTTCCCTAAGATCGAAGCCTTGATCGGTACGAGATGAATGCTGAGGGAATGGAGGCCGATGCCTCTCGTGGCTCGTGCGTACCTACTAGCATTCTGGAGCTGTTCCTTGTCGATCGCAGTCGGGTCTGTTTGGTTCATGGCATCGTTAAACTCTGCCCTCGCGACCTTCATGCTCTGCCTCACATCCTTAATTTCATTACTGAAGGAAGCTAGGCAGCCTGAAATTTCTGTCATACGACCCTTCAATTCTTCAGGGGTAAGCTCTCCAGCAGATTGGTGCAACTCCTTCGTAAGAGCGTCAGCATACTTATCTAGTTTAAGACAGAAGCGTTCAAATTTGCGCAAGTTACGGAGTTGGGCACGAATTGTTTTCGCAGCTATACCAGAATAAACAGTGCTTACTTCTGTTGTGCCATCCACTTCCTTTGATGGCGTGGCATCCGTTGTAACTGTGTCGACTACCGGCTGGGGCTCGACAACGAGCTGTTCTTCGGGAGCTACGATGTCGATATCATCCGGGTTCACATCAAATGCGGTGTTCTTCGCCTTAGCTGCACATTCTTTCTCTCCGTTACTAGGCACCTTCTTCTCGTCCGCATCGCCATCCAAAGTTAAGCTCGGCTCAACTTTTGCTGAAGATGAATGCATTTCGTCGTTAGTAGGGTCCTCCGGAATCAATGAGGCAACATTGGCCTTGGCCTCCTCGGAAATTACATATTTCTTCGCCGCCTCTGCAATCGTGTCTAAGGCATTCTGCTGATCTTGATAGGTAAAATCGCTGGTGCCATTGACGCGGGTCGCCATGCTTCGGAAGTGAGCGTTCAGACAATCAATGAACTGTTGACCTGCGCAGGAAATTGGCTGTTCGTGGGACTCTTCCTCTTTCTTCTCCACCTTAGGCACGCGGAAGTCCCTTGCTTGAAATTGCTCTAACTCGAATATGCGTCCCAACACGGATTCCTGTGCTTTCCGTTCTTCCTGAGCTCGAAATACCTTTGCTGGCCCATTATTATCGAAGTTGGTGTTCATGGATAGAGGGACCACTTGAAATTCATCATCCTCCGAGTCATCCAGCTCCGCATCCGCGGGTGGTTTTCTCGCTTGCAACGCGAGAGAGTCGGATAAAGATAACTTCATCTTTCGTAGTGTCGAGGAAGAATTGCGTACGCAGATCTTGATTTCTGTTATTATATCAAGGTTGTCAATGTCAAGAACACTGAGGCTTTCCAGATTTCGGAAGCCGGAAATCGTAGGGGGATCCTTAGTATCACGAGGCCTCTTCGAAGCTCTACTTTTCCAAGAAGGCTTTACAGCCGGCGATGAAGACAGTAAAGCGGGAGGACCACCGTAAATCGCAACGGGGTCGAGAGGGCTGGTATTGGAATTAACCCATTGCATGGCTGGTGTGCTTCCTGAATATTCAGGGTACTGCGGACTGGAGTACGGAAGCGGCGGAGGCGCTTCGTAAAGCGAAGGACCGGCCTGTAAGCGGAGATGAAGGTGCCTCAAGGACTTGATGTTATGCAGTTGCTTGAAAATAGGTCTGCTTAGCTCGACTCTGATATTCCATCGGAAGGTGTCGAGCGATTGGGCTTTTCGCAGGGTGAGAAGTAACAAGGTATTCATGAACTTCCCACAGCTGACAGTAGCGAGATATGGCTTGTAAGCCGCTTCAGCTCTCTCACCAACACTGAGTGTATCCAGCGAGATTTCCCTCAGATGCTTGGCGTAGTTGTAGTCGCTCGTGGCAAAGGTAGATAGGCCGCCCGCGAGGCCATCGATTGGAGAATCGAAATATGGGTCATCCTCATCGGGGAAGACAATGTGGAAATTGCGATATAATTGGGCGGCGGCGAGGTCACGGAAACGCTGGCAGACGAGCGAGAGACAGATCCAGTCGCATTGAAGGCACTGCAAAGCATTTGTTAGCCATTAATCCCGTAAATATTAAGAGCTTGACCTGGTCGTCAATCACGGGCTAGAACGCACATGGCTACATATCTCTTTCAGAATCTCGTCGGGCAAATCAAGAATATTGGATATCTTGCAGGACGCCTTAGGAGATGTATTGGCGCCAAGCTCCATGATGGCTACTTGATGAGCCAAAGGCCCGTAACTGTGTGCGCTATATGAGTCTTTAGAAAGGGAAAACGAGTTGAGGAAGACAGCTTGATTCGCCAATAATAGTCCCTGTACTCAGCCGTGATCGCGGATGTGCGGCCCTTGAGAGCAGTCATGCGACGAAGGACTACTGGATTGAATCAATGCACCACCAGTCTCGGGCCGAACAATGTCATAAAGTGAGTTATTCGGGTGGACGTTGGAGTACTGATTGCATCTGATCTGGCATTGATTATAGAACAATGCGCGTACTGAATCCACCGTCTTTCGAGTTGGCGATGTGAAGGAAGGGAGATGGAGATGGAGGATGATGCGGTACGAAGAATATGCAAGGATGAACAAGTAGGAATGTACGGAAAGTGGGTGGGTGAGGGCCGTGCAGGTACCTAACAGGCAACTACTCGGCCTGCCTCAGCTTGCTTAGTTGTAGCTACCTGCTCTTGGTATAAGGCGAGGCAAAGAGGTCAGAGGGAGGACCGAAGATGATACTATTGTCCAGTCAATCCATTCACCATTCCTTAATCGACAAATCTGGGGCTATCTACCCCACCAGTGCAACGGGCTGAACGGCTTGACGGGAGGGCTACGGCATGGAGTAACTCAGGTACGTATCATTGGCGAGTGGGGTAGACTCGGCAACGATCATGGATCATGTAACCAGATGAACTTGAATCATGGAATTGGGATTTGAAGAGAAGGAGCATTTTTGTTAACGTTGATAGTAAAGTACATGTAAGGTCCAAAGCTCATACATTAAGTACCCAACTTGGCATCTCGAGGTCACTGGAGTAATCCCACCTACACTAAGTCGAATTCCAACCTTGGAAGGCTTCACATGCGTGGAAAGACCCTTAACGACCCCATGCGCTACTGCAGCAACCTGGACCTTGCCAATTTGGTCCACGATGTGTCTCGAATCCCTCGAGGAAAACCCTGACGAACTTGAACAAAGAACAACACATATCAATTACATGTATATATAGACGTTCGTGCACCCTCGAGCGTCACAGCCTCGGTTCCAATTTGATTCGAGGTTGCAAGAACGTTGCCGACTGATAACTCCATAGCAATTGGTAAGTAGCGTCAGGCAGAGTATTCCATAGTGGATGCGAAGTATGGATACATCAGCGCATCTTCAACTGGTCTTACATTCATCGACACCACCTATTCCCAAACTAGAAGACCGAGTAGCCAGATTTGAGACATTCATTAGCGGTTCGTTGATAAAATGTTAATTATTAGACCGTTCGTTACCTTACGTCGACTCCGCCCGGATTAGATTTCGAGAAAGCGATCTCTGTCCCTTTAAATTCGAGCCTTATCTTTTCAAAGAGAAACTTGGGATATATCCATACCAATCGCTTATATGTCTATGCCCGTTAGGTTTGTTCGTTAGCTACCTGAAGCAGGTTTACTTCGGTGATGGAGGAAATTGAAAACCCCCATCTGAAAAAAAATCCCGATTTCTTGGGAACCCCGGCAAGAGGGCGTTAAGCCTATTGGTACGAGCCTATTGCGAATAGTGCCGTCATTTCAACCGTTTTGGTTAGTACCTGCTTAAAAGTCCTGTACATAATTAGCGGCGAGGGGCCGGAGGATCGTCGCTCTCCGCTTTCACAGGGCTGTGCCTAGCGCTGCGCCGCTCCGCCTCCAAATCCTCAAACCTATCATCACACCTGTTATCACGACAACATACAACCTCTCCTTACCTACCTACGTATTCGCATTTGGTTGAGTCTACTTTGTTCCTTGTACTACTATCTCAACCAGATTGTTATTTGTTTTCGATTCGTTTTTATCATCCACGTCTAGTACTATCTTGTTGATGTCAGCGCATCTTCAACTTACTTTCCACACGTCCTCATAGGCTGAAGTGAATTGCTCCATTCAACCGCTTAATAATTTCATGATATAGCTAAACCCTCTACTTTCGATATGGCAGACGTCGAAGAACCCAAATTCAATTCCCTTGCGGAGCGTATCGCAGCTCTGAATCAACAGAAGAACTTTACGGCTCCTCCATCTACAAAACGACCTCCTCCGCCTCCTCCTCCGGGGGCTGGCAAATCTCCGTCGCACGTCTCAGCTCCCAAAACGAACGGTGCCGTCTCGTCACAAAGTCCTAATCTACCTGCTCGACCGCAAAGACAACCTCCACCAAGTCTACCGCGACGGACCAATACCTCGGAATCAGCTGTCGAACCACCTCCAAGTCTACCAGGGCGCGATGCGCCACCGCCGCTCCCGAATCGCAAGAACTCCGCCCAGCAATCTCCTGCATTGCCCGCCCGCAGACCGTCAGCACAACAATTGCACAACAGGAGAGGGTCCAACTCGTCCGAGGTATCCCATATTTCCACGCTTTCGAACCTCTCGTTGAATCCGGTTTCCTCTCGCACAAGCACAACGTCCACCGAAACGCAGCCTACGCGGAAAGTCCTCGCTCCCACACTCGACCAGGCGAAATTACCGCCTCTTCCTCCATCAAGAAAAGAGAGGGAGGCGCGAGAAGCTAGAGAAGCTGCAGAAAAGGGGGCCACGGAGGTGATCAAGGCACCTCTTCTCTCAGCGCGATCTGCTCCGGCAGTACCCCAATCGCGACCTGGCTTGCCGCCCAGGTTACCTTCTAGACCTAACAACTCGTCTGCACATTCGCAAGTCGATGAGAATCCTACCGTAACTCCACGCCGTCTCCCACCCCCACCATCAGCATTCGTACGTCCGGCGACCACATTTGAATCTACCCGGAGACCCGACGTACCTGGCTCAAGACCTGGTCCGAGACCAAGCAGTGAAGCCCCACCACCAGTTCCTATCAGCTCGCGGCCGACATTTTCCCAAATCGATGCAGTCGTTGAGCGCAAAAGTACTAGTTGTCTACTTTGCCGAGACTTCTCGGGTCCAGATAATGTAGCTGCACAGTACCCCAGTCATTCGCTTCCGAGACATGACCCAGTGGGCTATCTAGCCAATGTTCTCTGTGGTCCATTTCCATCAGCGACTGATAAAGCGCGAGCCATATTCACATGGTGCCATCATAATATTGCTTACAACGTGGAGGAATTCTTCGGAAAGTGTATCAAGGGCAGGAGCGTAGAGGAAACAATATTTCATGGCAAGGCTGTTTGCCAGGGTTATGCGGAAGTATACCAGGCCATTGCTCAGCGAGCCGGGTTGCAGTGCATCGTAATCGGTGGTCACGGGAAGGGCTATGGCTACAAACCTCTCAGGAGCGGCGAACCGCCCCCGCCGAGGGATCCTTCTGGCCGTACGTATAATTCCAATCCTATCTCATTCAAGACATACCTATATAATCTTGTCGTTACTAACTTTCAACGCCACAGATGCTTGGAACGCAGTTTGCATAGACAATGGAGAATGGAAACTGCTAGATGCTTGCTGGGGTGCCGGCTCGGTAGGTGACCAGCAATATCATAAGCAGTTCAAACCTCAGATGTTCTGCTTGAGCAACGACTTGTTCGGGCTCAAGCATTTCCCCCAGGACGACCGGTATTTCTTCCGAAATGATGGCCGCATCCTGACCTGGGAAGAGTATATCGTTGGGCCGACTAAGGGTGAAAAGGCCGACTTTTTTGGTACGGACGAAGGCATCTCCGAGTTCACGTTCAGCCCCGCCGAGAAGCACATCCCCGTATACAGCGGCGAGGTGGTGCGGTTCCAGTTTTCCAAGGTCTGCGAGCACTGGATCCCCGAGCGACACGGGAGGGGCAAAAGCTATCTGCTCCTGATGAAGATCCATGGGATGGACGGTAGGAAGGAGGATTTGGTGCCGTTAGAGACAGATGGGTTCTGGTGGTGGACAGATATCTCAGCGAGAGACTTGGGAGCGCCAGGCCAGACCATCTTCCTCTATGGGCTGACGACACTCAATAATAAAGACGCTAGAGGCGTCACCAAGGAGGAGTATTACCGAACAAAGAGCAGTGGTGGTTATAGCATGAGTTGGGCGATTTATGCAAAGTGGGAACTGGTATAGAAGTAATATTGAGAAAGGTACGGGGCGAGAGGCAGAACTAATGAGTGGTATACCCGGAAATATTAGATGTGTATTTCAAACGCAATGCCCATTTGGCCGCTTGTTTTATTAGGTCTTTTCGCAATTAGAATTCCGAAGATTTGCACAATAAAACTGAACCAGAATACAAGGTCATAAAATGGAAAGGCGTGGGAATGAGCTCTTTATATTTAAGCTCCGCCCAATTGTATGATATTACTGGCAATTCACGAGTCATTCATGGCGAGCCTCATATTCTAGGTTCACTTCGAGTATTGTCCTGACATGTCAACTAGAGGTTGTCTTCCAATCCTTAAGTAATTCTGCGGTTGACCCACGATGGGAAGGTTATACAATACAAACTGAACACGAACTAAGTATCATTGGTCAAGTAAATAAATGAATTGACCTTTGTCGTCGCAACCTATACATTTTCCCATGAGAATGCTCTAACGTTTGAACCACTAATTGGAAGTAAATACAGTCAGTACAGGTACATAGAGATGCCGGAGCTTAGGGGCCAGATCTATGGTTATAAGTGGGGCTACACGGAGTTGAGACGCGTGTCGGGCCCTGAAGCGGGCATTGCCTCCGGATTTTCTACATATTGAGGGGCAGCATTGAAACTGACGTCAAGGTTGTATTTTCCTATATCTCGATGTGTTTAGCAGGTCTCTCAGAACGCGGAGAAAGCATTCAATGGGTCCAACAGAGGTCGAAATGTCTCTGCTCTTCGGATTTACGAGGAGGCCGAATTCGGCTTGCGAGAATCCGTTAGTCAGCACAGCTAAGCTCTGAAAGTCGCGGGTCTTGGCAAAGTAAAACTCCGGCTATGTCGCTCCTTCCGATCCAACAGAACACATTCATTTCCTTGAAGCATTGTGTGCCCTTCAAAAGTCCAATTGAACCGGAACGAGCTCTAGGAGAAGAGCGAAATTTCGTTGAATCCACTATGGGTAGAACACGCTTCAATTGCTGGGGCATACTGCTCTTTCTAGGCTTTACTTTCGCAGCTAGCGTGACAGCTAGGGATAGCTCCGGGAGCACGTCGCGTGCCTCCTTGAGCCTAGATGAATTGGACGAAAAGCTTCAGGTACACACTTCCTAGACGCAATACTTAACTTCATCCTAATTCCGAGTGTTAGACCTGTTCAATCGTGCAAGAGCTTAATGCGGAGAAGCTCGCAGACGGTTCCGAAGCATCGACTTTGACCTCACAGATATTCGCTGTCTTGTTCCCCGGTAGCCCCGCTGTGAATGCCCTCCTCGCGACTCTCTACATCTCGGGGCCGCCCAATTTCCTGTTAGCACTATGTCCGCCCAATATCGATCCTTCGTCGCTGTCCATCATGGTGGCATTCGCCGTGGGTGGCCTGCTTGGCGACACGCTCTTCCATCTACTGCCCGAGATCTTCCTCGGTGAGGACAGCCCCGAACATGTACGATTCGTCCTTGTCGAACCCAACAGGAACCTGCTCTTGGGCGTTGCTATTATGGTCGGCTTCATGACGTTTGTAGCTATGGACAAGGGACTGCGAATAGCAACGGGCGGGGAAGGGCACGAGCATAGCCAAGGGGGCCACTCTCATGATACACCAGCGCAGACCAAAGCTACTTCGACCTCCGTAGAGGTTTCGAATGCGGAAGTTACAAACCGCAAGAAGGGTGATCAAGACAAGGGCCAAGTCCCTGAACAGGAGAGCGAGAAGGAGATTAACCCCAGTGTCAGGCTAGGAGGCTATCTCAACCTGATGTGAGTCCCCGAGTCCCCGCAAAGCCAGCTTTCGTATGTCTACTAACTCTGACGAAGTGCCGATTTCACACACAATATTACGGATGGGCTCGCCATGTCGGCCTCTTTCTATGCGTCGCCTACCATTGGCGCCACCACTACGGTAGCTGTGTTCTTCCACGAGATTCCCCATGAAGGTAGGCCTCTATTCTCCCAAACGGATTCATCGCGAATGCTGATTTTGTCTAGTCGGTGATTTTGCTCTGCTTGTACAGTCTGGTTTCTCGAAACGTGCTGCAATGGGAGCTCAATTCGTCACAGCCCTAGGAGCTCTCCTGGGAACGTTGATTGGCATCGCTGTCCAAGAATTTGGTGGCGGCAATTCGGATGGCAGTGGAATTGGAATGACTGAAGGTATCTGGGGTACTAGTCTCACGTACGGTGATCTATTGCTCCCTTTCACCGCCGGCACTTTCTTGTATGTCGGGACTGTAGCTGTAATCCCAGAGCTACTAGAGACCGGCCCTAACAAGGCCCTGGAGCTTCGCAAGATGCTCGTACAGTTTGCGGCTATCGCATTGGGGGCTGGAATTATGCTTTACATTTCATGGGATTAAGCATTAGATCTGGCGGCATAGAGGGGTTGGTTTTAGGAGGGCATCTTGCATTAGATGAGTTGGTGAACTTATAGAACATATTTGCTTACTACAGGGGTAAGTGAGGAGAGGAGGATTACTATGTTTCCCTCCTTGTCAGCACCTTCAACCCCCACTCTAAGAGGGTAGAGCTTCAAATTTTCTTGACGATGAGGACGAGCTGAACTACCTGACTTTACAAAGGTCAAAAGGGGTCCATCAGCAGACTTTTTGATTGCCTAAGATATCCGTTAGAAGCCGTAGTGAAGTGGGGACCATCCACTCGCTAAAATGAGACGCGAGATGCCAAGAAGATCTAGTATCACAACCCGTTCCTGCATTTGCCAGTGCCGTTTCGACATGTGTGAATGGTTCTGGACCTCAAGATTTACGTAAGGTAGGTATATTATCAGACCAGTCCACGTGGTTTCAGAAACATCTGAAAACATCAATAGATGATTATGTCGTATTGACATGTAATACCCGAGATGAAATGCAGGCCATCTGACATCAAGATCAAACCACAGCTATATACCGATACATAATGGAAATATCAAACTCGTAATATAGCATTTAGTTGTTACAAAGAGAAGGGCCGCAGCCTCCACATCACAATGGTCTGAGCGAGGGAGCACCACGTTTTCACTTCTCCCTTGGCTGGTTGGTTGGTTCGTTGGTTGGTACAACTCGTCAACAAGGTGTTGGATCCCGTACCTAAGCTTCACATGAAAATAGTGGAGAGCCGAGATCGGACCCTAAGCCTAAAGGGCGACGGTATCGATTTCCGATCTTAGATTTTATACTGTACATGTTGCCAGCAAGCCAAAAGGCAACGACACCGTACGTCGCACACAGTTTAATACCATCCTCCCCACCACCACCCTGCACCATATACCCCAAGATCGCGTATACTTGCTTTTAGAGAACAGCATTTCTAGGATCCTTATGACTCTTCGGCCGTTGTAATGCCCTTTCCACGGCAGAACCCAGTTGCCTATTATGTACCCCTTTGTTAGGGAATTGTGGTCCAATGCTGCTTTAATTGTCTTAATGGCGAAGCTTTACGTACAAGTATATCTCGATCACGCCTTCCAGTTGCTAGAGAAACATCATCCAACCAAATATGGCATCATGTCTCACTTCGTGGCCGTCTTCTGGAGGGTATACTCCGTTAAGGTACGCTTGGCATATAGGTACATTTATAGCTAAAGAAACAAAAGTTGCCTAGAAATCTATTCTCTAATTCTATAAATGGCATCATTAAAGTTGTAGTAGCTCATCGCATTATTCAGGAGACGATTCATCGATGACTCTTCGATCGAAATAAGTTGGTGTCTTTTCTTCCCAATTAAGTAATTGACATGTCTTATGGTGGGATGCGATAGGTTGGTGATTTAGGTTTTTAGCGAGCTAGCTAGCGCATGTCAAAAATCTCCGGGTGTGAAGGGCGCGCGTACAAATAGGATGTCAATGCTATATTACGTTAGGTAAGTTAAGGTGGATCCCAGCACCCCCCGGACCGGTCAACTTTGAGCTGTTTATTTTGGGGCTAGGTGCTACGGGGCCTCAGGGGCTTGGAAGCTGACGGAGGTTGTCCCCGGGGATCGTTGACGACCTTTTGCCTTCTCCGTCTGCAATTCCCGTTGTCCTCCCAAAGTCAAAGGCCGAATGCGGTGTTCCCGCGAGCCGCATGACAGCCCATAGTCGATATGTCACTGGCGGATTTAACGTCAAGGGACTTCTTACTACTCGACTATTGTATACATGTAGTCTTAGAGCTTGATAGCGCGCATTGAAAGGCGCAGGCTTCGCGAAGACTCGAATTCCCATTGCGTTGGCTCCACTATCTAGATCATTTGTAACTTTTTACGTACGATTATTGGATACCCTTCCTTTGGAGGTAAGGCTTCGAGATGGTCACCTTTAGAGGTCAAGCGCAATCCAAAGTTTTGTAAGTCTGCCCCCTCAGACCCAGACTCCAAATCACAATGCATGCCAGTTGACAAGTTGATTGTACTCCTGCAATGGTGCGATAACCCCTGTCCCAGGGCAAATCCGCTTCCATGTCAGGCCACCAGGGCTTCCAACCTTCAAAAGGCGTGAAGGGCGGGACAATCCAATACTCCTTACGTCAGAAACGGAAGTCACTTCTGTCGAACTCTTCTTAATAATACATTCGAGTTTACCAAACAACATAAACATTTCGCTTTTCTTTATCAAGAATGACTCAGTAAACTCCTCGGGTATAATTCTAGACAGACTCGTTGGTTCTTTGTCTTTACGAGCTACAATTATATAAGTCGTTTGGCTCCTGTCACTATATACATAGTTTGGGGGCTGCAGCAAATTATTAATATCATAACGTCGTATCCCCTATTCACCACGGCGCCTACGCACATCATATACCGAGGTTTGACGGCGAGGTTCAAGCTATACTCACATTTCACACGATTCCATATTATCGTCTCATTATCGTGTGGCGTTCACGAATACCATCAGCACTTATAACTTGTCCCGACCCCGCAGATTAAGATAGGCGCTGGTACCAACATACACCCTACTGCTAAAACCACAGATCCCCTGGTTCAAGCTTTAGCTGTTCAAGGTTCAGGTCGAACTCGCAAAATGTCACCGGCATCTTCAGAGTACAGCAAGGCCTTGTCGCTAGGCGGTTATGCTCGCAAATTGTCCATTGCTCCTAAACCCAGCATAAGCATTCACATCAACGACCACTATAACTCAAAAGTTTACACCACCGGCTCAGAAGTATCAGGACATGTTACTATCAACTCCCAAACCGATATGAGGTTCGACAGTATCCAAGTCGTGTTACTCGGTACCAGCAAAACTCGAATAGATGCCGTCAATATTCCGCAGGCAACGTCTCATACCTTCTTAAAACTCGTCATGCCCATCCCGGAATCGTCTTATCCGGTCCCGCGCGTTTTTGAGGTGGGTATAACTTACACGGTACCGTTCACCTTCGTCATTCCCAGCACTCTCACGCTCAACGCATGTAACCACCAAGTTGCCAACGGCTCTGTGCAAGAGCATCACGTACGGCTACCACCTACGGTCGGTTCCTGGGAGAAGGATGACTTCGCGCCTAATATGAGCCGTGTACAATACATGATCAAGGCAAGGGTGCATAGAGAAGACATAGCCGATGAAGTCCCGATAAAAATCATGGAAACTGGGAAGGAAATCAAGGTTCTCCCCGCGGTTGCGGAGGATGCCCCGTTGAACATCACCAGACACGATGATTTATATACCATGTCGAAGAGCAAGACGCTGCGAAGGACGATTATATCGCCGAAGTCAGGCAGGGCGACCATCACGGCAACGCAACCCCCTGCAGCTATGCTGAGCCCTGATGGACAGACAATTACCTCGACCACGGTACCGCTTAACCTTGAATTCGAACCGGCTTCCAGTGACGTGCGTCCTCCGAAAGTAACTGGTGTCACGTCAAAAGTTACGGCAGTGACGTACTTCAGCGCTGGTGGCATCAACCACTACCCCAATCTTAAAGACTGGCATCGAGCATTCGGAAACGAAGGTCGGGGCTCCTATTCAGGAACAACATCCGTAGTCGTCGGGCCTTTCGGGGAAGTAAGATGGGGTCGGCACTTAACAGCACAAGCGAGACGAGATTCCGGATACGGCAGTGAAAGCTCCTCATCATCAGACTCAGACCTACCTCCAAGGCCAACGCCCAAGAAGAAGAGCAAGGGATCCCTACCGTCTCCAATCCTCTACACAGCAAAAGTTAAAGTTCCTATCCAGATACCTGCGCAGAAGAAAGCGTTCGTGCCGACTTTCCACTCATGTATTACATCCCGCGTTTACGTCCTATCGTTGACAGTCACTCTGGTCTCCGGCAGTGCCAGCGCGCACGTTACGTTAGCCGTGCCACTGCAGATCGGCGTAAATGCCACGGACTTCCATCGGGATAGCGTGGAGCTGCCACCAAGCTTCGAAGAGGTTGAGGAAGCGGATGTGAACGAGTATTTGCGTCCTCGTGTTATGAGCGTGCCTACTGTTGAGTTTCACCAACGGGAAATTTTGCCCGGATATGCGGATTTAGATCGTCATAGACGGACAGTGGCTGCTCACTGAGCACACGATGACTTTCAACATTTTATTCGGATTACGTTCCTCTCTGCGGGATGGCACAACATAGGGGATTTGATACCACATTCGTTGGGGTACGGGTTTTGGGATCGAACATTCGGCAAGCTCGGCGTTTAAAATCGGAGATAATTGAGTTTCTAAATAGGGGTTCAAACAGATTGGAAGATGGTGGTATATACCCGGCTGTACTTACTTGCCTAGGTGTAGGTACCTATATTCTCTTCAGTCGGATGGTTTCTGGGAATGGATTTGGTATAGAAGATTTAAGTTCGAAAAGATCACAAGGTAACCCGGTTAACCTTCAACACGGGTCTATGGGTTACGGTTTAGAACTATACATTGAATAATGACATTTACTTCGTTCAGTCTGCTCGAATTAGTAACTACGGATCCGGCATAGCTTCTCGTCTCAGGGTACCTAGTTGGGAATAGCTATCACCTTCTGTCTCTATTTCGGTCTCAACTAGCGCAGCTCTTATTTTCAGTCACAAAGGTATTCGTACGTAGCTATAGTCATACAAGAGTAGCCAAAACCGTGGTCGCTTAGTCATTTCGGCCAACGCCTATTCAGCAATATTACATCTGATTACTATTCACCGAGGCTGCAAGTACAAGCGACATCTAGATTAGGCATCCAGATCACCCGAGGAGGCGGGAGCATACCCATCACGACCCTCCTTGCTTGCTCTAGAACATCGAGTCACCTATGATAGTGTAATAACCGATGTCGGGAGATAGTTAAATCGTTTTCTTCCCATAAGGCTAGGCGAGATGGTTCATGCGTAGCCACCTAAGCTGGGAGGATAATACGGGGCCACCTGAGATGCTAGTCGAGAGAGGACGCATCAGCATGTACACGATAGCCGTGACACCCATAGCTAAGTATTCCACGTTTACAGTATGCCGCATATGGCTAGAAAGGTTTGGAACACGGTCGCAGGTCTAGACCTGACTCACTATACTGACGATGGGAAGGTGACCAAGTGATTGCGTATAGTCGAAAGTGGGCGCATCACTACCTACCTAGCTTACCTGATAAAGATTCCGCAATTACTTAGGTACACCTAAGGTTAGGGGTACCTAACCTATTTAGTTGACTCAGTCTCGAAACAATTCTTGAATTATTTCTGGAGAAGCGAAAGTTGGAGTCTTGTCTGTATTATTGCAGCCTGCGGGAGATATTATCAGTCAATTTTCTTAAACCCCCCAAAAAGGGGAAGTCAGGGGTACCTACAGGCAGCGATGGTCTGCAAATATTCTAACCGGTCGCCGAGAAAGTATACCCACCGAAAATGACTAATGTTATATGAGATATTACGTCAGGCGGGTTCCATATTCTCTAAACAATTACTCGATTCCGAAGACATGCTCGGGTTGTTGTGTTGCCGTGCCTGGTAGCCTCCTGCTCGAATCGACTGAGGCGAAACATCATCTACCTATCTACCCCTAGGCAACTTAGAAAAGCGTGATACATGATGAGTGAAAAGTTGAGTACCTACCAGGTACCTAGGGTACTAGTAGATGTAAGTAACCCGAAATCCATGTAGATGTCGTCGGCTCTACATTTGGAATCATGCAAAATTCGTCTTGGAGTATACCACAGAGGCATGATGCTACGCGCAGATCTCAGGTCAAGTACACGTATGTGCGTCTGCCTTGAAAGCACGCTAGTTACCTTATCCTCTTTGCGAATGAGGTTTCCCCTTGGTCTGCAACTAACGAGTTCATTGGTCGGCGGATGTATTTGTAGGTAGGGTCTCTCTAGCCGGTGCCCAAATCGTGTAAGACACAAATTACTACGACCTCTGCCCAACACAGCCACCCTCAAGCCGTGTAGAGGCGTAGTTGCAGCATTGCCGCAACTGCTGAAAACTTGCATGCGGGATATTGGGCTGAAATGTTGGCATATTGATGCTCTTAGGCCTTCTCAGTCCCATTGGCCCCCGTCCAAAAAGTGATACGTTCCCATTGCCATCTGCGAACTCGTGTCCTTTCATCACTTCCAACTCTACATCAACCTTCTTCATAGCTATAGGTAACTTCTAAGACATAAAGATGTATGACAAGGTGGAGCTAATTCACGAGTAAGCTATAGATAACTGAGAGGGAGGACAACGCTGACGTGCATAGCAGTGGAGGCGAGGATCCTGAAGTTACCTTCTGCCATGACGGCTGCCGGTCGTCGATAAGGAAGTACTCAAACGTGAGTAGCTCAAGCTTAGTTCAAACGATATGCGATGCTAATGCGTGATAGGAACCTCAATTTCGAGTGGCCGATGAGGTATACATCCGATCGACTGCAATAACCGCACGGCAGGGACCGTATACAGTGTTGGAAGTTGAAAACAAGAAATATAAGCTCGGAGATTCGGAAGGGAATGCAATCCAGAATGGACACGCATTCGAGGAGGATGAGCTGGAGGAGAAGGACCCCTTTGAGTAGGCTCCGTAACTAACGGGCCCACGCGGAAAAAGGAGAATAGAATCACTGAAAGATGGACGTCTGAAGGATTGAGATCCGTCGGTACGGTATTTACCTCTGAGGTAGTTAGTGTGAACATATGAAGTCGCTGATCAAACCAGTCCGCTCATGTCGATCCCCGAGTCTTGCTCCAAGATTTTTTAGGAGCATGATTCGGTCAGGATAGTTCGGCGGCATACCATCTACTAACGTGGTTAAAATATCAATGGCACGGTTAAGATCCTCTATCGAACTGGTGCGCTGATCTAGGATACCAAGGCGATTTCCGAGGTTATTTGCTACCGAAGCATAATTGGGATGGCCAGGAGGTATGAGGCTGACTGCCGTGTTAAACGTGTCGAGGGCACGGTCAAGATCGCTCATCGAACCGACCCGCTCAAATCGATTTCCAAGCTGGATCCCAAGGTTGCTGAGTCGAGCTGCTAGGTCGGCAAGATTATCTTGGGCTGTGATATCTATTACCAAGTCGATAGAACGGTTGAGATCATCTATGGAATCGGTCCGCACAAAGCGATGGCCCAGCCGGAATCCGAGGCTATTCAAGAGGGTACCTCGATTGGGGTGATCTAGAGTTACGCCATTCAACGCCGTATCCAAGATATCGATGGCACTATTCAAATCTTCCATAGAGTCGGTGTGCTGGAATCGGAGACCGAGGAGGGTTCCAAGATCATTTAACCGTCCGCTTCGATCAGGCTGAGGCTACAAGTCTGGACGAAGGAGTATGCAAATACTCTGGTCTTGTTCGTATACGCCATTTTCTTTGCATGGAAAGCACCACAAGCTACACGTCCCAGCTCACGGGCGGGTGGCGAACTAGACCGGTTAACGGCATCTTGAGCAAGATAAGATGCTGACGACATATTATGGCTAGGCTCCGAGAGGTATATGGTGGCACGTAGGTATTATTCACGGAAGCAGCAGATGAGGGTGTGGGTGTAGACGTATCTAAAATATGTGATATGTGATGAAGCTGTTATGGTCACATGACCCCGAAAAGTTTCTCCGGATCTTCCTGTTTCCCCCCTTTCTTTTTATATGCGCCAGGTAAGAATTAACATGGACTCGGCAGTGCAGGTACGTTTAGGAATTCCAACATCTCATCCGGATATCAATTTAAACTCGCGATGTGGTTCTTCAAATACATAGGCATTCATTCGCTGTATGTTGGTTAACCAACACGTATATACATCGCGTAGAGGACGTCTATTCGACTCAAAATGTAACCGGCGGGCCCCAAATTTGAGATCCTCTATGAGATGAAGGCGGGTATAAATATCCCGCAGTCATTAGACACCGTCAATCTTACACATTTCAGCATTAGCCAAACGTCTCTTTGTTTCAGCTAGATATGTATGTAGTGTTTTCATGTAGTGTACTCCTTCTGGAGCAGCTTGGCGATGGTGTTTAGTCTAGAATTCAATGTCAGCATCCCTTTTCGAACCATCAACGTGCGTGAAAAGGTCAACTTACTGGATATTGCTGGTCCCTTCGTAAATAGCACCAATCTTGCTATCTCGCCAGTACTTCTCAGCAAGGCCTTCCCGGACGAAGCCCATACCTCCCATCCACTCGATGGCGAGGCCGCTGACACGACCCGCGACTTGCGAAGCATACAGCTTCGCCATTGCCGCGTCCCTCACAAAGTCCTCGCCGGCTTCCTTCTTCCTGGCTGCGTTATATACCAGCGCACGCGCGGCCGCGATCTCGGTGTACGATTGCGCGATTTGGTGCTGCATGCCCTGGAACTCACCGACCAGCTTTCCAAACTGCTTACGGTCGTTCCACACATACTTGACAGCGTTCTCCCAGGAGCCTAGCGCAAGACCTGTCATCTGGGCAGCGATACCGATGCGGCCCTCGTTTAGGAGGCCGATGGCGTACTTGTAGCCCTGGCCCTTCTCACCTAACAAGTTCTCCTTGGGAATTTCGACGTCGTCAAAGTTGATGGCACAGGTGCTACTAGCCTTGATGCCCAGCTTCTTCTCTTTCTTGGCGATCGAGAAGCCCTTGGTGTCCTTCTCGACGATGAAGGCAGTGATGCCCCGGTGCCCCTTGCTAGGATCCAGGTTCGCGAACACGATGAAGAAATTGGCCTCCATTGAGTTCGTAATCCACATCTTGCTGCCTGAGATCCGGTACCCGTCGGCCGTCTCGGTGGCTCGGGTTGCGAGCGCGAAGGCATCGGACCCCGAGACGGGCTCGCTGAGACAGAAGCTGCCGACGGTGTTGGTCGCGAGGGCTGGCAGGAAGCGCTTCTTGATGTCGTTGCTGCCCCACTTCAGAATAGCCGTGTTGACCAGTGTGTTGTGAACATCTACCATGACGCTCACGCTGGGATCAACGCGGGCTAATTCTTCAATTCCTACAATTGCCGCGGTGAAGTTCATGCCAGCGCCGCCAAACTCCTCGGGAATCTCTATTCCCATAAGCCCTTGCTCAAAGAGCTGCTCGACAAGCTCCGGGTCCATGTTCTCGGCCTCGTCCATGTCGCGGACCTTTGGTAATATGATATCATTGGCGAACTTTTGCACCGTCTCCTGCATCGCCGCCTCCGTCTCAGATAGGTGTGTTATAGGCGTAGGTGGGATGTCCGTTATATCTGTCATCCGGCGGGCTGTGGCAGATAAGGGTCTTAATCTGCAGACCGAGAGCATTAATACAAGCCATTGCGACGAGCAATTCAGTCGGAGAGACTCACTGTTGCGCATTGAATCTTTGCGCTGACCTACTACAACATCGGGGTGACAACGAGGCCCTGGAAGCTACACCAGAACCCCGCCGTAAGGCAGGCCGAAACAATCTCGCGATAGAAGACATGGTGGGGTGAAGTAGCGATTCGTATGTCAATGGGTATACAATCTCACAATTAGAAACTGCAGAGGGAAATTAGATGTTCTACAAAATTATGGAATATGAAGAAAAGTAGATTAGTTGTAAATAGGCGAGTAAGACAAGAAAGTGCTTCCCGTTTCGATGTTCCCCGGATTTGACCCTCCCTGACCGCCGAGCGGGATCGTTCTGCCGAGGATAGCCATGATCCAAGAGCCGTGGCTCGAAAACAACGAAATTGGAAAATGGGGAATCGCGCTGACGTCGATCAGCTGAACGAGTGTTCGGGGAGGCGAAATAACGAATCAGACGCTAGCTAGCTTCTCCGGGCGGCTGGGTGACATGTGAATGCTCAGGTGTACATAGGTACTTCTATTGAGACGGGGAGCGGAGTTGAATGGTGCCGGCCCGATATCACCTGACATTGAATTTTCGAATCTTGATTCAATTGATATTCGCTTAGCAGCATCGCATCGTGTGAAGCTTCCTATAGATTGAACAACTAGGCTTCGACATAGTAGCCGGGTACGTTCCACAATGGCTGCTCCGATATTAAGATACCTCTGGCCGTCGCTGGCGAAGCGGCCGGCTATAATACCAACCTCCCTCCCCAAATTACCTGTACGGTCATTCTCGACGACGCCGGCACCAAACGCGACCCTGAATCAAGTCCTACGAGTACGTCTCCTCGATTTTGTCTTCAACAAGCGAAGCAGTGCTCTACACTAGAATATTTTCTCACGAGGAATAAACAGGGATGCCGTAAACCCCAGCGTGCGCGCCACGCCGTCTCCCCAGCTTTGTCCGATCTGAAGTGTCCGCAGCAGAAGGGTGTATGCCTCAAAGTCGGCATCACGCGCCCCAAGAAGCCTAACTCAGGCGAGCGAAAGACCGCCCGTGTACGCCTTTCCAGTGGAAGGATGATTACAGCCTACATTCCTGGCGAGGGTCACAATATCCAGCAGCACTCTGTCGTCCTCGTTCGTGGCGGCCGAAGTCAGGATTGTCCCGGTGTGCGGTATCACTTAGTTCGTGGAGCATTGGATTTGGTAAGTTGACAACGGTTCCGTGCAATCCGGATAGGAGAGAGAGCTAGAGAAGAGGGGCAATTGGCTTGAAAGTACATTTGCTGATTGAAATATTTATCTAGGCCGGTGTCGCCAACCGCAAGTCGAGTCGAAGTAAATACGGAGCGAAGAAACCGAAGAAGGCATCAGTGGGCGCATAGAGTCAAAATGACAACCTTTAGCACGCTATCCGATTTATATGGCATGGTTTCTGAGGACTTTGAGCCAATAGAGGACTGAGGGGGTCAAACGACATGAACTGTACCTCTACACGATGCGATGTAAATCACTTCAGCATTTGCATTGCAGATGGCGCCATCATAAACTTGTATCTACAAACGAAGAAACCGATATCATCATTGAATTGATGAATCCATGGACGCCACCCCCCTTTGCCCCGGTCAATACCCCATTGAGCCTTTGGTGATGCGTTACGATAGACCGTCATTAAAACGATTAACGGCTACTTTACAATAAATTGTTTTCTTGACCCAAATTGTATCCCCTAGTCCTGCTGAGTCTCATAACCCGATGGCTTCTCGAGCCCGTTGACCTCGAAGTATCTTGCTGTGCCTAAAAATGTTTATTAGTAAGACCATACCCGGGAGGGTGGAAGATACTTTTAGAAAACATACAAGAATATCCTTTCCAGTCAAAGTTATCCTTAGGATTACAGTGACAGCGAAGATCTAATCGCGTCTGTTCGCCAGTGGGGCAGTGGGTAAAGGGTACGTGATAATATGCGATATCGTTGAAGAAGTGAATTTCTTCCTTCTTCAACAACAGAGAGGCAGCGATAGAATGCACTGGCGCATCTCCCCATCGCTCATAAAAGAAGCCGCCGTCCTGATCAAGAGACTCAAAGAAGTCGATATAGGCCTTGGATCGTAGCCATTCGAGATTGCCAACCTCGAAGTTAGACCACTGCAAAATGATTAGTTAAATCACTTATAATTTATCTATACGTTACTTACGAAGTGGCAGTGGTTGTAAGTCTCACCACCGTCATCACTCAAGAAGCCCATAGAGTTGTCCTTAGCGATGTGCTCGGGGTAATTCTTCATGAACTTCTTTACACTGTCCCAGAGGGTAGGGATAGTCTCAACGTATTCGTACAGACTAAGTACGAAACTGTACTTCTTCTTGTTCTCGGCCATGAAACGGAAGGGGTCGTAGTGAATGTCGCAGAAGAGCTCAATGCTGGGTTCGACTCTCCAGTACCATTCGTAGTTCATCATTAGTGGTTGGCGGAAGAAGAAGCCCGACTCGAAACGACACATGTGTCGGTAGCTGACGGAATCGCCATAGATGATCTTTCGCTGCGCCATATCCTCGCGAACCTTCCGTGCCTTGTCTTGATCAATGTGATCAGGGAACGACCAATGTTCATGGGGGATCTCGCCATAGTACGTTTTTCCAGAAACCAGAGAGCTCGTAACCTTTTTGAAAGTGGCATCGAATGGCTTATCGTTCAGGAAGACCCAGTCGTAATTATATCGGCGGTTGAAGCGATCCTCGACTTGTCGAATAGAGCGAGCAATTTCCCACACGTCGCTATTGCGGGCAAGACTGACGAAGGTAGCATTCATGCGAGGGCCGGGAGCTGTTCCCAAAAGCTCATCCCATCCTTGATCCGATGGTGTTAAGGCCATTGGGGCCTCGGCAAGGTCCGGGTGTTGCTTGGGAGATCCTGTGGCCGGCTTCGATGGCGAACTCTTCGTAGAACCTGGCGCATTCTTGGTGGAGTCGTCTGACTTGCTTCCACTTCCACTTCCACCTTTACTTCCACTACCCCAACTAGAAGATACTTGGCTGCCATCGCTTCCTGATTTTTCGGAGGTCGTGGATGATGAGCCTTTACCGACTCCAAATGTCGAGGGTTTCAGCTGTTGTACTCCTTCATACGAGGAGTGAGATACGAAATAGAGGACTGCAAGAAACTATAGTTATTGTCATCATAATTAGCGGCCTAGATTCGTACTATTCAAGCGTGATGCAGGAGGGTTTGGGATAGCTTACGAAGAAGGCGAAGAGAATGTATCTCACGATGCGCGCGCTGCCGGCGGCCATGATGGCGAATCTAGAGTGACGGGTCGTTCACCGTCAAAAGTTGCCGTTCGAGGGAGACAGCTGAATGTATATTGGACTAGAAAGTTTCGCCGGCCGGAAGCGTGGCGGGGACCTCCAAAGGGGGGAACTTTCTTTGCCTAGTGCTGCACGAATTGAACAAAGGAGGCTGCAGGTGTTAAGTCATCACCGAAAGCTCAATGTAACTGACTCGACTTCTCATACCCGAGCCAGGTTTCGACGTGAACTACTAAGGGAGCGCAAGAAGAGAAGGTAAAAGAATAAATAAAACAACAAGATGGTTTTAGAATAGGTAATGGAGGATGTGAATACGAAGTAGTGACCAGATAGGGAAGTGGATTAGGGGTAGGTACAAGTACAGGGCTGTACGCACAACGGCTGCGAGCATTTACAGGGTTCGAAGTTGGCTTGAGTCGAAATGGGAAAACGGAGACGACTGATTAAAATTTCGATTGAATGGATCGACGCGTCAGTGAGAAAGTGGGCAGGTCCCAAATCACCCCCCTGCCCGCCTGTACACCCTGTACTTCGTACCTATTTGCCCCACCCTTTAGGTACGGATATTAGGTGCATCTGGACTTGTGGGCCCCTTCCGTATCAAAGTGTCCTGCGCTTGGTATGCCGTAGTCCGCCCCGGCCCCGTCGCCAGCTCTTCGCACCTCATGCTCTATCTCACGATTTGGTACGTCATATATCGGCGACATGCGATTCTTTATTAATCGGTAGCTTGTTTTCCTCTTCAGCATTTATTATTATTACTATTTCAAGAGACAAATTTGGCCGCATCTGCTGTGGCACGATTATGGAGAATAAGTTTAATGCCTTGGGTAACCTGTCGAGTTTGCTCGAAACGCTGGTCTGGATGCAGTATTCCGCCGTCATATCAATTTGGCTCAGCTTAGATACACTAGATCCCTTAGGTACCTATCCATGGAAGCTGTGCCGTGCCGTACATGTCTAGGCCCCGACTCCTTTAGGTATTTACCTTTGTTAGACTTGGGCATTTGATCTACGTATCGCATACATTTCTAGTTTCTATTGTACCTATTAAGATACCCATTTCTGTATCGTATGGATTCTCTTGGGAACTTTTCTAGCCTATCGTTAGTCCGGTGGAACCGTCCAAAAGCCAACGCTGACGTACTTCGCTACGTAGTAAATACGTACGCACTAGAAAAATGAGCTAACATCCTCTAAAGATATATTAGTTATAGGTATTTTTTTTTTCCAAACAGATAACCATTGGGAGGTGTTTCAGTTCTGGATCCCATTGTACAAGTTAGTCAAATGAGAAGCTCTCACCAGGTACTCCGTACAAGCTGGTGTACCTTAGGTAGGTATGATTTTAATGTTAGACAACTGACTTAATTGTAGATGCCTGAGACATGAGACGGGATAGTGTAGATTGTAGTAGGTATTACCTCATGTGCACCATATGAATTTTGAATCACAACCTCCCTGGAAGTGAATGGGATTATGTCCGTTGGTAAGAGCTATCTAGCTACATGTACGTACATATGATATGTACCAGTAAGTACTTGATCTTTATGTGCGTAAAGCATGGGCCCCAGCCGCAGGTGCACTGCAATCGGCTATGTACATAGTGCGCTTTTGAACATATCACGTGGTTCGGGTGCGCATTAACCCCCAGCCCCGCTGCCACCTCTTTGAACTGATTGGCCCAATCCTTCCTTGGATCGATGCCCATCCTTCAATTCCACCAAATTGCTGGCCGCCGAACATTTCGCCATCTGCTATGTCAATCATCTTGATAGGAGTTGACGACATTCTCTTCGGCCAAGTCTATTCCGGTGTCTTCTCTCCCGCCGCAGCGATTTTATTATATTTTTATCACACTGTTCTGCCACTTGTGCACTGATCGCTTCTCGGCTTGAAGCTTTATCCAAGTATTTCATCACAGCATCATTGTCGTCCTGATCGAAGTGCCCCTCCGCCTTCACTTGCTTTCATTTCCACATCATGATCCAGCAAGCCTTTTCGTCCGTGATCTACCAGGTTTTCCACTTCTCTTAGCTGTGAGTACCGAGACAGTTTCTTCTGCACAATCCGTCTCTCCCTCCCATTATTCTTCTACCTCAAAATCTCGCACCTCAGGCTTTTTTGCGCATTCAACCTTTTCCAAAAGGTCTGCCTAAGTGGAGACCCTTCAAGATCTTGTGTATGCGCCCTTGGCATCCATTGTCTTCATTTCCGCGTTGACATAACTTGATATTTCCTCTTTCCTTACACATCTGATACCCTAACTCCTTTCCCCGGCCTTCGCAACTGGTTGAGGCTAGCAAGCAAAATATCGACAACAACTGCGGTACTGACCAGCTTTACCAGTTTTTTTCATCTTAACACAACAAACTACTTAACCGCATTCCGTAGTTGAGGCAAGTTTGCGAGCAGTACCGAGCTCGCATTTCTTACCATGGCCTTCAACGCGAGTTCTTCGCGCCATGATACGGCGGCCCCTGGTTTTGGCCAGGCTTACGACCCCTTCGCCGACCTCTCACGAAATGCTGACGACATCGACGAAGCTCTAGACTTCGAGGATACATATGACGGATTGGGCGACCAATTGGATGAGACAGACGACGCTTTCAATGACGACACCTTTGGTGGTGGTGATTCTGCTGGAGTGTCGCGTGCGCCAGTTGGCAAGGATTTTGATTTCTTCGGTCAAACTGCTAAAGTCGCGAATGCCATTGAGGAGGAGCATCAGCGCTTTAACCGCCAGCAACCGGTCCCGAAGGCAACCCAAGTTACTTCGCAACAGAACTACGGCTCGGGATACGCGTATCAATCTGCACCCAAACCCGCTAGAAGTGGCTATGAGAAGTACCAAGCCTCCGAACCGATCTCAGACTTGCAGGTTGACGCCTCAATATGGGGAGTTCAGCCGAAGAAACCGGCTGCTCCGGCAGCAACTTCTCAACCCCAGCCGACAGCACCGCCAGCCGGCCGAAAGATGATGAGTCTGGAGGAGGTCGAAGCGGCCATGCGAGCTCAGTCAAAAGCTTCTGCTGCTCAAGCTCAACAGCCACCCCAGCCGCAGCCCGCTCCTAGAGCTGCCCCCGAGCCTCAGATTCCGTTCCAGCATGCTCATTATCATCAGGAGTCGGTGGACTATCGTCAGCACCAGGCTTTTTACCCTGTCGACAACCACCAAGCTGCTCAAGGGGTAACTCACGGACATCCCATCGCAATTTTGCAGCGTCCCTCTTCGAAGCACACCCCATCTGGCGGACCTAGTATACCCAGCCCTTTACCCCAACAGCCTCAGCCGTCTCCCATGGGATCGTCTATTATGGGATATCCAACTCAGATATTACAGAATCCCAACCGTTTTCCGGGTGAGGTTAATAGGATGAACGTACCGACACATCCAACACATCGATCGCAGGAGTCATTCTCTCGTCAGCACCATGTCAGCACGAACCAACCGCACCTCCCGCACTTGAGTGAACAAGAGAAGGCATCATTTCTCGAAGCTGAGGCGAGACGAGCCAAGCGTAATCACAAGATCCACGTCCTATCAAAGGATAATGGCCTAATGACACCTCAAGATAAAAGTTTTATCACTAGGATTCAGCTTCAACAGCTCGTTTCAGCTACCGGTGACCCCAGCGAACATGGAACTGATGCAGCCCTTGCAGAGGATTTCTATTATCAAGTTCTCAGTTCTTTACGCGCAGGTCAACGACCGAATCCAAACCAGCCATTGAACAATTTCGCGCAGACGTACCTCTTCCAGACTGGCACTCGCCATGGAGGCATGCGACGTCAAGGACGAGGTGCAGAGAATCACATGCAACGTATGGAGCAGCAAGTTCAACGTGCTGTCGAGGCCGCTAAGAACAAGCCCAAGAACAAGCAGCTGGTCATCGAGGGTAGCCTGGGAAAGATTTCATTCAGCAATGCCAAGACGCCCAAGCCTTTGTTGAACATTAAGCGAACTGAAAGTAGTACGGAAGCCAATCGACCTGGCAGTGGACATCGTTCGCATCCGACGGCAAACGGCACTGACAAGAAGGAGACGTTGAAGAACATAGAGAAGGTCTATCTGACTCTAATGAAGATGGAGGATTTGGATCGCAATCTGCCTCCGCCTCCCTCTAACGGCAACCCAGATCCTGACTTCCAACGACGAGCTGAGATCCAACAGCAGTTGCAAAAACTGAATGAGCAACTTTTGGATGAACTCAAAGTTTATGAGCCTATCGACTCGACATCGGTACACCCTTTCGTCGCCTTCCTCTCTTATCCCAAGGGAAAGAAAGCAATTGGCCGCATCTTCAACCATATCAACTTTACGCAGCAGACGACCATCCTAACGCTCATCATCATACATCTTGATCAACTCGATGTAGTCCGAGGCGCGCAAGTACAGACCGGAGAGCCCATCAATCTCAACGCCGCTACTCGTGAGAGTATTGAGCTGTTCATTGTTGCGGTCATGCCAAGCCTTCTACAACTCTTAGGAAAATCTGAACTTGACATTGTCACTGGTGTGCTGGGCCTGATTACCCAGAAGCTGAACGTGGACCTTATTGCACGAACTCGCATTGGCGTCTCGATGCTGACCATGATCCTCAGCCGAGCCGAGCTCGCCAAGCAAGCCGGACAAGCGACTGAGCAGTCGTGGCAGCAATGGTGAGGATAAAAACGACTACACGAAACACAATAGCTAACATTATTCTTAGGGTCGCAACCTTCAACCAGTTCTTTAATGCGTTAGAACCTACACTACCAAACATCTTCCCCGGTACCGTAGCGTCGGGAGAAGATATTTATGTTTGGCAGTTCCTTGCTGCCATTGGTATCGGAGCAAACCTGGAAGAACAACAACGACTTGTCCTCGCTGTGAAGGACCGTGTCATGGATACTTACAGCCTTTCCAAGACACTCCCCCCTGATATGGCGAAGGAGCGCCTAGATAATGTCAACCTGTTCATGCGATCTATCGGTCTGGACGTTGAATTGTTGGAGTAGGTCTTGAACAGAGCTTGAACTGGACTGCATCCCACGACCGACAATCCATCCTACTATCCCGTATCGTCCATTCTCATATGTGCCTTGTTTGGCCAAAGAGGGGCTTGAAATAGGTATTGGATGGAAGTATTCACCGTTACTGCCTTGATGCGATGTGGCATCTCTTGCAGAAACTCGTGGAAAAGGCCTTGAGCGGATTTTATTGCGGAGCGCTATGCGCTCAGGATACGAACAAGAAACAGTGGGATTTATTCGAATTCTCACGAGTTCACATGATACCCTTGTTCAACTGGCGGAATGGGGCCTAGAGTGAAGGCGGACCAAATTTGTGGTCTGGTTTTATACTACCATAGGTGGTATGCCTACAGATATCGCTTAGTAAAAAGTTGGTGTGACCGTTGCTTTTCATCTGCACCGCCGTGATTGTTTGCTCTGGGTCCTATCGTGATACTTTCGTTTCTATTAGAAGGCTTCGGTCCTATAGTTAGGCGTCGTTGAATTGTTTTGTGTAATACAGATAATTCAACGATGACGATAGCCCCTATCAATGACTAATAATAAAATGGATGCCAGAGAATATCTGAGAACGCCGAACCATGCAATAACTATCCCCCTTAAACGTAATCCTAACCCAGGCTGGCTGTTTTAATGTTCCTTAAAAGCCACTGATTTGCCTCTCTTCGTACTTGATGTAGCAGCAGTTGGCGCAGAGGCTGCTTTGCCCTTCCCCTTAGCCGGACCAGCTTTCTTCACAGCTTCTATGGATCCCTGATTGGTCACCTCGGCCTTTATCACGACCTCATCATCGCCTAGGTGCTTCCCATCTCCCTGCTGGTTATCCTTTAGACCACTAACTGCCTGTAGGAACTCATCCTCGGCCCATTGCGCCTTGTACGTTGGCGGCGTCTCGCCATCCACTGCCGTGTCTCCCTTCTCCTCGTCGTTCTCCTCTTTCTCTTTGCCCTTGCCTTTACCCTTGCCATCCTTCGCGAACTTGGAAGTATCCACCTTCTTGGCGCGCGAGTACACCAGACTGTTGGTGAACATGTTCCAAGCCTTGTCGCTGTTCTCGTCCTCGTACTTGAGCTTGATCCACTGCTCTGTCTGCACGTTGCGTAGTCGCCGCTCCATTGTGTCGACTGTTACTTCGGCATCGCCCGAGCTTGCGCTCTTGATCGACATGTGAATGGCCTTGGCCGCGCCAGTACCACCCTGTGGCCCGTTGCCGGCCGCTGCGCCTTCTTTGTTTGCTGCTCCGGCGCCCGAGGCAGGACCAGCTGCGGGGGCTTCGCGCGGTCGGCTGAGGCGCTCTTGTTCTGTGTGGGCGTCGAGATGGTGGAGTTGTGGGCGTAGGTTGACAAGGGATGTTGCGGGCGTAAGATGTAATTGGTCTGAGACATTTGTTAGCCACGACTAGGTGTATACCCGAGATGTCTCAAATAGCTTACCTCCTTTGAACACTCCGATCATCCACCGGCAGCTCGTCTCCTTCTCGGTCGCAAAGTGGCCACCGAGAGTCTGCGTCCTAAGTACCTTATCCTGTCGCACAGCTTCGTTCCAATCCAACATGCTGATTTCGCGCTCCAAATCATTCTGGCGATTACCTGCGCCGCGACCTGCTCCTCCCGCCGCGCCTCGGGTTGGGACGCCTACACCGAAGCCACCGGCCAGACCATGGGTTCCACCGTTCTTGGCGCCCATGCTGCGCACGAGCGCGCTACCCCAGCGTAAGCCCTTGTCGCGTTCGTAGTCGGAATGGCCGATGCTCATGGGCACGTCGACTTCGATGAAGCCGGACTTGTTCTTGAGGCGCACCTCGCTGACCTGTCTGTAGGGACTGCGCACTGTCCCTTGCTTGTTTGGATGTTGTAGGACGAAAAGCTTGCGGTTCTCTGGGAGTTGGGGGTTCGTGTAGACATCGTAGCTGGCGACAATGGGGTCTGGGTCTTCGCTGTTTTTGGTATCGTTGCTGTCGCTGTCGAGGTCGACCGCTTGCGGCTTTGAGGGGCCAGAGTCGATGTCCATTTCCGACATTGTTTCTAGCTGTGCGTTGTTGAAACTCGAAATATGATTTTGTAACTTGGATTGCTAGCTTTGGTTGGAGTTGGAAGTGCAGACGAGTCAAGTCATTTTCACAATTGATGTAGATTTATCTAAGCCGAAGGTGCGACTGCTGAACGAAGTTGGGAAGCTTGAATGACTTTTTTGGCGGGGCATTTCTTATCAGGCGTCGTGGGGCTTATCTAGGTCCTGGCATTTTTAGGGGTCTGCTATGTACCATTGTACCTAGCAAATCCACTCCCCTTTTTTTCCGGGACCTACACAGTGAGACAGGGAGCTGTTGACACCTCTCTTGAACATAAAAATCTTAGTACAAGATCCAATTAGAAATGCTAGGGGCTCCATATTTGCTCATGATGGGCTGCCTGACATGATAATACTCATATAAATCGACGTCGTCTCAGTTTCTAACCTTAACTCCCCCCTTCGTCTTATCAATCAAAGACAAATAACCACACATATTTAGTAAATGAGTAAAAATAGCTCCCATTGTGAGTCGTTGTAGTAGAAAACATTGCTGTATGTAAGCGATGACTCCATGTCTATCCAAGCTAGTAGTGTCAATGTGAACTTGATATGATAGATAGAGCTTAACACCTTTGCATCATGTTTTCAAGTATGTGTCTCTATTTCATTCCATTAAGAGTTTTAAACTACTAGTATAGATTGCTATCGTGTTATGTTGGTTCTTGTAAACTTGTAAATATTGGACCTAGCTACTATGCCCCTTTTTCCTGCGATTTAAACCTCGACGGAATCGTTTCTCATTTTCCTTCGAACTGGCGTATGGATTTCATCTAGTCAATTCACACATATCAATGACATCCCGTACTCGATGAAGAATGGATAACTCTAGTTGAATCTTATGGCATTGGAGCCAATATCTAACCCCCTTTATGATCTGCTGGGATTGGAATTACTTCCGTCTTAATCTCGCGGGTACCTCTATAAATCAAAGGATAGGGTTATTAGGGATAGATATATAGGTAGTAAGGCTTAAAGAATTGATGCTCAGCTCAGAGAAAGCCCCCTCAATTCTGCTACTAGCGGTTGTTGGTCTTCAGGTCACCAACCGTCAAGATACCTAAGCACACAATAACGCCAAACCATTACATGTATACCAAGCCAAAGAGAAAGGTTAAGCAAAAGACTTCTATTAACGTCATGTTAGTCCACCATATACTGTACTCTCCTATATGTCCTATATAGCAATGACTTCCAGGCTCAAAAGCTCTAAGGCTCTTATTTGCACGATACTTAAGGCTTGGAACTACCCTCCAAGCCCTGAGACTTTACATTTATCTTTACTTGGATCGCATCACTTCAGGGGTCACCTGGCCGCTGAATCATCTAGTATACCTCACTCGAGCCGATCATTAACAGTGATTGATACTGTAGCACATAAAATCCAGCGTATCCTACGCAAATAGGTGCTGTGCATACCTATTGCCCCTTGATATTCTGTGAAGTTCTAAAAGATTTAGCTGATTTCTATCTTGCGTAACTCATACGTGTCCAGATTGTTCACCCCTTTCATCGCCCGGCCGATTCGAAACTCACAATCAGCTACTGATTCTATCCTTCAGTGTCCGATACAAAGGTCCGTAAATCTGTCAATGATTTTCTTCTTCTGGACTACTAAGCCAAAGGAAAACAATCTTGATAAACACCTGCTCATCTTCTGTGTCATCTTTTATCTGACAATTTCTCCTTCAGTATCATCAATCCCTCCATTCCCTCCATTCCCTCCTCCTCCTCCTCCTCCTCCTCCTCCTCCTCCTCCTCCTCATCATCATCATCCTCATCATCATCATCATCATCACCATCATCATCATCATCACTACAACTATCACTTTTTCTTGTCCCTCTCCTTCTTCATTACGAAAGAATACAAGAGTGTTTCTGATTAAACGAGGAGAATCCAACATCGCGACGACAAACCTCTACTATACACGTGGTATTGGCTGTTAGTTGAGGTGACTCACTCCATCCAAGAAGTTGGTGCAGTACTTCAAGTTTTCCATTCTTGTCAGCATCTGTTGCTGGTGATCTCTGTCCATCTCTTCCTCTCTCTTTCTTTTTTTTTATTTTTATTTTTTTTAGAATAACAATGCAATGGGCGTCGAGCACGGCTATTGCACCACGTGCTGGGAAGAGTTCGACAGCCAAGAAGGTCTACAGATACATTTCATCAATGATGCGCTACAGGTATGTATCACTACCACACATGCGACTACCTACCTAGGTAGGTAGGTTAGCACTTGTACATCCCCGCTGACCTAGGTGATGGAATCCAGCAGCAGAGTGGCAATCGGCCGACCGATGCCACCGTATTGGGCAGACACGCCCATGTATCATTACACGCCTCTGTATCAAAGACTCCGTGGAGAGCCGCATAGTGCTACCCCAAGAGAAGAAAACAAGAATGATCAACTCAACTGTCAACTCGGATGAGACCGCCATGGAGGCTCTTACGCCTGACGACTTACAATTTCTTTACTTCCTCGAATACAAAAATTCCAGGCACCATTATTGCGATACTTGCAACGTGGCCTTCAAGGACGCCGAAGGGTGCGACATCTGTTATACACGAAACCCAGAGTCGCACTTCTACTGTTTGAAGTGCGACTCTGGGTTTCGTGTACAGCAGGCCCTCTTGAATATGGAATAAGTGAAGATACCCATCTATCTCTGTAATATGGGATAAAGGGGCTTGAAAATCGCAGACCAGGTAAGATTGACCTTAAACTTATTGTCATACCAACTATGATGATCGTATCACTGTCTAACACGGACACTTGCCAGAACTCCTACCAGAAGAGCGAAGTCACATCCATAGTTTACTACGACTTACTGCGAATACATCTTTGTTCCGCAACCAAGAAGCACAATACGACAAGTGCCAGTACGCGTCGAGCAATACTGGTAACTTGGACAAGCACATCCGATACAAACATATCGGCACTGTGTGCGCTTGGTCGACTTCTCCTGTTCCGCGTGCTGTTGATGCCAGAACAGGAGAAGGGTTGCGCCAACACATCATAGGAAGCCAGATCGTTACTGTTTCAACCACACTCTCATCGCAACATTCAAAGTTCCCCATTTACACCCTGAACCCCTTCATATTCATTTCCTTGACATCAGTGATTTTGGAAGTCGATCGGAGAGAAGGTTAGACTATGTGTGCAGTCTTAAAGGCAGGCTTGTTGATACTTGTCAAGTCTATCTTCATGAGTTAAGCTCCACTGTAGTCAGTTGGATGGACACCTGTTAGTGAGAAGCAGAGCATTCTATTACGACTACATCAGGAATTTCGAGTCACCCTGGATTCTGGAAATGAATTCACCGTTGCCATTGATAGCGGACGACTAGGATGGAACGAGGCGGTTATGCGATGCGTTGGTTACGAAAGCCGGGTCTGGCGTGTCTCGAAATGGCTGTTTGAGCACATGCCATCTCAATCAGATTGCCGTCCCCCATTCTCTTCTGCCGCTTAACCTCGAGCACCACTCTCCTCAGTCCTCTGTGGAGGACTTCGCGTTAGGCTTTGCGGTTGATCCCGTGGCCTTACGAGGCAAGGCCATTTCCAGTTCTGGATGAAAATAACTTAATGTAAGTATCCTTTAGCTACCCTGAGCTATTATAAGAGGAGACTAACATATATTAGAACCACTCCATACCACAACGTCTGTGGTAAAAACAAGAACCCTGTAGCGGGAGTTGCCTGCGCAGCAGCTGCAAATGCAGCATCCTTCCCTACAGAGCAGTTCACCAGCAACAAGAATTGGTTCGCCGATATGAAGCGTACCCCGGT
The DNA here is from genome assembly GCA_022497025.1 of Hypoxylon sp. FL0890. Classification (NCBI taxonomy): domain Eukaryota; kingdom Fungi; phylum Ascomycota; class Sordariomycetes; order Xylariales; family Hypoxylaceae; genus Hypoxylon; species Hypoxylon sp. FL0890. Next base: position 91,118 of record MU386540.1, on the reverse strand, counting down.
AGAGACCGAGCCGGCTGTTCGAGGAGTACTCGGTAGCATCAAGACGCTCAAGGAGGACTCCGCAAAGAGACTTTATAGTCGACTACAGCATTATGTCGACAGCAAGGAGAAGAAAACGGGTAATGAAACCGCAGAGCGAAGTTCTCTGATCGAATATTGGCCTTTGATCAAAGTCGTCTTTACATAGGCTTACAGAAACCGTAGAGGATCCCTACGCATTGCTTGGGATTCTCGATTGATCTTATTATAGAGTTGGGGTTGAGAAGGATATGAGCAGAGACTTTGACTTCAGCTTAGACTGTCATCTTCCTTCACCCAGACCGCGAATGCGGAGCCGGATCCACGAGCATCATTGTTTCGGTGCATGACGGGCAAGCGACATAGCCTACGGTATTGACACTCGCGAATACATCGCGGTCTGACAATTCCCTCGCACCAGACAAAAAGTGCAAGGCTTTAAGACATTAATCGACGGCACACAGAAACCTAAAAACAAATTGCAAGAACTAAACTGAACTGACTGAAAAGACAATTCAGGGGCAGAACCGACCACATATGCTCTACTCTGGAAGCATCCATCGAATGATTCATAAACGAGACATTATCTGCACGACATTGCATAGCGACACTGACATTCAAAGATGAGCGAGGAAACACACCTACAACTCTGGGATACTCCTGGAGATAACTTGGTGATGAACTACAGTTGTCAGGGATATCAGGGTTCGACCAAGACCCTTGCTGATGTCGTAGAGGCCTTGATAGGAGCAGCATACCTCGATGGAGGGCTATCCAAGGCTCTCACATGCATCCGAATTTTCGTACCTGAGGTCGACTTTAGGGAGGAAATGTATTTCCTGGAAGCCAAGTCAGTCTTCGCATAGGTCATTTGCACCGGTACGGTTACTGCTGCAGTTTTCCGGCGGCCTTCGTGAACAAGAAGATCACGAATGCAGCAGTCGTGCGCTAAGGAACGATGAATTAATGGCTCGAAAGGAGTATCCGGGTCAGGAATTCCTAGCTACCTGGCCAGCTCCATGATATGAAGGTCACCAATAATACAGACCTTAATGGGGTCTCATCCAAGGATGTGAAGAAACTGTTGCAAATTATTCCAAGTCCCGACCAGAAAGCGCTTCTTCGCGGCCGTCCATTTCCGCAGTGGCCTGGTAAGGCGAATTCGTCCTGAAATTGAAGCCGCCAAGTGAGTATACTACACTTACTCGACTTAGAACAAGACCTACAAAATATGGGTCCTGTAAAAGACGAAGGATAGCAGATACTAGGCTACGTCTATAAGGGAGATCTTCTCTGCCTCCTCTAGCCTTGGAGGTGCTAGAACACAGAAACAAGATATTCGACCTAGAGCATCTCTGCCCACTGCTCTAGGGGATCGCGGACACGAGGTTATCTTGACACTTTTCTGTCCCTTGTGCACATGTTATCAGTTACCCAACAACAATGCATAAGGCATAGCCACCCTTTTATCAATAATTCCGCTAAATACTGAGGAGGAAGATTACAAGACATTCGACCCCGACCAAGACCTCCGCGACTACGAAGAGGTCGCCCTTGTGCATATGTTATGTTACTAGTAACCTGACAACAATGCACAAGGCATATCCATCTTTCTACCAATAATTCCTCTACTACACAAGTGACACCAACATCAAACGATAAATATGACATTAACATGATCAAGGATGATGCACTTCTGCTAAGAGCGAGACTACACGCGAGCCTCCAACATTTCCTTCTCGCTGTACTTCACGTTGTATGTAAGAAGACCGAGAGAGCGCACCCACGCAAAAAGGCAAGGACCAACGAGATAACAATACCGATCACAGATAACGAAGAAGAAACAACGCTGTCTTCATCATCTTTGCAATCCGGAGGATTGCGAAGGGGAGCCAAGGATTTGGCATTCCCACCCGTCTCCGGCAAGAGAAGGATGCAGACCGTCCCATCATTTTCTCAATACCGGATGGTAAGAAGGAGAGTACAGTTGCCATGTCAAGAGAGGCATCACGGCATTCGAGTGCCCCCACTGTGCCGCACACATCTGCCAGCTATGTGTGCTAGGTTGAGGTGAAGCGATGCTCAGTCGACTTCATGGGAGGTCGCTATGGATGGGCCGAAACCCTCATGCGTTGGATTACTTCTAGAAAAGCTGCCTAGTGGGTGCGTAGGACGACACCAGATATCGAGCAATAGTCTTCAGGGCCGATACGGAGAATGGGATAGGAAGGCCACCGAAGCCACAACCGCTAGAGTGGGGCCTGGCATAAACATGTAATGAAAGTCAAGCTGAAACTAATAGAGGATGTACCTAGGTAATCCTCAGATATCTTGCTGTGCCGTTAATACAATTGAAATCACTTAGTCACATAATCCCATGTCACATTCTTGAAGTCTGCCAACAACCCAGTATCTCACTGTATGGTTGATTTTACAGGCGGGAAAACTAAACTAAAGAAGGATTCTCCTGAATAAAGATTGTGCTAAACCTCTCGACAGTCGTAGTTCGTTCCGTCTATTTCTTGGTTACTAGTCTATTCAACCCCTAGAAGGATTTCTGATCATCTCGCCGTGGTCGGAGAATATGTATCTGCTGTGTCGTTCTGTGTTGTGCATGCTGATAGACCCGTCTAGGCCGTGGCCTCTCCGGAATAATCCACCCAGATCACAATAGCTTTGAAAGAGCCTCCTTCACGTCAATTTCCGTCTCTTGAGCTGTAGTACTGAATGATCGTATTTCAAATCGCGCCGTATCAAAAACGGTCTTGTCTTCCATATGGTCGTATAATTCAGGGATGAGGTCATCGTAATAGTCCCAACCCTCGGGCTGTTTGAAGTCCAAATCATAGGGGCACACATCCTTTGGTGGATGATCGTCGACCACATTCACCACCTCATCCGGACTCATCTTCGCAAGCTGGCCATAGGTGTTTCTGGAAAGGAACTTACCAATCTCGGTCCAGAATATACGTGAAGGGCCAGTCGCGGGGTAGACATACTGATATCTGAGCGAGGGCGACTTGAAAAGTTCGGCAGAGATTCTTGAGGCGAGGGTCTTTCGTACCGCGTTCTAATTCGGCAGGTTCTGGAGCCTCTCTTCGTGGTTCATGAGGGAACACAGTTGAAAGCCAGAATACTCGAGGACGAAGTCCGGCTTGGAAGGCTTTTCGACGAATGTTGTGTCGAGGCGAATCTTTCGTGTATCTTTATCGCCAATACGTCTATTTGCCTTTCTGCCGAAGGGTGACTGTCGGGTGGCAAATACATCATATGTGATGGGTTGAGTGCGCATACGCCAACCTCGTTTGCCGTATTTAGAATGCAGACGGCCATAATGTTCATTGACTGGTTTGAGAGGCATGGTCTCGTGGTAGAGGAAGGTCGCTCGTGGGAATATTGAGTAGGCCTTGTTCCAAGATATGAAGTTGATAAGGGCGGTGGTGTAATAAGTACGTAGAATAGCAAGAAGAGGTATACAATGGGTCACTGTGAGCTGAATCTTTCTTCTCACACCTTTGTTGCCATCCACATCGGCATCACCCGTATTGATGTACTTGTATGTCTGCACCTACGACAGCAATTAGCTCCGTGTTTACCACGATATGAATATCTTGGCTTACCTTCTTTATATATGTGCTTTGCTTGTACTTATGCGGCTCTTCTTCGATCATCTTGTACCCTTCTACCGTTGTTAAAAACTTAGACAAGCCTTCTAGGTTCACGCCGTCTTGAACTACAATGTCCAAGTCGGAATCGGGCCATATAGTCCGTTCGAAGAATTGTAGCACAAAACTTCCCGAGATCAAGGCGTCAGAACGGCCCAATTGGCTTCGGAATCGAGTCGGATCTTTGATGAAGCGAGCTAACTTTCTGTTGATGTCCCAGTCGTTATTTATAATGTTATATCGCATGGCCGACGCTGTACGACCTAGGTTCAAAACGTCTTGTGTGTTTAAGTGGCGCATGATTCTCTGCCGTATCGGGTGTATGTTGAGCAAGGTCTGGAGGATAGAACGGCCTCCGACTAACGTTGGTGGCGGCATGGTATTCAACTGATACGGCGACTTATGTAGTGTAGTTGGATGCTATTAACTCAGCAACTCTTCTCTATGCTTCCTTAATCTAGCTCGAATTGAAACAAGTATTCTATAATAAGGAAACGTCCAAGTGTGGCGTTCTAACGGAGGGTGGTGATGCTGAGTTGGACTGTTTGAAGTTGATGGCACGCCCACGTCCCGCCAAAATGCTCGAATAGCGTGACATCCACTCACGGTGTGGACTTCCTAACTCAACACATCACTGCAAGGGAAAGAATGATGAGATGTAATTTGCCTTCTTCTTACTTGTACGGCTCTCGTATGCGGCTTCCGTAGCTATAAGTAGTGTGGCTACGGGGGATCCTTACCAAGGTATATTTTAAGCTCGCTCTTCGCGGTTTCTCATTGCCTCATTGTGTCAGAGGACTGACCTGTCGGTTTCAGTCTGAGACAGCGTAGACAAAGGAGTAGTCCTCATATATACCAGGGGCTAGGCTAGCTAGGTTTAGAGTTCCTTGCGGAACAACAGAGCTCGTACCCCCCACCTATGGTTGGCAACGTGACACATTGCTCCACGACAGGAAGCGGCATTTACAACGACTCTGGACGTGGGTACGTATAAAGCCGATTAGTATCAATACTTGAAAGGGTAAGCTTGACTACCTGTAAGACTAAAAATGTTTCGGACGCGGATACAACATGGATATATTAGGTACCCAGCAAATGACGGTATATGAGGGGTTAAACAGACAGAGCAGTCAGGTTAATAAGGTAAGATGGATGAAGATGAGGCTCAATTGCGCTTAGAAATGTTGCAAGCTATAGAAATAGATGTATGTAAAAGAAGATATGCCAAATATATCTGACCAAAGGCCAAGTACTAAGAACATTACAGAATTAAATGTGTCAAATCCATCTCAGTGCGTTCCGCAACGGAGCTGGTAGACGTCTATGAATACTCCAAGCCGCACCTCTTATTAATAAATGAGCCTCGTGTTCGTGTGATCCGTCATCATAACTCCATGCTTAGACAGCGGTGCAAAGAAGAGCGTCGCCACCAATAGGGATGGCGCAGCATTCGGCAGTCAAGCCATCAGCCGCGCAGGCAGAGGTGAAGTCCTCAAGGGTGTGAAGATCCATACCAGCTGCAGATACGTCAGTTAATCGGTCCTGTAATCGATTGCAACGGGAGTCAAACTTACGGCTGGAACAAGTCAGGTCGATGATACCGTCGACGTCAACCTGGCAGCAGAGAGGCTATAGTAATAGAAGTTAGTATTGATTTCATTATATATCAATTCAAGGTAGCCATGAATCTTTGTACAGGACAGGCGCAGAATAAGGCTGTGGAAGAGATTTTTGACGTCACATACAGTGTTACCTCCAGGGCAGATACCATCAAGACCACCGCTGGGCTGAGAGCTGGAATTTCCGTTCGAAGGGGCTGAAGACGAGTCGTCGGATGGGTAGCTGGTTGGGGAGCTAGAAGGAGCTTCTGCTGGATACTTAGTGGTGGTGGTTGGGTATTCGGATCTCTTGGTCTTGGTATGCTCGTGTGCTTCCGTAGTCTTTTGGTGTTCCTCCTTGGTCTTAGACTCCATGGTCTTGGGCTCCTTGGTCTTGGGCTCCTTGGTTTTAGGCTCCTTGGTTTTGTGTTCCTTGGTCTTGCTTTCCTTGGTCTTGTGCTCCTTTTCCTTGTGCTCCTTAGTCTTGCTGTGCTTGGCCTTCTTGGTGGGGCTGGGAGAGGGAGTCCCAGAGGTAGTAATTGTATAGTGAGTCGTAGGAGCGGTAGTAGTAGTCATGGTATAGTGAGTTGTTGGGGTGGAAGTAGGATATTGGTTTTCCGGAGTCGAGGTGGCGTAGTGAGTCTCAGGAGTAGAAGTAGAGTAGTGCGTTTCAGGCTTAGAAGTAGGATATTGAGCCTCAGCCTTGGAGGTAGAGTAAACAGTCTCTAGAGTGGAAGTCGAGTACTCAACCTTCTCCTTCTTCTTCTCAGTGGTCGTTGGGTACTGTGCAGGAGTGGAGGTGGAGTATTGAGTCTTCTCCTTCATGGTAGGGTAGTGAGCTTCCGGGGTAGAAGTTGAGTAGTGAGCCTTCTCAGTTGTGGTTGGGTACATGGCTTCTGGTGTGGAAGTCTTGTAATTGGGGTTTGCTACCGGGCTGGCTGTAGCCACGGCGGCTAGAACAACAGGGAGGAGAGCCTTGATCTGCATTTTGGTCGTGTGAACGATTGGAGAATTCAACGAGCGGAAGTGGCTAGATGAGACAGGTGAAGATGTGATCGTTGTTGATGAGGATATCTTTATTGACATAGACTACGACGCTTCACTGAGTTCTTATAAGTTGCCATCGACATGAACTTTCTCTAGTTTATCATGTAACTTCGGAGATCCGGTCACGCAACGGCAAACCAACTCCTGCAAGTCTGTAGATCCAATTTCAATACTAACACGCCATTTCTTAACTGCCTCTAAGACATCAACTATGATTCAGCCTTGCGATTATTGTTTCATGCAAATTTCAACCATTCACGTTCGGAATTGCACGCCACTTGGAAACGGAACATCAGGTAACTTAGGTAGCTAGGTACAGGTATCCAACGTTTGCGCGACCAGTACGGAGGACACCCAGACAGACAAGCTGTTCACCTCATCCTTCTTGAGCTATGATCTAATCCAAGAATACACATAGATGTCAACGAAATGAAATGCTTAGATGCCTTCGTCTCGTATGCGCGGCTCGGTCATTTGTCCAATAAGGCAGGATCGACGTAATATTCAAGAGGCGATCGAGTTATGAGGCAGTCAATGCTATTGAACTTCAGTGGCGTGCTAAGCCATTTCGCCGCCATGCAGCTAATTTTGCCACTATCCGGAGCCGACAAGCCTAAATGTAGGTTAGCAGCAAGCCATACAGTTAAATAAAAGGGTCAACAATATTGAAAGCCCAGTGAAAGATTTCTCAAATACGAACTAGCTTTCTCCCGGAGAGCAAGACTCGAGTTCCAAGACAAATTCTAGAGTGATCGACAGAACCACACACACGGGATGAAAGGGGAAGTTTCCTATTTAGGCAATCGCTATCTCTATTTGGGCCACTAATGACACGGAACGGCTATTGTGTATGAGCTTGCTTTTGGTGTGTGCGTAGCCCAGCCTCTCTGTTGGAACGGTACCTGGGGATATAGCAAGGATTATGCGGATTATTAGACTGCTTTTTGCTATGTCCTTTTCTAATATAGGGCGCCCAATTGACAAGTGCCGGCGGCGCGATCGCGATATTCCTGTTGCCGCAGGTGAGACAGGAGGCGCTATCGCATTAGGCGGCCAATTCGAGATAGAATTGGAGGTTGGTAATCTCACAAGTTTGCTGATGCGATGCAAACAACTCAGGAGACGAGGTGCGAGGATTCAATTTCTAGCAGTGTATGCGCTGATCTCGTGCGCTCCGCTCTTCAATATTTGACTTCAACTCATATACCCATTGCATCCTCGGTCATACTTCATTCGTCTTTTTTTCTCTTGAAAAGTACCTACCTATCAAGCGGAGCGTTTTGGATTTCAGCGCCATAAAGACGCAGAGGGACACATCCACCCATGAACTTTCGTGTTCTGTGCCAAATCTTTCCTGGGAAAGCCTCGAAGCGGAGTTACAAGACCACTAGTTCTTGGTTCGGTAACCTCATGGAATCTTCAAGTTGCAAAACCGAACTAGAAACATGATACGACGTTCTTATGTGTTAACTCTGTTGATATATAGAGCTCGCACATTTTGGCTATTATAATACCACTCAGGAAGGATAGTAGTCTAGTCTCATCGGAAAATAACAGAATAATGTAAATACAGCTCTTCGACCCCACCCCTACCCCGCATGCGATACCCACTAGCGTTGTCTTGGCATAACTCGAAGACATCTCTTCAAATTCATCAACACAATTCTTTGACAATCGTCCTGGGAATAACAGTGTCGGGACACCTGTCCTGACCCGGCAACGCACGGGCCACCGTGGGGTGTCTGCCTACAAATTCCCCTCAGGTAACTAGATCTTCCTCTCTCTTCTTCTTTCATCATCATCCGTCAATATACTGAATACCACCATTGATACGTGCACGTATCGAATCAATTACCCTTGCCATCCAACAAACAGATTTGTGTCTTGATCAACTCATGACTCGAAGGCGACACCATCCTCGGGAATTGTTAGGCTGAGAATATATCTTTCGATCGCTCTTTTCGTTGACCCTCCAGGGGCATCGTTTTGCTCGTAGGAGGGGTGGCCACCAGCTTTTTTTTTAATAGAACCATGACAACTCTGCTCTTACCAATCTCTTCCTTCAGTTGCATTCCCCTGCGGAAAAATAATATGCATGTGGAAATACAAAATGTGATTTTAGGTAGCGAGGAGAAACGCGGAAAAATAAAGGAGACTTCTAAATAAAAACGTTGTGCTGTGAAATTCAAGTCTAGGCATTTCTCTACGAACGCCATTGGCTCTATTACCTCACCTTGATCCGAAACCACGCGGTATGCAAATATTTCTCTGATAGAGATTTCCCTACCATATCGCATCCGAATGATCGGGCTAGGAGGTTTTTCCTACACGCAGTGACTGAAGAGCAGACAGGGCCAAAGGAGAAACAGTCTTGTCAGGGGTTAAAGTGGAGCTATACCTGAGCAGCAGGTGTCATACATGATATAGCTACGCGGAATAACTCTAACCAAATTGCTCGTTCCTTTCGTCCCCAAAGGTCCTTCCAAATTTGGGGAGTGTATCATTAGATCATATCGATTGTAATGGCGTTTAAATTCTAACTCATGAACCTGGGCTATCATGTTAAGAGGTCAATAAACCAGACCTCCGATATTGATGATTCAATCCATAATCTGCTAGGATTGCAAGAACACCCATGCCCGCATGTAAGTTTTGGGGGTCCATTTTCCCAATTCGTCAATTAGCATCTTAACAATATAGTAAGAATCTTTTATTCCATCCCATGTATTACTGAATCAGATGAACGACCCAATAGAAACCCAGTCGCGAGTTAAGATATGTATAACATGAGACGCTTGTGGAACTCACCCCCATAACATGGACTACAATGGCCTATAAGACATGAAAACCTCATGATAACCATCACTAACATCAGTAACAGTCTCCCCAAATGCATCCTGACCTCTAGAATATGCTAGGGGAGGGTAAAAATTTCACCGCGGACTTCGTTCTAGGGCTTACCGAGCTACAAGGGAAAGATGACATAACGGACGAGATAATCAAACTAAGTTAGGATACGATAGAGGCAAATAGTCGAGCAGTAATTCTGCTATCCCAAAAAGGAGGCCTACTCAAATGAGGAAGGAACTATTGTTCATTATCTATCTGTAATGTGCTTAGACTGAAGGTGGTTTCAGGGGTAGAAATTCGAGTATATAAGTTCAGGCTTCGCCGGTCTCCTAAGTTTATCGCTACACTGAACACAAAGTAAAACCAAACAATACCAGACTCCAAGAATTCGCCTTGTCAATCGCCATCATGATTAATAAACTCATCAATCTTCTTCCAAGGTGTGTAATTCATACTCTATTGTCATTGGGCCATACTTGCTGACAGGGGTTGCAACAGATGATTGTTTCCATCAAAACAACTCTTACGGCTTTATTCGCCATGATGCTTCTTGCCACATCAATGGTGGCCGCTATTCCTGTGCAGTTGGGGGAAGAGGACTGTAATATCCCATGTACGAAACCGCCCCCTGCATGAGAGACTAGAAAGGCGCGACTGTAAATGGGGACCCAATGATGAGTCCGCAAATGGAGGTGGCGATGATGGTGCAGAAGGAAGATATTTGGCAATGCTGCGACGTCTTCAATGGAAATTCACCTTGGGCTTAGAGAGAAAACCTATCTCTGTTGAATCCAGTCTATAAATCCCTCCTGGCATTCTTCGCATGGATTGGGTCAACGAGGTAGGACGTCGGCGTCCGGATGTAGAATACGCCAAGCGCATGGGCTGGGCTCAGCACGAAAGCAGGCTAAGCAGGAGGATCTATTACCTCGAGTCGCAGATCAGATACAGACTCATGAAACTGGGGAGCACTAGCGTTTTCCAAAGATCTCATCCCGAAGTATCCCCAGCTATTCAAGTATCTCGACTCTGTTCCACGACGAGCACTCCCAGCTGCCAACGCCACTGGCCCTCATAGCCGATGTCCCCTCGCCTACTCGCCCTAGTGGCAGACTCTGAGGTCTTGTATCTGGTATTAAGGTCGTATGCGTACCGCTCGGCTGATATTCGAAGATCCCTGTCTCTGGGAATAGCATACTTCAATCTATTTTGGGACGTATCATATTAGAAATTCGCGAATAGTGTCAATACATTCTAACTACATCATTTATCTAAATAATTTCTCTGTTAGAAGCGTCAGTAATGGAGGAGTTGAGACATCATACTTACTCAAAATAACAGTTTTCGGTACAAAGGAGACCTATAGCCCCTTTATCACTATACAGGCCCCTGACAGATCATCGGCCCATGAGAACCCAAAGTTTCGAACGTATGACCTCGTCTGTCCATCTAGATTCAGACTGCTTTTTATACGCGTCCGATTCCCTTAAGGCAGTGAGGAGGTATTCCTTCTCGGCGGGTCCTGCCGCCGCATATGACACACATAGCGAACTGTTGAGCGAGACCGCACAAAGTGGCCTCAAGGACTGGCCATATCGACAAGTCCGCCATATCCTAGTGCTCCATTCAAAACACTCCACTTCTAGCATTGGATCCTCTATACCCTGGAGCTTGTTCAGCTCTTGCCTGAGTCGGTTTACCACGATGTTGAACGTGTACACGTTGGCGAAATGCAGCGCCGTTATGCCGTTGGGGAACTTGTAACTTGTGCCGCATGGCGATTCGAGGTCCTCCACCTCGTAGATTATCTTGCGTTCTAGCAGAGGGTTGATGGTGGTTTCTTCGAGGTCACGAAAATTCGAGCTGAGTTCGTCGATAGTCGCGGAGAGTTCCTGGAATTCCTGTGCGTCTAAGACATATGAAGGGCTCTTCCAAAGCTCCGCCATTCGGTGTGTGACGTCTGCAACTACCGTTGCTTGAGTAAGGAGTTTAGACATTTCAACTACGATTGGTGTTCGAGTTTTGAATTGAGCAAAGAAGCTTGTCAGTGCATGGTTCCACTCGGGTTGGATGTAGAAATTTTCGATACGGCCGGTTAGGAGTAGCCGGTACTGCTGATACCATTAGTTGAACGGATCCCGAAGAGGTACATGTAAGAGTTATTACTATAAAGCCAAATGAATCGAGGAGGAGCTGGCAGCCGAAGTTATCTCCGGGCTTAGGCACCCCTTTCTGTATCAAGATGGAGTGGATGCCATTGGAGTGAGATATCTGATTGATGCCTCTCGCATAATCAAATAGATACTATCTACTAATCAGAATATAATTCTATATGGAAGTAAAAGATATGGCTTGCCTCGGTTGTCTGCAGATAAATAGTTGCAGCTAGAGTGGAATGTGATACCTGCTCTTCTGGGTCGTTAAGGACCTTCTGCAAGCTGCGAAGGGCACGGTTATAAGCTCTTAGATCAAACAGCTCGTGGGGGCTTATTCCCTGGCAAAGCTTCTGCCACGTGGATAATAGAAGGTTGGTTGCATCGAACAGAGCCTCATTCCTCTCGAGTAGGGGCGGTACGTAGATCAACGTGCTGAGGAACATGCTGATGCTGTACCCTGTTCCCTCGCCGGATTTCAGACAATTGATTACTCGGCCTCCTAGTAGATCGGCCCGGGTCCCAGGTAGTTTGCTTGGTATCTGTGGGTTTCGGTTATATATCCTCAACTTAGAGAATGTTGCACCGTTGGCCATAGTCTTATTCTTAATATTTAGGAGGCTCCCTGTCGAGTTGGTATTTGATGATGTCTCATCTGTCAGACTTGTATCGAGAAACTCTTGAGCCAGGTCCCCTAATTGATCGCCTGCTCGACGGTGTTTTCCATTGTTCACAAACTTGACGCGCTTCGACGGACCAGAGCATTCCTTGCCAGCCTTCTTGCAGGCCCCGCACGTCGGCCAGTCTTCATCACACTGTCATTCGGATGAGTTAGCCAAGAAAAAGCCGCCATCAAAGATCGACCTGTCGTTACATAAAGCTGCAGCTGATAGATCTATACTTACTTTAGTTTTCCGTCGCCTGCAGAAGTCGCACCTATTGCTTTTTGGTATGCCAACCATTTCGACGTTTTGAGAGATTTGTCGCGATTTGGAGTCACCTCGCGGAAATCATTATGGGCCGCTCCATCCGACCCAATCCATTCCGAGATTATTATATGTCGGCTCCTAGGCTATGTCCGGGGATACCGTTGTAGGCCTCATCATTAGTGTCATCGTGTTCGCATCATGAGCCACAAGTTGAGTTTAGCTTCAGTATCTTAGCGGGCTCGCTGCGCAACCCAGCGTAGTTGTGGCTGGGGTTAAGGGGCACCCAACCAAGGCTGCCAAGGTCGCCTGGGCAGTTGCCTATGGTGGCACAGCACACTATTCAACCCCTGAATGGTAGACGAGTTAAGCGGGGGCGGAGCTCACGTCATACGTCATCAGCCCTATGGAACGTCCTCAACGGAACGCATCGCAGCAACCCACCAAAAGCAGCAAGCGGGCACTCTTTCACCTTGCTATAATAAATCATGCTAACCGCCGTATGATGTACTCGTATACGGCATTTCGTTGTCTAGGTACCCAGGTATTATTTACCTCGCATAATAACCAGTCATATTGTATTCGACTAAGTGCTGCACCACATCACTCTTGATACTCAAAGAAACGACTATTGGTTGGCTCAGAAGCAGTGTCCTGAGGCGAATTTTTGTAGAATAAGATGTGTAATATGGGTATCGACTTTAAATAGGTATATTAATAACTTGAATGTTCATAGCCAAGAATTAGATCTCGCTTAGGAAATCAGGGGCAATGCTTGGCATGCAACGATCATGTCGTACCAATCTACCCCTCTATTACTCAAAGAGATATCCAAAAATCTAAAAAGGTAAGCCAAGAACTAAATCATTATATATTAATCAAGCGTCTATTCCAACGTCACCGTATGTCTGGGTATTTTTCGGCTTTCTCATCGTGCTCAATTGGAATACCCCGTATCTCTGCACTCGCATTATCGCCCTCCATCGCCTCGCTCTTACGGCCCTGCTCGAGGGCCCGTTCGGCTTTGAGCTGCTTCTCTGTATCGCCGTGCTTTTTCCCGCGCGAGCGCAGTTTGTCGAAAGCCTCGCGCGTCAGGTCCTGGCGGAACATGCGCTCGACCACGTCCTTCTTACGCGTACGCCGGCTACCAATGCTGATGAGGATACCCGCCGTTATGTTTACGGTGATCGAGCAGCTCAGGATCGTCGCGGTTAGCGCCATCGGCCGCTTGTCGTAGTCAATGCCCCACGTCGTCGCGCCCAGTGCGATCTGCAGACATGAGTGGAGATCCAGCAGCGTTACGATGGCCACAAGCCAGTTCAACGGAAACGCGTAGTGCGTCTTGGTCTCATGTGGCTTGTAGAACGTATGCGACTTGGCGAATTTTGTTTGATGGTACACCAGCCGAGCCTCCTGCTGCGGCGTCAGGACTGAGATTTCGTCGCGTGCGGCCTCGAGGTCCGCATTCGTCGGCAAGTCGTTCTTGTCGCGTAGTTTGGCCATGTGCTTCTTCTTACGCAACTTCCACGTCAAGCGGTGATAATGTGCGATGTAGATCATGTGGTAAGTATCGACGGCCCGAAAGGGAGCGAGGCCATCGCCGACGATAGCGAAGAGGGCGACCAAGACATAGTCGATAACGTTGATGGCGTAGACTTGTTTCTCGCCAACGTAAATCCACCCAATCAAAAACAGAACCCAGGCCAGACCAAAAAGCGTGATGAGCGTCGCGTACAGCGTCACCAAAAAGCCGAGAGGTTTCCTAACATACTGGCCGAAGGCTTTCATGCTACGCTTGAATTTGGACCGTCGTGAATGCAGCATGTGGCGCACGTAGTCGTTCAGTTCGGCTTTCTCTTCGTCGGTCCATCCATCTAGGTTCACACCATCAGGAAGAACAGCATGTTCGAAGGTGAACCTTTCCTCTTCACCCCCCTCTTCTCGGATTGCGGGTTCCTCAGGTTCTATAGAAAGCTGGTATGTCGGGCGTCTGTTGACAAATCTGCCAAGAGACGGCACAAAGAGAGAGTTCTGGATATTGGTGACATTGTTTAATGTGGATACTTGAGGATCTAATGATAGTATAGATAGTCAGCTCTAGTCCGAAGCATCCTATTGTTTACGTAATGAGGGACTTACCAACGACGTCGAGTAAGTCGGCGAGGTTCTGATCGAGTTGCGTGCGTCCATTAGGCCCGTGAAAGAGAGCTGTGCTGGCCATTTTTGTATCTTCAGGAATCGAGGGCATTCCCGAGCCGTTCGTGTCCCTACGAGGCCGAATCACCGCTAATCCGGGTCGCTGCCGGCCCCGACCCGTGGGGTCGGAACTTGAGCGACGTCGTCCAACTCCGACATCCTGGCGTTCGTTTTGTTGCTGATGCGAAGCCGACGAAGCTGACCGCTGTAAGTCGTAAGATTCAACACCAGATTCGTCAGGCATTGTAGTCTGTAAATCGGCCGCGACACATCCCCAGGAACTCTTTGGGTGTACGAGGATCCGACTTGGCTCGGATTATTTTTGCATTGGAGACGGTCTAGCTTGGTCTATTGTATTCCTCCATAGCCATGACATCATCTATTGGCATTGCCGCCAGGGGTAAAAACTTGGCTGCCACCAGAAAAGCTTATCATGCTTATCTGGTGGATCCCCACGATCTAAGCCCCTTTCCGTAGATGATAATGTATAACTGCATATATACTTGCACTATAAAAGCTCGGGCCACTTCCCTTGACTCGGTAACCGAAGTCTCGAATCCTTCCAAGAATCCTTCGGCTTTTCTGATTCTTAGGTTGGTACGGAATACCTAGTTGAATTCTGACAAATACTATCACTAGGTACCTAGGTATTCACGAATTGATTGTTCACTACATTAACCTTCCACATCATTCAGCGCCTTGAATCAAGAAATGAGTGCTTTATACTTTGTCCAAGTTGTGATTTAAGGTCTTGCGAGTGTGTACTCTTTCCACCCTATCAAAGTAATCAATCTCCAGGAATGGATACGACAAGAATTCTAGCATGGTCCCCCCCTGCGTGGTCGATGCCGAAGCTGATCGACCTTCGGCGAAATAGCGCATCTTAAGGTTGTGAGTCAGTCTCAGATGGGCTGGCTCAGAAGAGCGGGCCGCGCGACGTGGTGCCAATAGATTCGATAAGAATTCTGTCGCCCCCTCAGACCATTTATCGCATTCGCTCTTCTCGTCCATCAAGCCAGCTAGTACAATTCACACACCGAATCGCCTAGATTAGTCAGACTCATGAACTCTTATGGAAAAGGGGACCACAAACCTTGGAGCTGACACTTTTTTTACAGTATCGACATTTGACGGTGTGCTTGATAATTGGGTCGTGCGACAGGGCTTGGTATAAACTTGCCAGGCCGTAGAGTGCGAGACCGATGCCTAAGAAATTGACGACTCGGTTGAGGAATACACTAGCGCGCATAGGGTCAATTCGGCGAACCGCTAAATCGCGAGAGGGCACTCGGTTCACCATACCCGTAAGCCAGAACAATAGCACCATCGTTCTGCGCTTGCTCCAAAGTGTTGTACCCGTCTGCGTCGTTGTAGTTTGGTCCCGGTCTCAGCACTGCGAACTTCTCGTTCATGTTCCTCCGTAACGGCAGGATGACGGACAGCGGTGGGAGAAGTATGTCGGTCACGAGCGATGTGGTCAGGCCTGTGAATGCCGTTGCTAATCTAATAAGCTGAGAGTTAATAGTCTCATCCCATGAAATTTGAAATGTTCTACTAACATCAAGCCGAATGCAATTTGGAGAATGTTTCCCGAAAAAGCAAAGTCGATGAAGCCAGAAAAGATGCGCTGAGCTTTCTTCTCGCCTTCTCGAAGCAAAGTCCGTCGCTCCTCTTCTGGCGCGGGAGCCTCTTCATTGAAGTCCCATGGGTTAGGCATCGTTGCAGGGTGCTACAGTTAGATTCGAGGAAATTTGAGACAATAATTATGTTGCTCTCTATAGGTAGCGTTATAGCGTTACAAGGATCTCGAGTGAGGTTGAGATCTCTAGGACTGAAACTGTAGAGATCGGGTTACACGAAGTCATCCCCATTGCCATACCATGCCAACTCACATGCTCTCTTGTGGGGTACAGTAGCGACCACCGAGAATGGGGTGAACTAGGAAGTATCCAATGAATAGAAAGATTAGGAGTCCCCGGACCACATCTAGATTAGTGCGATCTTCTAGCGAAGTTCAGGCTCTCCCATTGGAAACAGCGCTCAGCTGGGGCTGAACGACGTCACTTACAGGCCACCTTATCTCGTTAGATTCCCAGGGCGTAATCGCGACATAGCGCCAGTTATGCCGTGTCGCCTGTACCCCTTTGCATAATATCAAGACCAGTAGTTCAAGGTGCAGGAAGGCTTCGCAAGAACCAAATGTTAGGCAATAGCAATATGCATCACCCGAAAGTTACCTTAATCAATTACCATTATTGTTAATAAACCTGAACCCCCCTAGCCCCTCTAAGCTGCTGCCGCTTCAATCTGAGCCAAGGGTGAGCCAGCGGCATAGCCCCAGGAGCCTTCATGTTTTGGCCACACGGATCCAAGTTGCCATTCAGAAAAGATGGGAAACAAGCGCGCAGGAATTTTAAGTTTCCTTATTCTGGGTCTCTGCACCATAAAGGAGGAATATGATTTCCAATCTATTAAGAGAAACTGCAACAATTGGAAGCAAAATAGCTCTTTGGCGAAACTCCGATACAGTTGATAAACAGTTGAACCTGTTAAACCACAATAAGCCACATTCATCAAGCCCCCTAGATTGACAACCACATGTAGAGAGCCAGTGATTAGATCCAGAGGAAACCACACATTTTTATAACCCATCCCTTAGAGCGGCTCATCAGATTTACCGTAGAGCGACGCGACGCGAGTGCACCGCTCGTTGAGATCGTGCTCGAGCTCATCGAGCTCGTTGGGTAGCCAGGTAACCTTCGACTCCCGGAGTCTTTGCCATTGGCGTCCCAATCGAGTCCTACCAGCGGGCCTTATTTCTTGATCCGTAACAGTATGGCGATAGACTCCACCTGCGGACTCGGAAGCTTCACCTTCCCGAGGGGCGCCTCGTCCTCTCCTCCTTGATCCTCAACTCCGACCAAGATAGCACGGAAAGATTATCGACGGAACTCAGGTTAATGAGAGCTAGACGTATAGAGAGAAGGCCCAGAGTTCAATGACGCCAATGAATTTGGTTGATGAATCTCAATGAAGTGTCTTATCCAAGGTAACAGAAAAGAGAGGAGTAATTGATGTTGTATTAACAACAACTTGAATGGTGTGAGCTCAAATACAAGACTACAGTGCCTCGCACTTTCCATTGTTGTGTACTTTTTACCGCCTGTATCTATGTGCTTCTGGACAGACGCCTAATCTGCAACCCTCACAAAGCGCACACACATGTGGGGGCCCTTCTCTGCCCGCGTGTGGCTGTTCATCCATGGCAATACCTGCCCACTTCTTGAGGCGGTATGCGACTCTTTCGATGTATGAGTTCTCGTCGAGCGTGAAGACACCGAACGTGTTACATGACCGGCAACGTTGGCTATATACGGTGGCGTTGTACCCGTTCCCAGAATATCCCTTAATCTGGATGGCCACTTTCTTGCTGCCCCACCCAGGGCTTGAACAGCCGCCGTTGTTGCATTTAAACTTTCCCATCACGTTGGTTTCGTATGTCTTGTTCGGCTTCTCGTCGTATTTGTTGTTGAACCATGTCTTGGGGATCTTGTCAGAGACCGCCTCCTCGACATCGCGATGAAGCGATGGGTATGTATAGGAGGCTTTCGTCTCTCTCTCAGGGCCTTTAGGTTTCGAGGACTTGTTAGGCATTTTTTTTTGAAACTGCTGTGTATGTATCTGGGAAGAGGTAGATAATTAGAGAATGTTGACAACAATACTAAAAATGGGGTGGAATCATACTTTGTATCCCTTCACCGTATTTGGAAATGGGAATTTCAAATATTTAGTTCGCATGATAGATGAAATTAGCGACATATCCAGCTTCATGATGAGCGCAATTATTTCGAACATTACATCTTGAACGAGAGGTTACTAGGAGGTAGTTACATTAACACGTTTATTGAGTTTATTCGACGGCGTTTGTAGAGCTCCCATTCTTCAGAAACTGAGCTGTCATTTCATATCCTGCACGTAGCCTTCATTTACATGTAATAGACGCTTATCTGTTGGTTAGTTGTTATCCCCCGCCCCATCCATTGGCCAGACGTGGCACGCCAACCTAGATGACGACCGACCGTATGATTAGGTATGTTTCCGCTTCCGCGAGTAATGGCTGAGCCTCCCTTGAGTGGCGCCTGAGCAAATCTGAGTAAAGCGGCAAGATATGCTGTGGAGGATTGGGGATTGGCGAAGGCAACCATCGAGTGATGCAACAAGATATTATTGAAAATTCTCATTTCAGTCCCGGGGTGGTAAACAGAAAGGTCGGCTGCAGCCATGAGCCGTGGGATCCACATATTCGGGAGCCAAGTCTTCGACGATTTGGGCTCTCAATCCAACTGCAAAAAGGGGAGAGTTAAGCAACGCCTTCTCGGTAGTTAACCACTCGTATCAAACTTAGGAGGTAGTTGTCTAATATAATATATTACCTCAACTCTGCGTGGATATAAAACCGAAGACGCGCTGACTGACTCCTTCATCAACTTATTATTGGGCATGGGGCTTTGAGCTGGATCTTCGTCCGCTACCCACTGGCCCTTCTCTGGACATGGTCCAACCTGCTCCCCTTTGACATCTTCAATCAACTGAGCAAGGAGGCAATCGAAGAAGATCGTATCACCAAGCCATGGAGGCTATTACCATCTGATACGATCAGCAGGGAACAAGCAGAATCCCTGATGCTGAAACATTATATATTCGCCATTGTTGTTGCCAGCAGTATAGGCGGACTCCGCTAGTCGCTCTTTCTCATCTTTCTCGGTACCTGGTGCAACGCAGGTGGTGGTGCTGACAGGAGCTCTGTTGTTCACAACATTATAAACGCTGCTGAGATCCTGTCGTTCGCGTCCGGGCCATGGAGGTGGCATTAGTCATCCGTTTACTGATGACTAGAGCATCGGTACAATGGTTAGGTATCCTAGCGTCGGTCATTTTCACCACGGTCCAAACCCAGGACCTTTACGACACGGAGGGTGATTCTTACAGGAATAGGAAAACCATACCTCTTGTTGTTGGGGGCCCATTGACACGTCGGTGGACAGCAGTCGTGGTCCCGACCTTCAGTATCGTATACCTGGTCTTGGGGATGGCACGGTTTCGTCTTCCCATTGTCTCTTGGAGGTCTAATTGCTATCCGGACGTCGCGTTACCGGACTCTTGAGGCAGACTAAAGAACTGTTCAGATCTGAGACGTATGGTTAGTGTCTATCTACTCCTTGTTGCTATTGCGGCTTCTGGCCGACGGTTGCTTGGAAAAATGATAGACGCAATATGGTACTCTGATACCTACCTGGATAACTATTCGGCTCACAGTAAAAAGTGACTAAAGTTTGACCAAGAGCATGTGCCTTAAAGCCTTGAACCCCCAATAGAAAACGAGTCCACTGGACTTGCTCATCTTCTATGTGATGTTGATAAAAAGGCTGGCTACCAGCCTTTCGTACGCGTGTATTGAGGAGCGGCGATCCCCGAGAGAAACCCGGAGGAAAATGGGATAGTAGTTCTGCCTCGAGATGTTCTTTAGGCAACGGTAAATGAGCGTTGCGCCTGTCCAGTTCGCAGTGTAAATTGCGAAAGTGGCCGGCTAGCTCAGCTCGTCGGCCTGTCTCTTCTCCACAAACTCGCTGTATTCGCTCGGGAAGCACGACAACCCAAAATGGGGTTGAATTGCTTGTCAAAAGGTTATCACTTCATCACATTCAACCGGAGGTTTCTCGATCGATAGTCTCCTGAGTAAGGGGAGAGTTTATTGTATAGCAGGACGCTGGAGTCGTTATTCCGCGCACTGGAGATATTGGACGGCGTTCGAGAGGAGTTCCTCGGTAAATGACGCGATGGAATATATACTCCTAGGGATCGATCGAGTTGGAGAGGCAGAGTGGAGCCATGTCAATAGGGGGCTGTCGAGATCTTTGGCAGGAGGTCTCAATATGGCGCTCTTTTCATGGAAAAACGACGATTTATTAACATTTCCCCTAATTTTGCTTTCTTCAGCTAGAATGCGGAGATGCCGCGCCTAGGAGAGGTCGCCTCTTAGTGGCCATCACGTCGATACTACCAGAAAGCGGTGTAGAGAGCCAGCTAACGAAGACTTTTCGAGGCATTATCGCGGGTGCGCCGGCAAAAAGCGGTACATTAGTAGTAGTAAAAGATAGAATTGAACCTCCTGGTGATCTAGTTAATGAGAAGCACAAAGATGCCTAGGAAGTGGTAAACATTGATAAGAACGCCACAATGTAACTGGTAACAGGGGCAAAACGCGTACGGATATGACATGAACCCACCAACAGCTAAGACACCTACATCGAAACACAGGACTACTTAAGAAGGTAGCGTACAATTAAGTAAGTATTGTCGTTGTTAATATAATATTACACGACGATATACCTACCCGTAAGTTCCCCCTTCAAAGGTATACGAGGTAGACATTACTTCAAGCGATCAGGTTAGGTCTGGGGTGATGCGTGCGCCGGATTTGCTAGACCTGTTAATTCCGGCCAGAGATCTCGCGCAGGATACTTCTACAACCCCTAATTTTCTTCACACAATATCCGTCCTTGCTAGCTCCGTAATCGTTAGACTCCGAGCCAGAAGTTTCTGGAAGGGAAAATTCACCCTTTGAATTATTGCCGATACGTTGTTCATACTGTTGGCCGGTGCGTCATCCCCAGATTCCAATACTCGGGCCTAGCCCCGCATCGCAGGAACGAGGCGCGGGGGCTTTCTCCTAGAGAATGTACCTACCACTGCTCTAAATTGGGGTCGAGATCCTCAGTGCAACATACTACAGCAAGCTGCATTTCAACGCCCTTCTTTCAGGAAAGATAGACTATTAGAGAATGTGGATAGATTAATGGACAAGCAGGTAGTGATTAGAACTGTCTTCCGGAAGACCTAGTGGTACGTAAAAAACTTCTGTTTACTGTAGCTCATTACCAGGTACGTTACACATGCACTTGAATCGGGGTCCATCCGCAGATCTGCGTGCGACTGATGCTATTTTCCGTCCGAATCTTCCAACCTTACCAATGGTCGACATGGCGTGAAAGGAATATCAATTCCATTTAACTCTCACTTCAATCTTCCCATACTTCCCCGTAATATACTTGTTTTCCGACTGCAAGATTAGCGGATCGAAGACTGCGATTCCGTTCGCTATCTCATCGTCCGGACTAATGGTGTCGTGGTCGTAAAGGAGTGCCTTGATTTTGAGGGAGCGGGTCATTGGCACCGCTACCGCAGACCTCAAAAGTGGAATGTTTGCACCAGGGCGTACGTCAATATGCTCCGAGCTTGCCTTGCGGAAGAGCTCACTCTCACCATAATACGCGTAGCCGTTGTCGGCAGAGATATTGCCATATACATCGGCGGGGTCTTCCCCGTCTCCGTCGATCAGAATGACTTCAATCAATGCTTGTGCCGCGTTGCTCAAAACGACGTAGTTTAGCGTTACCGCGCCATATTCGCCGCCGACCTGGTACGTTACGTTCTCGTCGTATTTGTTACCAGGGTCGTAGACGTTGAATGATATGTTCCCCTGAGCGATTCCGTGGTCTGATAGCCAAGCGTTCTTGTTCCAAAGATCCACGCTAAGATTGAAACTATCGGCAGCAGAGATAGCTTCTTTTGGACCAGTAAGCAAAGCAAATTCGTCTGGATGGATAGGTTCGTAGTGGTCTTTGTCTCGGTTGTAAATATCTTGAGAGCCTGGGCCGTCGTTTGCTTTGATAGTCCCATAGAGGGAACCCAGATTTTCACCGTCGATCTTGTCGATGCGAAGCCAGAATACCTCGACCAAAGCCCGGCCTTTAGGATAGTCGGACCATGGGGTGTCGGGGGCGGCACGGGTGGTACGTGATGTACCCGGAAGGCTACGACGCACCAACATAGCAATCGCGCCGGCCGCAGCACCGACCGTATGAAACTCCAAGTCGTTGTCTACCCGATATCGAAAGGCGTGAGAGACTGTATCCTGTTCGGCGTGCAGCAAAGCCTCGGAGAGACCTCCCCAGGCGTTTTCGAGATTGACCAATGTGCTTGGCGGTGGCGCGCTAGTACTTCCCCAATTATTGGCTAGGTGTCGATTAATAGACTGGAACCTCATAGATTCGCATATCATCTGTATGACGACCATCAATTGTCGCGCTCTGGCCTGGTCATTTATATCTGCGTCCGAGAGCGCATGGACGGCATTGACAAGTGCCTGCTGACCAAGGGGAATGGCCTCCCTTCCTTGCCTTGCGACACCCTCCAAGCGGGTGTAACTGCCGTCAAACCGTAATCTGGTAGAACCAGGGATGAGTGCTGGACCGCCGTGTTGGAACTCATACCATGTAGAGCCCCGTTGATAACCGTCCAGGTAGAGATTGTCGCTTCGGATCCGCAACGTCACAGCCTGGCCCCCTGCACGTAGTGTGACGTCGAACCATCTACTTGGCGTGGATGATTGCCGAGAGAGAACCGGAAGATAATAACAGAGATCCCCAGAAGCCACATTGTCGCGCAATCTCTGGATGAACTGCGTGTAATCGGCGCCGTCACTATTCTCTATATCGAACTCTTCCGCCATGGCTGTGAAGACAAGCGCGGCAGGCCACAAGTGAAGAAATCTGGAAGCTTTAATGGGCTGATTGTCTTTGCTCTTGGGCCGAACGGGAAGCGAATTCAGCAAATGTGAATTATATACAGAGAGAAATTGGTACCGTTTACTGAGGACTGCCTAAGTCTATCGTTCAATATTCATCCGCTTAATCCAAGTCCTGCGCTGATGATGGTCCTAGGCTCGGGACGGTGTGTTAGTTCAGCTTGTCACAAGGGGTGTTACGTTACGCTGAGCTGCAAGTAATTCACCAGTTCCGAAATCCGAGACTCATTTTTTAATATTTCCAGCTAAGAAGATTGACTCGATCGTCTCCGCGGATGTCAAGTTAACGAATGTGATTAGTAAAACATCATCAGTGACAACCATACACAGCCGTCTCACTCTACTTAAAACGACGATCATTTGATCAATATTGCAACCTCATCTATCAGAGCCTGCTTAGATTTGCCCGGTTGATACTTGTCCAAAATTGAATGGTTGCATGCTCAGCTGAACGGCAATACTACTTCTAGGCTGGAAATGAGCCGCTTAACACTTCAAATCAAATCCACGAGCGGGGTTATTTTCCAAATACGGTCCTTCAGCAGGTGTGGCCGAAGTCCTACGTCGGTTTCTGTACCTATGCAATGTTCTAACAACGTCATGATCTCTTAAGATTGATCTGGGTTTTAAATGTCACTGTCAACTACGTCTTATTCATGTCTACGGGAAAAGTTGCCCCCGCTAAAGCCCGGATATTTAACAAGAGGTATAGGTATGACGACATATCTATCAGGGAGAGAGGATAGCCCTAAAAGATGAGTGGCGGGCAGAGCAAGAGTCAGGAGACATAGCTCGCAACTAAGCATCCATATAATGTGCCCCTTAGTAGCCCCACTTTTACCCCTTTTACTATTCAAATTCAGTGTAGAGGCAAAGAATATCACCACATCCGAAATGCAAAACCATTGTGGTTGATGCAAGGCCTACCTTACTATGGAATAATAGGAAATTGGAACGCAAACTATTTAATGGTCGCGAAATGGTGAATTTCACGATACCATACAGAATATCTCCTTTCGTATACATGAGCATATCCAAACTAGTAGTCATAAAAACAGAATCCGAAGTAGTTGATCGAGATATCAAATCTTAAGGCCTTGGACTAGAGCTGTTCATCCTTCAAGTAGCGAGTATGACCATTTAGGCAGCTGCGCTGACCCTGATGCTGATTTCGCTAGTCCGCACAGCTAACTTGGGGAGCTTCATTTCCTTGATTCGAGGAGGAAGGCCTTGAACATTGAATGACACCGGACCATGAATACCGGGCTTGCTTGCCATAAAAAGCTTTGCGTTTTGTGTGGTTGAATGTTTGGGAGCATCAGGAGGCTCAGCACTAGGTTTGGGTCGTCGCACGTCAGCAACTTCTCGTGTATGCGTCGAAGTATGGTATATTTAGGAAATAATCCCGCCAAGTATTTTGTAAGTGATTTTAAATCTGTTGGCAAATACGTACCCGTTATATGAAACTGTTACCAACAGGTCTCCTCGGTTATTAAACTTGGGGTCCTTCATGAGGAACGTGCCCGAGGCTGGGAGAAAGAGCCTATCTTGACCTTTGAGGGATCTGAGCAACGCATTTTGGATCTCATGGGTGTCTTCGTCGATATAGCTGTTAAGAGTGTCGCTGAAATTGTGCTTGATGCTTTCGAACCCGGACTTCCAAGTGACGTCGCCCGGATCTGCAACAACTGTGACAGTACAGGGCTTCTCGTCGGTAGGCTGCTTGACGCGGGCAAATTGGAGATCGCCGTCATCCACTCGAGAAACTGCCATCTTAAAGTGCCATTCCGATGTAATCGTCAAGTGCGAGGGTTTTCTGGGCAGAATAGGATAGAATTTTAGTACTTGATGGATAAGTTGCTTCTTTCATGTGATGTCGGCGTGAAATGAAACTAGGAATTAAGAGAACTTACCCCATAGGAGAGTTATCCCAATTGAACTGCACATTGAAATCGAATACCGTTTTCCCCTTCAAAGTTACTCCCTGGCCACCCTGGTCGAATGAGAGTTCGGTAGACGTAGTGGCTATGGCGCTATGTAAGCTACGCCCAATATTCGGTGTATGCGTCGTATTCCGAGGTTGAGGATCATATGATATGGAACGACTTACACGTTTGTGACACCACATGTGTTGTATGGCTCCCATCAGATACAGTCTTGGACCATTTCCTTTGTTTTCCACTCCAAGTCCATGTTCCGGGGCTCCAATTGCTCTTCGTAAAGGCGTAGTAGGGATCCGTGGTTCCGTGGCTTCCACTGACACCTACGTGATAGCACATGCCGGCAGCCCAGTGATACCCATCACTTGGATTGGGAAAATATTCATTTGTTGGCTCATCGGGAATTATCTCTGCTCCCTTGTTGAGACCTTGTAGCAATGGCAGCAGCCATTTACCCCAGAAGATGTCGCTGTTCATGATATAGAGGCCTCCACCGTTCACGAATGTGCCGCTATACTCAAGGCCAATGCGGTCTGGCTGTTTGGTAAAGTCTGACATCATCAGATAGCAAAGGGCGTTCTTGGGAGAGCCATCCGTAAGCTGTGGACTATAGGAATCTGGGTCCTTCCAGGGATAAACAAAGTAATCAATGCTGGTGGGTCGAAATGTTGCTGTGTCCACCTTCGCTGAGAGCCCCAAAATGTCAGCATAGCTACCTTGAGATAACAGCTATTTGGTAGGTTTACTTGTATCAGGCTTCTTGGCTTGGACAGAGTAGCCAATGATAGTACAATTTGATTCACTCATTATATTCCACCAGTTTTGACAGAAACCCATGAAAGCTGCTTTGGTTTCAGGCGTCTCAGACTTCCAGTCATATGACCCATAGCTATTGTACTGCTCGGTGTTCTTGGTCGATGCTACAAATCGGGCTCATTAATTTGGTCAAATTTATCGTAAAGGGAAGAACACCCACAGGAGACGTCGAGATATAGTTGGGCCAGGGAGTACGTGTCAGGGGAGAAACCTGCTTGGGTCACGGCGGCAGAGAACTTTGCGTCATTTTTTGGCACAGTCTTACTGGCTTTGGATATTTAGACTCAGGTTCAGTTATTATAGTCGATGGTAGAATATACGAAAAGATATTCTGCTTACCAAGCTTGACACTGAAACCAAATTTCCAGCCAGTGACGTCGAACTTCTTCTTGGTGTCGTCGGCTGGATCTGAGCTGACATAGGTCTCGATGGTTCCCGACTTCATGTTCAACATGAAGTATAGCTGGGGGTCTTGCTTCGTAGTGACCATCAAATTGATCGTCGGGGGATCTAATTTGATGTCGATATCACCTGTTCGATAACTTTTCTTAAATTCGCGTAGCGGCGGGGGATTCTTCTTTGGAGTGAGAGCCCACATATTGTGGAAAGCCTTGTTAATCATCTCCTGACTCAAGAAGATGACTTGATCGTAGGGACTTGGGTCCGTCTTGCCAATGAGGCTGCGAGTGAACGCGTCCGACATGATGGGCTATTGCAATATGATAGTGGTAGTCTAAGTTTTGTAGTCAGTGTCGGTATCGGGGGTTAGAATGATGGAGTCAATGAGATATTCACGTGGGTGAAAAACTAGGAGAAGTCACAAATAAGTTCTGGATGAGTTCATACTATCAACCTAGAAGCAATCGCCACTGAAACACACCAAGCTCATCTATTGAGCCGAGATTGCCGCGAATCCCGCTTAGCAGGATTACGCAACCCTCTTGAGGACATATGCATCACTTTCGGCTGCATATCAATTGTATGCGGACGAAATCGAAGTTGATTTGAGGACTTTCAGTTTTCAGCTCATATGCATTTAAAATTCAAGGCTATGGTCATCGTATACATGAAAGCTGGCTTATAATGGCTGCCATGTAACCTCAGTAAGAGCTGAATTGCCATTTTCGGCCTCGCTCAACAGAGTGACTGCAGATGAGAACCACCGACGAAGTAACGTTGCCTATCACATGAACCTACTCCTCAGTTTTATAACCAGTCAAATTGATTCATTAATTCAGCCTCATTTGTGTGAACTTGTAGGACTTTTCTACCTGCAACACTGGTGCTAGGACTTCGAAGGACCTTGCTTGGCGCGAAATCGTGCCGTCCTTAGCTAATGGCTACCACTGCGTGCATCTTACAGTCCTCTTTTATGAGGCTCATCCGGACCCATGTATGCGATTTCAAGGTAGTAAAATATATATTACTAATTGATACGATCTAGGTCGAGGTCTGGCGGTGCTATCTTGCCAGAGCTTTCACAGCCTTCAATTCTTCCACGGCTTAATACCATTACGTTTCGTGCAAATCGCGAATATGATCACAATCAAGCAGGACTCCGAGTTAATGACCAATTACATTCCGGCGAATCCGGTTCCTGCGGGGAATCGGTTCGTCGGTATCAAGGATGCTCATTCACGCCCTGCTTGCTTCAGCTTGAGCAGTGACAAGAAGCTCAACTTGATTATTCAAAGCGATGATGCTGCCACACTAGTTGACTTTGGAGAGCTCGCTGGAATACACGGCGACGTCCAAGCTTTTAATGTGCAACAATCGCCCAACTCAGACCTCAGCCTATGCGTGGCCACCGACGAAGGCAACGGCACTTCTTCCTTTTGGTTTCTTGATAAGCTTCATCCTCGTAACCTAACAGGCAATGTCCCTAAGGACAGAATCGTCAAGGGGAATGGTCTGCCCTCTATCCACCACCTTTTTATGGTAAGTAGCTCTAGGCGTGCCATTACTGGACCATCAGGCCACAAGAACCCTCTAGATGCATCTTTTAATCAATTACTTAGAGTAACTTTGGAACGGATGGATCGACTTCTACTCCTCTAGTATTCGCAGCGTTTCAGCCCACTGACCGAATTACAAGTGAGCAGCAGCTCGGCTTCGTCAACGTCGCCGGCTCAACGGTCAAGTTGGACACGTCTTGGTCGCTGAGCACAAACCCCGAGAAGATTATTGACATTGCTTTCGGAACTTGTGATCTTGGCGATGGATTATTCGTGCTCTATGAAGTAGGAGATAAGACGAAGATCCAGTTCAAGATCTTCCAGGGTGACGGCGATGACTTCGTCGTTGAACCCAAATGCCCACCAGGTGAGCATCCGCACTAGTACGCTTATGAAAACATTAAATTGACTCCCATGATGCGAATACGAAGGTGTCCGAAGCATTGCTACGTTCATGGATCCTGAACTCAATGAGTCCGTATTGATTACTGGTGGCGACGTCCTTAGCTCCCATTCGTCCGACCAATATCTTTCGACGCAGAACGAAGGCGACATCATAGCCTCGTCAATGAACATCAAAGACTTGCATATCGCACAAGCTGACGGTGAATTGAGGATCTGGTATACTACATTGGCCTCTTCCGTCCATTACTACACATGTAAGACCTCGGCGTTGTCCAAAGGTACCACTACGCCTCTTCTACCCAAGGGGCGGGCTGGTCGCATATCTCCTCTCCTGGCGGCACATGGCTCCGGAAAGGCGACTAGCTACGTACTATCAGTGGGCAAGAGCGGCAATTTGACTCTTCTCCAGCAAGACCCAGCTACGAAGATCTGGCAGAATTACCCCTTTTATCATGCATCCGCTACCAACCTGACAGAAGTTAAGGGTTACACACTTCGTATCCAAGCGAAATCGGACCAAACATCCGGTGACGGCAAGGAAAACGAAAGGGCTCTTATCCCCAACTGCTGGCTCAGACTTTATAGCTCGGGAACCATTCGCTGTCTAGTCAATGGTCTTGAGACCGAACTGTCCCGCGACGGGTCTTGGTTCAGGACCGACATGGAGGGAACCCTACATGTGATCTTTGAAACATCAGACGCGTCCTGCCACAAGGTGTTTGTCGATTGTTTCTGCGCCGGCACTTCCAGCCCAAGGAGCCCGAGTGACCTCAGGGTACTGAGCACGCCTCCGCTAAACCCAAGTGCAAAAGTCATTGCTAAGCTCTCAAATATCAAGTCAGGCGACGACCTTCTTGCTGCTCGGACTCAGAATGGAGAGCGTGTGTTGGGACAGAATGTCTCCAAAGCTGATGCTGATAAGGCTGCAAGTGCGATAGCCATGCTGGTGGGCCACCTGGACAAGGTAGATGTGCGCGATACACGGAAGTTTGCTGCTCATATGTCTTCGCTCAGGATGGCACAAAAGACAAACTTGTTAGCTTTCCAGCCACTCCAACTCTCTATATGGGATGACATAGTCGATGCTGGGTCTGAAGCATGGAACTGGGTTAAAGATAGAGTTGAAGATGTCGTTGACTGGGCTTGCGATGTTGTCGGTGAGTATAGCCTTCTCTTCTTGTGTCTCCCAGTTCAAGACCTCTCCATCTATATGTTCCGGTTTTGCAATGGATGGCTGCTGATAACCCGTAACTACCAGATCGCGTGATCGATAGGGTAGAAGAAGCAGTTGGAAAGGTGGTTCAAATGACGATCAACCTGGGCAATGAGGTTTACAAGTTCGTCCTTGACAGTGTGACAACCATCGCCACAGGTATATCGTGGGTATTTGAGAAGCTTGGTGCAGCCCTGGATAAGCTAATCGAATGGGTTGGATTCCTGTTCCAGTGGGACGACATATTAACCACCACTGACTCCCTGGTAACTATATTCAATGCCGGGCTCGACTATGGCCAGCTGAAAGTCGGCGCCCTTGAAGAGAAAGCGAAGACCTGGATCGGAGAAACCAAGACAGAGATTAAAGACGCCCTTGCTAGAATCCGCAGCCAGAATCAAGACGAGCTAAGTCAAGTTTCCAAGTCAGATGTCTCATCGAAGAGCGACAACCCTATGGAAGACAGTGTAGCTTTCAACTGGGTGGGCTATCAAATACAGCATGGTGGAGTCGTTACGAATGCAACTATCACGCCCCCAGCTGGAGGCGGAGGTACGGCCAGCTCACATAGCCCCTTAAGAGATGCCACTAACAGAATAACAGATACCAACGACAAGGTAATCGCTGAAATCTGGGATGAGTTTAAGAATCAGTTCAAGGTCGCGGAGAACTTTGTGCGGAATCTCAGTGGCGACTTCATCGACCTCATTAAATCGAATACCTGGGATGATGTGACAACCGTGCTGAGCAAATTCACTGACGACCTCATCGACTTAATCATGGACACCCTCGGGAATGCCACTGGTGTCATTCTGAAGATTGTCCGTCTAGGCATTGGAACAGTAAAATCTCTTGGCAATTTTGAGATCGAGTGTCCCGTCATCACGCAATTGTGGAAACTTGCCACTGGGGGGCGACCTCTAACCCTGTTCAACTTCTGCGCCTTACTCATCAGCATTCCTACTACAATCATACAGAAAGCCGTTACAGGGAAGAAGCCAGCAGCACTAAAGGGCAGATTGACAGGCGATACATTCGGTCAATTCCTCGAGAATGGCACCGTGCGCGGTGATTCTAACCTGCCAGGCGATATCCGGGCTCTCGTGACCCCAGCGATTGTTACCACCGTTTTCTTATCATCGCGCGTCACGGCGCTTGGCCTCATATGGGAGTCAGTCTCCGGAGGTTTTGATAGCTCCTTGATGAAACTCCCAGTGACCACCAGCATGGCCAAGCTGTCGCTCGCCTCGCCCATCAGACCTAGACTAAAACTCGCGGGTAAGCCTGGGGGCGGTTTGCCCGTGGACAAGACCCCTAACACGCCCTGGTACCAAAATGTATTCGATGTAATTGCTCTCGTATTCGAGACCGGGGGTCTAATATTCAGCTGGCCGCCGTCTCACATGAATGCGGACTACGTGCAATGGGTGGACGTCTTTAGATGGAGCGTAAGTCCGCTATCTCCTTGGGACACTTTTCTTTCTCCTCCCCTTCCCCCTTCTGTATAGACTTCGGATCTAGGATAACACGTATTAATGCCGAATCATAGATCTGGCTTGCTGACCTTACCAACGACGCGGCCATCGTCATCACACGAGCAATTGGCGGCGTAAAAGATCTCGAGCGTCATGTGACCAAGTGGTGGCGGGCTATCATAACCATGGTCACGACGACTCCCAAGTTCTTGATGGAGCTTGCGATAGTCTTCAATGATTATATTGTGCGAAACGAGACGGTGCCAGCCCTTATCCGGCACATTGTCGAGGCTGTCCTTGCTCTAGCCGGCGACCTTGGCTTTATTGTTGCCGCCGCCACCGACGAAGTTAAAGGTGCTGAGGAGTTCTTCTACAGCGGCGTCGGAGTCTTCGTGGGTTGCTCCGGCGTACGCGCTGGCTTGAAGCTCGTGGATTACGCATTGGAGGATCATAAAGCTGAAAGTTAATTGATTTGGTGGACGTCACTCGATAAGAGGATACTTTGCGCGAGAGCGTAAATGTAGTGGCAACATATTGCTTCCATGTCTTGACCCATATGGCCGGGGATTTGAACAGGCTATTGAAGAAAGGAAATCATATGATTCCACCTTACCAGCGATCTCAATATCCTTCCAAGCTATGCTTCCTTCTTTATTATGAATCTTGACCATCTTTCGTATCCGTAATACAACCATGGGAAACTTCGAGGTCACGGAAGCGATGTCTTAATCTGCTAATATAAAGATGTCGGGTCACCTTATAGGAAGGTAAATGATCTTAGTTTTTGATCTCCTAACTTAGGTTCTTCACGCTTAGATCCGCTCGTCGAATCTGGTATCCTCAGTTTAAGAGATTATTCTTTAAACAAGGACCTAAATACTTTAATTACCTAATTACACGAGGAAGGATGTAGGAGGGTGTGTCATTAGCAACGGTATCACGAACTACAGTAACAGCTTCTCTCTGAACTCACTGTCAGGGGTAAAAGTGGGGCCATACCAAGGGACCTGTATAGGTGTAGGTACCTAGTTAATACAAAGGAAGCAGAATAAAAACTCAAGACTTAGATTATAAATTAATAACAAGCCTAAGCAGTAACGGCATCCGCATCGAAACAAGGATAGAAATGCTGTAACAGCAATGGTATCATAGAAATCAACTGGCGCCAACACCTGCTCATTCATCATCATGTCCCTCCTCTATAAGTCGGGTATCCTCTCACATCACGTAATCAGTGCCTCCGCCTGAAGATCCCAAGCAAACCGCGATTACTATCCGTGCTCGTCCGAAACCCCTTTTCTCCGTACGCTGCCGTCGATCCCAGGCGTCTGCGCGGGAAGCAACACGAAAAGCTCCAAAACAACAGCGCCACGAACATGACAGCGAAAGCCACCCAGGAGATTGTCATGAACTTGGTTCCTTCTACGGCGGAGATACCAACGTCATCTCCTGCTGAGTTGATCTCGGATACCCCTTTCTTGGATATAGCTGTCGCGATCGCACTAGCGATTGCAAGGGACAATGTAGCTAGGGAAGCTAGTGCCAGGTTGATAATGATGGTACCTCTGCTGATGCTTTTACGTCTGAGTGTCAGGACGACGACGCATGACAGGAACGATAGACCGGAAAAGCCGCTTCCAAGCACGTAGAGGACGAAAGTCACGAGTAGTAAGCTATTGAGGTAGTCGATAGTCTGCTGAATTGAATCTGGAATTGGGATGTCGGTGGCATTGATTTTCAGCGGGCCGGCGTCAATTTCCCTCTGGAGGACGTCGGTGAGGTTGAAATGAACTGAGAGTCAATATTAGTTCACATGTGGTTCTCATATAGCAGAATGTGGTAAATATACATACCTCCTGGCGACTGCGCTGTGCAGTTGGTTGTATTGTACCAAGCACCTGGCGAGGTAGCATTCGGTGCAAAGTTGCCCTCGCAAGCCGTCATGACGTGAAGACTGTACCACTGAGAGATTCCTAGTTTCTGGGCTAGCTTGTCGGCAATATCATTCTCAATGTCGTTCAGCTGGTCTGTGATTTCGCCCTCAATATCGTCGAGTCCATTTTGAATATCGTCCCAGCCGAAGCCATCATCATTAGTAGCCGTAGGCTGGGATCCAGAAGACGTCGCAGTAGGTACTAGGTCGTGTCCGAAATCAGACATGTTGATCTAAACACAATTAGTAATTCGACTTTTAAAAGGCGAGTTAGGATAAGGGAACATACGGCAATAAGGTGGTAGTCCTCTAGTGCTTGTTGTTGAGACCCAGTACCAGCGAAAAGAGCCAGCATCGCTAGTACGAATCCCGCAATGGACAGAATAAGGGGGATTATCACCGCAAAGGGTGTAATCCTGCCGTCTCTGATGATGGCCATGATTCTGTGTTCTGTAGGAACCTCAAATGCCAAGATTATTCAAATGGGTTGCGTTCTCTTGTATCCAGGGGAAGATAGCTGGGTGTATACCATGTAGAAAGGAGGAATGTCTGTCGATAAGGCTTGGCCGATACTTAAATCAACAGTAACCTATACGAAGAACAAAGGAAGTCGGGTAACATGTCATGTTGATGAATAGAAAAGGTATCAGAAACCCCCCGAAAATGATTAAGACTAGCTCAGATATAACAAACCGTACATATTGTCACTAAACAGGTTCTCGATGGCTATCATCCATTCACCACACTTCCGTCCAAGGATTGAGTCCAACACATGTTCGTCCAATCTGGCGATAGCTAGATTTTGCCGCTTGCTTGGCGCACGCATGCCTACGATCTTTCCCAGTAACGAAATTTTCAAGACATGGGGAAGAATTAACATGCACTTCTATCGCATGGACTAGCGAATAGAAACATCTCCATGGGCGGGACAGGGGAATACGTCACAGGGTCGTTTTGCCTCATTTAGTCGATGCCCACGATGATGATTGGCTAGTTGCGAGCGTTGCGTCATGAAGACCCATCTGGAAACTACCCCTGTCAAGCCGGTTCGCACCTTGTCAGCCAGTCAACCCCTGCCAGTGGTCTGGATATCAATCGGAAACCAGCAAACCCTAGAGACTCAGCCTTTGCTGGCGCCTTTCTGAGGTTTGCCAATGACCACAGGTTGATCTAGCTTGGCAAAGCCCGAAACGGCTTCGCAAAGAGGTAGCCATAAAATACGAAATGAATCGAAGACGCGCGGTATTGCTGGCTCTGTTCACTGCTTATTAAAGAAACAGAATGTTTCGGAAGTAAGGCTAGTGAAAACCTCGGTGGAACCCAACTGTACCTAATGGACACTATTCTAGGATACCCGTCTTGCGGTTTTTGATAGTAGTTCATAGCTGCTTACTCGCACAGCTCGCAGGAATGATTCGGTTCCTGTGATCCTATCAAGAGTTTCTCAACAAGTCCCTTACCTGGCCATCCTATCTCGATGACACGGGGTCTTCAATCAATCCCCATGCCGTTCTTGGACCCACTCGGGAAATGTAGAGGTAGAATCATAAGTGACGAATCATTGTCTAAGCTGCAGCCACGAGCTCCAAAGCACAGTAGCACTCTTCTACTAGATTTATCAGTGTCCTTTCTATATCACGCAAGTCTTCTTATCCGCTCACTCTCCACAACCGCCTTTGCACTCTCCGTAAGGGTATCTTTCTCCACCGTGATCCAGCGTCCCCTCCCCGACCGCTGCGCCCTGATATGTTTTTCTACCGCACTTGCGAACTCAACCCAGCCCGCGAACCGAAGGATCTGGTCCGTGGATGAATCATCCGAGAGAGCATAGCCGGAGCAAAGTCTCAACGTCGTGATCTTGCCCCAGTCGCCAAGCCAGTCAACAAAGTCAACAGTGAAATCTCCATCTGACGATTTCATCAGCGCCGGAAACCAATCTCCGCATCCAGTTAAGTCGAGGTACTCCAAGCTATACAGAGACTTGCTAAGGCGCTTCAATATTAAAATCGCCTCGGACCAATCGTTATCCAAACTGTGACTATAGGGACCAGTACCGCCGTACTGGACACTTCTTCCTGTCAGCCGTGATGCGACCTTAGCAAATTTCGCATTCGGAGTCAAGGACGGTTCGGGCCAGCCGGACAAATTGAGATGCGTGAGGGTTGGTAGCTTGCCGGCTAAGGAAAGAAGCTGTTTCCAAGACACAGCTGGCGCATTTCCAGGATCGACTGCGAGGGATAGTCGCGTTAAATTCGGTAGTAGTTTTGCGGGCCCCGAAACGGGTTCGGCGGCGTCCCACGAATCTTGAAGATCAGTCTCGGCCACGACTCTGGGAGGATGGAGTAATTCGCTCAATTCCTTCAACGTCAGCGACTTTCCCACCGAGCCGGATAGGTCCAAACAGGATATATCTCCATTTAACTTGTTTAGATCAGGACTGTCAACCTCGTATTCCGCAAGCAGTTCGTCGGAAGGGCCAGTAAGGACAAGTCGTAGGTCCTTGACGGATAATCTCGGTTCGTACAATTCAGAAACATAGCCTATTAATGCAGTCCGCAGATGACTAGGTAGTGTATATAGATAAAACTGGTTCCAATCCCGCTGCTGCTCCCAATCCAGTGCCATTCGTCGGAGTATCTGATCTACGAGACTGTGGGGTTCGGGAACATAGGCGCCTGGTAAAGGCCAGTGCCGGATATGCCCTCCGACATCAGCCTTAAGGTCTTGGGGAGCATGTCGCGACTGCGCCAACGATATCCAGCTCCGCGGAGGGGGCGGGCCTGGAGGTGCTCGTCGACCGTTTACGTCTCTCCGTAGAGGCCTTCGGGGAACTGGTGCGGGAGTCTCGGGAATCTGGAGGATTTGGCGGATCGATGGGGGGACGGTGGGAGTTGCTGTGGAAAAACTATTCTGGGTTCCGTTTTGCTTCAGGCTACTCCGTCGCATTTCTGCGAGGAGCTGGTTGACTGAACGTTCATGTTGTTCTGCGCGCTGGTAATTAATACTCTGCTCGTGGTCGGAGCTTACGGGGGTCATAAAATGGCCTCGGGGCTAGCTTACCAGGAGTCGTCCGTGAGGAAGACGATAAAGCGAGCGACGGTGGAGCTACTGAAGGCGGCTTCGAATATTTGTTATTATGTCTTTTCTTAGGCATAAC
This sequence comes from Hypoxylon sp. FL0890, assembly GCA_022497025.1. Classification (NCBI taxonomy): domain Eukaryota; kingdom Fungi; phylum Ascomycota; class Sordariomycetes; order Xylariales; family Hypoxylaceae; genus Hypoxylon; species Hypoxylon sp. FL0890. The sequence continues at coordinate 55,124 of MU386540.1, read as the reverse complement.
AGTTGAGGATGGCGAGTACCTATCTCAACCGCTTGCGAAAAGAAGAATTGGCAAATATGGAGAGGGACATAAGCAGCTGAAGAAAAGATGCCATATGAGATAGAAATTGGAGATGATTCAGTTGCACCATGATGAGTCAATCGATATTACGTAATGTAGGAGTTGGAAGGATGAAGGATGGAGATGACGCTAAGCCTCTTTCCGTCAGTGGGGAGGCAGCTTGACGTGCCTGCCTGCCGAACCTGGCATGTATCAAACATCGTATCGAACCTCTTGATTCGATCTTGAAAGACTACAATCGAAGAACGCGTGCAACTAAGAATTCCACTCTTATTTGCCCAGATTTTTATTTTCTAACCGCCTAAGTAAATTATGAACGACACTAACACCTTGAAGTTACTTATTGCTGATACACTCCAAACCGCGCTCCCGACATGCACATGTCACGGACGTTATTCGATGAGATTTTAACCCGTTGATGTCCATAACGACGCTTTATCGTCCCGCGAGAACGTTCAGAACACCTCCATCAACTGCAATGATCTCGCCATTGACATACTGGTTCTTGGCAAGATACAGCACGGTCATTCCCATCTCTTCTTCGCGTCCAGCTCTTTGGAGCGGGACATGTCCCTTGTCCTGGATCTTCTCCGGCGGCACATAGCTCTTCTGCCTCTCGTCACTACTCTTTGCCGTCACTAGTACACGCGGAGTTAGTTACTCGTATATAAAAATTTCCTAGGTTATACGCACTCTCACTGGGGAAGTATCCCGGCGCGATGGAGTTGACTCTAATGCCAGCCTTCTGAAACTCCCCGCTCATGAGCTTCGTCAACTGAATCGTCGCGCCCTTGGCAGTGTTGTAGCTGAAATGACCTTGAGCGTGCCGCATGATGCCGGACATAGACGAGATGGTAATAACAGAGCTAGAGAACGGTTCTAGGGGACCCTTGGGTCTAAGTCCTGCCTGTAGGAGTGGGAGGAAAGCCACGGTCGTGAAGTATACAGCAGTGACGTTCGTGTTGAAGTTAGCTTGCCAATCGGCAGGTTCCTCGTTGTTCCAGAGCCGAGCCTTGAGGTCATCCGCTTCAGTGTGCTCGGGCTCAGCCTTGGGGCCCGAGATGCCGGCATTGCAGACAAGCAGATTGATGTACTGCTCCTTTTTGCTGATTTCCACAGTCAGCTTCTCGAGATCGTCCTTGTTTGTCACGTCGCAGGGCCCAACGGGAATGATCTGACCAGTGCCCTTTGCGGGCTGGTGAGTCTTGGCTGCGTTCTCGAGAACCTCTTTCCGACGGCCCGTGATGTATACTTTGGCGCCGTTGGCGGAGAGTGCCTGTGCGGCCATGAGGCCGATGCCTGTTCCTCCTCCGGTGATGACGGCTACATAGTCTTGGACCCCGAAGAGCTTGTTCACGTCGAACTGATGTGTGTCGGCCATGTTGAGAAGTGATATATGTCGATCCTTTTCAGAGCAGTAGGTAAGTGACTTTGAATCAGGGGAATGAATGAGTACCTAAGGTAGGTAGGTAGGTAATGAGCAGTTGGGGGATTCTTGTGAAGAAGGTCAGTCAGCTTCAATTTTGAAAATATTTAGTTTGAGACAGAATTGGTAATGTTTTTAAAGGTAAGGTCCACGTCCACACAATTCTTAAGGTTGATATAGAAGGTGCAGCTATGCGGCGATAAGTGGTGACGTAAGGTATATTGTACGTACAGTAGCGCACGTGTAACAGGGTTCTAGCTTAGGCTTTGATGAGCGGCAGTTCCACCGCAAACCTGGGGGCATAGAAAAAGGTATTTGGTTCCTTGTATATCACATAAATGGTTTAACTAAAATAGTACTTAAGATAGATTGGTATTCATACTTCAAAAAGGCCCCATAAATATACATAAATTGCACTGCTCAAACCCAAGTAGATATATCCTTTACAACTTCGACGTCATCTTGTAGCCTTGGCTCAGCGCCGCCGAAGCATCCCGAATGAACTCATCCACAACATCCTTTGCAGACTTTCGCTCCTTTACCAGAGCGGCGCATTGGCCCATAAGGAATGGCCGGAATTGGTCCATCATGTCGTCTACATCTTCATCGCTAGGGCCTTCTTTCGATACTCCAGGGATCTCAGCTGTGCCGTTCGCGACCTTCTCCAAGTCATGTTCATAGGGGAGAATACCCTTGGAGGTCAACTCTCTGATCTCGTCTTGACGTTCAGTCTCCCAGTGCTCGATATACGGGTTCTTCTTCACTCGCAGCGGTCGCCCAGTGAAAATAAGGGTCCGGATCGTATCGTCGAATCCAGCTGTCAGGACAGCCTCCTTATGCGACTCCGGCGCTCCGGCCTCTTCGGTCAAGATGAATCGAGTACCAACCCACACGGCACTAGCGCCCATCATCAAGGCAGCGGCCAACAATTGGCCGTTGTGGATTCCACCGGCGGCGACGACCTGAACCTGTTGGCCTGAGAGCGGACTTTTCTTTCCCTTGCAAATCTGCACGCACGCAGGAATCAGGACTGTGGTCGGGACGTGTCCTGTATGACCACCACCCTCACCACCTTGCGCGCAAATGATATCGCAGCCAACATCTAGCGCCTTCTGGACGTGCTTGGGGTGTCCGACCATGTTCATGTAGTAGATGCCGTGCTTGTGCAGTCTGTCGACGACGGCTTTGGGCGGTACGCCAACGGCAGAGACGAATAGCTTGGCTCCCGATTCGATAACGACGTCAATCAGCTCGTTAAGCTTTCCTTTCGTGTAATCATAACTACAATTCCATGTGATTAGCGCAATGACCTATCTGGATGCCACCAACTTGAACATGATGGCGCCATCAACTTAGGGGAGCATACTTTGTCTTTCGAGCGCTACCACCAACTTGCGGCAGTAGCAGGTCAACGCCAAATGGCGCGTTCTTGTCTTGCAGATACGACTTGAGTTCGTCGATTTGCTCCTTCAGCATAGCCGGAGTATAGGATACACCTCCAATAACACCGAGACCTCCGGCATTGGTAACCGCGGCCGCTAGCTTGGGGCCGGCAGCGACGTTCATGCCGGCTAGAAGAATGGGATGGTTGATCTTGAAAAGATCGGTGATCGGTGTTCGAATCTTCTCTATAAAGCCATATTTGTCAGTCTACAACTAGCGACGTAAATTATTTACATTGCGACGTACGTGGTGATGCCATTTTGACTGTCTAACGTGAGCTGAAAACGGTAGAAAAGGACGAGATGGCAAGTCGCTTTTTGAAGCTGACTCTAAATCTAGAACTGAAGAGTAGGGTATATGATGCAGAAGACAAGTCAATACGAGAAGCAAGGTAAAGATAAAGCGTCTGGCTGTCGGCAAAGCACACGGTAAAGGGATACTACTGGAAGACAGCGGAGTTGGTGGAAATTGGGGTCTGCAGCACGGGAATGCAGCCAACGTACGACCGGCCAACTTCAAAGCTGGGGGAGCCGAGGCATCTTGCGTTGTAGCCTAGTCCTAGATAGGACTAGGCAATGCGGCTTTGAAAGCAGGATGGGTTGCAAGGGATCCCCGAAAGGGAACCGAGCCGAGGTTCAATCTAATCCCTTTGTGTGCCATTCCTCGTTACTCCAGCTCAGCTGTTAAATATTCAGCGCAAGCCTTCATCGTCTCATAGTCAGAAGGGAACTTTAGTATAGTATTTGCACTGGCATATCGATTCTTGTCCATGAAATATGGAAAATAGCATGTCTCATTAACTGATGTCCCGGGCGGATAAGCGAAAAGAAGGGCAGGTCACTTCCATGATCGATTTGAATGATGTACATGAACCCCCACAGAACGGAGATACTGTAAGTGGTGCCGCAGATGGCGTTTTCGAGAAGCCCGATAAGATATGGTACTTAGGTACTTGTGTTTAAATTTTTTGCAGTCAGCTTCATCAATTTAGGTGTACACTACAGTAGGAGGTAGTTAAAAGCAGCCCTACACATGATGTGAGATTGTCCAATGAGGCAATTGACTAGCGGCTGATTCCTTCGTTCGAGATTCGATGAGTGGGATCTCACCAGTGCTTCGAGCATGGAGTTCTACACTTCGCCATGCTCGGGTATCACAATATCATATTACTTCAACACGCCCCCTTATTTTCTCTTACCAAAACCGTGTTATCCAAATTAAAACAATGGATCGCCAATTTTCAGGTAGTCCGCCCAGGGAAGCGTGCGGCTGTGCTCAGCGCCGCGGTAAGCGGACCGCCTATATCGCTCTTGGTAGTAACGTGGGCGACCGAATATCCATGATCGAGCAGGCATGTAAGGAGATGGATTTGAGAGGCACCAAGGTGAAAAGGACTAGCAGTCTCTGGGAGACTGAACCCATGTATGTTCTAGATCAGGATAGGTTTGTGAATGGAGCTTGCGAGGTGTGTCTCGGAATCCCCACGCCCCGTAGACCCTAAGCTAAGTGATGTCCCAGGTGGAAACCGATCTAGAGCCGCTCCCATTATTAGATCAATTACAAGACATAGAAAAATCCATGGGACGGCGGAAACTCATTGATAAGGGTCCTCGAAATATTGACTTGGACATTTTGCTTTATGAGGATGAGAAGGTCGACCACGAGAGACTCAAAATCCCTCATATTGGTATTCCGGAACGTGAATTCGTTCTTCGCCCCCTCGCCGAACTCATCCCGCACAAGCCAATAGACTCCTCCAGACCCTGGAAGCTCATCCAAGACTACCTCAACGAACTACCCTCAGCTCCAGAGCCACTCTCAACTATAACGCCAATATGCCCCTCAGTAGAGCCTCTAAATGCCCTCAAGCCGACCCGGAAAACGCAAGTAATGGCTATTCTTAACATAACACCCGATTCATTCTCGGACGGTGGCATCCATACCCCTGACTCGCTCAGGGACACAGTCCTGGCCTATGTTCGAGGTGGCGCTACGATATTCGATATTGGCGGCCAATCCACAGCACCGGGAACTCTCGAGGTCAGCGCCCAGGAAGAAACAGATCGCGTTTTACCTGTTATCGAGCTCCTCCGCAGTCTTCCCGAGACACGCAATGTCGCTATCAGCGTGGATACATACCGGGCCTCAGTCGCCGAAGCGGCTGTTAAGGCCGGCGCAGATATTATCAACGACGTGTCGGCGGGCCTCATGGATCCGGATATGCTCGCCACGATGGCCCGCTTAGGCAAGACGGTATGCCTTATGCATATGAGGGGCAACCCAAGCACAATGAGCAAATTAAACGACTATCCAAATGGACTCATCCCGACAATCGCTCGGGAATTACTCGAGCGTGTGGCAGCGGCCGAAGCAGCAGGTGTCCGCCGGTGGCGCATCATTCTCGACCCTGGACTTGGATTTGCCAAGATCGGCGAGCAAAATCTACAGCTCCTACGTCACTTTGATGAGCTGCGGACTTGGCCCGGGCTAGAGGGTCTACCTTGGCTTGTGGGGTCCAGCCGCAAGAGCTTTATCGGTAAGGTCACCGGAGTGCCGAAGCCTATGGACCGTGTGTTCGGCACGGCTGCAACCGTCGCTGCTGCGGTACAAGGCGGCGCTGATATAGTACGCGTCCACGACGTCGTGGAGATGGGGCAGGTAGTTAAAATGGCGGATGCCATCTGGCGATACTAATTTTACAACTTACGTTTCGAATCGCAAGTAAATTACAAAGGGAAAGCCATCATATTCAGCAATAGTTTCGGTATAGCTGTCCTTATAGAATACCGGCCGCATCCAGTCTGCATCAAGTCTCTTCAAGGTATGAGGTATGACGTCCACGATTCAAGGTTTCCATATTCCTGACTTCCATTACTACTGCCTCCGCCCTGTCCTCTCATAACGGCGGAGGAAAAAGGCAAAGGGTATCATGTAAAAATAAAAATAAAAAGGCGTCCCAACGTCCTTAGACGCCATCCTAACGCATTTCCTAACGCATTCCTCCTTGTTCCTAAGCGTGACCACGTCGGCGAGCGGTGGCCTTCCCCTTGCCCTTGTCCTTAGCCTTGTCTGCTTCTGCCTCTGCCTTCATCCGCTGCATTACAGCCCTAACCTTGCGCTTAAAGCGCGTCTGGATCATCAGGCCAGTGTCCTCCAAGCACGGGCCAACTTCCTTATGATTCAGAACTTGGAAGACAAGCTGCAAGTTCAGGACCTTCTTCTTGACGGCCTCGACGCTCTTCTCGCCGTATGCGCATGCGTCGACCTCTGCGTCGTCCTGGTTGAGAATAAACTCGGCCATCACCTTGGCCTTCGCCTCGTCCTTCTCGAAGAGCTTAACCTGCTCCAGGATGCGGTCTCGCACGTCGGCTTGTCGTGCTTCCACGACTTGTCGGGCGGGCGCCCAGAGCGGGTCGTTCTCGAGGTTGGTGTCGGCTTCTTCCTCGTTCTCAGCTGATTCAGGCACAAGCGATAGACGGTGCGCTGGCGAGGCCGTCAGGTTGTTGCTAGCCACGCGGTGCAGGCTGGGAGGGGGGTGGCTGCGTAGATTTTGTCCAGACTGGCTGGGAGAAAGTCGAGAGCGGCGGGGAGAAACTCTGGCTCGAGAGGGACTAGGGGATGCGCTGGAGTTGCTATGTAGAAGACGGAGGCTCGATCCTGGGGTGCTTCCGACGCTAGAAGCACTGGAGAAAGTACCCGAATTCGCAAGAGGTCGGGTAGGGACCGCTGGGCTACGAGGCTTACGAGAGCTACCTAGAAGAGCCGGGCTGGGTGGGGTTGGAGGAGCGGGCAGGTCTTGCAACCATTTTTCCTATACAGTCGTTAACAAGCATGATTTGATGAGAGTAGCCTCGTTTAACCTCAAGGTCAGAGGTTAAGGAATCTTGAAAGGGAGGATGAAATGAGAGGGTTACTTACAGCCATGGGACTCATGCCGCCCATTCGTCGCACAGTCTGCTCGTACTCATAAGAAACCGATCCATCATGGGTAGAACCGCTGTCGTCGGACATGGGGACATTGTACAACGGAGGCGAAGATTCGGACTTGGTGGGCTGTTTTGGAGACGAGTACATGCGATTGACATTCATCTCGTAACGCCGGGCCTCGTCCATCTGTCGTTGCTTGTGGTAGTTACGCAGCTCACCACAGCTGCCTCCAGAATTTGGTCGTGCATTCCTGACTTGTAAGCTGCCCTGAGGGGTTGTTGGCAACGGTTGGCGTAGCTCCGGGGAGGTTGCCGACGCCGGAGGAGGGCGGGAGGGTGCGGAACCTGCGCTAATAGACCTGCGGCCGCGGAGGTTATCGCACGGCTGCATTTTCACCAGCCGGGCTTGTGAGGGATGGGTTACACCGGCGGCCTTGGTGGCTTCGGCGCTCTGGGGCTTGGGATCGCCACCGGTCGATCCGGTGGCGTGCTCGTTGTTAGTGGATCTGGGTGGTATTTGGATAAGTCGGGCCTGGCCGACAATGACTACTGCTCGGGCGCATTCGACCGCTCCGACCTCTATATCGGAACTATCGAGAGATGAAGCAAGCTCAAAGTCGCTGTCGGGACCTGTGTCACTGTTCTCGCCAGAGGTTTCTGCATAGACGCTTGATGGAGTAGGGGAACTCTTCGGCTCGGTATCATCATTGTGGCATGTAGATGTGTCACCAGGACAAGTCGATGATCGGACGTCGACGGACAACTCACTGCCGCTGTCGGGGACTGGCGTGTTACCCATGGTGGACAAAACAGTAGTCAAAAGGGGAATCAAGAAATTTGAATATGGGTTATCAAGTCAATATGAGAACTATAAAAAAGAGTACGTACGAGAGGCTGATCAGAATTGCGCGATGGAAATTCCACAAAAGCGAGCTTGCAGTAATCTCAGATAGAGCTAAGTCTTGATATCTGAGATAGTCAGGAGGGAGATGGAAGAATGGAATTGTGGCATCAGGGCCGATGGCAGAAGGAACAAAGATTGGACCCGCGTGAAAATTTCTCGCGGCTGTGATCGCCCTTTTCGTGCGGCTATGAAGCTATCACGACGCTATGCGGCTTGTCGGACGGCCTAATAGGGGAGCGAGCCGCACTGGGGCTAACCGAGACGTGGGCTCCGTTTGCCATAACCCGCACTCACTTTCCTTCATTTTAGGAAAACCAGCTGAAAACAGATTTAGTTGAAATAAGCTTTGTGGTAATTGATCTGGAAGCACTCGCCATTGTTCGCTCCCTCACAGGACTTGCCTCGATAGAACTCGATTTACTCCAGCAAGTTTCGAGAGGCCCTACAACTCTGCAAAGACATAAAGGGACTTACGACTGTAAAGGCGGTGTTATTCAGTCTCGGGAAAGGCCACCACTCAAGATTGTCAGACAGTAGAGAAACTTCCTACAATTTGACCAGGTATGCCCCCTTAATGCTTGATATGAAGGCATACCAAGCTCGAATTCTTACTAACCACATCTCCTCGGTTCCCCCAGAGTCAGCCACTACTCAATCACCATGTCAAAGTTACGAGAAGTCAAGAAGGGCGTTTCGTCTTGTATCAGCCGAAAAGTCCGAAAGGTCAAAGGCTTCTTCCAAGGGCTACGATCTCGAGACGGCCAGGACAAGAACAACCCAAAGACCTCGAGTCAGGTGTCTTTGCTCGGCGTCGAAAGCCACTTCGGCTCATTCCGTATGGGCACCCCGGAAGCATTAGGTTAGTTTAGACGGCATTATTAGGTCTCAAGAAGTAGGCGAGTAACGATGGCATTATATTAACTTGATTTACAGTGCTTCTCTCCTTGCCGATCGTCGAGTCAAACCCCTTCTAGACGCCGTGATTTAGCTCCATACGACCATGATTCTTCGTCGTCCGATAACCAATGCTGTCGCCAATTTTACCTAGACGAGCAGATCCGGCGCAATGGGAGCTGTCAGGACAGTGTCAAGCTTTTCATGATAAATAAGATGTCGAGTTTACGTCTACTAAAGCCACTGGCAGTGGCTATTCTGTGGAGATGCGAATAGATGGCCGGTAAGTCTCCTGGATATCTCAATAAACGTCCGCTGATGGTATTCTAACTTCCCACAGATGTTAAGATCAAGGTTATGGAGTAGCTCTCAGTTTCCCATCATCGAACAGGCTCCCCGGTCCAGTTTACATATAGAAACCAAGCCATGCTTGATACCTACCAACCTACAGAAAACTCGAGAGGCATACTTCGATTCCGGTAGCACTAGAACTTGAGGATAGTTTTTCTAGAAACAATGACAACGTTCACCTAAGGAAAATCTCGCTATAAGGGCTCGGATCTACGAAGATTCGGAGCTTTGCCACCGGCGATTAACACCGTCCTCGGTCTTTGAGTCTAGAAGATCGAACCCGTCATAACTCGCACTCGGAAAGCAACCCAATACTATGTGCCCTCTTCCCCGACAGCTAACATGCTTAGCAATTCTTTAGTCACTTAGTCTCCCCCGTTGGCCAAGATCGTACCATCTATATCGTCTCCATCCCTCAGAAGTGTCGGTATAGTACGTCCTCGAGAACGCTTCCTACCGGCTCGAGTGTAGTTACATGCTACTATACCAATAAGATATGTCATATGTCGAATTCACCAGGTACCTGCCTAGTTAGCGTCCTAGCCAGTCGTGGTACATATACAAATCTGAGGTAATACGCGATGCGTCTGGATGTAACCTGATACCAAAACGGTTGGCAATTCCAATTCGAGCGCATCTCTTCACTACCATAGAGGACTGTAGGAGTACTACTAACGCCTTGTGCTGCAGTAGCACCGCATACTGACCATCCAGGCAGCCTCCCCTAAGCCGTATAGCCGTGCTAAGTTAGGTTACAACTTGGGAAGGCAATATTACTCTAAGCTTACTGAAAATTAATCCAAAAATTCCCATTCTAAAGCGTGTCGCGTTTCTACATTCCCCGACATTCCTCGATGTTCCCTAATGTACCCTCTGGAAGGGATATAGAGATCATGTCAAGGGGGTGGGGAGATATCATTTCACCTACATAGCACTATCAGGACCTGAAGAAGAGGGTGTGGAACTACGAGCCAATCTGTACGAGTCGCCAGTTCCTCGTGCTCCGTCGCTCAGCCTTGTTAGATCACGGTACGCAGCCATCTCGTTTAGGAACCGCCCCTAGACGTTCTTTGCAGGACGGGAATCCCTTTCCATGGTTACAGAGCATTGACTCGGTCTATCATGGGGTCCACCAACAAATCCCACCCATGCTTCCCTTGGGATTTCTCCTTGCCATTATGTAGGCTTCATGATTACCTACAGCATGTTTGCGTCACTTTAATTTTCATGGGGTAGTATCCATATTCGCTTATACAATCCCTTACAGAACACGAATCTTCCGATTCCCTTATAAGGGATAGATTTACCTAGTCAGCAGCCTCCTCTGGGCTCCGGAAGCCTACCTCGAGATCCGGCAGGGCTATTCATCGCCCAGGGTCCAGTGGTGATCAAACAAGGGATCAGCACTTCGCTGCATGTGCTCTCGGAACAATAACCGGAGTCAGACGTTACACTAGGGATTACACTAGATGCATCTATGGGTATGCTAGATTGCCCCAGAGCACTGGGTGCGCAGGTTTCTCAAGGCTAGAGCTTGCTGGCCTGCGGGCTTACAGCATGAGCTAACGTTATGGTCGAGTAACACGAACCAGAGTTCGAATCCGGCATATGCTTGTTACTTTCCCCGTCGGATTACCTCAGGAACCGGCTGTGTGTTGTTGTGCTCTTCTCCGCACGTGGGATCAGTAAGTTAAGCCGAGGGTTTGGAACCGTCAGCAGTTGAGATCTGGTACGGGCATCACATCATTAGAGCGTTGAGGTAGAGAGGGGCTAAGAGTAGTGTGTATACATGGCATCTACAAGGATCAATTGTCAGATTCTAATATGATGAAAAAGCCTAGACCGCTCCCTGATGCATCTTGCACATGGACTACAACCTCTGGTATGGTGGATGACATACCGAGGTAATGTGTAGGTACCTACCTTTAGGTAATCTTAAGCAGCAATCTCGGGACTGAGAACGAGATGATGAATACAACCTTATTAGAAGCCAAGCTGCGAATCACGATGCAGAAAACGCCAGGGCGGCTCGCAGCAAATTTGCCTCTTGTCAGAGCTTGTCAGAATGTAAACCCCCTCTGGACACCCCCATGTACCATTTGCCTATTCAAGGCGACTAGGTGGCATACTGTTTCGACATACGTAAGCCTTTATGCGGCGGCGACCTATCCACGATCTGCTCGTAACCTCATCAGCCAGATGACCCCCCAAAAAACAAACCCCCCTGGGGAGTTTTGTGTTACCTCGCGCTTAAAGGGTTTAATTTTCCCGACCATTTCCTGACTAGGGAACAGGAGCTAAGGCTCTAGAGTTACACAGGCGTTTACTTTGTTACACCGCCCGTTGGTCAGGCCTTGTACCATGTAAGCCTTTTCTTGGGTAACCTTAAGGTAGCGAGATGATTGGGGAGCTGTTCAGCCATGTAGTATATACTAAACATACTAAAAACGGCGGTGTGCAGAACACGCTCCAAATCTCTTAGATAAGTGGTGAGCTGACGAGAGTCGCAGAGGATCCTGCTACTGTACCTAAGGTATCAACTTGGCTTAGGGGTGCATGGGTGAGCAATAAATCCGTACAGATCGGCATTTCGCCGGTTGTCAAGCTCGAGGGAAGGATTCCCGCGCTGCGCATATGTAATCGACCTTATCTATCGAGTGACACGGGCACAATGGCTGTTTATTGGCAGCCCAGTTCCAAGTAATGCGCCCCCCGTACGTACTAAATACGTAGCTGGTAACGGGACAAACGTGCCGCACCTGCGTCGCAAGAAGCGCGGCGCAGTAGTTTGTGTCACTTTAGCAAACGTCGCACAGGAGGATGTAAAAAATATGACCTACCCGTCCTGTACATGTACGGCGTGGTTTTCGTACAACAATTATTTGAGACCAGGCGCACATCAGTGACGCCCCTCTCCAGGGCCTTGGATGACCTGTCATATTCTCATTTGGCCGCGAACACAGTGCAAAAAATTTCATTACCGCATCAAAGCATGGGCGCACGAAAACTGAATCGATCTGTCATTTTCAAGGGTGCTTAGCGTGAAATTCAAGTTGGATACCTAAAGTAGGTACCGTTGTCTGACTCAGCCACTACCACACGGAGTCAGGCCGGGACGTCGTGAGCTTCTCTCGATCCAAGTGGCACAGAGTACTGCGTAGGGCTGAGCAGACGGAAGTAGTGTAACAGCTGTAGATGCACGTCAGGCACATCATCCATACGTACTCGGGAAAATCATGCCTGCTTATGGTATCCATACTTTGCGTAAGTACGTTCAAGAGGGTGGAGTGACATCACAGCAAAACGGGAGTCCCGTAGTCCTGATACTTGGCTATACTCCTGTCACTAGACGGCAGCACGGTCACATCGCGTGGCTTGCTGAAGGAGAAGCTGTTTGCGAATGGCAAGATGATCCGAGCTTGTCGTCGACCAGGCATGACCCAATCAAACATCTCAATTCACAAGACCGCCGGGGAGATTTGGCCCCCAAATACAGTCTGACCGACTCGCCCTTGCTATCCTTATCCTTGGATTGCCGGGTCCAATTTCACTTTGCGTCATGGACAGCGGGAGCTGCTGTGATGATGCCATGATCGTTGTCTGTTAGGTCCGAGCGTCTAAAACGGAATTGATAATCGGGTTAAGTATGCTTGTTATCGACTGATCAGCATGTAATTTTTACATGTGCAACTGCTGGAGTCGATTTTGATAGGTGATTTATCTTCACAACAGCTAGAACTCCATGCGACTGAAAATGTGCTTTTGAGGGGGTCAGAGAGTGAGGTGGGTACCTAAGATTGAACCTCGGCACTTACCGGACTACGGAGAAGCAAATAGTAGAGCTCCCCGCCTTTTATTTGCGGGCCAGTAGCAGTGGCAGAAGGGAAATGAAGGGGCACGTAGGGGATAAGTTGGGAGAAGATACACATCATTAGCTTGAGGGAATTTGTGTACATAATGTAAAGCGCGTCAGATATAGTAAGCTCTCCGGTGAGGCTATGTGCATTTAATGCCAAGGCCGGATATGCAGGACGGCAGCAGTCATGTCCACGCGTTGCGGGAGACAGAGTTGCTTTGCTACTTGACATTCTCCCGCCGCGGAAACTCGGAGCTCAATGCAACGCAGTCCAAGGAGGCCAGACCTCGCAAATCGGGTATGGGAGACAGGGAGTACAAGAGGTAGCGTATACCAGTGTATACCAGTGTATGCCAGTGTAGAGGCATCGGGATTGGTATTGACTGCCCAGCTTCTCCTATCAGAGCTTGCTGGACCACGGTCGACCAACCCCTCGGCGAAGGTGGAAGACAAAGACGGATACGCGGCCCCCAACCTAACCGGTATCAACCAACCGCTGGTTAACAACGTGCGCTAAGGTGATATCGCCATCCCATCAAGTCGTTGCGGGTCTGTCACCCATGCATTGGTACGCTCCGGATCCGCGATGGCGGGTCCTGCTCAAATTTTTTCTCTCGATATGTCGTGATTGCGGCTATGAGTGGCAAGTATCGTAATAGGCGACTGAGCAAAATTACCAATTGGACTCGTACATCGATGCAAGACGCAGCAATTCACAGTTCCTAGGCCCTCAACTTCCCTGGCGACGATCTGAGAAAGCTCCACAAAAGCTTAATTAGACCGCGAACTAATTGGCACTGATTACCTGTAGACGTAGGATTTTGTACCGTCGATGTACCTCGTAGCTGGAGACATGTAGAGGGAAAATAGGGGAGGGACAGCGGACAGCATCTCACCTGCATAGAAACGACTCGTAAGCCGAGCAATTAACTATGGGCGGCTATTGCTTATCCTACGATAGCCTTTCTCGGCCGTACTCGCCGCTGATATTTAGCGTGCCTTTGAATCTGACAGAGACGGGAAGATGGGAAATTCTGTTGGACCGTCAACGACATAGCTGAAATCGCAAGGACTTGACCGACGTCGTTGTTTCAACTGGTAGTGGAGTTCGTTGCTAGAGCGAAACGACCGGTGAAGAGCTCCTCGACTTGATTAGTGCGGTTGCATTGCGCTTTGCTGCGACTGGAAAGTTATAACCTGCTTAGTATAGGTATATGTGTAGATTAGGAGTAGCAACTAAGTACCAAGACATCCATCTCATGTATATGCGAGGCTTTTGGCGTCTGAGGGGCCCATCTCCTCGGGAGACATTGTTAACGATGACCGGGGGGACCTTCAACGGTAAAGAAGAGCATAAAAAGAAAAGAGCAAATAATCTGCTCAACCCACATCGGTCCCGAAATTAGTTTAGAGAGATTAGGCGCAATTAGTTATCAAGCAGGCACTAAGATAAGATAAGCAGGTACATATATCAAAGTACTATGCAGATATAGGTAATGTACCTTATTGCGTTATGTAGACGCACACATAGTAGTTGGGTGAGAGCAGGAAATGACGATACTGAAGCGTAAAGATTCGTTTTTTGCTGTTACCTGATTTCTCAGAGTTTCCCGTTTCCTGCGACTTCCGTATTCCGCCGTATGGAACCGTGTTGAATTGACTTTGCACGAGTTGCGGCATCCCACATGTGCACATATGTAGTTTGCTGCCTAAAAGAAGGGGCACTGTTAGGATAAGCTACTGGAGCTACTGGAGCTATTGGAGCTGCTGAAGTCAAAAGTTCTATTAACTCTGCCCTCTAGCGCACGGTCTAGGCAGTCTAGGGCAGGTATTGTACATCGAATGTGGGGTTTCCCATCTATTATGTTCCACTGTTAACTTAGCGCTGATACCAAGGATCTGCTTAATCGCACGCGGATACTAGGTACCCCAGCTCGCCCAGAAGAAGCCCCTGTCCAGCTGCCCTGTTACCAGTGCGTCGCCTGAACTCCGGCTGAAAGCTGCCGAGGGGGCCTCCAGCCATCGCCTGGCCTACACTCCTGTCGTGGGTGTTATGCTTTTAGTGCAACCTAGTTCCCGTTGTGGGGCCTGAGGCTTTGTAAGTCCAATTTGGACGACCTGCAACCTGATTTGGATAAGTAACGAGCTCCTAGCCATTGAGAGGAAAAGGGGAAAAAAAGAAAAATTCTATACCAACGTACCTCAACCCCGCCAAGGCCTTCTTCACCGTTGGACCCCAATGTAAGGATAGCCATTGGCCCAGTTCGCGCCCCTTGATCCCTTTGTTGTTAGGTTTGCAATTACCTACCTAAGTAGAACAAGTTCTCTTCCCGGTTCTAACTAACCCTACCTTCTATTGGCTGCCCGCTTGTCAGTGGAGTTATGCGTGAATAAGAATGTCCTTGCTTCGAGGGTAGGGCGCGCACTAGCCCGCTGTCCTTCAAGACAAGGAATCCCATCCTAGTAGTCGAGACAATGAAATAGAAAGGAAGCTATGTTTATCTTTCGATCAAGAAGCTATGGGAAGACAATTCCGAGCACATGAGTACCGCTGGCAGAGACAGAGAAGGCCTTGCAGCCTTGTTTCTCATACTAGATCATGTTCCTCGATCCACCTCGGAAACTCTTGTCATCTCACGACACTCGTAAACACACACGTTCCACCCAAGCATTCCTTAGCGACGTCGAATACAGGAGAAGGCGAGTTGCAACAAGTTCGTCTCACCAGGAGGACTCGGGCTACAAGCGAAAGCGGTTGCCGAGTTGGGGAAGGTAAAAGCAGACACCCTTATAAGCCCGTCTTTCCCAACGCCGCCCATGAATTTTTTTTCTGCGTAGTCTTCGTCAAATTTCAAAACATATGAATGAAAGTCGCTTCGTCCTTCGCTTCTCCAACCGTCTCGAAAACACCGTAAAGCATCGCACCAGGGTATCCTTTCCATTATCCCACCAGATAAAGCCCATGTTTTGTAGTATATCCGGCTGCACCACCCCGGTCGTAGTTCATTCTTCGTATATTTCTTGCGCTCGCTTAGATTTCTCATGAAAACTTGCAGTCGCCCAAACCTTCTTTCTCTCCCATATTCCATACGCCGCCAACCCCGCCTCCTGCCTGGAGGTACGAGGAAGCCCAAACCCAGAGAAAACAAATATGCTTTTCATCTCCGATGGCCATGTTGGATGCTGTAGAACGCGACGGGATGGCTAGAAACCACCAAATAAATATGCCATGTAGACAAGCCAATATGCGGCCTTGGTACATATACTATTTCGCATTGCCACTCGTCTCACCCAGATTGTGGGAGCATAGTTGGCATGGTAGGATAATATCCTGCAGAGGTTGGCTTCCCCTCGAACCGACTACAGCTTCGGGGGTAATAGGCGCTCCCGGGGGCGTAGAAGAGGCTCGGAAGGGGACCTTCGTACTCGTGCTTAACTTTCGAAGTTGTCGGGTCGACCGAGGGCGCCGAAGGCACTAGGTTTTCCGGCTCGCTTCGGTGGGAGAACATCTCCACGCCCTGTCTCGCATCGGTGCCTTCGTAGATCGTCGCAGGATAATATTGGTACTCCTTGGTATTGTCGATTGCTTTAGCCTCCTCTGCCGGTATAATCGGCTCTATTGGGAGGTCGTGATGACGCGTCGTCCCGTAATGTCCTGGCCGGGGATCGTATCCTCCGCTGCTGCCGTACGTACCTGAAAGCAGTGAAGATCCACCCGCACCATAGTCTGACCCCAGAACTTGAGAACCAGAGTAGGGCCCCATCCCGCTTGATCCACCTGGTCCGCTACTAGTGCTTCCGCGTCGCTCCGTCTGGTAATGGCCAGGAGAGCGACCACGCACAATCATCTTCGCGGATTTTCGCTGTGCAATTTTCATGAATGGATCTTGGGACTGGGAATGGGTCCCCACGTCAACATACAGCTCGACAACCAAGTGGTAGTACTGTTGAGCAGCTCTTCGTTTACCGTTGTTCGCCGTCGCCTGCTTGAACTGAATCCTTTCAAACGTATGCTCGCTCGCGTACGAGCCCTGTGTACTCTGTCCATATCCACCTTCGTACAATGGTCTTGATCCGCCGGGCATATTGTGGTCTTGGTACAGCAGGGGGTGCGGCGTCTGCTGCGGCTGCTTTGGAATGAGTCTCACCTTCTCCGGTTTCTGTACCGGTCCCTTGTCTCTCTTCGGCGTATGTTGCACCAAGTCGATTGTGTGTGAGTCGCTGTCGGATACCACTGCAGAAATGCTCATTGCAAACCCTTGGACCTGATACGATGTTTGCGATCCATTTGGAGAGTACTGTATCGATGTATTAGGATAGTATGGCGAGAGGCTGTACGAGCAAATGCACGAGAAATAATTCCTCCTGTAACACGTCCAGTCTCCCTCCGACATAAAGAAGCCTTTATCAATGGTCCCCTGGATATCGATCTTGATGGGCGTCCCCGACTCGCTGTAAAGTAGCTGACCATTCGTGGTCATTGCCATGAGCGGGGGAATGTGTGATCCCGTGGACTTTCCGTACTGGCTGGCGTCCATTCTGACTGGACTTGTGAAACTAATACTAGGACTAGGAGTTGGCGACAGAGGATGGCGTCGCAAAGGTGCTGCGAAAGATGGTGATCTCGTGTGCTCCGTTGCTCTTCCGAAGGACGGCCTCGCTCCGGAGTAAAGATCTCTTACGTTGTATGCTGGATTTGGTAACGCAGCGGAGCGGCCGGCATGTGCCATGCCCGTGGATGAGGCGCTGCTACTACGGAGGTAAGTAGGGCAAGAGCTACAAAAATTCCAGATGGGTGTGCTATCACGCACCAGAAGGGAGTGGAATTGGTGTGTGACTTACTTAGAGCTCAGGCGCGGTGGCCTGACGTCGATCCCAGAGAAGATCTGTGAAGCTGGGGAGTAGAACGATCCAGTATCAGGGGAGTACCCTGTGGTAGTGTTGTTGAGTAAAGGCGCAGAAAAGCCGCCGAGTACAGAAGGCGGCTGAGGAGGGGTTTCTATCGTCAAGGAAGAGATATTGGAATCCTGGTTGTATCTGGAGAAGGCATCAGCAGGGATTTTTTTGGCAAATAGAACCTCGTGTGCGAGGCTCCAGGCAAGCTAGCGAGAATGCTTGTA
This sequence comes from Hypoxylon sp. FL0890, assembly GCA_022497025.1. Lineage (NCBI taxonomy): Eukaryota > Fungi > Ascomycota > Sordariomycetes > Xylariales > Hypoxylaceae > Hypoxylon > Hypoxylon sp. FL0890. The sequence continues at coordinate 37,144 of MU386540.1, read as the reverse complement.
TCGCAGTTCCATACGAGACAATGCCCAAGTGTCCAAGTGCGACCAAGTGGTAGTACGGACAACGTTCGCGTACCACAGGGGGGAGCGGATACAGGATCGGGAACTAGAAACCATGCCACATAGCGGCGAACAACGGAAGAGTCATAGGCCATTTGTGTAGCTGCTACAGCCACCCATGCACCTCGTCTCCGCGCCTATGGCGAGAGAGATTTACAGGCGGTGGCAGCAGATGCAGATTGCAAGGTAGGTGGGTTTTCTGGGGGGAACGCTAGCAGGACGATCAAAGCAGCCTGACGAGCATACCTCCATAAAAGCCCAAATATTGTTCTTCTCTTGATAACGAGCGTGAAGGCTGAGAAAGCAGGGTGATGGGTGAAGGTAGCAGAATAAAATAAAATTTCAGAGTATCATAGGGAAGTAAGACGACGGGATCTTGATTTCGAACGAGGCTTTTGTTGTTTTCTTTTCTTTTCTTTTTTCCTTTTTTTTCTTCTTTCCTATTTTCCTTTAATTCTTTAGTGCAGAGTGAAAGCTGCTCACCTCATATCACCAGTAGCCGGGATGTCGAGATATTGATCCAGCCCAGGACAGGAAGGCGGCGAAGGCTCAAAGTCCTGCTAGAAGGATAAGAATTGTTAGTAACGTAAGCTGTTGATGACTGGATATTTGGCACAGCGGTGACGGGTCTAATTAATAAAAGAAGTCCATTGGGTGTGAGTTGCAGTCATTACCGGGCTTTGGGCATTGCCGGCGGGAAATTGAGGGCTCGAGGGTTTGCGAGCAGGCCCTGTAAAGAATCAGCGAGAATGTTAGCACACAAGATTGATCTGTACGGGATTCGCTAACACCAGAACACGGTTGGGACTTGGAAGTGCTTGCAAGCAAGTAGGTACTTGTACGCAGGCTAGTTGGGTACATGGGGAAGCAAGTTGGTTAGGTAGATGGCTAAGTGTGATGTAAGTAGTGAGTGAATGTGTGTCAGTGAACATTAAAGGTGGAAATGGATGGCACGGTGTTTGCTCCGGCAGCTTCCACCTCAGTGACAGGAAAGTACCTTGTCATTCCGTGCGTTGCACTGTGGTACCGCCGAACATGGTTGCGAGATACCTAGGTGGGCTGACAGGGCAGGTACCTAAGGATTAATGTACCTTGAGGCAAGCACCTGCGCAAGGGAAGTGGCTTTCGGGATCCAGAATCAAGGCTTGGGTAAGAGGTATGGATTATGGATTATGGATGGGTGTGGGGATGGGGGGATGGGTGGATGGGTATGGATATGGGTATGGGTATGCATGTACCTGAAGGAAGGCAGAGGTAGAGATTGTAGAGATTTCGGAAAGTACCACGCTAGAAGACCCGGAGGAGCTTCTTGTACGACGTCAAGGAAACCGGGGATAATCATTTCATTTTCCATCCAATCCGATGTGATAAGGGCTTCTTTGCCTCAATGATACGCAACCGTCGAGGCCAGTCTAGCAACCACTAGGGAAACATTTAAAGGCCTTCAAGCGCACAAATCTTCTGTCCTCGATTTGTTTTCCTTTTTCTTCTTCGTTTTTTTTCTTGTTATTCTTATTTTTATTCTCTTCTTTCCATAGTCTTTTTCATAAGTGGCGAATAAGTGAAGAGCTTGAAAGTAAAAGAGACGAAAACAGAAAGTTGACTCTCTCGTGCGTGTGTATGTATGTATGATTTGTGTGGCTGCGAATGTGTCTGCGTATATGTATTGGACATATGCGTGCGCGCGTTTATGTGTGTATGTGTGTGTGTGTGTGTGTGTGTTTGTGTGCGCGGGCGCGTATGTGGGCTTGTGCTTGATGCGCGTGCATATGAATAAGACGATAGCTTCGAGATTGAACTGACCTTGGTTGGCCTGCTTCTGACTTAGATCTCAAGGCTTCAGCAAGCGTGCCGGAGGTGCCTTCAAGGTTGGGACCTTCGTCTCCGACTCCCTTAGCATCAACAATGCATAGCCCATTTAATCCAATTGGCTTCCCTTAATTAAAAGCGCCCTCACGCAGACCGGCTCGGCGAAAGCGGATTTTGTTGACTCATCCTTTTTCTTTTATTTCTTCGGTAGGAGTTGACGTAAGAACAGACGGGGAGGAGTGGGAAGAGATACAAAGGTGCATAAATGAATGAAACGGATAAATAAATGATCAACGAATGAATATGTATGTAATGATAAATACCTTGGGGTTAAGTTGTTGATTCATTCGAGGAGCCTCTCTATCTGAAGAGAGGCGCGGTTCGTTCGGCCGAAAAGTGGCTGATGGTATTATTAGAGCTGGCGACGAAGTGTTCGAGGACGGGTCGCGAATTAGCTGATCCAATAACGGTCGTTAGTTCCGTATTCTTCGCTGGATTCCTAAAGGAGAAAAAACCGAATGCAACGGCTTCACTGAAAGCGCCCCGTGTACTTTATCTCACTAATAAGTCTTTTCCCGTCAAAAACTCAGCGTCTCACTTGAGGTTGCTTGAGAATTCAACGGGTACCTGCGGGATACCTAAGATATCCATGATATGCTGCTATCTTAGGTAGTAGGTAACCGAGTGAGCAGGGGCCATTTGGTGGTATTTTCTTTTCTTCCCTTTTTTTTTTTTCCATTTTCCCATCCGCATTTCGCGTTGTCTGTATATACGAATCGACTTTCCAACTTCTAACTTCGATCGGTACTAGGTATGTACCATGGTAGACGTCGTTAGGTAAGTTATTGGTGTATGTCAATCTCGAGAGGTAGGGTAGGGAGTGGGCTTGCTGCTTGCAGATATGAGAAGCCAGGGGCCAGGATGTACACCAACCTTTGGATAATCCACTGTAACCATGAGCGCCAAGTGATTGATGCCTCTGCAAATACATACACCGTCATGCAGCAAATAATAAACCTAGACAATTCACAATACTCTGTCAGCTTTCACCCCTCAACAATGACAACGGGAATAGAAAGGCCAATGGAGGACAGCATAGAAGGAGGAAAAGACGGAAAATAAAGGAGAACATGGATAGACTGTGCAGACCAGCCACGACGTGAAGAACGCCAAACATCATCTCGCAGAGCCAACTGTACAAAAGATGAAGCGAAGCAGCTTCGAGGTAACTTGGACTGATTTTGATCGAGCCGAAGTCGAATCGGGGTCAAGTACCTAGATAGGTATCAAATTCGTCGGCGAATCGAGCTGAATCGACTATAAACTCTCCGTTGACACCGTTGAAATTGTCATCGTTCAATGTATGCCTCTTTCTGTCTCTCTGTACGTATGTACGTTCTAACTCCGCGATCTGCTTGGCGCCGTATGGCCTTGGATCGCGATTTCGTGCGTGGCGCCTGCACAGTATCCCGACCACAGCAGAAGAAAACTAGGTACCTACTTTCCCTATCGGAAAGGGGCGCTAACATGCGAATGTCTATATTCTAAACGAATCGAAGGGAGGACCTGCGAATGTGTGTCAGCGCTGCCTTCTCTACTCCTGCAGACTTTGGCGCAATCTGATTGATCAACATGGTGGAGGCTAAAGGACCCTGCACTCCAATTTGCCTACCGCCATCTTGGGTCAATGGCGCCATGCGTATCAATTTGGAACATAACACGGATGGCAGTGGGAATGAAACCATACAGGCGCCATTCGATCATCCCGTGTGCCGCGTAGTGATAATCAGCCTCTAGAAATGTCAACAGCCCGGCATACCTTGTTCTCCTATCCGCATCAAGCCTTGAATTGTCAATGAATCAGATTCCGTCCAGCTTCTTGATAGGCATAGAATTCGTGTAGCCGACCTGGAGTCGCAGGGGACTTTTCGCTAGGTAACTTCTTGAGTTAGTGCAAGGGATGTCGTTCAGATGTTGCGAGATCTCTGGGCAGATGCCAGAATAGATAGATGACATAAGTGCGGCGAGACTTGAGATGGAAGGGAATCTATATACCCTCATAAAATACGTTTTAATACTTGACGCGGTGGCTTCGAATCGTACGATAGCATACGCTGCGCAGGTCTAGGAAGGCTTGTAACAAGAGATAAAAAGGTAGTGCCACAAAGTAGTGTATACGGATAAAGCCAGCTTCTTCAAGCCCGCGGCAATGAATCCATATATCGGCCAGACTGCGGTGCTTGAGGCTTCAAGAGCAGGATGGAACTTTGATAGGACTGGCAAATAGGCGAAGTGGATATTGTCTATTCCCGCTTGGGACCGCGTGAGGTGATAGTGGTAGCAGTGGTAGTGCAAGCTGGGGGACTTTTGAGACAGCTACTATTATGGTCATCTGTATGTTATGCGGACAGCTCGAGGCGCATTCGGTCCTCTTTATTGTTAGCGGCTGGTGTGTCGCTCCTTTAGATCTTCAATAGGACCGGCGGGCTGCGCGGTGATGTATGAGCTGGGCAAGGTATTTGGGTGTAGCCTTATGTGTCTAGCCAAAAAGAAACCGACAGACGAGCATCTACAGGACAGGCGGCAGCACAGGCTGTGCCTGACATCAGTGTTGGCACCGAGGTGGAGTCAAGCGAGGTCAAGTGAAGATTGTGCCAAATTAGACACGAGGCACCTGGGCAACTTTGCTCCATCTTTCCTCCTTGACAATCAAGGCAAGAAGCCGCTCGAGTTGCAGGGCTTATGCTTCAAATTGTTTTAGTTTCTCCAGCCTCAAGGCCAAACAAGTCCTAGGATGTGGCCACAGACCCCAACCTGCTCGGTACTGCAATCAGTATTCCTGAAATTAGAAAGGCCAGCCTCCTGCTAGAAGGAGTTCTGGTATCACTCAAACTACTGCTCGAACATCCAGCTCTGCCATGTCAGCTAAGAAGACAAATATCTTTTACTTACGACTGCCTGTCAGGTACTTCCGATTAGCTGCTATAAAAAAACAGGGTGAGCTGGATAGAAATAATAGGAGCACCGAGACTCTGGGAGCTAATTGATGAGGAACTCCGTACCCCTATGCATCATTCCTGCACGTACCCTGCCGTCAGTGCTCTATGAGACGCCACAAACACCTTCTGGTAATTGGGAAGGAACCTGCTTGGCCGAGTTGTGGTCCAGTCTTCGGGAGACTGCATGGCAAGCCTACAACCGTTTGGTTGGTTCTGAGGTCAGTCCTCGCCACTTTCACTTAGAAGCAGCTCAATACCAAGTATCATTGCAGAGCTCCTTATTCATCATATTACGATGAAAGAAATAATACTACTTCTGGGCTTTTTCCGTGTGAGTTAGGGTTATGCCTATAATGTTCTTGTAGTCTGCGAAGATTACTATTTATCGGCTAGTAGACAAACGTTCACTATACCTTTAATATGGCGGGTACCATCTCTTAGGAGATCCCACACTTTTCCTTCTGAGGAAGGACTAATTTCCCTTGCACGACCAAATAGGCAGTATCGAGACTTCAGAATCTGCACGCGTGGCTCGCCACGACCATGACCTTATGCTAGTTAGCTTTCGGCCCTACATTGTTGGAGATACGGCCTTGCCCACGAGACGAGACTGGTTACAACCGTCTCTTTAACGAAGCCTCGGCAGCATCCGATTAATAGTGGCAGGGCTTGTCTGCATGCTTCTGGTAGGTCAGCCTGGCACACCTACCGGGTTGGATCCGCAAGGTACGGACGTAGGAGCAGATCATCTGAAGCCACGATCTTGAATGTTTCAGGCCACGAAAGTTTTACAATTCAGCAAGACCACACGTGAGGAATAGGGATTGTCCTCGACTGGATCAGTTAAATCTATGCGGCCCCCTTGAACGACGGACCGGGCCAAACGTTGAGCTCCTGGTCGTGGCAACGAGGATAAAACTACAGTAGTTCTCTAACTTCGCTACTCGGTTTTGGATACGGTATATTCCGGACGCAAGAGCGAGTAATACACCTCTTCTCGGATTCAAAGCTCATACTAAGTGTCTATCGGAGTAAGAAGGGGAAGGAAGTAAACATGTCGACAGAACTTGGTTCGCGGTGGTTTCCACACATGGTAGAGCTCTCGACCAATAATTTCCCCTTATTACCCGAGAATTTGAGGCTGGGATCGGGAACGATAATTGCCAGCCACGTCGATGGAATGGAACTAAAAATCTCCTAGCTGCCCAGGTGCTAGAAACGAGAACAGGCAAGATCATCTTCATCGTGTCTTTCTTCATGCAGAACTATTAATATACTTATATGGTTTATGAAGAGTGCACTGTTGACGCGGGTTGCCGTCGATTTAATGAATTACATGTACCTCCTCAACCAACATGCCGTCCCCCACGTATCAGAACAGCCTGCTTGGCTGTGTAACCTTGCGAACTATTTTAGATTATGGCTTCAATGTTTCTTTGCCGGTGATTGGGGCTCGCTATATCGGTAAAGTCATTTTCTTGATACATGATATTCACGTCATGTCCCCTTTTGCTGAAGAAAAATGTTGAAGTCCCTATGAGAGCTGGATTAAAATGCAAGAAAAAGTACTAGGAATACGATTGGTTATGACACACCGGGTTCTTTCCGATAGGTCATTCATATCAAACCTTCAAAGCGTTGAATTTTCGATAATGCAGTATAAAACGTTGACTAAGGTCGGCACATGCGGCTTATGGAAATCGTAATCCTCCAATATCGCTACATTCTTGCATGCTGTGAGGGTCGGCATCCCGAAGGAAGCAAGGTGGATTGGGTCACCAGGCATATTTAAGGGTTTAATTTCGTATCCGGATCGGGCCGTGGCTGGTATACTCGTTAATCTAGAGTATCTATGCAGCAATCTTTCACTGTCATGTCAATGCACATCATGATCTACAAGACGCAGCAGTACCACGTTTGGCACACTTAAAAAGAGCAGTAGCGAAAAGCCATGCTTTGCCTAAAACATCTTGATCTTAACTGAATGGGTGGTAAAAGGGTTGCGCAAGCCGGACAGTAGTGTCCACGCGGCGATTCTAGATCTTGTGCGAGGTGATTACTCACTGACAGTTCGAACGGTCTGGGTAGAACCGAGATTCTATCTTACGTTATTGCCTTTCGAGAAAAGAGTCAACCTTCATTTCAGCAGTCACTGTTGATTAATTTCCCCCACCTTCGCCCCCCTTTCCCCCGCTTCTTCTCTACATATGGGATCTACAACTACGGATTTCTCATCATCCCGAGAAGTGGCAAAGATGCATAATGCAAGATTGAAAAGTCTCAAGCATAGTATGATCAAAGTTAGTAAATACCTATCATCTTACCTGTTCTTCGCCATGCAGGAAGCAAGTCCGTGGCGGCGGCATCTAAATAGTATGCATGTCACCAAGCAGCAGGGGTAACACATGGTAACGGGCAAGGGAACAAGCAAGGTTAACTGATGTACGAGATTATCTGGGGTAAAGAAACAGTTCTAAGCGGTTCATTTCCAACACAAGAGATGATAGTGCTCTGTAAGTGCAGACATTTATTTCCTCAATGGAGCCAAGCTACCATGTAACCATCTTTAATGGCTTCCAGTCTCTAAACTTATCCAGGAAAGCCCAAAACTTCTGAGCCAATTAAGAAAAAGAATAGCAAACATAAGCCTTCTACTAAAATTAATGTTGATATAAGTACAGTTGGTTGGACCCGACACGTGTTTTAAGCAGAGAGAAAAAGAGTAGGTACTTATTAGATAGTAAGGTTCCAACTCACACTGTCCCGTTTGCTGGCCTCGACCGGTGTAGATGCGCCCCTGTCGACGAGAGGTACGTAGCTGCTATGTACATCCATGGATCAGAAAAGTCTGCAGGGCAGGAGAGATTTAATGTATGGATTCGCCGATCCCGCCAATCATAAGTACGAGGGCCAGTGAGCGCCCTTGTCGTACCAGGGGTCTCCCGCCAGGTAGGGATTCAATCATAGGTACCCACCAACTCAAAAAGGTGCATGGCATGTATATAGTGCGCTTTTTTTCGGAAAGTACTGTAGTGCACTTATGACCTTGGTAAAGGTGGCTGTATATCGGGAGTAGAACAGTTACTTACTATGACGATACTTAGCGTACCATGTCAGTTATGACTGCCATTTGACTGTTGATGTCAAACCTCCTTACTTGAGGGAAGATTACTACGTAAACCGAAATTACCAGAAAATATGTATAAAGGCATAAGGACGGAGACGTTGTTATTTTGAGTATTTACATTGATCAGGTACATCTCGATGGAAATTCGAAGATATCATAGGTTCGACTCAAGTTTCTTAATGAGCATTTAAAATTGAATATGGCTAAGCTTCCCTGATATCCTAGTTGATGGTGTGAAGACTTTGTCCAGTTTTATATCATTATCATTAGTAGTATTTTCTTAACTTCTTTTTTGGTTGTGTATCTTCAGCATATTCAGAATAGAAGATAACGAAAATATCCAGCCCCTTCTTCCTCAGCGGGTAATAGCAGGCTTTAACTACCTAATACTTTCAAGCCTCACTACCCAGGCAAGCCTCGCTACTTATTACTTTTGCGCACCCGTACATGCAGTTGGGAATCCCCCATTTCCGATCCTGGAGCAAGTACATACGGATACTCGATCGGAACATAGAGGACTCCATAGGTCATTGGGGTACGGACACCGTGCGAACCTGTACATTAAAGGGTAAGTTGATTTATATTCGGGGACAATGGTTAGAACTCGTGTTCGTCAACTCACGGGACCATAGCCTGTTGGCTCTTCTAAGCATTACGGTAAATTACTTAGGGAGATGAAGACTGCCAGCCGAGGTTACCGTTGCTAATTCGCAAAGAGAACGAGCCTTTCCTGGCAGTTTCTTCTGGAGAGTGCGTGATTTGTAAAGCACGCCTTTCTAGCGATAATTAGGTGCCTAATACATCATCTCTCCCTTCGCGTTCGCGATCAGATACCTTAGATATTTCGGGTCATGAATGAGCAAAAATTTTGTCCTCGCAACCAACCTTGCGCCGGCAAGCCACTACAAGCAATACAGAAGTAGTGTAGACGTACACGGAAAGACACGGTACATAATTCCCACAGATATATTAGTCATATTCGGTCATGACGTGGTATTGTCAATGTTTGTTGACATCTTTACCGAACAGGTTCTAGCGAGAACCAAATCGATCGCAACGGTCAAGTTTAGTCGGGCTTAACCTTGGCGTGCCTCAGTCCTAGAATAATTATTGATTCGGAAAAATTTGAGACAATCAGGCACTCGGACTATGCCACTTCAGGTTCATAGCGTAGACTCGTATCTTTGGAACACTCTGCAAGGAATTTCGAAAAGGGGTGGCTAGAAATGCGCTGCTCATGCAGCCACCCACCGTTACATTCATATTCTTATCTAATGTGCTGTGGCAATTTGTATTTCCTCCTCGCGGTTCAGAAATTTGTTCTCTTTTATTGCTCTATTTTCAGCACTTGTCTCCGGAAGCGCATTCCCTGAATGCTTTCGCAGGGCCCTATCATGGCACAGACACTAGTCACTTACATGAGAGCTGTTTACAGATACAACAACGGCCCGTGTGGGGGGCTGAGTTCTTCATTGATGTTCTTTGCCACATGACAACAACAAGGCTTAGGTTGTCACATCCTTGTCCATCGATGGAGGGTCAAATATGAGCGGAACTATACAGCAGTAGTTGGTAGACCAAGCCTTGTCACATTTCACCTTCAAATTCAACGGACCAACTCATCCAGGCGGCCATTTGGATACGACCGGGGAATCAGGACCAAGAACTTGACCGAGGCTGCTTGACAAAAGTGGCGCATCTTGCATGCAAACAGTTGTACAAAAGGGCCCTACCCGAAGCCCTCTCCTCCACTTACCTACCCTCTCAAGTATAGCCGGGCGTCTTAGATCTTTAGCATATTATAATATTAAACCAATTATATTATGGAAGCTCGGTTCTGTGGCATTCCTCGCGAACTGTCAGCGGGTTGACACTTCTCCCGGGTCATGATCACCGGCAAGGATTATGAATTTTGGTGAGGCCATATCATATTTCCTAGTAGGCTTAGCACTTGAATATCTCAACTCTGTAGCTTTAGAATGGCCCTCGTATTTTATACTCCGCGTGGCTTTAGAGCTACATGACAGTGGGCCATTCCCGCCAGCCTGAGTGTCGACATACGCGATATACGCACAAAGATCCCCGGCCCCCCCTTTTTTTCTCATCTGCCGACCTTCGGACCCGCGAGGACTCAGTGTTCAATATGAAGCAAAGCTTTGACTTCTACTTTCCTCTACGTTGCTCAAACCTCAATTTGCATCGAAACTAGCGCGTCTTCGAGTTTGACTTTCCGCATTTGTTCGCTTCCCATTTCCAGATTGGGTCGGTCGCTGTGAAATCATTTGTCAAACATTCTTCTTCTACCCCTGAGCCAAACTCGCCTGTGTTTCTAGTTTCTTCTGTGATGTTTTCTAACGGGTTAGATGTTTGGAGAATCCTAAAAGAGCTGGGTGACTATCTAGGATCTTCCCCATATGTATCGTCCTACAGACAGGATTCTACTTGAGGCAAATGGCGCACGTATACGTAGCCGGCTCAGACCCTATCTCTTGAAAGAAATCAGGCCATAATATTCTGCTCCCTACGGGATAGGTAAAGATCAAAGGCCCGACATGAAGTTCTCCCGAAAAGCTCAAATGCCGGGTGAGATTAGAAGTGTATCTTAGGTCTTGTAACGTGGCACGAGATTCCTCCTATCGTTGCTAGTTGATTTCTTTTGATTTCATTTACACTCGCGAAATAACATTTCATGCGGAAGAACTCGAGTTCAATGATGACTTGAGTTTCAAGTGTTCTGAGAGACAATGAAATATGTCTTGAGGCTCTGCTCGGCCATTGACAATGTCACCTTCATGACGAAGCACACCATGGGTATTCGACCCGGATTCCTTCGCTTGATGATTGGCTAGCAGAGCTAGCTAGGTATTTGCGCATGTTTCCGATGGTTAAATCCTGTTTATAAAGAGAGACGGCTACCAATGGATGACAACAAGATGGCGTCTGCCTAGCAATATCACCTGTTAGGCATCGTCCTCCTTTCCCTGCCTCAGGGCATCCGCCTCGGCTTCAACTTTGAGAGGCATTTGAGGTATATATGATTGGAAATTACTCACCTGATCCCGGCATATGTCGAAAGGTGCATTTTCGAGCGAAGTATTGATACAGCTTAAGGTTTGACTTTTCTGCTCCATTTGCGGCCCCTGTCTTGCATCGGCACGTCCGCTACAACCCTACGAGCTAAAAGCAAAGATAAGGCGGGTTAGTAATTACACCAGTCACCTTTCAGACTGTTGGTCCGTCTCCTGCGACAGAGACTGCAAGATCACCTTTCCAGTCTTAGTAGTTCTCCCCTTTACAGGTAGATGCAGCCGGCCCCAAATCTTCAAGCGGAAAGGGAGAATATGGATCAGTATCAAGCAGTGTTGGGCTTCCAACGCCTCAAGGAACTCTAGTAACAGAGTCCACTAGCGTTCAGTACTAATTTCGCTGCGTCCAAGGGATATCTCCACCCGAGTTCACGGCCCTGCTGGGGTTCCATGAGCATTTCAGCATTAAAGGTGATATTTCCAGAGTATTTTCTTATGTTGGGAGGGGGAGACATCCAAACCTAACGGGGTTATCGGGGATTTGTTGTCGATGAGGCCGTAGTTGTCAGATGCTTGCCAATGTGCGCGGTCTTAGGCGATACTGGCTACTGTGGTACAGAATGCGAGAACAGAAAAACTCACCTTATCAAATGTACACTGTCTTACCTCCCATTTCAGTGACAGATCGCGTAGGAACTACCTTAAATAAAGTTTCGATTGCTATTGTTGCCTTTCTTCTTTCTCCAGTCTTCAGCAGTTGAAGAAATACCAACTGTTATCCCTTACTTGTTCTTGCTACTTTCCAGGTCCATTAGACTCTACCGCCTTGAAGGTCTCCTGGACCTTTAATTGCCTACCCCAGCTTCCTTGAGGACTTAATTATTGCAAATATATCCAAGACTCCATCGCTACTAAGGCCGTAACATCAGACCTGCGTCTATAAACTTGAGGTTTATTCGTCAGAACAAGTAGCAATGGCTTGGAACAGCTAGGCGCGGCATGGGTAATCAGAAGCTTGATGTTTATTGGGCTCTAGAAGTAACATTCTCCCGACAGATCGACCTACGCATCAACCTACATATCGAGACGAGTCGACACCTATCCATGCCTGATTCTCGAGCGAATTGAACGATTAGCGATCCACGGACGGACGGAAATCATCGGAAGCGCCCAGAGAACATACATGTTAATTAGGATCACTTCCGCGACATGCACGCTAGCCATGCTATTTGTGCCGGTTTCCCGCAGGATGCCCGTTGAAGCTTGCTCCAGTATGCATTCCAACCCTAAGGTCGGATATGCGTATCGGTTGGTAGACCTCACATCCTTTGTCGATCGACCCAAACACTCCATAGCCCCTGATCGGCCTGCAAGAAGGAAGAAGACCACCACGGCTAGGAGCCCTACTCTTGATCGGAAATCTCTCCTTGGCCGCGATCCAGGTCACCGAATGCCAAAGGCCTCAAAGTACAGGGCATTTTCAAACAGGATATACTATTCGGGCTATTGGAACTCAAGAGTCCAAAGAGAAGGTTATGCAAGGAGAGTAGGACTGTCCATTGGATGCATCGAGGCTCAGGATGGTGGAAGTCAAAACGTATACACAAGTTGTAGGTCCAAACTCCTTTGCAGTTTCCTGAAAGTATATGAATTAGCCGTATCGGTTACATGAAGTCGGTGTTGAAGACGCAGGTCTATATCCTCCTTGACTTGGAGTCAAGCGCAAGAGCAGAACTCAGTTGCATCTTGCAATAGGCGGCCTTCTCTCCGTATGCTGTAATGGGTGCCTGCCTATTCATCTTGGTCCCATGATGTTTATATCTTGACTGTAAACTCCAGCAAAGACAAACAGATCCTAGTTCTGTGCCTTGTCTCTTTTCCTCACTAACAAGTCAATATCGCTTATAATACCTCCCTTTACAGTCTTCTCTGATGTTGTGCGGCCTTCCTAACTGGCCGGCCTCATCTGCAGAAAACCAAAAGACAATCAAGAAGGCAAAGCAATAGCTCACCCACGGTACAAGTGTAAGTTAAAGCCAAGTACCTCTTGCAAGATTTTTAGTTCACCTTTGACTTGAAGAAACTTGAAGGTATGTCTCATCCTGACCTACTTAATCTTGGTGAATCGCTTGTTTGCCAGTAATGGTATGTATGTCTTAAAAGATTCAGACAATCTAAACCTGACGTAGCCCGTATACTCTACTATTTCTCTTCTGCGAAGACAGTCTTTAAAAGCTTCTCTCCTCTAATGAATGTCGTTACTGGCCATATCCCAATGATTGCATGCTACTGCGCACCTAGCTATAGTAAGCGCTAGATTGCTACATAGTAGTAATGGAACTCAACCTTTTTGCCTAATCTCGCCAGCCAGCGAGATCAAAATTGTCTATATTTGATGAAGATTAAGCAAAGAAATCTTACTACAGGGACACCATATATGTAGCTTCATTGGACATCCCGAGTTCAATACTTTGCCTCTATCTAGACCATTACCCCTCGAGCCTTTGAAGTATCATCCCAGCGTCTTTCTTTCTGACAGTAGCGCTGAACGGCCAAAATAGTAAGAGAGACATATGATTCACTGTAAAGAAGAGTTGGTGGTATCGTGATACAGTACCTAGGTAAGGGGTTCCATAAGTCCATACGGTAAACTAACAAATTCTTGTAACGTAGGTATTCTCTACAGTATTGGATCACTTTCCACTTACTTGACCGGAATCTAATATGTAACTACCAGTAATGCAAGTCGAAGTTGTCAAAATCCCAACGAGTTAGAAGGTATCCCGAAAGGATTCAGTTGCATTTCTCTTTAGGGGGCGAAGAGACAATGTTGTGGAAATATTTAAAGGGGTTATTCTATAATTCAAGCTCCAAATGAGAAGACAAAACATATAATATCCAAGGTGCGCATCGTGACTATAACAAGGTTCTGAAAATTATTTCGAAGATGGAGAACACTACCGTAGACCCTTTGATGGATCAGAGCAAGTCGTGTTCATCGAAGCATAATATAAGCCTATGAGGCTCGGGAGCATGATTCAGTACCATGGAACACTGTAACTTTTTAGTAATACGATAGACACATGCGTCCTAAATATCCTCCTCTGCCATCTTGAGTCAGCAGATTTCAAGAATAACTTACTGACTAAACCTCGTTTGAAGTCGAACATGAATGATACCTACCTACATGGTATATACCTACCTTCTCGGGTTGTGATGTAACTCATAGAACCGAAAAATGCTTAAACGCCGGACCATTGAGAGTATAGTACATTTGAATTATATTATAAGTAATTTCGTGGTCATTAAAATCCTCTTCGTCGGCATAACACAGCTTCCCCTATACGAGACCATATCAGAAACTGTTCTAGTCAGTTCTCTGTCCCAACTGCATTATAAGATTCGTAGGAAGAACCACCCCTCAGGTGAGCACCTTGTATATCGTCTAGAATATACTGGCTATCTTGCTCTCACTAAGCTTACTGTTGCGGAAGCGGCAGGTTCTACAAGAGCCCGAGATTAGTAGGTAGGGCATATCCACCCCGAAATCATTGTATGATGTATATTACTCTTGAAATACTTAGAGGATTCTACGAGCCGCAGGATCAGACCTTAGTTAACCAATCAGCACTCACTTTTAACTTAGGACTACTATGCCATTTACACTTATGTACTATTTACTTCGTTTCAGCTAGATACAAACGTTCGATGACTCAGTAGTGTAGATGCCCCTATTCTAGGCGAGTGATGACTACCCCTGAAGACCCTTTCCATAATGTCTCGTTGGTGACTGTTAGTTGAATCCTGCTCGCCTATTCCGAATGTAACTTGCTTAGATACCAGCGTATATCTCTAGTCCGACTAAGTAGACCAAACTCCAATCAAGTTCATCAGTTTATATTCGGGTAGACATCCCTTCCCTCGGGTTCCAACTATCCCGAATTCAATTTAGCACAGCCCTGGGGTCCCTTGTCCACGTGTCGATCATGGCATGATTTTCTAACTCTATCGTCATCTGATTACCGATGGTGAGCCAGTATATCGGGTAGTGGCCGAATTAGGAGAAGTTGGGGACTGGTTCGGCGTATACTTTGATTAGGACTACATGTTCTAGGCCACGTAAACCCTGTACAGTTGACGGCATTTAGCAGTTCTGTGTCTCCTAGATAAGCCTATGGAGGCCTAGATCAAGAAGATCTGTCGCGGCCTCGTCCTTCCGGGGTATTCTCAGGGTGAATTGTGGCTGGCTAAGTTTGCCTATGCCTTACGGCCGAGCAAATAACAAGCGAGCTTCTGGTGAATGGACATCAAGCATTGAAGATTAGAGCTTTGCTAAAAATCAAGCTGTCCTGCCCAATGTTCAGAAAGGACCGAAGAGCCATCATCGTTGAAACGGTTTGAAACACGTATAGGTCCTACCACTTTGCTGCGTCATAAAGGGGGAATCCCAGAAAGCCCGACGTGACCCAGATCGGTTCTCGAGTGTCACGACGCCATCGGGCATGACGAAACGAAACAAAATCGTTGTACTACCTCACCTTTAGAAGAGTCCCGGGTTTTCCGTCCTACGTGAATTACCTGCCCAAGTGGTTAGTGGTAATTGTACACATGGCTCGGCTTGTTCGAAATCAGCCCGACTATTCCCCTGATACTAATTTGAGCTTCAAGATGTCAGGTGTAGGACTTCAGTCACATCAGCAAACATGCCAAAATAGGTAGTTAGATTACTCGCGACTTTGAAATTACCTCAACACACCTTTCTCTGAGCCAGTCGCTGCTCCTTATTGCCTACCCCAGGGGCAAAATCTGCCTGTAAGTGTGGTGAGCGGTACAACTTGTACTATCCTGTTCTATATATGTAACTCCTTGGCAGCTATCTCCAGCTTCCGGGGATGATCCCGACTTGTAATCACCCCGCCCAATGGCAGCCCAACAAGTAGAACAGCTGCCTAGGCATGAAGACCCAAACCATGTATGTTTGATCTTTGGGCTTGGACGTACATGGATTTTCGATCCGGAACCCCAGGCTCGGTTCCGGGTCAGCATGATGGGAATTCCAGGTGACTTTCCGTCTTTTCTTTGGTAATGAGGTAAGCTTAGCAAGATCCAGGAGTCCTACATGCAGCATATGAAGCAGGAGTTAGCGAGGAAGACGTTGGAACTTCGCACCACCTGTCTACCTGCTTTCAATTGGGCACATATTTGGATCTATCTTATCTTTGACATAGTTGTACATCTACATATTTCCAAGGCTCGTATTTTAAATGTTCCATTTGAACGAAGTATCAACAAGATGCCATATTTGGCCCCTCTTCATCGAATATTATAGACAGTACCTAGGTAATCAATATAATTGACAACTCTTGCCTAAATGAAATTTAATAAGAAACGAGAAAATACACATAATTTATTAATTAAAGCCTGTCTACATAGGTACATTGCCAAAGTAAATTCGAATATCAACACGCCTTAGCTTACCAAACACCCTTAGTTAGGAGGTGATATTTCCTCTAGGTTATATGGTTTGCTGGAAGGGAAGTACGTGTTGAAACTATCCTGGACCATGCTCCGTCATTTTCTTGAATGGACCACACATGTAATCATCCTTAGCTTTCGTGAGACAGTGTCTTACCAACCAGAGACGTAGCCGAACTTAGGGGATCTCGCCTCAACCATCGCAGATCACCCCGCAAACGAAGTTCCAGTTCAACGGGCCAGCTAGAAGGTACCGTGTGTGATTGGTAAAGAGAATTACTGAGGTTATCGCCGGAGGATATACCAATCATGGCAATACCGCAGATAGATCTTTTTGGCGCTCTTAGTTCCGATAGCTCAACAAGTTCAGAACAGGTAGGCAGGAAAATGGACTAGTCTGAGACCATAATCCTATTCACATTAATGATGTAGATATGAATGAAACGGATAAAGTAAGGAAAAGCCCTTAGATGAGCGATAAAGTACCTAAAGTATCCATGGAGAGGATAATTAAATTCTCCTCGCTTTCCAGCACTTATCGTTATGGTTAGCTTTGACCGATATGCTTCTGCTGTCGATATTCATAGTGTAAGGCCGTTTGAGTAAAACTAACCATGTACATAGATAAAATTCGCAGTTAAATGAGATTTAATAAAGAGACCAGAAGCTCGAACGCAATCTTTAGAAGGCAATATATATCAATCATATGCATAATGGGCGCGTCTCTTCTGCGTTGAGCATCTTACACAGCCAGTCTACGACTCGGCTACGAAGCATCGTTGCTATTCGAATGAAGAAAAGGAAAGGAGCTAGCCCATTAGCTAGCTGTCTGATAATGCGTTCCCAATTACCTATCTCAGGTATGATAATAAAATATCGCCGCAACTCTGCGGCGGCGAGGCCGCCTCGCTTCTAGCCACTTATCTCGGCTGAACTTCTCTTCTTGTGGACAGCATCATGACGATTGTCTCTCCGGTCGAAAGGAAGTAGTACGACGGCCCATTCAGACTTCTGAGGTACATACGAGAGACATTTTCATGCCCAACGATGATTCATTAGATGGCAGCCATCACCGACAATACCGCTAAGTGCCACTGTCTCAGAGACTGACATCATCATGACCCCTTTAACATGCCTACTAGCAGCACAGCCGCTTAGTATGCAAGGCCACCCTACCAGTCTACACGCACCTAAAGGGTTCGAACCGAGTGACTACCGCCACGCTCTAGGAAAGGCCTCAAGGAATGAATCAAGGTATCCGCTACCGTGCTTCTCCCTAGCAGGGACCTGAACAAGTCATATTCGATACCAGGCGCAGTCGTCCGCCGCTTCCGCAGGAAGTGCAGCTAGCTGCCGCACTTAGAAACACATGTACGGCCAAATTAGAACTTTCTTTATTTTATAAGACTCCATATCAGCCCTCTCGGCGTATTCCTCTAGGATAAACTCAGCGTGGACTAACCGTGTTGAAGGCCTTCACCGCCTCTCCCATATCCGAATTATCATAGGGCCCTTCCCGCTGAGCCAATGGAAGTTGTTAAGGATTAAGGCGAAGTATCTGCGCGGAAAGGGATGCCTCCATTTGAAATCATACACCGTGCGTACTCCGCGATGAAGGAATACGTGACGGAAAGATCTCTCATAAGGGTCGCGTTCGAACCCCTGAAAGTGGCGCACCGCCGATGATCCGCCACCGGCGCTAACACGGCTCGTCGCCGATATTCCCGTTCTCGGCTCGGGTCCGGGTCCGAGCGTCAATTTTAGATTTCCCGGTGCTTAGGCGAAACTCTAATTACGCCCGAGTAGCGCTTCCCGCCCAGCTTGCCCTGTAAGCTACATTAAAGGGGTTGTCGCTACCGGTCCGGATTTGGGTACCAGTCTGTCGGTACATGGCATCGATGTCGCATTATAGGAGCACAGTTATACTCGCCAAAATCGTTGACAAGCATGGGCAATTATCCCCACTAGAACACCTCTGTCGAAGTCGGATATTTGGGCCGTTACGTAATCTGCCAAGGCGACAACCTAATGGATGGGGATATAGCCGTGACACATTCATTAGTCCATTCGGCTGATGAATTGGTGACTGTAACCGTTCTTGGGAAGGAGAGGGCAATGGTTGTTCTAGCTAGAATATTGCTCCTACTCCGACCTCCATTTTAGCGAGGCCACCCGTGGCACCTTGGTACAGTAGAGCCACTAAGCGATGGGTAATATCCGACACACTGGAATGGCGAGCGCTTAAGGATAGCAGAAAGGGGGATAATAGGATCGACTGATGGTCTTGAGAGGATTGCTCATTCTTCCTATACCCAGAGTGTCTCCCGTAGTGCCCAGACTTGAACTCGTGTCAGGTGTTTCTGGAAAGTGTCTACGACCTCGAAGATAACCACCTTGTCTTAATGTACAACAACCACAAGCAGCCATGGTGCTCGTGAGATATGAGAACCAAGCCCAATCTCAACAGTCTCATTTCCTGATATATCCATGCGTTGGTAAGAGCCAGTGAACGCCGAGGAGCCTTTGGAAATGCATTGAGCCCCAGCAAAGGAAGCTCCATTGGCTGAGGTACCCAAAAGGGTTGTTGATGGCACCTAGCTTCTATTCCAGATGTGTTAGCTTAAGGCTTGTCATAAGCCTCATCACTCTCTCTCGACATCAAACATGGTAAGACCGATATTGGGTTACTTGCTATGTTGAAACTCGGGGTCAACGGAAAAGGACGAAGTAGGACAGCTTGCTAATTCGAGGCTAGGATGCCCAGAAATATTTGACCGGATGGCACGGGTAGAAGGGATAATCCAAAAACAGACTCCAGACCAGATCAAGAGATGAGAGGACTGTCTGCGTATATATCGTTCCGAAGAACAGCCAGAGCACTAATTCCAGCTAACTCCAAATAGCTTGTACTTCTTGTTCTCTCCACTTGAAGGTTTTGCATCGGCGTTCTCCAAGTAAATCCTTGGATGACCCCTAACGTCAACACATAAGTACTTATACTCAAAGTCGTGATGACCAGCAGGCTTCGTCAGGTGCGCGTTGACCACGCCATTGTTCAATGGTCCCTCAACCTAAGTAACATTAGAGGAATCGAGACCCTGGTTGCCATTCTGGACCTACATAAAACTGCATCATGAGATGCTGGTTACCCTGGGCGTCCGTATTGAATGTTGACCTGTGGTAGTTAGTAAATGGCCAGTAAGTATCAAGGAGCTCCATACGCAATTGGGCGAGCACGACGCCACTTGTTCATAGTCTCCTCACCGTGTGCTGTGATCTTCTTGCTATCGCCAAGAAGCGCAATACACTGCGGATCTTTCTTGATTCGATCGACGGCACGGTTGAAGTAAGCTGTTTTACTATCGGGAGAGAAGACGTCTTGATAGAGGAAGTAGCCAACACCTCCCTAATTAATAGTGTCTTAGCATATAATTATGTTGAGGCAACAGATGGAAGCTTTACCGTCAAGACCAAACCGACTATTACAAGACCGAAGTTGAAGGTTTGCTGCGTAGCACGCGATGCCTTCTCGCTGGCAGTAAGCTCGTGCCAAGGCACATAGCCGTCATCGTTGAAAGGCGTCACAGATTTCCTCTTGGAGGTGGCTGGACTGTTTCCTAAAGTATGCTGGGTCGCAAAACTGCGACGGACGAGACCGGGTTGCAGTCGTGCGACAGCAGCAGTGCCAATCGGTCGGATTGTGAGCTTCATCACGGCGGTATTAAGTCCATCGGAGCTAGTACTACCGGGAACCGTAGAGCGACGAAGTTATTCTTCGTAACGGTTTCGAGGTTTCGAGGTTTGCGATGGAGAGGAGCCTCGAAATAAATGGAGTTGGTTGAAGCTTCTTCAGATGCAATGTGATGTGGGGAACGTACGGAGAACTGCAGCACTAAGCCTTTCTTGGTTTAGCGTACGTTAGTCATAAGTGGGCCCGTTGGCCCGTCTTTGAAGTCGGGTTCGTATTTTGGCGAAATCTGGCCGAACTCCTGATTCCATCGCCGATTTCCAACCTTCTGTATCCCTTTCTTTCTACTCTGTACACGGCGTACATCCTCCACAACGACGATCGCGTCTGCAAGACATAGCCAAGATGAGTGCGCTTGCAACCAAGCAGCAATCGCAGAAGATCTTCGAGAAATTGAAGAGCAAGCCTGCAAATAGGGTGCGTGATAATCCAATCCCTTTCACTGCCATGAGTGCATGTTTACAAAGACTAATGTCGCACGCGCGAACAGATATGTTTTGACTGCGGCCAGAAGAATCCTACTTGGACATCGGTTCCGTTCGGCATCTATCTATGTCTCGACTGCTCCTCTAACCACCGTAATCTCGGTGTCCACATCTCCTTTGTCCGCTCCACCAACCTTGACCGTACGCCACTCTCCTCCTAGCAATCGCTACACCACACTAACAATATATGCAGAATGGCAATGGGATCAGCTGCGTATTATGAAAGTCGGTGGCAATGAGTCTGCCACCAAGTTCTTCCGCGCGAATGGGGGTAGCGCCGCCCTTGCTAGCAAGGATCCGAAGACCAAGTACCAATCGAACGCGGCAACGAAGTACAAGGAGGAGCTAAAGAAGCGAGCCGCACGCGACGCACTCGAGTATCCCGACGAAGTCGTTGTCACAGATGTAGCTGGCGACGCCGAGAGCTCGGGAACGCCATCTA
This sequence comes from Hypoxylon sp. FL0890, assembly GCA_022497025.1. Taxonomy (NCBI): domain Eukaryota; kingdom Fungi; phylum Ascomycota; class Sordariomycetes; order Xylariales; family Hypoxylaceae; genus Hypoxylon; species Hypoxylon sp. FL0890. Next base: position 15,976 of record MU386540.1, on the reverse strand, counting down.
GTGAACCAAGTGACGACTTCTTTTCTTCATGGGATAAGCCGTCGATCAAGCGACCTACACCGCCTATCTCGCGTACCAACACGCCCCCTGTCGTTGGCCGAACCGCGTCCCCGTTCCTCAACGCCGGCTCCAATGGCAAGGAGATCTCCCGATCTTCATCGCCTCTGTCTAAGTCTGACTCTACAAGCGAGGCCAAGCCCGCTGCCAGCCGAATCACCACATCTGCCGCTCTTCGCAAGACTACCACTACCGGACCTCGTAAGGCCAACGTACTAGGCGCAAAGAAGACCACCACCAAGCTTGGAGCGAAGAAGGTTACTGGAGATATTATCGACTTTGACGAGGCAGAGAAGAAGGCCAAGGAAGAGGCGGAGCGAATCGCGAAGCTGGGCTACGATCCGGAAGCCGAAGAGGCCGAAGCAAAGCAGGCCACCGCCTCCAAGACCGAAGCTATCAATGTCATTTCACCCACACCAGTCAGCCCGCGGGGATACGGATCTGGTCACTCGCGTGAGAAGTCAGCGGCTGAAGTTGAGCGTCTGGGTATGGGTCTTGGACGATTAGGCTTTGGCCAGGTCGGAGGAAGCAAGGCTGCTTCCAGTGCCGCGCCCAAAAAGAACGCCGGTGGATTTGGCTCAGTCGGTCCAGTCAAGGCAACTTCTGAAGGTAAGACCCATTAATAACTATAATCACCTCAGGGGGAACATTGCACTAAAACATATCACAGAAGACGAAGAGCGCTACGCCCGCAACAAGTTTGGCAACCAGAAGGGAATTTCCTCAGACGAGTTCTTCGGAAAGGGTGCATTCGACCCCAACGCTCAGGCCGAGGCCAAGACACGTCTGCAAGGCTTTGAGGGCGCCACCGCCATCTCCTCAAACGCGTACTTTGGTCGACCCGAGGAAGAAGATCCTGCGGATGATTACGGCGACCTCGAGTCCGCGGCTAAGGATTTCATCCGAAAGTTTGGTATCACTGCTGGTGACGATCTCGACAACCTCACAAGCGCGCTGGGCGAAGGTGCTACCAGACTCCAGGGCGCTATCCGAAACTACCTCAACGGTTAGATGAGCTAGACGAATGTAACTGAATGTGACTGAAAAAGGCGAAGAAACTCAACAAGGTCAAAGAATTAAGAAAGTGGAAGAGAGAAAGGATTGGACTTGGCCTCTACGTTGCGAACTGAATTGGAGGCTATTAGGAAAGGCCAGTCGTGGCTATTCCAATCCATTGCTGAGAACTGCATGCATGAGACAAGACGCGATGAACGGCACAAGAGATGCTATGAATACAACGGTTGCATCGGCCTATGATTTGGACGCTATAGAGCAAGTGGCATGCCACGTATAGTAATGAAAACTTGATTATTCCAGTCTTCTCTCGGAACTGAAACGTGCTATTGGAGTCGTAAATATCCCGATCCCTTACGTGCCTGGTAAACACGAATGGGCAAAGAGCTTAGACATAAGAGTAGAGTGATAAGCCCCGGACCGCTCCAACTACAAAGGGGCAATACCACAAAATGAGCACAATATCCCTAATACTCTTCACCGCCAACTCCCGGTACCACAGCCATGTAGCTGGTGACGAAAAGGCCGTACTATTTCTAGGTAGGTAATCTAATCGTAATCAAACTCATCCTATAGAAGTCAAATCACCGTTCTAAGCCGTAACCAGAACCCCGGTGCCAATTAGACCTAATCTATACCGTGCCGTTTCGTTTCCGTTCATTTATATCCGGATATTCGTAAGAATCGTTCCTTGCATTATAGGTTACCGCCTCTCTTATTCTCATTTCCCCTTCTGTATCGTATATGTGAGTTTCTTTCTTTACCTCTCACTAAACGCCAACCGATTCTTGAACTCCTCAAACCTCTCATCGACCTTGACCCCGTTCCACGTCTCTCCCCCATCTTTATCTTTCCCTAGTACCGGAGTTCCGACCTGCTCAATAGCAAAACTAGCCGCGACGCTCCCCCACGCCGCCGCCTCCTCGAGGCTCTTTCCCCTCGCCAGCGCGACAGCTAGGCCTCCTAGGAAAGTGTTGCCGCCACCAGTGGGGTCCACAACTTTCTCCGGGTCCGTGTGGTAAGCGGGAATCCAACGCTCAACGCCGGGATCGACCTCGATCTCCTCGCGGGCGATGGTGCCTTCTGGGTCTTGCAACAGCCCCGCGAAGAGTGCTTCCATGTCGGTGTCGGGCTGCAGGCCGCCGTGCAACAGTGCCGAGGCTTTCTTGGTACGCGGCTGGCCGGCGGGACGGGCCTTACGCTTACGGCCACCATTACGTGCGAGATAGCACCCCTTTTCTCCGGCGCGCACCACGATGGCAAAGGATTGAAGCGGCATAGACCCCAAGAGCTGCTCACAGGCACGTTCGACAGCTTTCGTGCTGATCTCCCCCGTCTCCGGGTCCAGACCCGAGTCTCCCATGAAGCCGGCCAGCTCGGAATGATTTGGGCTGATAATGTCGATGAGAGGCAGGGTGTTTGTGCAGTTCAGAAGCTCATCTGGCGTGCAGAGGTCTGGCACGGGCTCCCATATGAAAATGGGTTTAGGTAGGTGCCCGCCATCTGGAGTTGACAAGCCGCTCCGCCTGGCCTTGATCTCGGTGACGAGTTCACGGCAGCGGTTCGGGGAGCAGATGAGGTGGAATGAGCGCGAGGTGAGTAGCTCTGGGGTGAGGTCCTCGGCGGTGAGACGCTTTTTGGGGGTCATATACCGGAAGGCACGGTTCTGGTGTTCATCGTACCCGTTCCAGCCGCGTGTGGTAAGACGCTCGGGTGTAGGGCGGATTAGGACGGAGGTCTCCCAGGTGGAGATGAGGTCCTCTAGCGGCTGCGGAAAGTCGGACCCTTTGTCAATGATCCACCCCACGGAGTTTGACAGTGGTGGCGGTGAGAATAGCCGAGCGCCCAGTGCTGAATAGGTGCCTGCACCGCCGAGAATGTCCCTTACCGGAGGCGTCGGCGGCAGGTATTCAATGTCATCTTGATATTAGCTATGTTAGTAAATGGGTTCCTTTTCTCATTTGGTATTATAAGACCCGCGATCTGTCAAGCATCTCGTAGGAGAGAAGGATATGACACGTATCACAGTACATGTTGTCAACTTAAGTCAATATGAGTTCAAACGATACGCTAGTGCCAAGTTCTCTCATTGATATCCAAATACCACTTGGTCTGGATGCAGCCAGCCGTTATAACCATTCACAGCCAAAGTCAACTAGATTCTGGCGTTCATGAACAAGGAGCGGTGGATAATAGAATCCAATGAGAGCCGAGTGCTCAGTCGAAAACCTGGGTTACTGAAGTTGGAGAAGGGAATGTGACATACCGATGATGAACATTCCCAAGGTGACAAAATCTATCTCATGAGAAGCATTGTCGTCGTTTTCAGTCTTGGGCACATGCTGGGCATCCATAGCTTGACTGTCTGACTCTGTTTCAAGTCTCAACTTTTCAAAGATCTCCTGAACCATTTGTTGGGCGTCATGTCATGAAATGTATCATACGGTCGGTGTATATTTTGGGGCGCATGAATTTCTCCCTAGACCGCTGCTCTGTTCTTCCTGGGGGGTTATGCAAGAGTGTCGTAGTTGAGAGGCTGCAGGTCTGAGATTTGTTGTATCTGGGCAGAATGTTTGATAGGCAGAAATTATCGATCAGGCTGAGCTACCTCATGCAGCCTCACTTCTCGATCCAACTTTTTTCTTATTTTTACAAAAGAGAGTTCACTTAATATAGAAGTTCAATTGGTGGTTTGTACAGTTGGTAACGTTCGGCAGGCTCTTAAAACGATTCGTTAAGTTCGTTGGAGGTTATGCTTGTAATAAGGTCTAGACCAATCAGCATTGCGCCTGCGCGGGCCGACTTGCACTAATTAGGATAAGGGAGGTGCCCCCTTACCCCTACTAGATCTTGGGTACCAGCAGGTGCTAGGTGTCACCGCAGCAAGGTACGTACCTGTAGAGCTTCCATCTCGGATTCTTGGCTGTTGTCTGAAATTCCTATCTGGAATTATTGGCCTCGTCGTTGATCACGCCGTGACCCCGTCATCCCAATCATTCTCTTCTGCCTTCATACTTAGGCATCAGCATTAACAACCTCATAAGTAACAAGACACGATCGAGTTTCGTGTGCTTTTATCTCTGTCGAATTAGAAACTTCAGTCTCTGCATTGGTCATTCAGTCCGACTTCCCCTAATCGAAAGCTTCAAACATCAGTCAAGCCTAAACTTTACAAGGACTTAAGCTGCTGTCAGCAAGGCGCAACTGCCAACATGGCGCAGAACAATATACATAACCTAGTTACCTTAATCAAGCGGTATGCCGGGCAGATCATCGAAGGCCCTTCTCTTCCATGCCTTTTCCCTATACTTGCATGGAAGCAAATCAATATTATTACTCAACGCTGGACTCATAGATCAAAAGTAAATGGTATTTCTAACTTGAACTTAGGCTAGAAGCTGCTACCACTCGTCTAGAGGACATCGCTTCGTCGACGATAGAGCTACCTCAAGCTGTTCCCGCCCTCACAGCCACCGTCGCAACACCTTCTAGCGCAACAAGTCCTACACCACAACCAACAGCATCCACGCCGAGCCCTTCCGCTCCGAAACAAGCGCCGCAAGAGCCTTTGCCCGAGTCCATTGAAGAATTCGATGCCTTCATTGATCAGTCGGTCGCCAAGTATGTTAAGGCTAGCAACAAACTGGGTGGCTTGATCGCCGAACAAGCTTCCAAGGTGCTTGAGGGTTTCAAACAACAGCGGCGGTTCTTGTTGATATCTACCAAGGCTAAGAAGCCTGATTTGACGGGTTCTGAGATGGTCGTCTATCAGGAGCTCCTAAAGCCCATCAACGAAGCGCTCATGGCCGTAGGTAGCATCAAAGAGAGCAACCGCGGTTCTCCCGTCTTCTCTCAGTTGAGCGCTGTGGCAGAGGGTATTATGGTGCTGGCTTGGGTCACAGTAGACAACAAGCCGTATAAACATGTCGAGGAGTCGCTAGGGTCAGCGCAGTTCTTTGGAAACCGAGTGCTGAAGGAGCATAAAGACAAGTATGGACGACCTCCTCTTTCAAAGCCTACGAACCAATGCTAACCCAACACGCAGGGATCCTGACCAGGTTGAATGGGTCCAGTCCTTTTACCAAGTATTCCGCGACCTCGCTGAGTACGTCAAGCAGTACTTCCCCAACGGCATCCCCTGGAACCCCCAAGGGCTACCCGCAGCTGAGGTCGCAAAGAACCTGGACTCGGCTCCGGCAGCCTCAGCAGCTGCTCCACCGCCTCCACCTCCACCTGCTGCGGGTGGCGCTCCCCCTCCGCCGCCTCCTGGTCCTCCTCCTGTTCTCCAAATCAAGGAGCAGCCGGCGTCCTCTAAGCCCGAGGGCATGGGCGCAGTATTCAGCGAGCTAAACAAGGGCGAGAGCGTGACTAAGGGTCTACGCAAAGTCGACAAGTCGGAGATGACGCATAAGAACCCGTCGCTAAGAGCCGGGTCAACTGTCAGCGACTCGTCCGCCAGGGGCAAGAGTCCTGCCCCTGGGAAGAAGCCCAAGCCCGAGAGCATGCGGGTTAAGAAGCCCCCGAAGAAGGAGCTTGACGGCAATAAGTGGACAATCGTAAGGAGCCCGAGAAACCATATCTGTCTACCCTCGAATACTAGAAATTGAACTAATTATATCTAGGAAAACTTCGACAAGCACCCTACACCCATTGAGATCGAAGCCGAGATGTCGCACTCGATACTGATCAGTCGATGCAACCAAACTACCATCATCGTCAAGGGCAAAGCCAACGCAGTCACCATTGAGAACACGCAGCGCCTAAGTCTCGTCGTAGACTCTCTCGTATCCACCGTTGATGTGGTCAAGTCGTCCAACTTCGCGCTGCAGGTAATGGGCACGCTGCCCACCATCTTGCTAGACCAGCTCGACGGTGCGCAGATCTACCTCAGCAAGGAGAGCACATCCACGCGCATCTTCAGCAGCAAGAGTGCCAGTATCAACGTCAATGTGCTGTCTGGTCCGGATGACGATTATAAGGAGATCCCGCTCCCGAGCCAGATCTGCTCGTATTATGATGAGGAGAAGGGCGATATGGTCAATGAGATTGTTGATCATGCCGGTTGAGCTAGGCTAAGCTAAGCTAGAAAGCGGGAAGTAGTCTCTAGCGTGTGGGGGATGTACATAATTGGTGGTTAGTGGCTATCGAGCTTGGATCAGATGTAAGACCAAATGTGATGTGAGAGCACGCTCTGCCTAGAAGGCAAGCGGACGAGTAAGTGACATAGGCCAGGATACCCTGGTGTGCTCGGCTCCCTGATTTTGTATTGCCAACCTAGCATTCATACTCCTCAAAGCATTTACAACGAAAATCAATATCCATATCCTTAAGTCTTCACGAGAGGGTGGTAAAACTGTTACCAGATCTGAGATATTCTCAAAACATTTACTTTCTTTCTTCAAAGCTACGTAGCTATAGATCCACCAACACCGGTCTCATGCTCTAGATTCTAGTAAAAGCAAGCAAGCAAGCAAAACCATCAAGGGAAGCGGCTTGAGCCGTCTAATAGGCCATGAGATGGTATATACGAGGGAAGACTATGGAAATTCTACCACTTCCATCCAAGTGACACCCATAATCATGAGGGCACCTAGTCATAGTCGCAAACAGGGCAAGATGTCTAGAGCAAAGCACGCAATAAAAGGGCCTGGATCCCGCCTTCCTCATAGCTTGGCCTTGGGTTGCTCCAAAGTGGGCAGTAGGAGGTCGCGGATGTCGTTCGCGGCCTCATTGATATAGTAGCTCATCGTATCGCTGCCAAGACCCTTGGACACGATGTTGAAGTTGAGACTATTCCTTCCGTTAGCATTGTGTCTTCACATGAACTGTAAACATGGATAAGAACTTACCTGTTCTCGTTGATCATGTACGCAATACCGAAACCAGCATCAACAACCTGGCTCCAGCCGTATCCGTTGAAGTACTCGGAGCTCAGCTGGCTGGTCGACAGATACCAGGTGCTGCTGTAGGTGTAGGCGGGATCCTTGTAGATAGACGGCAGCTCCTCGCCAGGCTCGAGCAGCTTCTTGAGTCCGAATAGGTGACGATCTACACCCTTGCCGTCGGACGCCGCGCTGATATACTCGATGTGCGCGGCGACCGCCTTGCGGAACCGCTCGATCCTATCCTGGTCCGAGACTTCGGGATCGTTCATGGCGTTGCAGAACGCAACGCTTTCGTCAGACACAACGCGGCATGTCTCGGTGCGACCCTGCTGGAAGCGGCGCGTGGCGGCCGACTCGTACGTAGGGCGGTTCTTGCCGTACATTTTATAGTAGGCGAGCTGGATGATCATCTGCACGTAAGCGTCGGGCGAGAACTTGAACTTCTTGATTAGGCCCTTGCCGTAGGCCTGGTAGGCCTGGACCGCGAGCTCGTGCTGGCCTATGACCTCGGTGAAGTCCCTGACCGCGCGGTCGATCTCTTCTTGCACCTCCTTAGTAACTTCAAACTTGACAGGGACGGGCTCAGGTAGATTAGACCGCACGGACGGGTCGCTGAAGTCGAGCTTGTTGCCGAAGATGACGTTGTTGACGTAGTCGTTGAGCCGGTGCGTGGGCGTGCCGTCCATCATACTGTGTTCGCCCAGGAAGCCCGAAGTGCCATTGTCGTTGATGATGAACTGTAGAGGCTTGTCATACCATCGGTTCTGGCCGTCGCCGTGCCAGTACTGGTGCGCGCGCTGCTCAAGAGTTACCGGCGCGGCGTCGTCCAGACATACGACGAAAGAGGCAGACTCAATGGCCTCGATGGCTGCCTTGTTCTTAGGCGAAGCGTCCAGGAGCACTTTGCGCGCATCGGTCCAGATGTCGCGATTTTCAGAAGTGAGAGCACCTACGGCAGGTAAGCGCTCGGCAAGATTGTAGATGCGCGCGAATTGCGACTCGAGCTCTGCTGTGTTGAGTTGCTTTCCGTCGACTTCGTGGGCAACCTTGAAGAATTGGTTCTTTCGAATGACGATAATGTGCTTGTGCTCGTTGGGGTCGTACTTGACGGGGTAGTCCGCTGGCTTAGCAGGTACTCGACTAGTATTGAACATCCACTTGTAGCTGTCCATGCAAATCGGCACCTTCTTCATGTATTCAGGTTCGAGCGAGCCGGTATCTACTTGCTTCTTGAATTCGAGCACAGCAGTGGTGATGGCTGCGGCGCGCTTAGCGGGATTCCGTCGGCGGCGATCATCCCGGTGCGAGTAGAAGTAGCTGACGTATGGGACTACAGGATCTCGATAGCTCAGGTATGCCGCGTCATTCCACCAGTCGTACAGCCAGTTCTTGATCTTTGGGTTTTCCCGTCGCGCAATCAACTTTTCTTGCAACTTCCGTCCGACACCACCGGGTTTTATGAATTCGTCGACGGCTTTCTTGCTTGCTTCAAATTCGACAGGGCTCAGCAGAGGGTGTAAGCTTTTTACGTAGCGGGAAGCGGTCTCCTCGAGAGTCGGGACTGGTAATCGGGGAAGCGAGTCCTGGAACCGGAGCATTGCGGGTTTAGACTTATCCTCCACATAACCTGTGTATTTCCGTTAGCTGTTCGGACTACGACGAGTCTTGTCCGGCACTTGAGTACCAACCTGGTGGAAGGGAGCTGTTGCTCCGTCTCGCTGCCGGTGCCATCAATATTCTCTATGGAAATCGTGTCAGCTTTGCGCCTTTGCGCCTTTATTCAGGTGCCGAATCGGGACGAAAGCGCACCTTGGGCGTTGCAGCTTGTCTAACTCCGGGTATTCTAAGAGCGGTAGCCTGTGCCCGACTCTTTGCCAACGAACTCAACATTCCAATGGTGTTGTCGGAGGGTCGAATGCTAAAAAGAAACGAAGAGAAAGGAAAGGTAACTGTCGACGAATCCCGGCAGCTATATTCTAAGCAGTTCTGAGGAATCGAACCGCGGTATGATGTAGTATGTTGTCCCTTGTAAGTAGAGTGTGGGAACCTAGGCTATTCCTCGACGGGGCTCCGTTAATGGTCAGGGTGTCAGGGTGGTGCTGCTAATTAAAGGTGGCGGGTTAGGGGGTGTGCTAACCGTTAGCCGTTTGCCCGTAGCTGTGAACCTTCCTTAACAATGGAGTCGGTAGTATGTCCGGGTCGATACAAGCTGCGCCTGCATTCAGGACCTTGATGGGTTGCTTCGGCTAGGGGCCACTATCCCGATGCCGAGGTAAACTGTGGGTACATGTATCCATCTTCGGTTTTAGTGTAGTGGGATCCATCGGTATCTTCTTACACAGATCTAGAACAACTTGTGATGCCACTTTTAGGGAACACGAGTCTCACTGGGCGGCATCAATATTTCATAATAATTTACTAGAAGGCTTTTAAAGGCTTCTCCTATAATAGATAACTTCCACATCCACGCCTTGCTTCCTTTATCTTTGAAAGACCGAAAAGAGCTCCATTCCGAATTGCCGCCTCTATCAGTTCAGTCTTGCGGTACCAGCCCTAAGACCAAGTGGCTCTCCCTCAAATGTGCAAGAATCAGAATTAAAATTAATGGATAATGGGGTCGTGCCCAGTCGTCACGATATTCCGTGTATTGAGATCACAATAGATTAGGCCAAGTTTATGAAGGTAATTAACGCCATTCTCGATGCCCTTTATATACAATAGTTATGTATCCTTGTAACATTCACGTCCTTGCCTTCACACTTTAGAACTTAGTCACGTGCCAAACCCTTGAAAATCGCCTGGTCCTGTCCACTTATTCTGTCTGACTCGAATCTTCCCACTAGCCTCAATCAGTTCCTTGGGGAAAGCATCGTGAATATACTAGCACGTATTTTCATTCTCTGTTTTCAAAGGCGAATTTGAAATGTGTATTGTCAGAATGAAGGACGAAATCTCAAACAGCTGGGATCCCATAATCCTGGAATATTCCAGCCCAGCTATCTCCTTTTGTCCACTGCCTCCTCCCCGGTCCAGTATCTTGTGACCAAGCCACACCCTTCGTTTTCAACTTTCACATGTCATCTTGAGCTGCTTGGGCCCTGCATCTCATTACATCATTGGTGCTGCATAGCTGCAAATGATTCAAGAGCTTCTAGAAAAATGCGACCCTGCGACTCGGTCAACAGGATCGCTAACATTATACAAAGTTCGAAATACGGAAAGTCACATGAAGATCATAGAGGTCTCTTATCAATCTCAACCTTCGGGTTGGGTTATGTATGGAGTGGCAGGCCCTCGCTGAGTCATCAGCTCGTGGGCTTGTGGACAAGCAATAATAAACGCCTAAATATAAGTTCAATTGCTAATAATTCCTGGGCTATCGCATTTTCCAGATCTGAGAGTATCGACTTCACTCGTCACGATCGAATGACAAGGCTATTTAACGTCATAAAATGCTTTCTCGTCCAAGTTTGCTGTGTTTAGCGAAATATGGAATGCGGATCCGCGCTTGACGTGCCAGACTATCTCTCGTCAATATAACAATCAAAGATCTTGAATGAAATCCAGAAACGCGAAACCAGACCTTGATATATTCTCTGGGCGGATGTTCATGACTACTCTATATTTCCACGCACGATCAATACCATGTTACGTTTTGACGAGTCAAGATTCAAATTTGAAAGTAATTCATCAGTCATGTCGTGATGGACATTATCAACTCTTTAAGATGACGTCTTATCGAGACGCGCAACCCTTGCCCGCGTTGCCAGAAAGTCCATGTCTCACTCACGTTGGCTCGAGCCTCTACTTCAACACCGAGTCTTATTAGCATTCTCAACTCTGATCGCCGCGTTTCTGCATAGGCATTCCACTCAAAACCGCGATAATGTTTATATCAACAAATTACTTAAGAGGCCGTGGAGGAAGTCCTCCAAACCCATAGTATCAGGCCAGGGCTTCCTCATCTACTTTCTTTTCACTACTACTAGCTTAGTCGCTCCTTTCGGACCAATTTCTCTTTTCATTTCACTTCAAGTCATTCCTTCAATCTTTTCGTCATTTGGACATTCATTTAGTTTCATCGCCGCGATGGAGTTGGGATATTCACTTACAACACATTATGGTGGCCAGGGGCTGCTTGATAGCTTCAGTTTCTTTACCGGGAATGATCCTACTAACGGCTTCGTTGAGTAAGCATAAAATCCAAACTCAATCTCGTAAAGCACGATCATTATACACATATCTAACACGATGATAGTTACCAAAGTAAAGAAGATGCGTTAGCTAAGAATCTAGTATCAATTGGCCACGACTACAATAACGTGAGACTCGGTGTCGACTCAAACAATACTTATTCAACTAGCGATAAAGGGCGACCAAGTGTACGGCTTACTAGTCATGATACCTTTACTCACGGCCTATTTATTGCGGATATATATCATATGCCAGCATCCACATGTGGCACTTGGCCTGCTTGTCCGTTATCCCATACCGTCTCTACGGCCTATACTAACACATTGCTCAGTTTGGGCTTTCAATAACCAGGATGAAGGGGCAAATTGGCCAGTAGGAGGCGAACTTGAGATCATTGAGGGAGCCAATACTGCACAGAGAAATCTGTTTTCTGCACATACGTAAGTTCATAGCCGAACTTGTCGAGACCTTGCTGACTGAAGCAGTGCCGAAGGATGCCAGGCTCCAAGTGATGGATTCACAGGAGAGCAAGGCTCAACAGATTGTTCGCCTAGTGTGAGTTGGGCATATCTCTAGTAGAAGGCATCATGTTAATATGTACCCATTAGCGCGAAAATATCGGCTGTAACTATGCGTCGCCTCCCTCCGATACGACCTCGTATGGAGACCCATTCAACGCCGAAGGTGGTGGCGTCTATGCTTTAGAGTGGGATTCTCAAGACCTGAAATTATGGCATTTCCCACGCTCTACTATCCCTGATGACATCGTATATGGCCACGTTGTTGGACCCGATCCCTCATCCTGGGGACCGCCACAGGCAGTTTTCGGCGGCTCTTCCTGCGATCCTGATACTTATTTCTTCAACTTGAGTCTCGTGCTCAATATTGTAAGAAGCTTGGCTTTACGAGGGTAACTTAAGCTGATTTAGGGACAGAACTTTTGTGGTGACTATGCGGGCAACATTTGGGGCAAAGCCGATCAATGCAATCTGCTGGCGCCTACGTGCGAGGAGTTCGTTGCCAACAACCCGGATAGTTTCCAAGAAGCGTGAGTTTTTCCATAAACCCAGAAGACGTGCCCAATGAAGTAAGCTAAGCTTCATGGAAGATATTGGGATATCAACTACATCGATGTCTACCAATGGGGCCCGTTGACGAACATGACGATCCCGCCCCTTTCCTCGGACTCCGCGGCCTCGGCTACTCCGACAACCACCAGCGCAACACCCGCGTCCACCGACGTAACTCCAACTCATACCCGTACTATCACGCTGTCAACGGTTCAGCCGGCGGAGACTCACAGCTTAATGGACCCAGCAACCATCGATGACTATACGCTTCTCGGTTGCTTGCGATCTGATGCCGGCTACCCGTCTTTCACCCAAGTTGCTTCTCATTCAGGTATGGACAATGGAGCCTGTGTGGGTCATTGTTCTGGACGCAAGTATGCCGGTGTGTATGAAGAGTACGTACCTACATAACCCCTATCTCTACCTGGATCCTGGAAATGCTAACTCGATTATAGTACCTGTTACTGCACCGACACCCTCGGTGACACAAGGGCAGTCGAGAATGCAATGTGCAATGTACCGTGCTCTGGAAACGGGGATGAGGTCTGCGGTGGCCACGTTGACTCTACTGAAAGACATCGCCCGCTGAGCATGATGGTCAACTCTGCCCGTCCGGTCAACTCATCCACTCTTCATCGCCGAGATGCCCCGGCCAATATTTTGTTAACTGTGTACGGGAACTTGGCCGATGACCCTATGCCACCGGCCGCTCCAGCCATGGGCGGAACCGCCATGGACAGTTATAGAATGATTCAAGCGCCTAACACAACAGTGACGACCGCCATTACAGTAACGTACACCACCGTCTGCTCGACAAACCCGGCCTCATTGGTAGAAGTTGAATATTCCACGACAATCACATACGAAGAATGCGGTTGCACCAAGTCCAAATCCAAGACCGCTCACTACCCCGTAAGCACCGCGCACCTCACGACTACAACTCCGGCTTCTGCAGCTATGACCTATATCCCCATGACGACGTACGCAGAAACCTGTCACGCATGCGGTCCACACAGCGAAAGCACCGTCACGCTGACCGTGCCTGTGGCCGTGGCCACAGAGGTGATCACTTCCGTCGCGGTCCAGACCGTCGTTCCCGTTATCAGTAATGCTACATATACGACACCGCCTCACGGGACAGGAGCAGTTTTTACTCCTAGTCCGAAGCCCACCAGCAGCCCCAGTAACGTGATGCCTGTCCTCTCTGATGCCCCTCCACGTGGGACAACCGCTACAATATTACAAACGCTCGGCTGGGGCGTGGTAGTCTGGTTTGCATTGTTCGGATTCATGTTGGTCTTATGATAGGGCCGTCCTTCTTTTTGCTTTTCTTTTGTCTTTCATTGGGCGGCTCGTTTTTCATTGAATCCTTTTCTTCTCTTGTATAACCTTCATGGGACGGAGTTTCAGGAGAAGGCGTTCGTTGATGGTGTTCGGGTATGCATTGGGAACTATGGATGGATAGGAGCATGATAACGATGAATATGAACCGTTAGGAAGAGTGATTCGACTCATGAGCTTCGGTGTTATATAGAATGGAGTAGCTGGTGTCTATATTCAATACCATTTTACCAACCAATTATCACCACCTCGGCTTGATATTCCAGTGCTACTTTCCCATAATCACGTAACATCAAACCATCGTTTCTGGCCCAATCCGCTCCATTAAGTGCTTTGTCCTGAAATTGAAAGTCGCTATGGATATTGCATTAGCCTCGGGAGCGATGCCAAATAAGCCTCAATGGTGAAGGGAGAGAGGTACTGCCTCTGGCGGAACAATGTAGTTTTTATCTGCCTGATATTCAGCCCTTATATGTAAACCTTTATGTACCCTCTTCTATTTCTCATTTCCCATTATATTCCCGTCTAGATTGTTTCAAATTTCAAACCTCGATCGTAAACGGGGGCTTATTAGTCAACTTCCCAGAAGTCCCATGCTGCATCGCAGCGTTGATCATAACACTCCCACTCGCGGCTCCGCCAAGCATGCACCAATGCCACAAGACACTAATAAAGCCGTAATAAAGGACCTTCCAAGCGTCCAACCAGCCGGTATGCGGAAGCATGTCGAGAATCGGGCCTCGCTTCGGACGGGACATGACTTTCTCGTAGTACCTTTGGCACTCGTCCCAGTATATGGGCTGTATACCCCGGCCCCAGTGAACGTGTCCAAATATGTGTACCTTGGGCTTCTTCTGCCATATCTCTTGGAGTAGGTTTGGACAGCCGAGACCGAGGTCGAGGTGATGCCGCTATGAACGTTCAGCAACGATTAGCTAGTAGTATAGACTAAGAGGATGCACTAACCGGTGGAGTATGCGTTACAAGGATCTCAGTATCCAGCGGAATAGTGCCAGCCCACGGGTTCTGTTGGGATGTATATTGGAACGCGTTATCAGGCCCCCCACACTGAGGGATATCAGGGGCGCCGTAGATATTCAGTTTGCGACCACCCTTGAATGCAAGCGTTATAGACTTGCGTTCGAGATAATGCACCGTCTTCAGATCTACCGTCTGGTGAAGGAGCGTGTCCTCTTCGCTTCGAGCATTGATATCGAACCAGCTATCGTGATTTCCACATACAATGACCTTGTGCTGGTGCGGTAGCGAAACTAGCCAGTCGATCTGCTTCTGGATAGACGCGGCTCTGCCATCGTTGACGAGGTCGCCGCAGTGGATCAACAGATCTCCGTCGGGGACGTCTTCGACGATCGACTCGTGGGTGTCGGACAAGCACACGATTTTGATAGGCTGTTTGTTTCGCGGTGGCTTGACGGGATTGCCGCGCAGCCACAGGATTAGTAGATACAGATGGAATACGATGGCTTGTAAAGGTGAGTCGAAAAACCAGTCTAGTAGCGTCGGGCGTTCCCATTTGATAGGGCGGCGCAGGCCCAGCTTGACGAGGAGTCCCATGGTGTTTAGCTGCTGCTTGCTGCCCTATGACGTAGCACAACGAAGCTCTTGGTAAACACCTCGAACCTTCAGGCGGTCAAGTATTTACTTGGAAAGCTCTGCAAGGGATGGAGATAGAGCAAGATTGCTTGGTAAAGCTCAGCTCAAAGGACGACGGTTGAAGCTATGTGGGAAGCATTGCCATTTATCAGACAAATGCTAAGACGGAAGACGGTTGTTGACATGATTGTCTCGTTCATTTTGAAGTTGGGAGTGAGAAAGGGTTGAAGCGTCCCCGCCGCCGCAAAATGCAACGATAACAGGGACCCCAGCGGGCTTCAGCGCGTCTCTACAAGGATTGCAGGTCCATGTACCATGTCATTAGCGGCACACGTTCCGCTAAGGTCTGTGCCGAGTGGGCTAAGCTTTAGACTGTTTAGGGCAATTTACAGCGCACATCGTCTAAGATTGGCGGGGTTCCAAGATCCCAGAAAACAAGAAGCTACAGGGTGTGCACGGGCCATTGTAGCATGGATATCATTGATCCAGGTGGTCCCAATCGGTATCCAGTTGCCGGATGACGTTCCATTACTTCTTGATTTCATGGACAACTTTCCTTGATGTTGAAGACAAGACTTACACATTCACCTACAACATTGAAGCTTTAGACGGTGGACCATAAGAGCAAACCCGCCAACCCGCCAATTCAATTCATGTATTGAAATGTATACTGTATAAGCACTGTAATGCACTATGAAATCCACTATATTTTTTCAAATTGCCACTACAATTATAGTGGCTATAGCGCTATAAGCCGCTATAATTATAGGGCCTTATAGCGTATATAGCTCTATAGCTATT